>RSDY01000003.1:323602-923602 GCA_010758995.1 Sporobolomyces pararoseus | reverse complement strand
CCCGCTAAACCAGCTAGAGCCGAATTTTGTATCCTCAACTCGTTTAATTTTGCGAAATCTCTAGATTGCGGATTCGGATTCTGCCAATGTGAGAGCACCTCACTCGCGACTTTTTGAACCTTCTGAAAGCTACAGCGTCTCGTGAAAGCACGTTCGTCATCCGAGTTCCGGAAGTAGAGCTGTTGAGGGAGGAGAGGTTGAGCGATTTGATGGAATTGGCGATTGACGAGAGTGAGAGCCGACAGGGTCCTGAGCCTTGCTCTGTACGACTCGTAGGTTGAGCTACAATCTGCTGCTATTCCGATGATCGAGAGGACGAGTTCAGGGGGGAGAGAGTTCATCCTTGCTAGAAGTGTCGGAGAGGGGGTTGTGGGAGGGGAGAGAAGGAGGCCTGAAGTAGGTGAGTCTGTTAGTGAGTGCGAAAGGCTTGAGAGGGTTCGGAGGGTCGCGCGAGTGAAGGAAGAGAAGACAGAAGATGGAGGTTGATTCAATTGATGAAGAGCAGGAGTTCAGCCTTGAGGAGTCGAGAGATGGATCGAGCTAGCTTGTTACTAGGTTCTGATCTATTCTGTTGTTACTCGAGGTGTTATGGACAGCTTGGCAGTGGTGGAGGATGAAGAGAGAGGTTGCTGATCCGAACCGAAAGATCACGTTCCGGCTTGACTTCCTATCCTTCACTCTGTTATCGAACGGCACCTCAGAGTACTCAGAACTAGTACAACGTCTATCACACGGTCGACAGAAGCTCAAGCATTCGGATCTCAAACTCTTCCTGGCGGAACTCGTTCAACTCCCTTCAGACTCTCTACGTTCTTCGGAGCTATCCTGAGGTGAGCAGATTCTGCAGCTTGAAGTGACAGAGACTATAGCTGATTGATCGTGAACGCAATCATGTAGCGTCGTTCTTCCGTTCCACTTCAAGTTTTCGTTCCGTCTCCTTCCTCCTCCCCCCACACTCTATCTCCTCTACACCTCGTCCGCTCCTCGAGTCCCCTTCTCACTCTCTCTCACCACCATAGATCTCTGTCTCTCTCCTTCCTCGTCAAGTATGCCTACCCCTTCCCTCCCTCTCGACATCATGTTCGAAATCGTTTCGCATCTCGAGGAGGAGGAAAAGGTCGAGCAGCAAATCCAGGCAGGAAAGTTGGTATCTCTCGTATGTAGATCATGGAGAGCTCTCGGTCAAGGTCTTCGCTGGAGAACGGTCAAGATCAAACCCCAACAGCTTCCCTCCCTCCTCGATCATTTCGTCAGGTTCCCTCACCTCGCCAAACTCGTCCGCGATTTCAAATTTCTGGGACTCCTATCAGACGATTTGGACACTGGGGATGTCTCTACCGCCAAAGCTTTCGCTCAACTCCCTCAACTTCTCGAAACTTTGGTCAATCTCCAAGTACTGTTAATTCAGGGCAAGATGGAGAACCATCTCTTACCAATCTTGAAGGCAGCTTCATACCTATTCGACCTGAGGACCTTCACGTTCAACGAATTCGGCGACTTCAACTGCTCAAACGAATTCGTCACACGCTTTCAGACCGGTTTCAAAAAGCTGTCAAATTTCGGGTTCTCCGCCTTGAACTATTTCAGTTCAAGCTTACAACTAGACGTCAAAAGCAACCCACAGAAGCTTTCGCTCCATCGACTGGTCCTATTCTGGAGGATTGATCCCGCGGACGCCTCTCAACTTACGAACGATTTCCTTTCAATTTTCGATCCAACAGCGGTAAAAGAGGTGGGTCTCGTGGGTCACACAGCATGTCCAGTTCTGCTAGAGTGCCTCATTGGCTTCCCGAATCTGGTCAATCTCGATCTCCGGATGAATTCAGAAGTCCTAGGCGATTTGAGCCAGCTCCTCCCAGTTCTCGCTCGTCTCTCTTCGCTCGAAACGGTCATGGTAGTGCCGATGGATATCGAGGAAGAAGATACAATCGAGTCATCGGTCTCGCTCTCCGAGGTAGTCGCCTGCTTCTCGCGGTCACTCCGGATCTTCTCCGCAAAACAGTTCATCTTTCCCGACTTCTACCAGATCCCCGTTCGACAGGCCGCAACTCGCGAACGTTCAGTAAATACAAGGTACATTATGGCTCGGCGTTCTCGAGATATGGCAGGAGGAGGATCAACAGACCTCTTACTTTGGGGAGACGAAGAAGAGGGGAAAGTTAATTGGTTCCGCCACGAGCTGGGAGCGGTCGCGAAGGAGTAACGGTGAGTTGAGATCACATTCATATCTACGTTTGCTAGAAGTGCTCACACTGACGCTCGAGAATCGGATGTTGTATCGCTAGGAGAACAACGTTGAGACTCCAAATTACCTCGAGCTTTCCCTCCTCCATCTTCTCTCTGGATCCGGTCAGATGCCTTATATCAGAACTCTTTGTTACTTTTCCCCACTCTTCAGCGCTGACTCCTACACAGGTCTACCTCACTTTCGATTGATCGTTTTCGTTTTCTCTTTATGTTCTGATCAATTTCAGTTTCTGCTCAATTCAGGTTGTTTCAGCTACTGTTTCGCTTACGACGAGAGAGAAGTCGCTCGTCTTCGTCTTCGTCATCGTCGGCAGGACTCGCCGCGGAAGGGGACCGAAGAAGGAAGGCTCGAGATTTCGGAAGCAAGGTTCGTCCGGTTCGTCCTCTGTTCTTTCTCTCTCTCTTCACCTCACTTCTCTTCGCCTCCTCACCTTCGGCTATCACTTCTTGCAGTCTATCAGGTCATTCAAGATGTCCTCTTCCACCGCCTCGAATGCAGCTTCCACAGGTCTCGGACAGTGTATTGTTTGTGGGAAAGACTCGACAACTGCTTGTTCCGTCTGCAGGAAAGCCGGCTTAGACTGGATGTACTTCTGTTCGAGGGAGCACCAAAAGCTCGTGAGTCCTCCTTCTAGCTTGCGCCGCCCTTGAGGCCCAAACGCTGATGGATCCTCTGTTACCTCCGATTCAACAAATTCAATCTATCTAACCCTGACTGTTCGCTGTTCATCTAGATCTGGAAGGTTCACAAACGAGTCTGCGGGCAGAATCCTTTCAAGTATCCAGCTTTGAGTGAAGAGGAAGCTCAGGAACTGTGGGAAATGCGAGACTGGCAAAACATTGGAGGCGAGACTTGGTCAGACCGTCTAGTGTTGAAAACAAACGTTGTCGTTCGTGATGGGATCCACACGGATACACGCCTTGGAGCGGGGACCACCGCGGAAAGGGATAGGTCGCTCGAGGCAGGTCATTTCTTCCCTTCTCGAGCTTTCTCGAGTTCAAGTCGTTCGATTCTGACTATACTTCTGTATCAACCAGTTACTACTCTTTACGGCAAAGGCTCAGATACATTCGCGGTCTGAACTGGACGGATTCAACGAGTACCTACGCATCACTCGAGCTCGAGCTTTCGACGCAAAAGTTTGGCACCTTCCTCGCACCAGCGACTCTACGGTGCCGTTCGAATCGAGTCGAAACCTCGTAGCCGAGGATCCTTTCGGCTTCATGGCGTGGCTTAGCGCTCGTCATGCTCCGTCACAGTTCAAAGTGGAATACGCTTCATCGGGACAGGGCCTAGTCTCTCAAGCCTGGTCGTCCTTTCATCATCGACTTCTCATCCTCATCGCCAGGCTAGCCATCACCTTCACTTCCTCTTCCGTTGCCCGCAACTTGAATTCTGCCGTCGCCCGCTCCGAACTGGACTACCTTGTAAATTCATGCAACCTAGTTCCTAGCTCGAACCAGCTCGATGGCGAAGTCTTCAGGAAGTTGACGGACGAGCTTGCAGTATTTGTGGGTTTCGATATTGCTGTCAGGGCGTAAGAGTCTGTTGTGGATTTCTCTTCGATTTCTGGGTGTTCTGTCTGGTAGTGAAACTTCGCTGGCTTTTCTTTGCGGAATCGTTCCTGTTTTATTTCATTGTTCCCTCTATGGTCGTGCAAGTACCCTCTTTGCTTGATTTTGACGCAGCACGCTTCTCCGGTTCAGTGTGAGTCAGTGCGAGAAGAGTTGAGAAAGTTCGTGAGTTCATTCAATCTCGTGTGCATAGTGTGATTAGCTGTCGAGATCAACTTGCATTCCTCGACTTGCTTCTTCCGCAAACAGTACGATGGTACGCACTCTACCCTCACATCCGCGAAGAAGAGGCGAAACTCCTCGTAAAGCTTGAGCGCTGAGCCATAGAAAACAAATCTGTACTTCGCCTTCATCGATCCTGCAGCCTTGCGACCTCTCTCACACAGCGAATGCAGCTAGACGGAAGGCGACATCGAAGACAGAATCTCTTGACAGATGCCAAGTCCACTACAACCTATCGAAAACTCTTGACTTTAACCTTGAAGCAGCTCTTCCTCTTTCGCTTTCTCCTTCTTCTCCTTGGATCTCTTCCAGAACTCTTTCGATACTCGACTCCTACACCAATCATCCTCGTGGTTCTCCCAAATGATTTCTACTTTCGTCTTTCGATTCGGATCTTCCAATTTTCTGATCCTCTCCTGTAACTCCTCATCCAATTCGTATCCTCTCCTTCCATCTCGAGGGTAGAGATCGAGATACAACTCTTCGAGAACGGTCGATTCGTTAAGGAGAGTTTCGACGAGGAAGAGTGCAGCTTCGATTTGTCGTCGGTGAGGAATCGGTTCGCAAGGGAGACGGATTCGAATGTGAGAATGAAAGAGGGAAGAACTGGGAGCGAGAGAGGAACGACCCCAGGAGGTTGCCGTGTGACGAGGATCGAGGTCGAAGAGTACGGGAACAGGAACAAGAGGGGAGGAAGGGGAGAGAGACGAAGTGACTCGAGGTTCAATTTCGTCTGACGTCATGCAGTCGAGCTGGGGGAGAAGAGAGGGAGAAGCGATAGCTGACGCTGTGCGTAAGATCTCGCCGCTAGGATTCATACAAGCCAGCGTTTTGGTCCCAAGACCTCGAAGGGAGGGAAATCGAGCATCTGTGAAGAAAGAATCGTTCCTCGCATCCGAGCCTTCCAGGATAATCGTGCTTCGTTCTATCGTCAGCTCTTTCAAGCTTGGCAAGAAGAAGTCGAAGTCCTGAATACGGATTACAGAGTTACACTGCTCGAGCGAAAGTCTCTCGAGGTCTAACAATCGAGGATTTATCAGTTTCTCGCCTGACTTTCCGAGGCCCACCCATCGAGACCCATCGAGGGAGATTATAACTCACACTTGTGATTGCTCAATTGCGCCAGACGGACGAAGCTCGACTTACATGTCCTCAATTCTTTCAATTTTGCGAAAACTGGAAATTGAGTGGACGGATGACCCGAAAAGGAGACTCCTCTCTCCCAAGTTAGGTACTTAACTTCTTCGCAGCTGTAGTGATTTGAGATACCGCTTTCTTCACTCAGCTTTCGGACGTAGAGGGTTCGGGGAAGGAGAGGTTGAGCGATTTGGTGAAATTGGCGATTGACGAGAGTGAGAGCTGAGAGAGTCTTCAGTCTTGCTCTGTATGATTCATACAGCGAGCTACAATCTGCTGCTGATTCGATGACCGGGAGGAGGAGTTCAGGAGGGAGAGAGTTCATCTCGATCTCAAGAGAAGTGGGGAAGATTCGAGAGAGTGTGGAAGGGGAGAAATGCAGTTGAGGGATGAGTGTGCTGAGTGGAGAGGACTTGCGGCCTGGCAAGAAATCGCTGGAGGTGAAGTGAAAGGAGAAAAGAAGGGAAGAAAGAGTTCACGATCTCGAATCGCCTTCTCTCGCGCAAATCAATCTCAAGGGAGCGTTCAAGTCCAGCCAGCTAGCGTCGTACTGCACTGACTGGAGCAGGCAATCTCACACAGAAGCAGATTGCGCGAAAGTCGACTTTCTGCGAAATCTGACAAATTTTGATGCTCAAGAATCATTTTTTTCGTTACAATCTCCAGCTCCTGACGCTCCTACAACAAGCGACTACACAACAAAGAAGAAGAAGGAGGAGAGAATGAAAAAAAATGCCGGCTAACTCTATGGACCAAACCTATCCCAACTCTCTTTCTCGAAAGAAAGAGAGCTACTCCAGGACTGGTGAGTAGAGAGACCATCGCTCTACGCTCCTCCTACAAAGAGACAAATTCTTGTAAAAGAACTGTGACCATTGACTCACCCTTCTGGATAAGAAGAGAATGAACCGGTTCTATAGAGGAAAAAAAGAATGGTTGAATCGGTCGAGGAGCGAAAATGAATTTTGATAGGGGAAGGGGAAAGTGGAATGGAAAGGAGCAGACAGAGACAGGAGAAAGAGAGTGAACGATTCTGAGGATTGCATTGCTGAAAAGGATGTGAGAAAGCTTGAAGAGAGAAGAAAACTCTGCGAAAAGAGACTAGATCAGCTCAGACAACTCGGAACAGTGGAGACAAGGAGTTACTCACACATCAAAAGAAAGAAACACAAAGAGAGAGAGATAATGCTGGCTTAAGCGAACTCTATGGACCGAGTTACTTTCCTTGCCCTCTTCTCGAAAGAGAGAAATAGAACTCGAGAACTGGTGAGTAGAGTGACCATCGCTCTTCGCTTTGCCTCGTAGATAATTCGAAACCTTCCGTAGATGGTTCGAACCGATCGAGAAAAGAAGGACCATGGAACAAAGGGTAACTAGTACTTTCTTTGGTAACAATCTCATTCTCGATCGAGGAGCGAGGGGTGTAGTGAGGGGAAGGGGGAAGAAGGGAAAGGGAGAAGGTGAGGGGGTGAAGTGAGAACCAGAGCAAAGAGGTGAAGTGACCTGAGCGATTCAACAGGAAGAACCTCTCGAGGGGCTGATGCAAATCTCGATTCTTTCGTGACTGCTTCGTTTCATTTGACACATTGTCGCTGCATCTATCGGTCTGTGTGCAGCACAAATTCGGTCAGTTCGGTCGTCCAGAACAGCCAGATCGCGATAGAATGCAGCGAGGAAGAATGTAAAACTTTGTACTTACAGAACTCTGGTCGATCGTCGGAACGTTTGACGACCTGCTTCCATGCTTCTTCGAAATCGGCAGACAAAATGACATATCTGCGAGATTGACGAGGGTCACGTCAGCGTGAGGTAAGACGCTGACGCGGGAGAAAGGGAAAAGGGGAAGCTTACCGGTTCTTTCGAACAGCTTGAAGACCGGCAGCTTGACAGATAGCTGAGATCTCGGCTGAAGAAAGCTTGTCGGGTCGTTGAACGTCTGTCGAGTAGCCAAGAACGTCAGCACACTCGGAACAGGCATGCCTCTCTTGGTTGAATCGCATGTCGATTGATCAAGGGACGAAGGATGGAAAGCGGCAAACTCACAATCTTCCAGATCGACGTCTGCACCAATGCTCATCTTTCCGGTAATCGTTTGGAAGATCAACCTCTTCTCCCTCCTCGATGGGTTGGGGAATTCAATTTTCCTATCCAACCTTCCAGGCCTCAACAGAGCAGGATCCAAAGTATCTGCACGGTTGGTAGCCATGATTACTTTGACGTTCGAACCTTGATCGAAACCGTCCATTTGAGTCAATAGTTCGATCAAGATACGTTGAACTTCTCGGTCAGCTCCAGTTTGAGCATCGAAACGTTTCGTTGCGATAGCGTCGACCTATAATCACCCAGCAACGCATTCTCTCTGGTTATCAGTTCGATTCTTTGGTAGGAGGGAAAAGGTGGCAGAGAAGTTTATGACTGACCTCGTCGATGAAAATGATTGCGGGAGCGTTTTCTCTCGCCATCCTGAAAACATCCCTAACCATCCTAGGACCTTCTCCTAGATACTTTTGTACAAACTCTGAACCGTTCACTCGGATGAAGGAAGCGGTAGTGTGATGAGCTACTGCTTTAACCAACATGGTTTTACCCGTACCTAAAGTCCAACAAAATCCTTCTAGTTAGTTCTCCGGTTGGGGTAGATGTTAAGAAAGGGAGAGGGCATACCGGGAGGACCATAAAGTAGTACACCACGAGGAGGATCGATACCGATTTGACGGTACAAATCGAATTGAGTAAGAGGTAATTCAACCGCTTCACGAATCTCTTGTTTCTGAACGTCCATTCCTCCGATGTCCGAATATTTCCTGTAAGACGACCTCTTAGATGAGTCACACGACTCTCTGAATACGTACAGAGAGGAAGGTGAACTCACACATCAGGACGTTCATCGTTTGAAAGCATCGAGATTGAACTATCCGCCTCTGGAGGTAAAACATCCACCAAAGCGTTCGAATGCCTATGAAGAGCTACCGAACTTGAAGGTTTCAACAATTCCCTATCGATAGTACTCAAAATCCTAACTACATAATTACTACCGGTTGTACTTCCAACGATTCCAGTTTTATCATCAATAGGTTCCAAGAATTGACCAATCACTAATGGAACTGATTTGATCCTCTTGACTTCTTCTTGGGCACGAAGGAGTTCACGTTTCAAGTTGAGGGATTCATCTTTGATGTAATCTTCTTGGAGAGCGAGAAGTTCCAAATGAGCTTCAAGTTTGGCGAGTTTGAGGTAGAGATCTTCAGATGCGGGAGGGAGGGTAGATAGTAAAGTTGCTTGATCATTCACGGTAGAGGTAAATGTCGGATCCTGAAGAGGAGCGAGTTGGGAGTAAGCGATTGAAACCAACTTGGTCTCCCGACAGAGCGAGACGACAGAGGGGACATCCATGCAATAGACTTACCTCACGGTTGATCTCGATACCTAGTTGATCCATCTCGCTGCTACTGAGGAAGTTGTGACGATGGAAATTGGAGAGAGTTACGTATCCCTTTCGAGTTCTATGTCTGAAGGGTGAAGCAGACTACTCGGATATACTTTGCTAGCCTGGTTGTAGGTGTGAGATGTTCCGTACGAGTTCTCGAGTGGTTTGAGACAAGTCAGAGTTGATGTAACGAACTCAAATTGAGTCCTTTCGATTTTCGCGGAACTCTCTCGCAAATACATTTATCAAACTGAAACGCTCGACACAAGAATTCGGGGGGGTATCTTTGATTATTGCGCACGACGAACAGCAGAGAGAGTCAAAAAAAGGAAGAAAGAGGGGAGACAAGAGGGATTCGAAAAAGGAAAACTACAAGAAAGAGGTTTGGATATCAAGCGGGAATGGGAGACGAGGAACCGTCGATCGATATACGACGGGGGGAGAGAACGACTGTCTGAAAAACAACAGCGAGGGAAGAAAAGAAAGGTTACACGAAGAGAAGCTGGACAGCCTTGGGGAAAAAAGAAATGCAAAAAAGCGAAACGAGTGAGTCTTTCGTTATATTTACTTGTTTTGTAAAGCATTCGCTAGCCTGCATAGGGATAAACGATATATGAGTTCAGGGTGAACGTGAACAAGGAAGAAAAAGTAGAAGCGTACCAGTCGAGACCTTCTTCGAGACCTTCACCTTTGATCGCACAACTTTTGTGAATACTCCACTGTCTGTTCTTGAGAGTGTCCAACCCTAGCCCTTCTGAAACTTCTGCCGCGGTCATCGCATCCGGTTGATCCTATCCTCACGAAGAAGGGAGAGAATTGGTCAGTTCGAAAGAAGGAGAAATTGGAATAGTTTTTGTTTCTTTTACCTGTTTATTAGCAAACACCAGGAGTTTAGCATCCTGTAACTCTTCCTCGTTCAACATTGCCAACAATTCAGCTTTGTTGATCGGTAACCGTTCCCTGTCTGAACTATCGACTACGTAAACTACCGCTTTCGTATCTGCGTAATAACATCTCCAATAAGGTCGAATCGATGTTTGTCCTCCTAAATCCCACACCTATCTCAACCGAAAACAAACAAAAAGCGAATAAGTGATCAATTTTGTCCAACGAGGATAGACAGACAAGATAAAGAGAGAGAGGAATTTGGGCAGAAATTTCTTTCTCACTTGGAATTTTATATTTTTGTACTGAACCGTTTCAACATTGAACCCGATTGTTGGAATCGTTGTAACTACTTCTCCAATCTGTAATCGATATAAGATTGTCGTTTTACCCCTAAACATAAAGCGGATCAAAAGAAGCCACAATGGTTAATACTGAAAATGCGAAGTCAAATCAGAATCGAGTAAGGAATCTTACGCGGAATCCAAACCCAACATTAGTATCCGCATTTCTGTTGATCTGTTGAACAACGCTTTGAACATTGAAGAGAAAGAGATTCCCTAATAGTTGACAATTCGATGTAACGTGACGACGATGGAACAAGGGTAATTTAGAATTGTCAGCTACGGAGTGACCTTTGAGCGGTGGGGTCCCGAGAGAGCTCACCATTATTGCAGAGTGCTATATCAAGTCTACAATCTAGCGAAGGAGGAGGTGCGGATGGAGGAACAGGAGGCTGGCTTTCAAGTAAGCCGACGGGAATGAACCGAGGAGAGAGAATTTGCTGATGCGCGTTCTTCCTTCACTAGTATTTCTTTGTGAGGGTGGTCCTAAGTCTATACTGCTGAGTAGTAGTCGGGGATATAGATGGAAGCTAAGAGAGAGGAGTTAATAATCTCATTGAATATTCGACAAGTTCGAGAACCTCTGGTCACTTTCAACTTTTCGGAACTCCGCCTTTACAAGCTCAGCAAGTTACGACAAGGAGTCAATTATGAGTTTACGGACATCTCTATTACGTACTGGCGCTCCTAGTAGCGCTATCCGAATCGGAGGAAGAAGATTTGTTCACCACAGAGTTCCTCTACCTTACCAACTCGATCAAGGTATCCCTGGATTCCTGTCACCAAACGCATTAAAGACTGTAGCAGTAGATTGGCAACAAGGTGTACTAGACAGACTCAACGATCTAGTCAGGAGTGAGTTCACCTCCTCACCTCATCTCATCTCATCTAGTTCAAGTTCCTTTTTTTCGATAGTTGACTGACAAGGATTGTCCGAGGGTTCGAGCAGACACGGAGGAGGAGAACTTGAGCGTGTTGCAAACATTAAAGCAAACCGCGACAGACCCTTCGAAAACTCTCGCATTCAACTACGCTTCGGAAGCACTCAACAATTCTTTCTTCCTCTCTACTCTCGTCAGTTCAGTTTCCATCTCTTTTCTTGTACTGATACACCACATCGAACTGATCAAAGCTTCCCCCCCTTCGCTAGACTCCTTCACCTTCAACTCCTTCACCAAATTCTACCCTCGCTCAACGACTCACCGCAACTCCTTCTCTCGGTTCCCTCTCGTCCCTCATCTCTCACTTCTCCGCCCACGTTTCAGGTCTCCACCCTGCATCGGGAGGTGCTTACATCTGGCTCGTAACCGACCCGAATGGAAACTTGGGAGTAGTCGGAACTTACGCGGGAGGAACCGTTCTCGTCAACGAGAGGAAACAAATGGGAGCTGGACCTTACTCCAGTCAGGATCTGAAAGTCTTAGGGGAGAAGATCGAAGCACCTGCTGCTGTCGAAGCTCCTGAGAAGGAACAATCCTCGACGACCGATTCTTCCGAAACTCCTGCCGCTGCCGCCGGTTCTTCAAAATGGCAAACTACTTCCTCTTCCCGCTCTTCCTCTTCTACCCTCCTTTCTTCCGCAACTCCTACCCCTTCCTCGATTTACCAAACCACCATCTCTTCCCACAACGACCCTCGTTCAGCTGTCGGTCGTTCCCTTCACCCTCTCTTGTGTATCTCTACTCATCAACATTGTTACCTCGAAGATTACGGAGTTTGGGGTAGGGACGAATACGTCAAGAACTGGTGGACCAGGGTCGATTGGAAAAAGGTTGAAGACAGTTTCGAAGCTTTCACGAGTAGGGCTGGTGCCGTTCGAAGATAAAAAAAAAATTAAAAACGTTGGGAATCGATGATGATGGTTTACTGTAGCGAATATAACGGGGGTTGGAGGATTCCGTTTGCAAAATCTAGATTTTTATCTCGAGGAAGGCATGCCTAGGTTCCTCTCTCATCGTGAGTGAGTGAGTGAGTAGCGGAAACTTGGGAGGAATTTTCAAGGCAAACTTTAACGCGGCTACCGGTTGTCTAGCACCTTTCTTCTTCAGACGCTTCGGCTTGAGCCTTCCTGTACGATTGTTGTGCTCACTGTCCGGCTTTGCGAGCGTCCGAAAAGTTTAACGGGCCAGCGTCTAAATTACTGTACGAGAATGCGAATTGTTATATAATTTTGTCTTTTACCGATCTTTTCCAAAGACCCATCTGAGTTATTAAGAGCTCTACCGCAGCATGCACTTCAGCCTGCACTGTAGAAGAAGAATTGCAGATAAAAAAAAAAGGTCGAGGATGACGAGAGTTTTGATTCCCTCTCTTCTCAATTCCGTCATACCCTCCGCCTCTCCCAGAAAGAGAAGGACGAACGCGACTTCGACTTTGGAGATAAGATACAGCACGAAAGTAAAGCCCTTGACTGCTTCCCCCTGCCTACCAGCCTAGTTCACCTCCGTCACATCTCTTTTGAAAAAGTTCTTCCTCTTCCTCGTCGACCTCTTTCAGCTAGTCCGGCCCGCCTCACGTACCACGACTCGACCACCCATTCACCTCCATCTCCGACCTAGTTTACGGACTGTGCTCCCGAGCTATTCAGTCAGTTCAGAAAGAGGGAAACGGCAAACAAAAACAAAAGTGTTGAAATAATTTAGTCAGCGAATACCATCGGGACTAGATCGCTACACGCTCTTATCATTGAAGGAGATTCACTAGGATAGACAATGTTACAACAACCACCTTTAGCAGTTTTGGAAGTCAAAGAAGGTGAGCTCTTTTCGACATTTCCTTTGTGTGAGAGAGAGTTGCAGGAAGAGGAAAGGACATGACGCCAATTTAGTCAATCTCGAGTTCAAGGGACGGAGCTGGTCTATCGAGCGCGTCAAAGTACAACTGTAGAGCTTAGATTGAGTTGGCTCGAGATGGGAACGGGCTCGTGTACAGTCGAGGAGACTGAGGGAAATCATTAATTTCCAAATTCACGAGTTTACTATCCAAGCGAAGCCCATTCGGATGATAGAGGTAGCTGGTATACTGACAGTTTCGGTATTTGGGTTGGGTCCGGAAACAGGTATACCGGGTAGACATCGAGCTTCTTCAGATCCTCTCTCACGAGGTGGAAATTTCGCAGCTGGAAGTGTCGGACGACTCGATCAAGAACCGAATCCTTTCGAGCAATCTTTCTCTGGACCTGGACCTTCGAGACCTACCGATGGAACGATCACCGCTGGAGGAAGAAGAGCTCGTTCGACTTCACCTTCGTCATTCATTCCTCGAGTTACTCCCGGTACCGCAGGCCAAAAACTTCCACCTCTCTCGTTCATGCAGACCCCTGGAGGTAGTGATTTGTCAAATTTCGGTTGGGGGGTAGATTCCCTACGTACGGGTCCACTCTCTCCCGCTCTTTTGAACGGACCTCAGGATAACTACGATAGTATGAGTTCGATGAGTTCGTCTTTACGAACTGGACTGACCCCGCTTGTCGGTGGTGCTGCTCCTCCAGGCTCCCACGTAAACGGAGGAGGACCTCAAAGTGGACATCATCAGCAACAGCAAGGAGGAGGAGGACCTGGATCTTCTTCGACGAACGCAGTTTCTTTCCCTCCACCCAGTCCCGCAACCGCTGCTCTGTTCGCAATGATGACGAACAACACTCCTGGTACCGCAGACGCTTCAGCACTCGCAGGTGGAGGACCGAGACCTCACGAAGGACCGAACGAAGGAAATCAATTCGAAGCTAGCTTTGCAAGAGCCAACTCTGACAGCAAACTTCCACCTCCTCAACAACACTTGGAAGGATCTCAACAGCATATGCAACAACATCAACCTAACGACCTGCGTCAATCTGCGATCCTCAACGGTTCATCTTCACATCCTCATTTGCCTCCCTCAGTTCTCCATCAGAGCCAGTCTCATCCTGGTCCTCCTCCTCCCGCTCACGCCTTCTTACCTCCTCACGCTTCTCACTCGTATGCAGGTCACCCTCCGAATCCTCCAGCCTTCCCTCCTCACGCCGCTCCTCATCTCGCTCATCTCGCTCCTCACGGTCAACAACCTCCTCACCTCATGCCTCATACTTACGCTTCTCAAGGACCTCCTCCACCTCCTCCTGTCGCACCTTCGGGCCCGTCGAACGCGACAAACCCTCTAGATCTCCTGTCTCAAGCTTCGTTCCACAACGACGATGCGGTGGTAGCTGCCGCAGCTCTTTCAGGACTCGCAACTCCAGGAGGAGGATTCAATCACGCAGCGGTAGCGGCACTGAGTGCAGCTCAGAACGGTCAACCTCAACCGAACGTTAACAACCCTCCACCAGGAATTATGCCAGGTTCGACTGTAGGACCTCCTCATCACCAACTTCAGCAACAACAACATCAGCAGCATCAACAGCAACAGAATGGAATGATGGTGAAAGCTGAAGAACCTCAACCTCCTAGGGCTAAACGAGCTGCAGCTAGTAACGCGGGAACTGGAAACAAACGTACGAAACGAGGAGCTGCTGCTACGAGTGGTCAATCTGAAGAACCTGAATCGTTCGATCCTTCTACGAGCTCGATGACGACGACTAAAAAGAGTCAACCGAAAAGAGCTGCTTCGAAACGAGGTGCAGCGGCGAAGAAACAAAAATCGGAAGATTACGAAGATTTCGATGGAGAAGACGATGGAGGTTCGATGATGGGCGGCGACGACGATATGAGTATGCTTGATGATCCTGCTCCAGCTCCTGCACCGGTCAACAAGGGAGGAAGAGGTAGGAAAAAGGATACGGGAGAAACGGAGGAAGAGAAGAGGAAGAATTTCTTGGAAAGGAATCGTCAAGGTGAGTTTTTCCCTTTTCGTAATTCTATCGCCGAGTGATCCATAGTTGACAATTTATTTGACTCACTGTCAGCTGCACTCAAGTGTCGTCAAAGGAAGAAGGCGTGGCTTCAATCGTTACAAACGAAGGTCGAACTTCTTACGACCGACAACGACACTCTGCAAACGACGGTCAACAACCTCACGGAAGAAGTCAATTCGCTTCGAGCGATTCTTGCCGCTCATTCCAACTGTCCAGTAGCTCTCGCGAACGGTGCACCTCCTCCTCAAGCTCAGTCGCACGTTCCTCCTCATCACCACGCAATGCAAGGTCAACCTCAACAAGCTTACGCTCAAGCGAGGTATTGAGGTTGAGCGCTAGATCTTCTTTCTCTTACTAAATTGTCTATAGCTATTTTCCTTCCCTCTCTCTCTTCTCGCAAACTATACTACCCCTCTACGCACACTCTCCCCGTCCCTCGTAATCACTATACACACCTCGGATCGTTGCCCTTTTGTGTCAATAGTCTCTCTTCCTTCTCTACCTCTTCTCATTCTGAAGCTGTTACTCTTGCTTTTTTCTCTACCTTTTATTTTATACTGTCTCTACTTGTCGTTTCTTTAGCAAAACCTCTCTTTTCCCTATTTCTCTATCTTTCTATCTTTCTTTCTCTCTCTCTCTCTCTCTCTCTCTCGTTGTTCTTTACGGAGTGCTTTTTCCATCTTGGAAATAACGATTGTTATAACAATTCTTATTTGTCCGTCTATTACCACCTGCGACGAGAGACGTCGCAACTGCAGTTTCATCAATATTTCAGAATCGCCTTCTCCTGAGCGAGTTCTTCCCCTCAGCCTGGAGCTAGAATCCGCCTGCACCGAGAACTTGTTCCAAAAGTTTCTCTGCTCTCTCTCTCCTCCTTCTCAATACCGTCTCTTCATCCATCTCTTCTCCTTTGACGCCTTCCTCTTGCGCGATAACCTCTTCTCTAGCTAATCGAATCTGCTCGAACAAGTTGTCGAGCGATTCCAGATCTTCCTCGTGTTCCTCTCCATGCTCAAGATCTTCATCATCGAGCCCATCCGTCCCGTTCGTTGCTTGGGGTATTTGGCGAGAGGTAGAGAAAGAAGAGCTTGTCTCGACGAGAGAAGGGAATGGATCCTTGAAGGAAGCTGAGGTCGAGGAGGAAGAAGCTTGAACGAATGGAGAGAAGTCGTCCTCGAAAGAACTTTGATCCGCTTCGTTCGGTTCAGGCTGTGACGATAGCTGAGAAGGTAGAGTCGCGGAAGGAGGTTTAGTGGTGGTGGTGGATTTTCGTGAAACAGAAGGTAAGAAAGTAGAAGGAAATTCGAGTTTCGTTGGAATGAATGGTCTAGGTTCAGGTAGAGGCGGTACTCCCATACTTTCTAAATCGTCTTCTTCAACATCATCTTCTTCGTTCTCAACTCCATCGAAACCTCCTTCCTGTAGACGACTGTTCGAAGTACCTCGAGTTGAACGAGTTTCGGCCTTTGTGACTCTGACCATTCCCTCCCACATGTGACTCTCCACTGCATCTCTTATCCTTCCAACTCCATCATCGTGATCCATCTCCGTCTCTCCCTCCCGTCCCATCGTCGAATGTCTAGCATCTTTCGAATCGCTGAGGTCGATCCATTCGAATCCATTGTCGAGAGCTAGATCGTCCCATACTTCTTCGTTCACTGTTGGAGTCTGATCCGAACTCGATAAAAATTTGGTCGTGGGATTTGTGAGAGTGTCGACAAGCGAATCAGAGCTGTTAGAAGGAGGAATCGTAACGAGGAGGGAAACGTCGAATTCGGGATTTCTCCCTGAGAGGGATTCCAGTAGGTCCTTCAAAGAATCAGGAGGAGTCTGTCCTCCACGACGATGAGTTTCAGAGACAACGTCAGCATGAGGAGGATTCTCGATGAGAGGTGTATCAAGCTCGAAGAAAAGGGATTGAAAAAACTCACTTCTTGCGCAGGAGCGAGTACGATTACAGCTGGTTCTTCTCCTCCTCCGCTGACTGTCGCTATTGAGCCTGAATTCTTTGAGTCTGGTTTGACTATACAGAACTGAACGTTTGCAGTGTAGTACTTGTTTCGAATGTTCCAAGGGATGAACAAGTGGGGTACTTCCTCCGTTGAAGCTGTTGAACCCGTTTCAACCTCGATTGTAGAGCCTGTCAGCTCTGTAGATCATCGTGATATCAGCGTTTCGCGCCTCGAGAGGTGAGAGGAGAGAGGGAACGAACTGTTGATGAGAAGAGTCGCGTCAGAGGCTGAACAGGGAGGAACGGGAACTACCAGAATAGTTGATCTAGATGCTACTTTGGACATTCCGAACAGCCAGTAAAATGATTTCTGAAAATCAAAGAGGAATGGAAAATGGAGAAACCCCCGAAAAAAAAGTCCTCAACTCTTTACTCAACCACTCTCGACTCTCTGAGCAGTTATAGACTCAGGCAGATATGCCACCTAGAACCAATAAAGCCTCGACTACAAGCTCGAGTAACCCTCGAAAGCGTAGACAGTCAGATCAAGAAGCAACTTCTTCAACAAATTCAAACATCCCTCTCTTACCCGCTACTGCCTCATTAGGTACTCTTGAATTCGGCAGTGATGGAGAACTTGATCAAGAAGACGATGGAGATGTATTAGATAGAGATTCAGACGAGGACGGAAAGGAGGAAGCGTTCCCAGAAGTAAACTTGGAAGATTCAGACCCAGAAGACGACTCGTTCGATGGTTCAGCAGACGAAGAAGATTTCGAAGACGAAGACGAAGACGAGGAGGCCTTGTTGAGAGAATTGGAAGAAGAGGAAGAAGACGTTCTCTCGGAATCTGAAGAAGATCCTTCAGATTTAGACGAGTTGATCAGGAGGAACACTTCGAAACCTATAGAGGACGAAGCACCGACACCGTTCACTGGTCTAGAAGCTTTGGAACAAGAGGGAGTCATGAGGGATTACATGAAGAGGAGCAGAGTAGTCAAAAGTGATGTGACCGGAAAGGACAAGACCGTTTGGGACGAGGAGATCGATGCAGAGTACGCTTCAGATAGCTCAACTGAAGAGGTATGTCAACAACTCCGCCTATTCTATTGAAATCTCGTTCTCTCTCGAATTCGGAACCTGATTCTCTTTTTTAATCGCAGACAACAAATCGAGTTGGAAATGTTCCCGCTTACTGGTACGACGACCTACCGCATATCGGTTACGACATCGATGGAAAGAAGGTTATGCGACCAGCGACTGGTGACGAACTGGACAAATTCTTGGAAGGAGTCGAAGACGAGAACGGTGGATGGTGAGCTTAGTTTCCACTCTTCCTCACTGCTCTGCTGCTCCTTCCATGCTCACTCACGATTTCCGCGATAGGACTACTGTTCGAGACAAGCTACACCAACAAGATGTCGCTCTCACGGAGGAAGAACTCGAGCTCATTCAACGTCTCGCAAAGGGAGAAAACCCAGATTCAAACTACGACCCTTACGAAGCCACTATCCCTTACTTCTCTTCTCAAGTTCTCGCGACTCCCCTACCTGGTCGACCAGAGCCGAAATCTCGTTTCCTCCCTTCGAAGTGGGAACACAAGAAGGTGATGAAAATCGTTCGAGCTATCCGATCTGGACGTATCGTCCCTCGACGACCTGGAGCTGCTAAAGCACCCGAAGCCCCGCGATTCTACGGTCTCTGGTCAACGACCGATGCTGCAGCAGTACCTCACCCCATGCATATGCCTGCACCTAAACTTACCCTACCTAGTCACAACGAATCTTACAACCCACCTGAAGAGTATTTGTGGTCGAAAGAAGAAGAGGCAGAGTTCAACGAGCAAGAGAAGGAAGACAAGAAGGGTAAAGTCGTTCCTAGAAAATACAACTCTCTGCGACAAGTTCCTGCCTACCAAGAGTTCGTTCAAGAACGATTCGACCGTTGTCTCGATCTTTACCTCGCACCTCGTATGCTCAGGAGGAGACCTAAACTCGACATTCAAGATCCTTCAGAACTTATTCCCAAACTTCCTTCACCGAAAGAACTTCGACCTTTCCCGACAACTCGTTCGATCACTTACCCTCATCCGAACGGTGTTCGAGTGCGTTGTGTATCGATCGATCCTACTGGAATGTGGGTCGTGACGGGAGCCGAGGATGGAGAAGTCAGGTTGTGGGAGTGTGCAGTCGGACGATGCGCTATGAAGTGGAAGATCAAGGATGAGGGACCGATTTACAGTGTCGAGTGGTGTCCAGACAAGGAGAAGAGTATCTTTGCCGTCGCTTCGTGAGTCGTTGACAACTTTCGTGCTGTCTCTCGAACTCGAATTAACGATTGTTGTTCCTGTTCGTAGTTCCTCGAAAGTCCACCTCATCTCCCCTCTCCCCCTTCTGTCCGACACTCTCGCTCTCCGAACTTCTTCTTTCGCCCTCGCTGGTTTCAATGCAGTATCTACCGATGATCAAGGGAACAAGAAAGCTTTCACTCAACCTCAAGAAGTTGTTTGGCGCAAACCGAAGGGAGACGCAGAGAGGGAGGAAGGACGATTGGTCGAAGTTGAGGTACCAGGAACTCTCAAGCAGGTTACATGGCACAAGAGAGGTGACTACTTTTCAACTGTTTCTGCACCAGGTAAGCGTTTTTCGAATCATCGTGACATTTTTCGCAGCCGAGACTAATCGGATCCTTCTCTGGTTCTGTAGCCGGTGCTCGTTCGGTCCTGATCCATCAATTATCGAAGCATCAAACTCAGGCGCCGTTCAGCAAGATGAAGGGAGATGTTCAACGAGTTGCTTTCCACCCTTCTCGACCGCATTTCTTCGTCGCTGTGAGTCTCCTCTCGAACTCTCTACGAACCTGTCGTGCGGACATCGATTGACTCGCTCTGCTTTGATTTCAGACTCAACGACATGTTCGCATCTACGATTTGATGAAGCAACAACTCGTCAAAACTTTGAACCCTGGATTGAAATGGATTTCGAGTCTCGATATCCACCCTCTCGGAGGTAAGTCATTCACTCGCTCAATTCCTACGCTTTTCAAGATGCTAACGGACATTCTCATTCTTCTCTACAGACAACTTGATCGTCGGTTCTTACGATCGAAGATTGGTTTGGCACGATCTCGACCTGTCGACTACTCCTTACAAGACTCTTCGCTACCACTCTCGAGCACTTCGTGCTGTCGCATTCTCTCCTTCTTACCCTCTCTTCCTCTCGACATCTGATGACGGTTCAATCCACATCTTCCACTCGACTGTTTATTCCGACCTCCTAACGAACCCTCTCATCGTACCTCTCAAAGTACTCAAGGGTCACTCGGTTACCGAATCCCTCGGTGTACTCGACGCCAAGTGGCACCCGAGAGAACCTTGGGTTGTCTCGGTCGGTGCAGACGGAGTTGGTCGACTTTGGTGTAATTAGAAGGAAGGGCCTCAGCAGTTCGCATTTTGTTCTTGTATGTACTCGAGACTTTCTCTCTCTTCGTCTCTGCAGTGATCGCTGATGTATTCTTGTGCTATCTGCAGGCTAGTAGATTGTTTCTACATTTGTCGTTTGAAAACGAAAACTCGCATTTTTTTTTCGCACTCGATGAAAAGGAGAAGCTTTAGTCTCCTTCGAAACGGGGCTCGCTTCTTTGCTCTGGTTCTCGCTTCATCCCTTCCCTTCCCCCTTTCCCTTCTTCCCCCTTCCCCCTTTCCCTTCTTCCCCCTTCCCCTCCCTACCAACCCCCCGCTCCTCGATCGAGAATGAGATTGTTACCGAAAAAGTACAAGTTACCTTTCAAACAATGGTCCTTCTTTTCTCGATCGTTCGAACCATCCACGGAAGGTTTTGAATTATCTACGAGGCAAAGCGAAGAGCGATGGTCACTCTACTCACCAGTTCTCGAGTTCTATTTCTCTCTTTCGAGAGGAGAGGGCAAGGAAAGTAACTCGGTCCATAGAGTTCGCTTAAGCCAGCATTTATCTATCTCTCTCTCTTTGTGTTTCTTACTTTTGATGTGTGAGTACTTCCGTGTCTTCACTGGTTCGAGTCGTCTAAGCTGATCTCGTCTCTTTCGCAGAGTTTTCTTCTCTCTTCAAGTTTTCTCAAATCTTTTTCAGCAATGCAAAAAGTCAATTTCATTCAACCTCTTTATCCTGTCTCTATCTCCTACGTCTCCTGCATTCATCACACCTTTCCCTTCCCCTATCAAAATTCATTTTCGCTCCTCGACCGATTCAACCATTCTTTTTTTTCCTCTATAGAATCGGTTCATTCTCTTCTTATCCGGAAGGGTGAGTCAATGGTCACAGTTCTTTTACAAGAATTTGTCTCTTTGTAGGAGGAGCGTAGAGCGATGGTCTCTCTACTCACCAGTCCTGGAGTAGCTCTCTTTATCTCTTTTGAAGAGAGTTGGGATAGGTTTGGTCCATAGAGTTAGCCGGCATTTTTTCACACACTCTCTCTTCTTCTTTCTATTCGTTGTAGTCGCTTGTTGTAGGAGCGGTAGGGGCTGGAGGATGTAACGAAAGAAAGAGAACGACTCTTGAGCATCAAAATTTGTCAGATTTCGCAGAGAGTTGGAAATTTTCGTTCGGCTTGATTGTGTGAGCTGGCTCGCGCAGACTAGTATCACACAGCGCTGTAGTAGCTGGACAATGTGCCTCCGTTAAATCGAGAGAAACTCGGAGAGAGCTCGGGGGCAATTCGAGATCGTGAACTCTTTCTTCCCTTACCTTCTTCTACTCACTTCACTTCCAGCCGCTCACTCCGAGTTACCAGTACTCTCTATCCAGTATACTCATCTCTCGGCCGCTCCACTTTCCTCTAACTCAACCACGAGCCTTCCCCACCTCTGTTCAGATCGAGATGAACTCTCTCCCTCCTGAACTCCTCTCTTCGATCATCGAGTTAGCAGCAGATTGCAGCTCGATCTACGAGTCATACAGAGCAAGACTCAAGACTCTCTCAGCGCTCACCCTCGTCAATCGCCAATTCCACGAAATCGCTCAACCCCTCCTTCCCCGAACCCTGTACGTCCGAAAGCAGGGCGAAGAAAGCGCTTTCTGGAATCACTGTAGCTACGAGGAGGCTCAGAGGTTAACCTGGGAGATAGGAGTCTCGAATTTGGGTCAGTCGTCCACGCAACTTGTAGATTTCGCAAAATTGAAAGAGTTGAGGATATGTGACTCGACTTTGGTCCGTCTGGAGATTCTCGGCAATCACAAGTGTAAGTAACAGTCTCTCTCGATGGGTGGGCTCCGGAGAGTAAGGCGAGAAACTAACATTATCCTTGATTCGTAGACCTCGAGAAACTTTCGCTCGACAAGTGTGCTTTCGATGTTGGCGCTGACTACGGTGGATTCGTCCTCTCGAGCTTGAAAGAGCTGACAATCGAACGAAGCACGGCTCTCCTGGAAGGCTCGAATCTGAGGGACCATTCTTTCTTCACAGCTACTCGATTTCCCTCTCTTCGAGCTCTGGGCATCAAGGCCCTCGCCTGCATGACTCCTAGCGGCGACATCGTACGCACAGTCTCCGCTATCGTCTCTTCCTCTCTTCTTTCCCAACTCGACTGCATGACGGCAGACGAAATCGAACCTCGGAGCACTTCTTCTCTCTCCCCTTCTTCCCCTCCTCTTCCTGTTCCCGTCCCCATACTCTTCGACCTCGATCCTCGTCATACGGCAACCTCTTGGGGTCGTTCCTCTCTAGCTCCCAATTCTTCCCTCTCTCATTCTCACATTCGAATCCGTCTCCCTTGCGAACCGATTCCTCACCGACGACAAATCGAAGCTGCTCTCTTCCTCGTCGAAACCCTCATCAACGAATCGACCGCTCTCGAAGAGTTGTATCTAGATCTGTACCCTCGAGATGGAAGGAGAGGATACGAATTAGATGAGGAGTTACAGGAGAGGATCAGAAAATTGGAAGACCCGAATCGAAAGACGAAAGTAGAAATCATTTGGGAGAATCACGAGGACGATTGGTGTAGGAGTAGAGTATCGAAAGAATTCTGGAGGAGATCTAAGGCAAGGAAGAAGCGAGCGGAACAAGGAGAGGAAATGTCGAAAACATGAGGATTTATTTTTTGTGGTCGACTAGAGGTGTCAAGAGGAATTCTCAGTACTCCCACTGTCGCGGAGGTCAGACACTCCAAGCTAGAGACTATTGGACAGACTTTGGTACAGACTGAAATTATGAGGGTTTGTAGGTGACAAATTACAAATGAAAAAGCGTTCGAGCTACAACTTGCGAGCAAGGAGCTACGAGAACGAAGAGAGAACAAAGATGACAGTAATAAGACAGTGAATAGATCGTGAAAGACAGAGGAGTGTGGAACATAAGAAGAATCGATAGAATAGATTGGAGAGAGGGAGAGACGCGAAACCTTGTGTCGAACGTCAGGGATTGACGGTTTAAGCTTGTACGAGGGCTTTACACTTGTTCTTGAGCTCGCAGATAGTACTACTACCTGACAAGACTGCCTCGTTGACGCAATCTTCGAGGGCGAGGAAACAAGTAGTGAATTCCGGTCCTGAAGAAGAAGCGTCGAAAGTCTTTTGCATCGTTTGAGACACGAGAGCCGAGGAAGGCGAGTCGGTCTTGAGATAAGGGCGAAGATCTACGACGATGTGGGCAAAATCAATCAGTAGAGACTCGTTTGGCAGAGGAATTTTGGAAAGGAGAAGGGACTCACCATGCTCGAGAGCGAGAACGAGAGTAGGAGGCAAGTAGCCGAATGATTGCTGGATGATACCGTTGATCAGAATTTGTAGAGTCCTGATAGGTCCATCAGCCGCGACGATACATTCGTAGGCCGATCGAGCGTCTTCAGTCGGAGTCATGATCACGTCGTTGAAGCATTGTTGCATTTGTTGGATCGCGGTAACCGAGTTTCCCTATCGATGGAACGTCCTCCGATACGAGTATCAGTCATAGCGCGAGAACGGAACGAGAGAGACCTTTCAACTTACAGAAACCGATGCAGTCATTGAGAGAATCGCATTATTGAGAGGCTCCATAAGCGAGAGACCAGGTGTTAAACCAGCAGCAGTGAGGTAGTACATATAGACTGTTCGCGAGAATGCGATATTAGCCTGGATACAAGATACAGAAGGAAAAGGATTGGAACAAACTGTTGATAATATCTTGAACGACGTTCGGAGGTAGGTAGCCGCCTACTTGCTGGAGACTGCATTGTCTCGCAGCGTGTATCAGCTTTCAGTGTTGTCAGGAAAGAACTTATGGGAGTTGTGACTCACATGCCAGCGAAAAGAGTCTGCATGCTGGTCGAAGCTGAGTCTTTCCCTACGAAACATTGATAGTTCTTCTGTAACGCTCCAGCGTCTGCTGAGGCGGTGGAGAAAGCTTCGAAACATTGCTGTAGCCGTTGGGTACCCGTAACGAGCTCTCCGGAGTTTGAGGCGGTGATTGAGGCGAGAACGTTTTGGAAGTGAGTGTTGAGATCGTTGGCAGGAGGGATGAGGCCGAGAGAGGAGAAGTAGGTGTTCCATTCTGTCATGTCATGACTTATCAGCACAAGGGATAGGAGCCAACAGAGAGAGAAGGCAAGAGAGGCTTACGATTTTGAATCTCGGTCATCGTCGAAGGAGGAACGATTCCAACAAATTGTTCAAGCAAGGTGTTGTAAGAGTTCTTGTAGTCGGAGAGCGTATTCTTGTCCTAGTATTCGGATCAATCGTTAGTCAAAGAGGGAAGGTCGAGGGGCAGAGTGGAAGATGTTGACTTACCTGGTCGACGCAAAAGTAACCATCGGGAATTTTGCCAAGTGCGAGAATGCCAGTCATACACTGCGAAGGACGATCAAAGGAGTGAGTAAGAGTCGTAGAGTATAAAGAGAAAATGGCTTACAGCTTGAGCATCAGCGAGGAGAGCTTTGTTCGAGTTGTCGGAAGAGAGTTGAGCAGCTGCGAACGCTTTCTGGACCGGTACCGTCAGTGGAGTGCTTGACCTCGTTGGTAAATTGAGTAGACGAGTGTTGATCTTGCCAAAGCTCGAAGGGGAGAGGAGACCTTCGAATTGAGCGAAACCTGATTGCATCGCAAGAATTGGAGAACCGATCATCGCTGATGCAGTCGCTGTGAGTGAAGCAGCGATGTCGGGAGTGGCGGCGACGAGTGTTGTACCGAGTATGGTCGCTAACGTGAGTGGGGAGAGTTGAGGCATCTTGAGCTACTGGGCGGAGGAAGGAAGGTTGGAAAAGAAAGTCGCAGAAGAAGGTTCGATGGAAAAGGAAAGAGAAGAACTTCGGAGAACGCGAGTCTTTGTTTGAAGGGAGCTTTGTTTATTTGTTTGCATTGTTGTTGTTGTTCTTCCAAACTGAGAGAAAAAGAGAGCGAAGAAGTGGAAGAATTGTGTGAGGGAATAAACGTATTGGTTGCAATCCAAATTTGGTCTTGATTCCGAGTTCTTGTGCGAGATCGAGACCTTCTTGACCCTGTTCGAGTGATCAGGCGTGTTTTCCGAGTGGTCAGCGACCTGGCGAAGGTTCCGATCAAGAATCTTGATAAAAGAACCTCGATTCCTCCCTAGGTTCAGGTGACGAATCGATTCAGACACAGGGAGGTGATACATAGGCAACCGTGTTTTGAGGACAGAGCTAGCCCCGAGCAACAGTATCGAGGTGGTGGAAGAAATAGAAAGCGAAATCGTCGACGTGGAGAATTTTAGCTCTTTCATCATCCATACCCTTCAATGGTGTTCCCTGCTTCGAATAGAGGTGTTCGAACATGCTTCTTAAGCTCGGCGAGTCGGTCAGAAGAACTCAAACCTTCGTTTCGGTTCTGCTGTTTCGTCGAGAGGACTCGGAGCTGCTCGATCGATATGCAGTTCGGCTACGGTCACAAGAAGGAGGAAGTCGCTGAGGAGTGTCTTGAAAATTTGGTGAAATCGAGGACAGGAAGCAAGAGTTCGTTGTCCTTCCGAGGAAGTAGCTTTTTCGCTCGGTCCTCTCTTCGGGACCTCCTTCTTTGAACTCTCGC
Source organism: Sporobolomyces pararoseus (assembly GCA_010758995.1). NCBI lineage: Eukaryota > Fungi > Basidiomycota > Microbotryomycetes > Sporidiobolales > Sporidiobolaceae > Sporobolomyces > Sporobolomyces pararoseus. The sequence continues at coordinate 897,994 of RSDY01000003.1, read as the reverse complement.
ACCTCCCTTGTTTACTTTCTCTCTGTTACTACACCCTCCATCTCAAGCTTGACCCGTCGAGTAGACCTCTATCCGTCAAGCTGCCGATCTCACCCAAACAACTGTTCGCCTCTTTCTTCTCTTCCTTCCGTCGTCGATCCTCTTCAGACTCTCAAACTCGTCCCGCTTCGACCTTACCACCTCTCGGAGCACAAGAATCACCACCTTCAAGATTATCTAGGCCTTTGGCACCTCAGCCGCTCCCTCCTCAGCTCGAGAGAGTCTCGACTTCTTCAATTCCTCCTCAATCTGGGAACCGACTCGAACGAACTGAGAGGAACACGAGCTACTCGGCTAGGAACAAATCTACAGCAGTCGATTCAGAGAGAGATCGCTCGAGCACGATGCAGAGTGAATCCGAGATTAGTGAGTTTCTTCTCCTCGTTCGTTCTCCAATTTTCATTTTCTTCCTCGTTTTGACTGACTTCGAAAGGAAAACATCACCTTGACCACATCACCTTGACTGACTATCTTTACGTTTCCATCTGTGTAGGCGATGAAGAACAAGTCTTTTCAGTCCGAGCAGTGTGTTTCGCGACTGGGGAAAACGTGAACTTGTGCTTCAAAGTTGAAAAGGCTTGTGGATTTGGCTCGTTCGGAGAAGTTAGTCGAGTTCGACTGCTCAGTGGGGACGGAGAAGGCGCAGTACTAGCGCTCAAGAGGACGAAACAAGATAGGAGGTTCAAGAATCGTGAGCTCAACTTGATGCAGAATTCGACTCTACGCCATCCGAACATTATCGATTGCAAGTACGCTTGGCAAGAACGAAATAACCCTCAGGAGTCGAACCATGTCACTCTCTACCTCTTGCTGGAGTACATTCCTCAAACGCTCTATACACATTATCGAGTTTGGTCAAAAAGAAAATTAGTTTTTCCTGAACTTCTCTGCAAAGTTTACCTCTTCCAAGTAAGTCCTTCCATTCTCTATAGAAAATTTAGCAAAGTGGGCGCCACAGTGACTGACGATTTTGATTCTCGTAACATTCGAAAAACAGCTACTTCGAGCTCTAGCCTGGTGCCACGCGATCGGAGTCTGTCACAGAGATATCAAACCTCACAATATTCTTGTTGGTAAGCTCTTGACTCTCGTAGCTCGGCTTCGAAGTCGTTACTCAGAGTTTGGCCTAGCTAATTGTTTCGTTCGAGATTTCAGAGTACGCACTTTTTATGTTCATCGCCTCGTGCCCTTCTGACACTTCTGACAATCGTTGACCGGCGCTCACGAGTGTACACAGTCAAGAAACTGGTCGTACTGTTCTCATTGTCCGTTCTCGCTTCCCATCCTCGAAAGTCGGAAATCGCACAAAGCTCACGATTCTTCTTCACTCCACTCTGGTTAGGATTTCGGATCGGCAAAAGTACTCAAACCTGGAGACGAGAATGTCACTTATACCTGTTCTAGGTATTATCGAGCTCCAGAATTGATCTTCTCAAACTCCTCGTATGGTCGTGAGTCTCTTTTCCCTTCTTGACTGTCTTTGCACTCGAGCTCCAACTGAACCTGAATCTATTGCAAATAGACGCGATTGGTGAGCAAGTTCTCCCGCCTGTCGACTTCGAAACGAAGCTGATCGAAAAAAATTCGTTCAGACATGTGGTCTGTCGGATGCGTTTTCGCAGAACTTCTTCAGGGAAAAGTTCTCTTCTCAGGAGGTACAGGAATCGATCAACTTGTCGAGATCATCAAAGTGATGGGTACTCCAACTCGTGCCGAAATATTCTCGATGAATCCTCATTATCAGTCTCACAAGTTCCCTCAAATCAAAGCGACTGCTCTCACGAAGGCAGGTTATCCCTCTCTACAATTCTTTAGAACGGCACAAACTGACCTATCCATTCCGACGATAGACTCTTCCTCAAGCTTCGGCTGAAGCGATTTCGCTCCTTTACGGTTTACTTCGATACAATCCTGAACAGAGGCTGACTGCATCCGAATCACTCGCCCATGCGTTCTTCGACGAAATCAAGCAAGCCGAAGAGCTTTACCTCCCGAATGGCAACAAAGTCGATTTGGACATGTTGTTCTTGTTTTCTCCCGAAGGTGAGCTTTAATGCCTCTCTTGAGGGTCTAATCCTCTCGCGCGACTGTCTCTGACGAAAGAAGATACTGACTGGATTTGGCTTGTAGAACTATCGATACGACCTGATTTGAACAAGCGAATTGTACCACCTCACTTTAGACCTCGACTCTTCGAAAAAACTGGAGTCGACTTGGACGATTTCCATCCTCTCAATCTCAAACAACTTCAGATCGATATCGATTGAATTCTGAAAAGCATCTACAAGCGCTCTATAGTCAAGCTCTTACTGATCGAACACCGAAAAAAATGACTACCTCTGTCTCCTTTCTCCAGCTCTCTCTCTCTCTAACTGTAGTTATTCTCGAACTTCGCCTTCGTTCCAAAAGTTACAATATAGTCCTACCTCCCCTTCGTTACTATACGTCGATCGTAGATACCTCACTTTCCCTTTCCTTTGTTCTTTCTCGCTGAATTGCAATCTTTTCTAAGTTTCGACACAAAAGTTTTGTGGGAAGCCACTTCCCAAGGTAGAAGCTGTCGAGCTGAACAGCGAAACACAGACCGCAAAAGTCGTGCCCAGCTTAGAGTTGAGGATAAAAAGAACCTCCGTGGTTTTGATCTAGCATTGTAAAAACGACTCTCGATTCTCTCACGTCGGTTTTGGTAAAAATACGATACGGCTCCAGGGATGAAATAGACTAGGGTACATCGTTGCAACGAGAAGAGGGAGAGAGAGGGAGAGAGAGAGAGAGAGAGAGCGAGAGAGAGAGAGAGAGCACAAGAAGAGAAAAACGGAGAAGGGCAAGGGAAGGGGAAAGAAAACAAACAAGATAGTTTCGGTGGGGCAAGGGTAACTGATGCTGAAGGGAGGGAAGGAGAAAGTCAGGAGATTGGGCTGTTCTTGTCGTTGACAGTCAGAGAGGAGGAGGAGAGAAGGGGACTCGAGACAAGAGAGTAAAAAAAAAGAAGAGAAAAAAAATTCCTTTTTGAGAGGTTCAACAGACTGACTGACTAACTGACTGACGAGAAAACTGAAGCAGGATGGAAGATTAAAAGAAAGAACGACGACGGGAAAGGAAAAAAAAAATGGAAAAAATGAAGAAGATTCAAGACCCTTTCAATATGAAGAGGAAACTGAGTAGTGAGATTTGGAAGACAGAAGAGGTAGTTAGTTGGTTATATAGAGGATTCGAGAGACTACGATAAACAAGGCCTGAGAGAAGTCGGTAGGTGAGAAGCACACACAATGAGAAAGAAGAACACAAAAGGATTAGGGGGAGAGGAATAGGAAAGAGAATGGGTTTCGATTTTGAATGAAGTTCTTTCTAGTCGAGAGTGATCTTCATATCGGCGTGAGGGATAGGTTCAAAGTTGTTCAAATCGATACCTCTGCTCAAAAGCTCTTGTTCAGCATGACTCGGTACGAGTTTGCGGTTCAAATCGGGTCGGATCGAAAGTTCTTCGCGAGTGAAGTTGAAGAGGGGAGGCATGTCTTTTCCAGTCGGCATCTTGGCGTCGGGTACTCGGAGATCGTCGAAGAAAGGATGGCACATAGCTTCGATGGCGGTGAGACGGGCAGAAGGAGTGTATTCGAGGAGTTTCGAGATGAGGTCGATAGCTTCGGGAGGAGTGCGGGGTCGGAACACCTTGACGAAAGGATGAGGCTACGAGAAAAACGCGATCAGATTTAGCTTGTGAGTTGTCGAAGATGGAGCCAGAGTGAGAGCTTACTTTGATTTGAGGGAATTTGTGTTCCATATAGTTCGGGTTCATAGTTTTGATTTGCTCACGAGTAGGAGTTCCGAGAACCTTGATGATCTCGACAAGTTGATCGATACTGATGATTGAGGAATGTTAGCGTCGATTATTAGAGCGCCGAGAAGGAAACGAGAGAGCGAGGTTCTTACCCAGATTCACCAGGGAAGAGTGGTTGTCCCAACATGAGTTCAGCCATGACACATCCAGCAGACCAGACATCTACCGAAATGACGAACAAAAAATTGTCAGCAAGAGAGTTCTAAAAACCGGGAACCGAACACGGAAAGTTTGAGACTCACCGATGTTTGTCGTGTAGTTTGTTGCCCCAAAGATCAGTTCAGGTGCTCGGTAGTACCTCGAACAAATGTAGGAAACGTTTGGTTCACCCTCGATCAAAATTTTGGCACTACCGAAATCACAAAGTTTCAAAACTCCGGTCGGAGGATTGAGTAACAAATTTTGGGGTTTGATATCTCGGTGACAGATTCCGACCGAGTGGATGTAAGCGAGAGAACGTAAGAGTTGGTACATGTAGAGTTTGATGTAGTGCATCGGCATCGTTTGTTTGAGTTTGGCATAGTGTCGAGAAGCTCTGTAAACAGTTTCCGGTACGTATTCGAGTACGAGGTTGAGGTAAACTTCATCCTTTTTGGGCTTGAAAAGAAGGTGCACACCGGGTGATTCGATTAGCTTTCGCGTGATACGAGACCCACGGATTTCGAGTAGGGAAAACTCACTTTGTCACCGTTCGAGTAGAAGAATGCACGAAGGTCAACAACGTTGGGATGTTTCACTACTCTCATGATTTGAAGTTCTCGGTTCTGTAGAGAGACAGGTTCATCAGATCAATGAAGAAATCGAAAGAGAAAAAACAAGGGGGATAGTCACCTTGAAACGTTTATCTTGCAACACTTTCTTGATAGCGACATCGTCATCTCCTTCGTTATCCGGCCCTAGAGAACCTTGAGCTAGTTTGGCCGAGAAGACTACACCGAAAGAACCATTTCCGACTACTTTCGAGTGAGAGTAGGCAAGTTCGATTTGATCTCCAGTTTTGCCGTGAGAAGCGATAACTTTGACGAGCTTGCTAGAGTCGTCAGCTGTTGTCGGTGTCGATGTCGGTAATATCGTAGGAGTAGTCGAAGTGAGAGGGATGAGGGAAGTTGAAAGGTCGTCGACGGGAAAGCGAGAAGAAGAAGAAGAAATGGAAGTTGAAGCACGTGGGGAAAGGTTCGAGGTGAGAGGAGACGAGGGAGGAGAAACGGGTACAGTAGGTTCGGCAATCGAGGTAGTCGAGATTGGTTCGAGTGGTAGCAGTCGAGCGTTAGAGGAGGAACGAGAACGCGGAGTTCGCCGATGAGGTAAGTGGGATGAAGGTGAATCGGTTGGTGCGACGAGTACGGGAGAGTGACAGCGAGGTGAGGAGGGAGTGAGAGGTCCGACAGATGGATCGAAACAGCGGTTGAAGTGCCAAGGGAGAGGAGGTGGAGCACAAGGGTTGAGACAGAGAGGTAGGTCGAGAGGGGGAAGGAGTAGAGAACGCATTCAGGTGGTCAGTAAATTGAATACTACGAGTCCATCGGGAGTAATGCTCTAATCTCTGCCGCCAGGTTATTGAACAAGCCGAAGGGATGCGGTGCAGAAACAGGAGGGGAGAGAGAGGAGGGGGAAATTGTGAGAGAGAGACGAGTTCCACCTCGCGATGCCATCAAGGCCCTCTACCAGCTCGTACAGCTTCCTTTGTCTTTCTCGACTAGACTAGAGCTACTCCGAGGCACAGTATCCGTAGTTCAGCCCTTCAAAGAGCGTGAGAAGCTCGTAGACTGCGAGTTATTAACTACTCGTCTTGTGATCAATTCCAACGTTTCCCACTCGTCCACTCTCGACTGCTGCCTCTTATTGATCCTCGGTCTAGCTCCAGAGAGTATCCAAGAGTGTAGGGACTCACACATTGAACGGTTAGGGGAAGGATTGAGGTCTTGCTTTGGAGGTCTGCTGAAGGTGATTCACCTCTGGAAACGAGACTGCCTCGAGTGGGTTTGTTGAATTCGAGTTGGGACTTGCTCTGGTAGCAAGTTACTTGTATGATCTGAGGGTGCAGTAGCTCAAAGGAAAGGCTGACTGCAAAAAGAGGAGAATTGGTGGAGGAAAGAGAGATACTGAGAAGGTGCCCTCGACGAGAGAGTGGGGGATTCACTTGCGTCTTGATCCGATTACAGCAGAGCTGGTAGCTATTCGTCAAGCTGTTCGATTGTGTTTGTGCGCGTTAAAGGGAGAGCTATCGATAGATGCAGGCGAGTTGGTTTCCAAGTCGGATGAGAAGAGAGCTCAGGTCAAAGTTTGCGAAACTCCTCTCTCGTTGCGTCCACTCAAAAGGGCCGAGGCCTTCAGCTCGAAAGTCCCACTCTATCGTCAAGAGCGTGTGTACCTTGCAACCTGTCGTAAAGATCAATTTTCTCCATTTCGAATTGAGCTTGTTTTTCTTCCGTGAGGTTATTCTCTATAATTTCACGCTTGGCCTCGTCACGAGAGTTTTTGTTCGACTTTTCGAGGGGCTCTGAACCCTCAGTTGCGAAGCCCTCTGACCGCTTCGTTGATCTCTCTACTCTGGTTTCCTTCATCATCAAATACCTGGAGTCAATCAACTGATTTTCGAAGGGGAGACCAGCTGCAGCGTGGGGGGGAGGGGATTTCGAAGGAAAGGGATCCTCGTTGATTCCTGTCTCGCCCTTGCGACGGTTTCATTTGACTCTCGAACAGTGAGGGTACTGTAAATCAGTTATCGGGCATCTTAAACCGTCGGCGGGAAACCATTGATCTCTCGATAGCGGAGGCCCGTGAGAAACTTTGCGACGATGCGCAACGAGCTCGCCCGAAAAGACAAAATGAAAAGAGAATGTCAACAACAACTTTTTCCACGAGAGCGAAAGAGGCTACTTCCATACTGTATGTACAACATGCGCAAATCACAAAAGATCTCCTCATCACTCCATATCGGGAACGATACTCTTCATGTCCAACTCTTTATCCCCTCTCTCTTTCCTCCACTTGTTCGTAATGTTCAAAACCGTTTCATCGATAACAAACCTGTCGTCGGCGGGGAGAAACACAGGTAGTCAGTATAAAGAGATGGAGAACGAGATTTTTTTACTTGGGAGAAGAACTACTGACCAATACTTTCTCAGAAAAGTTTCTTCTACTTCCCAGTTTTCTGCTAGTAACAAATCGTTCCCATGGATCCTGATAGCTTGTATGAGATCTTTAGTGAGTTCCTCTAGAGGATACTGATCTTTGAGTAGAATCAGTCGATCTCGAAGGGAAGGGAAAATGATTCCGTCAAAAATCGGTGAGTGAGGAACGAGAGTCTGAGTAGGAGTCGCTTTGAGGGACGGAGGGAGATTGTATTCGGGATCTGATAGAGCGTTCGCAGGGTCAGTTTAGAGCGAACTCTAGAGCTCGAAAGAGTAGCTCGCAAGGAAGCAAAACATGAGCTCACGTTCTCGTTTACTTTTCATGTGATAAGAAATCAGTTGCATAGCTTGGATCGCATTGTTGTTTGTAGGCTTTCATGACCAATTTCCACGAGAGAGACCTTTGATCAGTTGATTCTGCAAACAGGTTATCGAGGGTGCTTCTTTTGCTCAAAACTCACCTCGAGACCTGCTTGAACGATAGCTGTTTCAGCTTCTTCCGGATTCCCATCTCTGACTTTTTCCATACACCAACGAGCGAATACTTCGCTCTCTTGACCTCCATCTGAGAAACGATGACCATCTCGTTCGTCTCCTCGGTACGAAGAAGTTGCCTGCGGGATCGTCGGATGAGGGGGTGGAGCGGAAATTGGAGCTGGCAGGGAGTACTGAGCTTCTTTAGGGTATTGGAGACTGCTTGAACTAGCAGGGTACGCAGCAGGACCAGAAGAAGAGCGAGAGGGTTGAGATTTCGACTGCGAGGATGAAATGTGATCGTTCGATTCGAGGAAGCCGTTTCCGTAGTCAGGTGGAGGGTATGTAGAGTAATGAGTTGGAGGAAGCGATGTGGGAGCTGGGTTGCGTTCGACGGTTTGAGAACGAGGACGATTCTGACTATTTCCATTCGTTTTGGTTGCGATGCCTAGTTCGTCGAAACCGAGCGCTCCAGTTGCCGTATCAATGTAAGAGCGTGATATGAGCCTCTCAAAGTCTGATGAGACCCGACAAGTCAGTAGGCCCACCGCATTGTTCAAAGGAGCAGTTCTACGTACCTGGAAGAGTAGTTTTCAGTCGAGGCAACGCTCCTCCTAGTCCTTCCCCCTGTATCAAAGGACAGCGTTGTCAGCTTTCATCCAAGTTGACGGCTAGACGGACTCTGTCCTTACGATGAAACCGCTCAATCCCGCTAAGAGCTGCCGGAGACGATCGTTTTCGTCTAAAAGCGTTCTGACTGCCTCTCCCAGGCGCTCAACTTGCTCGTCTTTGCCCAGCTCTTGCATCTTTACTTTCGCTTCGAGCTCTTTAATGTACGCTTGTTTCCGCTATGAGAGAGAGAGAGAGGATGCTTCAACCAAGGACGAATTTGCGAGAAACGAAGAAATTCGACGAACTTGACGGAACTCTCGTTGAGCGATACGGTTCTGAGCCTTACGGTCTGATTCTCTAGATCCGACCATATGCGCGATCAGCTCGTTAGTCACAACGAATTGAAAGGGGGGTAGATTAGAAAGTTCACTCACTTTGTTGCTTTCCCTTTCCCTTTCCGCCTGCTGGGTCCTGCTTGCGATGCTACACCATCTTCGTGTTCTTGATCTGAGTCCCCTTGCTGTTCCAGGAGAACAATAGTTAAGTTGGATCCAATTGATTCTCAAGATGCCGAGGTCATCGAAGTGGAGAGGACAGCTCAGCAGCGAGAGCTTACCATATCGTGAGAGTCAATAGACTGACTCCTTGCAGGTCTCGAAGTAGCCATGGTGCGGTGGCTCGAAGTATTGTGATAGTAAGCAAGCAGGAAGCACCGTTCTCGTCAAGATTAGATTTTCTCCATCTCGCCGGCCGATCACTTTTTTGTTGTTCGATTTCGACCATGTAATTGAACAAAGAAATGTAACAAGAAGAAGGAGGAAAACTAAAATCTAAAGTCCGAGAGCAACCTGGCCAACCCGAACAAACACTTCTCGGACTGCGTTCCTCAAAGTCGGATCCATCACTTCGCGCACGAGCGTATTCGTCACGAGAGGGTATAATCTAGGCAGTTGAGCCTTGAACTGAACAGCGAGTAGTAGGCGATCAGTGGCGAACGAGAGACGCTACGATCAGAGAGAAAACTTCAAGCTTACTGGCTCCTCCTCGAAACGACAGAATCCCTGCAAAATCTCGGTACAAACAGGAGTCCAGGCTGCGATATTTCGAGCTTGAGTTTCAGGATTGAGTGAAACATAATTTGTCAAGACGTCGAGTCCGAGCCTTCGAATGAAAAGAAGCGAAAAGACGCGTGAGCTTCCAGAGAAGAAAAAGAAAGACGAGAGAGAGAAAGAAACTCACGGTGCAAACACTTCGACAACTTCTGCTCGTTTCTGTAGAGCTTCAGGTTGAGTATCTCCGTACATCCTCAATAGAACGTTGACGAGAGTTGCTGCGCTTGTTGATTCTTGACGAAGCAAGTTTGGTAAATCTCGCATGAAACCGACTTTCCAAAGTGCCATTCGAAGATCTTTGTCGGCGTTGAATTTGCGAGCGAATCGGTAAGAGTCGTCCAAGGCTGACATTAATCGGAGGAGTTCGGTGGGAGGTATCGTAGTGTAGACGCCTTCGTTTTGCAGGAGCTCATGAGTCGTTTCGATTAGGAGAAGTTGGAGAACGCATTTGACAATGATCTGTCGGAAGATACGTTTACGATCAGCTGGAGCGACTGCTTTCCGAGGTTGCTGATTGGCGAGGGGAGATTCGGTATGATTTTCGGGAGTCGGAGAGAGAGGTGTCGGAGCGACGAAGCCGTTCGAAGGTGGTGCCTCGCTCGCCGGAGAGTCGTCACCAGATGGAAGGAGGAGAGAAGGATCGAATAGTTGATAGGCGGTAGTTGTCTTGAACAGCTGAACGAAAGTCGAGACGATCCGTTCCCATCTTTCCGGCGAAAGCTTGTTGACGTTGTTCTCGAGTAGCTGCTGCAAGCACGATGTTCCTATCCGCGCCAGAGTATCGTTCTCTGCGCTCGAAGCAATATCGTCAATGACTGGGCAGAGAGAAGGAAAATTGTGAGATAAAACCAACCTTGACAGATGCATTCGCATAGAAGATCGAGCAATTTGTCTAGTAATCGGGAGAGAACGTCGAAGTAGAAGGTGAAGAGGTCGACCAAGTTCCGTAGAGCTTGAATCATCGTTGTCGAAAGCCAAACACTCATGTCTTCGTGAGTGCTGAAACGAGAGACGTCGGATCGAGATCGGAGAACAGCGAAGATGGGGAAGAGAACTTCCTTGCAGACCGTATCCCAGAACTCGGCGGGGAAGGTTTGACCATGCTTCTTGAGGGTGTCGAAGAGGTAATCGAGAGAACTGATGCATGGAGGGTCAGATTCAAGATCAGCTACCGCCGTTTCAGCTTGAAGGCGATCAGCGAATACAACTTACCGCTTTCGAACTTCGAGGTCTTCCCCATTCATGATAACGTCGTAGAAGCCGAAGAGAATAGGGAACCAGAATCGAATCATGGGATCGTCGGTCGAAGAAGAATCGGCAGGAGGCTGAGGTTGAGATAGAGGGCATTGAGGGCAGTTGAGCATCATCGGAATGAGAGATTTTAGGAGTTCGATGGCTTGGAGAGCTACTCGTTGGAATTTGTTGCTCTTGCAGAAATCGGTGATGCAGACGGTCAAATCGGCGAAAGAACCGTATTCGACGATTTGTGCGAAATGTTCTTGATTGACCCGTTGGACAATCTCGAACGATTGCACGGCGATTCGTTCATTCTGCACCTTTGCTGCAGCTGCAAATACTCCGAACATTGTTCTCCATCCGGATCGAAGGTTCTGAACTCGAGCTTGAATCATTTGATGAAGGCATTGAAGAACCATGTCTCGAGCGTCAGGATGATTGTTGTGGACCATGGCGTACTCGAAAGGTTTGAGGAAGTCTTTCTGGAACTTGAAGTTTGCCAACTCCTCCTTTTCGAGGAAACGCATCGCGAGTTGTCGAAGCGAGTCGAGGGCGAGGAAAGACACTTTTGCATTCGTGTGACAGGTGACCTACGAAGAGGAAATGCAAATGTCAGTCGAACTTTCGGAAGAGATTGAGAATGAGGCGAGTGCAAGTGCTGACCTGGTTGAAGTGCTCCCCGATGATCGTCCACATGTTTGACCATTCGAGACGGATACGATTCATGTTGTAGTAACAGATCTCGACCAGCTTTTGCAAGCAGAAGACCCGAGGTTGTTCGGCGAGACCAGAAGCTTGAATCTCTTCCCACGAAACGTCACTGAGAGCTTGAACGAAGTCGACGATAGCAGTCTGCCGATGATAGCTAGATGAGCTCGCGCATCAATAGAACAAGAGAAGATGAATAGCTTACACCAGAGAGATTCGGCGTCGAAGAGAAGATCATGTCTGCAGTAATCGTGATGTGCTGAGAGCGAGTCTCCTGAGCGACTTCATCAGTCGGCCTGTTCGTCTTGTTGCGAGAAGACACCGTAGAGCGACGTCCTCGACCGTTTGACGAACTGAACGAGACATGATATGTAAGTACAGAAGAGAAGATCTGGAGGAACGAGATTCGAACTCACGGTTTGCGACCAAGTTCGGGAACGCTCTGCGAATCGACACCTTGGGCGATCAATTGGAATCGTTCGAGCTGACTGACACAAGTCAAAACTTCCCTCCATGATCCCTTGAGGTAATTCCCATCGACCATGGCGACATCGAGAAGGGTCTTGATCGCCTCGACATTCTTGGGTTTCATTTCTCCGAAGTTGTTCAAGAAGGTGAACTTGGCGAGGGTAGTGACGAAAGCGTTGCGTTCGAGCTCGAGATCAAAGAGACAGACGATCTTGATCGCTTGCTTGAACCCTTCGAGCGAGAGTTTGATGAGATCTAGGTCGTCCGAGTCTTGCAGAGGTCCAGAGATTCCAGCGAGAATCGGCATCCAAGCGACTTCGAACATCGGTTTGACGTGTTCGAAGTGGAAAGCCGAGTAGTACTCTTCCGTAGCTCGACCAGCTCCTCGTCGTTGTCCTCTGACTAGAGTTCGGAAGAGATTCTGATCATCGAGAGAGGCTCACAACTCAGCCTGAGTAAGCTTTTCGTGAGTGAGAGGAAGATAAGGACTAACCTCAGTCTTGTTGACCATACTTTCCGACTGCCAAACGTAAGCTTCTCGCTGTAAATCTCGACCGACAGTCGCGAGAGCGTTTGCGATACCAGTTCCAGCTGCGACTTGAGGACCTGCAGCTTCTACTTCGTCCTTCATCCTGATCTCGTTTGCATTGATCTCGTCGTAGATACCGCTCAAGAGTGCTTCGTCGAGATCTTTTCCGTCGTCAATACCTCGATTGTTCTTGACGAACTCGGCGTTTGACATTGGTTTCTTGACTTGCGGATTGTGGGCGTCAGTGTTGAGAAGGATAACAGAGAAGGCGAGGATGTAGGCTGTGTCGGCGTTGGCGAAGACTCCAGGGTTGCCAGCGGTGTAACGTTCAGCGAATTTCAGCATGTATCGATCGATCTTTTGAGCTTCTCCAGGAAGGCGGAAAGATTGGAGGAACATTCGAAGAGCATCAACGAACTTCATTTGATTGAAGTCCATGTAGTCGACGAACGCGTGCATCGCAGCGATATTTTCGGCGTCTCTGCAAAAATAGCGAAAACGAAAACAGGAGTTAGCTTTAAAGCAAGGCGAATTCGAACTGCTATCGTACGTACCCTTCACCTAGATACTCTCCGATTTGAGCCTTGTCGAGTCCATCGGCGTTGAGAAGGAATCTCGCGATATCTTTCGGTTCTTTGCTCCTGATGAATCCAGTTTCGATGAGGAAAGCGACACCCTGATAAACGTGACGATCGAAAAGTCAGTTCTGCTCACTGCTTAGACTCAGTAGAGAGAAAGGACAGCTCACCCTCTTCGGTTTGAAATTGAATTTCTTGATTCCCTCGAGCAAAGTCGTTTTCCTCTGTTTAGCGTTCTCGAATCGAGAAGGATCATCACTCGGTGCGACATCGGGAGTGTTTGCTCCAGAAGTGTTCCTCCTATCTCCCCCGTTCGCATGACTGTTGTTTCCGTTGATCGTCGGAGTTGCCGAAGAAGAATGAATATCGGTCTCGCTCGTTCTTCGATCTTCGACGGACATGCTCGGACGACTCGATCCGTTGAGAGAGGTGGAAGATGCTGATGTAACTAGTCCAGCAGCAGTTGCAGCAGCAGCGGCAGGTACCGAACCTCGACCAGCCCACGAAACGAGGGATTTGAGGACTTCGACGAGGCACTCGAGTGATTGACGTTTGAGATGAGCTTCAGGAGGTTGACCGACAAAGTGAGGATCGGAGAATCGGGAGGATTCGTAGAGAGAAGTGGCCGAGAGAGGGAAGGGAGAAGCGGCAGTCGAGAGGGCTGAGACGATCGGAGGACCTGGTCGTTCGTTCGTCGGGGGAAAGTGAGTAGTGCCGAGTTTCGAGACGACATTGAGGAGACGTTCGTAGATGTTATCGAGAGAAGATCTGTCGCAGTCGTAATTTAGGTAGATATCGACGAGCGCTTGAGGATCTTGAGCGAGTCGAGCGAAGGCGGCGAGAAGGAGACTCTTTTGTCGGACCGTTGAAGTTCTCATTTCGAGAATGGGAAGGAAGATCTCGTTGAGCAGTACCTCGATTTCCTTCTTGAGTTTCTGCCGCATACCGCTCAACATTCGACTGAAGATCTCGCACGAGAGTTCGAAGACTTGTATGACGGGAGAGACTGCGTTTCGAGAGAGTGCGAGGCACAGGTATTGCTTCGTGGCGGTGAGGAACGGGGTTCGGTCTCGAGAAGAGGAGGATACGATAGCGACGTGAGGGTCGACGAAGAGAGGCATATGGTTGTGAAGGACGGTAAGAACGAGGTGAAGGGAGAGGAGTTTCGATCGCATGGCTGGTGACTTGAGATCTCGCTCACTATCGATACTCGAAACGGGTCAGCGGTGGTGATCAGCGCGGTGCGAGGACGAGAAAAGCGGCAGCTCACCTTTCGGCACCGAGAGGCTTCATCGAAAGCTTGCAGAGGGCACGGAAGACGAGGAAAGCATCCTTGATGTATAGATCATTGGTCGATATTGTCTGAACAGGTTGATTCGAGTTCACAGAGGAGCCGTTTCCGTTTAGTTTGGCGAGGTTCTCGCTGGAAGGAGAAGAAGAGGGTCAGCAACGATAACATAGATGCTGAAAACGTAAAAAGAAGTCGAAGCTTACGTGGTGATCTTCTCTCCTGTGCCAACTCTCGGTTTCTCTTCATCCTGCGATACCGAGATCTTTGGTGTCTCTACCTTTTCTTCCGACTTTTCTATTTCATCTCCGTTCAGTGTACCCTCCTTCGCTTCCTCTTCTGCTCCCTCTTCCACTTGCTCCTGCGTCTCAGGTTGACCTTTCGATTCCTCCTCGTTATCGTCTACATTCGCTTCCTCCTCTTTGACACTTTCCAAATCTGTCCTACTGGCATTGTTCTTCGGTAAATGGTTGATTCCTTCAACTCCTAATCCAACTTCCTCGGTGACGACGGCGACAGAACTGACTACGTCCTTGGGTAAAATCTCTCCCAGTTTGACTCGCCCGAACACTCCTCCTACGATTTGTCCTAGAGTTGCTTGTGCGACAGTTTGTACGGTACCTGCTCTCCCTAGTAAGAATACGTTGTAGACTGTTCTGACTGCTTTGAGGAGGGCCGATTGGTGTACCGGTAGAGAGGAGGAAAGGATGAGGGATAAGAGACAGGACAAGAGTCGCAACAGGAGAGTATCGTGTTGAGTCGTAGGTTGAGAGGCGGTAGAGGAAGAAGATGAAGAAGTGGATGTCGCTGCTGCAGTACCGGCGGGAGAAGGGGAGAAACAGTCGCAAACTGTCGAAGTGATTTGATCCGCCAGAGGTAATTGATCGATACTGAGAGATTGTCCTCCTCCTCCTCCGGCCATTGACTCGTTGTCGTCGTCTCGCATACCTGTATCGGGCATGAGAGGTCGATCGAGGGCCGATTTGTCTTCGACAAAGAAGTCGTAAGAAACGAGTTTGCCGATGCAATCCAACGCCGTGATCATCAACGAGAGAGATTTCGTTTCGCATGCTAGTCGGAGAGGAAGAAAGACGAGGTGAGGATCGACGGTAGCAGTGGTGGCGCCAGCAGGAGTTGCAGCGGTACCGTTCTTGAGAACGTCGAGGGCTGAATCGAGAGCGTCTTTGAGAGGTTTTGATTTTTTCGCTTCTTTCGTTGCGGCGATCGTTTCGAGGGAAGACACGATGAGGATGCCGCTGACGAGGTGAGTTGACCCAGGTGCTGACACGGTAGTGATAGAAGCTTGAGACTCTCGTCTGTTTGTAGGTTGAGATTCTGGTTTTGGAGAACTAATGGAAGGAACGGAAGGGGTTGCAGCGTGACTTGTCGAGGTCGAGGCGGAGGAGCCGGCGGGAACTGATTCTCGTTGAGTAGGAATAGGAGTTGCTGCTTCGACAGACTCGCTGGAAGGAAGAGGTTCCGAAGAGGGAGGAGGGAGGATGGGTTCGGCCGGAGAGGTTTCTGCGACAGAAGGTTTCGTTTCCGGTTCTTGAGGAGCAGCAGACGGAGATCTCGATAGATTCACGTCTTCGAACGTGCCTTCTCCTTCTGGTTCAACAGGCTGCTCTTGAACCGACGTGGATTCTGCTGGCTCTTGCTCCGTCGGCGCCTCCTCTCCGATCCTCTCAGACTCTTCCATGACTTCGGGCTGTTGGGATTGTACATCTCGAGGGATCTCTGGCTCGTCTGTGAGCGATTGAGAGATTGTTTCTACTGCGACTTTAGTTTCTTGGACGCGTTCTTCCCGGACTTCCTCCTCCACCTGTTCGTCATTCTGTTCGACTCCCTGCTCTTTCAAATCTTGTTCTACCTCTGGTGTTGTCGTTTCGGGTGCTACTTTAGTAGAGTCGGAGGGAGGAGAGTTGACGTGGGGCAGCGAAGTCGAAGGAGAGGAAGGGGATTCAGGCTGGGCAGGGTCTGCAGGCGGTGGATCAGACTGTGGATTAGAGTCTGACATTGGCCTGATGAGCGTGTCGCTGCCGGCTGTACAGTGCGGAGAGAAGCAAGGAATTCGAAGAGACGAGATTCACGAGCGACAAGTAATCTCTAAAAATCGATAATTCGACAAAGTAGCTCATTGAGCTCAAAGTTAAGTACTATACAGGATCCTTTCTACTTTACAGACCTAGAGAGCGTCAGAGAGGGCCGAGTAAATTACCAAATTTCGGACAGATTTCAAGATTTTGTTAAGATCTTCCTCCATCACAGCCAACTCTCGCTAGCCTACAGTACAGGCTCAGGTCAGACTCAGGAGTGTTCATTTAGTATGGCCACCCATGTGAGTAACCTCCCCCTGGCTCTCTTCGTCTTGAAAGAAGTCGAAACTGAATCTTCTGCCATTTTGCTCTACTCACCTTTTCTCCTCCCAGCTTCTATTCGAATGCGCTACTGGACTCGCCCTGTTCACTTCCGAGTTTGCAGAGGAAATCGGAAAGAATGTCAAGACTGCTCAAGACTCGATTGACGATGTAGCAAAGTTTGGCAAACTCGTAAAGCTAGTATCTTTCGTACCCTTCCAAGACGCAGCACACGCTCTCGAAGTAGCCAACGATGTATCTGAAGGTATGTTTAAACTCCAACTGAACAAGAATGAGCTCAAAATGAGGGGTTCAAGACGCATAGCGGAACAATTACTCTGAAGATGGGAGAATTAGCATTTACTCGGGTCTTCTTAGAAGTATCCGATCGGAGAGCTGCGTAGGAAGGGACAGAAGAACAGGAAGGAAATCGGAAGAAACCATTCGAGTGAGCTCAAGTGAAACTGACTCGACTGTTTAAATGTCAACTTTCTCTCTCAGGTGTCGTTCATGAATTCCTTCACGGTCTCCTCGAACTCAACCTCGCCAAGAAGCCCGGAGTCGTACTCGGTGTAGAAGAACGTGGTCTCGCTTCCTCGATCAAGGCCACCCTCGGCATCGATTGCGATGCTTCCGACCGCTCCCTCGAACTCCTCCGTGGAATCCGTCTCCACCAAGAGAAGCTCCTCGCAGGTCTCGAAGAAGGCGACACGAAACGTTCTCAACTCGGTCTCGGTCACGCCTACTCTCGCGCCAAAGTAAAGTTCAACGTCAACCGATCGGACAACATGATTATCCAAGCTATCGCACTCCTCGACCAACTCGACAAAGATGTCAACACTTTCGCGATGCGAGTCAGAGAATGGTACGGATGGCACTTCCCCGAGCTCGTCAGGATCGTTCCCGACAACTACCAATACGCCAAGGTTATTCACCTCCTCGGAGACAAATCCCAACTCACTGAAGAAATCCTCGAACCCCTCACTGAACTCCTCGGCGACAACGACGTTCTCGCTCGCAACATCCTCGACGCTTCTCGTGCCTCGATGGGTACCGACATCTCCCCCGTCGACCACCTCAATATTAAAAACTTCGCAACCCGAGTTATCCACCTCTACGATTACCGCAAATCTCTCCAAAAGTACCTCTCGGACAAGATGGGAGTCGTCGCTCCCAACTTGGCTTCCCTCATCGGAGACACTGTTGGTGCTCGTCTCATCTCGCACGCCGGTTCGCTCACCAACTTGTCAAAATACCCTGCCTCGACCGTTCAAATCCTCGGCGCCGAGAAAGCTCTCTTCCGTGCTCTCAAGACGAAAGGAAACACTCCCAAATACGGTCTCATCTACCACTCTACTTTCATCGGTCGTGCTGGAACGAAGAACAAGGGTCGTATCTCTCGATTCTTGGCCAACAAATGTTCGATCGCATCTCGTATCGATTGTTTCGCCGAGTGAGTACAATATCTTCCCACGTTCCTGCATCATCGCGTGAACTCGAGAACTGACCGATTCGACGAATCACTCGCTTTCCAGTACTCCCTCAACCAAATTCGGAGAAGTTCTACGGAGTGAGTATCCTCCTCTCTCTTGATCGCTTTCGCCCTTCGAGATACATTATCTAACCACACCTATTCATTTGTGTCCTTCAGATCAAGTTGAGGAGAGGTTATCCTTCTACGAGAATGGTTCAAACCCTACCGTGAGCTCCCATTTTGCCTCACTTATTTTCACATAGCTCTCGTAACTGACTCATACTTCGATCTCTCTCTCTCTCTTTCTCTCCAATCGCTCGACAACTTGCGCACCTTCGATTGAATGGATGATTCGGAAAAAAAGAAAAACGCTGATGCCATGAAGAAAGCTCTCGACGCTTACAAGGCTGAGGTAGCAGAGGCCAACGAGGGAGAGGAACCTGAAGCTGCAAAGATGGACGTCGACGAGGACGAGAAGAAGGAGAAGAAAGACAAGAAAGACAAGAAGAAGAGAAAGAGTTTAGCTGCCGACGAAACTGTCAGTCTGATTTTCGCTCAAAATTGCTACTCGCGGTGGAGAAGAGAACTAACGCTCGTTCTAACGATTTCGATAGGTTGAGGAGACTCCCAAGAAGAAGTCGAAGAAGGAGAAGAAGGACAAGAAGGAGGATGCCTCTGAAGCACCAGTGGACGAGGCTGAGGCGAAGCGACTAAAGGCCGAGAAGAAGGCTGCAAAAGCTGCGAAAAAGGCGGCCAAGGCCTCAGCATAGACCCGCTAGAATTCCTTTTTTTCGTTATTCCCCGTTTCCATTTTTTTGATTGATCAATTCCTTCCCCAACCCCTTTTATTCGCATTCAGTCGTTGTTTTTACACTCTCCCCCCCTCTCTCCCTCTCTCCCTCTCTCCCTCTCTCCCTCATCTCGTACTCTACCGCTCATCTCCTACCTCCACTTCTTCCGTTTCCAGTTCTCCTCTTTCGATTGTGCTTGTTTTTTCTCTTCCCTTTTTTTTTGCGGCGATTCCACCACACGCCATGTAATTGTACTGCACAGACTACATCCAATCGTCCCGTCCAATCGGTCTCACTTTAGCGAGCACAATGAAAATGGTTGAGAGATACCAAACTTCCGCAAAATTACAACAGGTGCGAATACCGAAGTGATCCCCAAGATGAATTCTCGAAAGACAAGTGGCTACAGAAGATGAGGGACGGAGAGATGGGTACGAAGGGGAGTTGGAGAACAACAGTGAGGGAGGCAGGCATAATTGTATTCAAGCGAGAAATGATAAAAACATTGTGAGAGAAAGTCGTCAAGAAGAGAGGGAATTGACGCCATTACTTTCGCCACTGACACCCGTATGACTCTTCCAAGTTGAGTAAGTCGACCAGCCCATTCTGTCTGCGCTTCCGCCTCCTCCGTTCTGATCGTTTGAAGAATTACGAGGGGTGATTGAATCCCTCGAAGAGGTCTCCAGAGGGAGCATCCCGTTCCCGTTGGCGTAGTTATTACCGGTGCCGTTGAGCGACTGATAATTGCTGGATCCGTAGGATTGGGCAAGATTTGTGAGGGTCGACACCGGGAACGAAATATCGGCGCCGTTCGAGTCGAGAGGAGAAG
Organism: Sporobolomyces pararoseus; assembly: GCA_010758995.1. Classification (NCBI taxonomy): domain Eukaryota; kingdom Fungi; phylum Basidiomycota; class Microbotryomycetes; order Sporidiobolales; family Sporidiobolaceae; genus Sporobolomyces; species Sporobolomyces pararoseus. The sequence continues at coordinate 878,527 of RSDY01000003.1, read as the reverse complement.
AAAAGGAGTCGGCGTTTTCAAGAGGAGAGATGAACGAAGCACGCCGATCCACGTATCCAGTAGTCGATGTCGGAGGTACCAAGTTGCCAGGAAGGGACGCGTTCGTGTCGGGACTTGAACTTTGTTCGACCACGTACCCTGGGCTGATACTGAGAGAACTCGCTGAAGGAGAATCACCTTCGATTGTTGTTCCGTTCGAGTTCCCTGCGTATCCACTGAGAACCCAGTTGGCGAGAACTTCAGCTCCGCTTGCTCCAGGATTCGCAGCGAAGAGTGGATTCGAGTTGGGGTCGAGAGTGGATTTGATCGAGGGAGGAACAGTCGTTTGATCGTCAATCTCGGTGAATCGATGGTCGTTCGGGTACGATTGCGAGAGAGTCGCTCGAGCGTTGTCGACTTGCGGTTCAGGTGCAGAAACTGGAGAGTCAAAGAAAGGGGACGAGTCAGTAAGAGAGCTGAAGTTCTCTACACTTTGGTTTGCTTGAATGCTCAAGTAGTGTTGAGAGCGAAGGAAGGGGAAGAGAAGGAAAGAACAAACGGGAGAAAGGCAACTGACTGTCGTAACCTGGAATCTGTGCACACTTTGACCTCTTCTGATTTCTCACTTGACGAGCACGGGTGAACTCTTCGAGACGTTGAGCGGATAGTGGAGTGTAGAAGCAGGCCAGTTCAAGGGCTTGAGAGAAGCTGACAACACGCCAAGAGAACAATCAGTCTTTGTTTTTGGAAGAACGAGAGAAACGAAGAAAGGAAACTCACTAGTTGAGCTCTGTCTCAGTCAGCACACACTGGCTTCCTAGAGGTCCAAACTCGTCCACTTCGTCCTCTCCCTGGGCTGCCATCGTTGCCCAGTTCTCGACCGCTTCGAGCTGAGTGAAAAGATGATAAACAACGTGTTTGTCGTGCGAGTCGTGAAAGACTTTTGCATAGAATGCGAGAACTTTGAGGCACCTTCGGACTCGACGGTTTGATACACCAAGGAAAGACTCGAGAGCGTTACGATCTTGTGGGGACATGTTGTCGTTCCGTTTTGATCGAAGCCATTCATTCGAGAGATTCATGACGTCGAGAAGCCTGAGAATGAGAAGATTCTTCAGTCAGTCGGTTTTGTGAAATAGGAGGAATAGGTTGTACACGAAAGCTCACCGTTCATGCATACGAAGACCGATGAGCAGATCGTGATGAGCCGAATGGTGCGAATCGTTTTGAGCCATCGCGAACTCCCTCAAAGTTCCGGTGAGAAGCTGACAAGCAGCGTGAGCTCCATCGATATAGCTCCAGAGGGACTCGATACTGGCGAGGAAGCGGGTCGGGGTAGCTCTTCTGTTCGAGGAGATCTTGGCGAAGAGTCGTTGAACGGCGCAGACGTAGAAGTTGGTTATCATCAAAGCTTCTTCAGCCTTCTCCGATGACATAGGGCCTCTCGCAGGGTCGAAGAGGGCTGTCAGTTGATTGCCGAGATCTTCTGTTTCGAGATCGACGAGATGTACACCTTTGGAAAAGAAAATAAAGGAAGCGAGATTAGCGTTCGGAACCCGAACCTCGTTTTCGACTAAGTTCTACTCACCAGTTCCATCAAAGTAATCATCGAGATCGTCTTCTGAAATGAGAGCTGGCAAACTGAGCCAAGCTGCGATTCGGGCATCCGATTCGTACAGAGGAGAGCCGACCGATCTCTTGATGAGATCGATTTCGTGCGGTGGTAATTCTCCTCCTTGCATATCGTAGAAGAGCCCGAGGGCAGCTCGTAGGAAGAAACGAGCTGTTTTTGGTTTGACTTCCGAGACTGCGCGAGCAAAAAGAAGAACGGAAATCAGCTTAGATTCCCGTGAGACTTCACGTGAAGAAACTTACACATGAGCATTTGAACGAAAGCAACAAGAGTTTGAGCGTTGAGTACTGAAGGGATTTGCAGAACCTCGAGTTTCGAGCAGAGTTCCGTAGCTTGTTTCACGATCGCTCTCCAAGCGCTTTCCCTCCTCACTCCCGCTGACAACACTAGATCGTGTGAAGCGTTCCCGTTCTCGATATCAGGTCCAGCTACACCTAGTAGAGCACTATGCGGTGAAGCTCTAGCTCCGAGAGAAGCGAGAATTCCAACGGCAGCCTGTTTTCGATTGGTGCGTTCGTTCGTTAGTTTTTCGCTCGAGACGCGTAATCCTGCGGGAAGAGCTTACCTGACTTGCGACATCTAAATTATCTAGATTTTGTTTGTAGTACTGTATTGAGGGATTGAAGACGTGGAAAGCGGGAAGATGGTAGCAGCAAGAATTCATCGAAGCTGTCGCGAAAAAAACCCGGAAAATCAGCGCTCGACAATCCTAAACAGCTACATTTGTACACGAGCTTACCTTCTAATAGATGCAGAGTCAGAGAAGAAGCCATGGCCGGTAACGCTAACCTCCAATCACTCGAAGATTCTCCTAGATTCGATTGATTGAGGAACCTGTCCCACAACTGCTGGAACCCGGGTTGTTTACTGGCTTCTACCTCTTCTCCTGCTTTCTGATAATCATGTTGATCTGCTCCTCTGCGAGCTAGTTGATGCCTGAAATCTGAAACTGTTCGAAGTGAACGAGGTGGAGCTGATTCGTTTTCGGAGGATATCCGAGGGGGATAAGGGAGAGCGAGAGAAGAGGAAGGTAATCGAGTGTGGCCGTGGAATCCGTTCTCTGGAGCGTGTAAGCCATTTCGAGGACTAGAACCGCTCGAATCGGGAGAATCGTTGCCTCTAGGTCGATTTAGACCAACAATGGGTCGAAGCGCACTGCAAATCTCGTCGAGCTAGTCAGTCATAAATCATAATATGTATCTCGATGATTACTCACAATGAGACGTCGTCTCCGTATTCACAAACGTCTCTGCGCTTGATACAACGAGTACATTCTGGATATCTCCGATCGCACTATCGAAGCGAAGCATCGTCAGTATCCTGCGTATCCTTGAACGATCCAAATTGGTAGTCACACACCTTGACTTTCCTTGTCCTACAATTCGAACAAGACTGCGAACAAGCGTAGAAAGCGGAAAAATCAGCCAAAAGTTGCAAAAGAAATGGCTCAACGAGAAGCTTACCTTTCCTGTGACTTTGACCAATTCCGCACCTGGCGCAAACTGTCTAGGTAACATCTCATCCGGTATCCCTGGAGGTACGTGAATGACTCCTCCTCTTGGTAAACCCCACCCTGACTGAAGATTAGGTATCGGAAACCCTTGCTGCTGCTGCTGTTGTTGTTGCTGGATCGGCACTCCTCCCGGTCCCGGTATTACCATTCCGTTCGCATCGTAGCTATGTGCTGAAGGATAAAGAGGAGGTAGAGGCATTCCTAGATTGGGTCGGGACCATTGATCGAAAGGTTGTTGGAGAGCATGTTCGGTAGAAGGAGGTGGAGCTGGACGCCAGTTAGGCTCGATAGGTACTGGAAGCGGTAGGTTGTAACCTATCGGAGGAGGAGGGTAAGGTACCTCGTAGCCTGACATTCTGGCGGGAAAATGGAACGACTTCCGAATGAAGTAGCTCTATAGATGTCTGGTCGGTAACGAGTCTGCTGTCCTGTTGATGAGCTGAGTGTAGTCGTAGAGTGCGTAGAAGTTGATTGTGGGGGCGCAAAAGGACAGGGTTGATCGAGGTAGAGGAACTCCTCAAAGTGTAATGGAATTCGAAAGTTGGCTCATGAGGAAAGTCGAGAACTTCTTTTGAATTTTGACAAGGTTAATCGTGGATCTGCGGATCTGAGGAGCTCTTGCCATTTCGCCTTCCCTTTCCTTCTCTGCGCACTGTGTCTGAGTTTCACTCTCATTGCTGCAGTTGAATAGAGCCTTCAGTTCTCTCTCGAGATCTCCATCGCAAACTTTCAAGTTTGCAAACAAATACTGTTCATTCAGCTTCTTCAACCTCGAGCTATCCGTTGACGATTCGACGTCGATCCTATCGACGAGCTGTTGAAGCTTCCGGAAAGCGTTGCGAGACCTTAAAACGAGGGATTCCAGACCGATCAGAAAAGAAGCAGCAATTCATCAAAGCCGTCATTACGACCGTTCCATCTCTGTTAGCTGGCAGTGCCTCGAAGCTTCCTGGCTCTTCGAAACTGAGCCGAACTAATGGATTCTCTCCTCGTTGCGAGCGTCCCAACCATGCGAGGTGAAATTGGAAAGAAAAAGTGAGCCGACAAACTCTATTACAAAACGGTATACATGAAAGAACTTTGGAACTTAGTGTGCGTTCAACGCAGCGTCCTTTTCAGCTTGAGTAAACATAGGAGGCTAGACGAGAAAAAAAGGGTCAGCTTGCGAAATTGGGAAAATAGAGAAATTAGAGCATTTTTACAGGAAGGTTACGCTCCCTGTCGAGATTGAAGAATAGTCAGTAACAGGTTCTGAGACAGAATCAAAGGACGGGACTTACCACTTGGTGCCCTCGGGAAACAAAGAAGCTAAACGAAACGAAAAACAGACGAGGTTTAGCTACGAGCGAGTGTGATTACTTCGGGAGGCAACGAGGAGATACGTACGTCTGTAAGGATCCGGGTGTGCGTACTTTTGTACCTCTCGTTCAGCCTCGTTCAACAAAGCAGCGACTGCTCTCGGGTCCCTCACGTTACGGTTACGTTCGAATTGAGCCCTAATCTCGATAGCCTTGTTACGCCATAGATCTCGGCGAACGTACCTGATATCTCGGCAATCGACAGGATCCATAGGTCAGCAATTAGATTCTATTGAGAGTTGAGAGATGAAGCGAAGTCGAACCAATCGAGAGCGCCTTTGAGGGCACGTCGGTAAAGGTGCTGAAGGAAGCGAACGCATGTCAGTATACTCTAAGAATTTAGTTGAAACACTTCAACTCACCTTGACGTATCGCGAGTGTGCTTGAGACTATCGGGATTGAGGAGGAATTGAAACTACATCAGCGACTTCTCCTCCCAACGCACTAGACTGGGGGAGGGGTTCTCGATTCTTACAAAGGGAGATACAACTGCTGCTGTTGAGGAAGGCATCGTGTCGCGAAGAGGTGGAGTTCAACTCGATGATTCGCTCCCCCCTCTCTCTCTCCTCTCTCCCATTCACTTGATTTTTTGGAACTGGCTCGAACGAGTCAATACTGTCGTTCGAATACCTCACATTTAGATCTAGATTTGGAAGAGGTATCTACTCTATCCTGCAACGATCATCTCGACCTCAGATTGCAAGTTATTTCGACCACTTTAAACAAATTTCGCAGTTCTCGTTCGTTGAGATCTCGCAAAGAGTCTCTATCGGTCGTGTACGAGCTCGAGTCGTCCGGTTTGTGGAAATTACGATCAAAATATCGACTTCCTTCCCTTCAAGGTGTCCTACTGCCGGTGCTTTTTGAGGAGGAATGACTTCGGCCGGTCGCTCTCTCGTCACGAGAGCATGACCTGTACTACAAAGTGAGACTATCTCGTCAGCTTAGCGAGCCTCGGGAAGAGTCCAAAGCTAGGTAGAGGCAGGAAGCCCCCAAAACGTGACACTCCTTTGGCAAAGTTTTCTTCCTCTTCACTTTTTTCCTTGCTTCTCTGACCTCTCCGCAAACTAAACAACTCTCGACGCTTTGCGAAGATCTCTAACAACCTTCTCCGCCCGAAAGAGAGGAATTTTCAGAAGTCTTCGATCAAAATTTCGACCACTTCGCAGGACTTTTCCTGCGACGAACGTCTTTTCCGCGAAGCGCAGGAAGGACTCGGTCGCTACTCCTGGTGAGATCTGACCCTCGAGTAGCGTGGATCTTCTTTCTCGATCAATGGAACATGGCAACTGCGTGTCGAGGGCGCAGGATCGCTCACGAGTTGTTGGTAAATAAACATTTGAAAAAAAGGGAAAAAAGAGGAAAAGAACAAAGATCTTTTTTCCGAGTCCCTCTTCCTTCTCCATTCCGCCCATCCTTCTCGTACTCTCCAACCACACACAATCTTCGTCACAACCAGCCATGGCCTACCAGAACCTCCCCTTCGAATACCCACCTCTTTCTCCCGTCGCTTCCACCTCAAAGGCCTTCCCTCCCAATCTCTACCTACCTCTCTCCTCCTGGATCAGCCAAGGCGACTATTCATATCCACACGACGACTGTCTCCCTGTTACACCTCCAGCTTCATCTTCTCCATTCAAGCTCGAACAATCTTGTTTCCCATCTCCCTTCGCACGATCACGATCACGAGCTCCATCTCACTCTTCTATACCCTTCTCCGATCGCCAACTTTCAAAGTTCGTCGAGTCTTCAGGTCTCGCTTCCTATCGTTTCCCTACTGGACTCCCTACTCCCGATTCATCACGTCCAAACTCTCCGAATCGAACTTCTTTCAATCCGACGCAGCTTTTTCGCTGCCTCGACGAGGATTTTCAGCCTTTGGTGGATAAATACTACCCTAGCTACGACGTCGCTGAAGACCCCGAGGAGCTCGAGGAGGAGGAAGAGGACGAGGAGGAGTTCAAGAAGAGAATGTTGAGGGAAAGAAGCATGGAATTCGACGGCGACATGGAAGAATGGTACGAAGGACGGTCAGGATACGGCAGTGAGTGGTATTACGACGAGCAAGAGGGAGTGAGGAATAGATGAACGAGATCAATTTGCAAAGGAAAACTTGGAACTCTGGAAATGTAAATTTTGTCTTGTTAATCGATCGAGCGCTCCGTCAGAGATTCGCTCTATACTTTCTCGATTCCCGCCAACATTGAGGCTGTCATTCGACAGCTTGTCGAGCGAGCCCAATGAAAAACACCTTCGAAAGGACTTGAGCGAAAATTGAGAGGGGCCTTGGTTTCTTTCAAACCTCTTTTTCCTCACCACCTCGGACCCGAGCGAACGCGCCTCAAGAGAGTCGGTGAACATCTCAAGAGTATGGCGCCCCCGCTACTGAACCCTTACGAGGAGGAACAACAAGGTAAATCCTCTCGCGATTTCTCATCATCTAACATTCAACTACCTCCTACTTTCATCGCGCATTTGACTGATCCGAGATTCTCAATCTGATACAGTGATTATTTCTCGTATCCTCGGAACTGTGGAGAAGCTGAACGAGAGCATGTTGGAAGCGAATCGCGCGATCGAGGTGAGTTCTCTCCCAATCTCTCTCGAGAGAATTCCAAGGACTTCTGGTGTTGAATAGAGATGACAATGGCTGCAGACTCTCTTGTGGCGAGCTTGGTCGAACGCTCTTGACTTTGAAGCTGACATCCGATGATTCGATTTGTTTACCTCCTCTCTCTCGCTCAAACGTAACAGCAAGTCAACGCCTACAACGCTTCCACGAGTGAGATCACAGAGTTATGGGTTAGCTACATGAGGAACGTTCAATGGAATCTTCAATCGACGAAGCAAATGCAAGAACCTATGTAAAGAGTTTCACAACCTCAATTCCAGTTCCCATCTCCCTCTTTCCGTTACACCAATTGTCGTAATATCCGTACTCTTCGTGCTATCAACTCTCTCCTCTGATTCAATCGAGAGCAGAGCTCGCCAACGAAAGAACGAATGCATGGATAAAACATACTATCGATTTCGCTCAAGGTCGAGAAGAAAAGTCCATCTACCTCCCAACATTGTACCTCGGACTCCCATCGCCCGCAACCTGGTTGCATCCGCTATCAAAGGATCGTCCGCTAGCACGACGAGATCCGCTTTGTCTCCAATTTCGATACCAACTTTACCGTTTGACGTTGACGACCTCCACGCTACTTCGTTTGAGATGCACTGCTCGGGATGCCACGCTACTCCAGTATCTTCTTCACCTCTCGCTGTGCGAGAAACGGCGACAGCGATCGCATCCCAGCTTTTCGTTGAGAATAGTAGAGCGCAAAGTCAGCTAAGATTCGGCTCAAAGGTTTTCGGCGAGGGAAAAGAACAGAGACAAGGTCGCCTACGGATCGATTGGTGCTACGGGAGCATCGGATCCCATCTTCAACTCGATTCCAGCTTCCACGAGAGAAGCGAAAGCGTAAGCTCGTTCAGTTCGTCCGGGCCAGAACTTTGCTGCCAACTCCCTATCGTCGATAAGGTGACATGGCTGAACAGAGGCAATAAGATTGAGTCGTTTGAAGAGAGGGATGTCGGAGAGAGTGAGGAGCTGGGCGTGTTCGATCGAAGATTCCGGAAGAGGGGGAGGAGTAATCGATGCGAGAGTTTCGAGAGTGAGATGATTCGCTTCGTCTCCGATAGCGTGTACTGCTAGTCGGATCCCGTTCCGTGTCGCCTTCTCGGCGAGGTCCTTCAGAGTTGCGACGGGGACTTCGAGTCGACCGAAATTTGTTGGTTCGTTCGGGTAGTGATCGCAACAGAACGCTGTGCGACTACCCAGCGATCCATCGGTGATAATCTTGTGAGGTCCGATCGTGACAAGTCCTTCAGTCCCCTCGACAGCATCTCCCGTTCTTCGTCCAGCTTGAATCGCTTCGTCGAGGTGTTCTTGATACATTCCAACCGATACCCTCAAGCTTCTTGTCCCTTTATTGACTCGACGTTTCCAATTGCGAGCGTTGAAAGCCCATTCCAAATCGACGATCTGAGTAATTCCCATCTCGCTGACAGAGGAAAACGAAGGGAGGTTAGTTTCGTTCGAGAAGGGAAGACATCAGAGAGATGGGTGGGTGTCGGAAACTCACGCAGCTCTGATAGCAGCTTCATCAACCCATCGATCCAGAATCTCCTCCGAAATATCGTTGAGCTTTTCGAAAGTTTTGAAACAATCTCCCTCGAGAAGAATTCCATCGTGACCTTCTGGTTCGTATCCCAATCGACGAAGTGCTTCTGAATTGGCGCACAGCGAGTGAAGTCCAGCACAGAGAATAACGAGAGGCTCTCGCGTGAAATCGAGAAGTTGACGAGTCATTCCGTCTCCTTCTGGCCATTCTCCCACTCGCATCTTGTGTGCGACGATGAACGGCAGCCCTTCCTCTTTAGCTTGCTCTTCGACGTAAGGTATTACGAGCTCGAGTACCTCTGCAGAAGACTTGCAGTTGTAGAGATCGAGACGACGAGTTGAGAGAGTCCAGGAAGTGAAGTGAGTGTGAGCGTCGATGAGAGACGGTGCGAGGTAAAGTTGACCATTTAGATCGTAGACGTTCGAATCACGACCTTGTACCTCTTCAGCTTCGGAAGTCGGAATGATTTCCGAGATGGTTCCCTCCTTTCCGATGACGACGGTATACGTCTCTTTCGAGTCTGGACCACGAACGAGCCTAGCGTTGATGAATGTTGTCGTCGCCATGACTCAGTCGTTTGTGGTTTCAGAAGAGACTCGAATCGGAAGAGAATGAAAAAGAGGGGAAATTGAAGAGAACCCTCAGATAACGTGTCCGGGCCAAGAGGAGGACGTAGAAATGTTTTTAGCCGCTATCTGATTAGTAGTGAGCGACTCTCAACAACGGCAGAGCGAAAAATGAGAAAATGCACTAAATGATTTGAGTATTGACAAATAATATTCAAAAATCTTGTATTAAAGGGAAGCTATGGGTAAAAGACAGATTACAAGCAAAGATTATGAAAGACGGCATCGGAAAGGGGAGGGAGGTAAAGGCCAACTCGATAGTATATACTGTTAAGAAAATGGGAAAGGGAGAAGAGGGAAAGAAAGTGATTTTCGGCAGTTTTAACAGTTTAAGCGGTAGAGGAGGTAGACTCGACAGTGTGCTCAGTGTGGTGAGCGTCGGGAGAACTGGATGAGGCGGAGGAGGTAGGGATTGGCTCGCCGAGGACGGGAGGGGGAGCAGATTTGTTTTCGGTCGTCAAAGCTTGCTTCTCGGCAACGGAAACGTTGTTCTCGTTTCCTACGTAGGCGGGGAGGGTCTCAGCCTTCATGTGTTGAGGTCCGGACTCTTCGGAGTGGATGTGATCGTGTTCGAGAGGGGTTTGTTCGAGAGGGTTTTGAGTTGCTGAAGTTCCTGCGGCCGGGGTTTGAGCAGCCGAACGGTTACGAGCGAGCTCGTCGTCACTTTCAAACTCTTCTTCCGATGATCCGCCTCCTAACTCGCTATCGTTGTCGTCATCCGCGTGCTGAGGAGCAGCGACGGATTCACCGGGAGCAGCGATAACGACCGATTTGTTCGAAGGAGCGACTGCCGATTCACCGAAGGTCGAAGTTGCGGCCGAGGCGTTCTTGTCGGCTTGAGCTTGAGCGCGTTCAGCTTCGTCACCGGTGAGAACACGGTCTCCGGGAACAGCGGCGACGTTAGAAGCGATGTCGGCACCTTGCGAGGGTTGTTCGAGTCCGACGTTGGCGATGGCTGCAGAGACGGGGTCTCGGGAGACGACGGTACGGGATTCGGTAGCAGTCTTGGTGTCGCGAGAGAGACGGTCGATCTCCTCGTGCCAGGCGAGCATCTCGGTGTGAGTGCGAGCGCGGAAAGTGTAGGCGATCTGTTCGAAGGGGGAGTATGAACGTTAGTAACAGCTTCACATAGAGGCGATTGACTCGTAGTAGGGCAGGGCGGAACAGGAGAGACGAAGAAAATGTTCAACTCACTTCCTTTCCACCGAATCGGAGAGTGTTCTTGACCTTGGACTCAAAGCTAGACTTGACGGCACGGTTGCCTTCGACGTGGAACTTGTGAGACTTGTCGGAGGCCTTGGCAGGTGCGGAGAGAGAGCACTCGGGAAGGAAGAGAGAGAATCCAGGAGCGGTGGTATCGGCAGCGTTGGGGGAACGACGTTCATGAAGGTAACCAGAGGGAGTGAGGACGTAGTAAGATTCGGTGTACTTCTTGGTGAAGCGCTTCTTGCGCTCGAGGTAACCCTCGCGAAGAGGTTGAGTCGAAGCGTGGTTCATTCCAGGGAAAGTGATGGCGGCGATAGAGCGAGAAGGAGTGTTGGGGTCGATGAGCGAAGTAGATTCTTGACTGATATACTGTACGTTGTGGAAAAACGAGAGTCAGAACGGTGAACGGTACAAGTAGGCAAGGGACAAGCGAAAAAATTACTTACGTGTTCCCATTCAGCCTTAGGATCAACACGTTGAAGGGCAGAAGCGATAGTAGCGTGAACCTCGTTGAGTTCCTCGACGTGAGTCTTGCGAGCATCTTCGTAAAGCTTGCAGGCAGATTGAATCGACTTGGCAATACCCTCTTCGAAAGAAGCTTGTTGTTGTTGGAAGCGGATCAAGGCAGCTTGGAGATCGTCTATTGGAGGGCAGAGAAGTCAGCGTGAGGTCGTTAAAGAGGGAGAAGAGCGCGAAAAGCTATCAACGTACTCTCCTTGTGAACTTGCTTCTTGAGTTGGTTCTCGACAAGGTGGTGCGAGAGGTAAGGATCCTTTTGAGGGAGCATTTGAGTGGAAGAGTTCTCGAAGGTGTCAATACCAGATTGAAGCTCAGTGAGGTGCTTGACGGAAACCTCGCGCTGGATGAGCAGAAGAAGAAAAATGAGCTCGGGTTTTCGCAAAGAGATATCATTAGTCACTTACCTCGTGCTCGACTGAGTCTGCGAGAGCGGAAGCTTCCTTCTCGACAGCGGCGATGTGAGCCTTGATCTCGCTGCGAACTCCCTCAAGTTCACGAACGACAGTTTGTTCGATAGTGTCGGCGAAAGTTTGGTGCTTGTCGGCGAGAATTCGGTTGTTGTCGCGGACTTCGTAGAGGACTTCTTGCCATCCTCCCTCTCCGAGGAAACCGTGACCCTCGTGGAAGGGAACTTGAATAGTTTCGTTGAGAGCGAGAGTAGCTCTGCTAGCAGCTTGTTCAACGTGAGCGAGACCCTAAAAACGATCAAGCAACGGGTCAGTTTGCACGTTCTACATCGGTAAAGTGAGTGTATGGTTGTGAGCATGTATTTACCTGTTAACGATAAACAAAATACAAAAAGTTCGTGTCAGAATTAGCGTGTAATGAAGAATTAGGGAGGTTCGGTCTAATTTTCCCCCCTCCCGCCATTTCTCGAGGAAAAGAGATGCTTACCTTGTAGTAGTGAAGAAGGGACTTGTCAATGTGCTTCCATTGTTGGAGGCGGTCTACGATCTCGTGATCGGGACTGTGTCAAAGAGAGATATCGATGAGTGAAACTTGTTGCGAAGACACGGGGGATTCGATTTGGGAAAGATCGACTCACCGGATTTGACCAGTCTTGGTAGGTTGATGGCCGTGAGTAGGCTTAGCGAGGCGTACTGATTTGTGATGAAGGAGATTAGACATTTCTGGTGAGAGCGATGTCGATGAGGGAGAGAAAGAGAGGGAAACGGAACAAGAGCGTGGGAAAGTTGAAATTACGTTATGATGCAAAAAGGTCAAAACGCCTACGTCACGATCTTCTCTACCCTCCTTCTCGGCCCTCAGTCCTCGTTCTATGAAAATGGCTTCCCTCCACTTTGAGAATTGGCTGTGCAAAAACTTAAGCTTGTCTCGTTTTTCATTTCGCAGTCGAAAACGACCAAAAAAAGCTCAAGCACTCAACGCTAAAAGACACTACGGTACACAGCCAACTCTTTCGTTTTCTCCCAGAGATCTCAACAAATCTTACGCAACGAGCTCGAGTGAACTTGAAGTCTTCCGGTTGCAGCGAGATTCCCAAATTCTCAGCGGACTCAAAGCTGAGTTGTCAGTCGGGCTTTTGATCTCCGACCTCGGTAACGTAGGAGGGTATAAGGGCTGGCTCCGCTTGAGGCCGCTCAGAATAGTTCTTTCCGTACGATCTTTACAGAAGTTTTCAACCGAAGTTCGCTCGGGAAAGATTTGAGCCTTACCTTGCTGTCGCTTTTGCTGTATTCGATGATCCATGCTGTAGCAGTAGCTTGAGAATCTGTGAAAGGCCGATAGGAGTTGTCAAAGTTGATGGAGAGAGCGTCAAGCTGAGCCACAAACGGACTCACGTTTTGCGAAACTTGAAACGGTTCCCAAGCGACTTAAGTTGCTCAGATACCTATTTTCCGAGACTCTCGAGAGAGAGCACGAGAGCGAGCGTTGACCAATGTCATGATAGCGCAATCATCCTAGCAGTGAGTGAAAGCTCGAAAACGAACTTATTCAAGCGGAAAATTGAAAACTCGGAGAATTTGCTCTCGCGACCCTCCTGAGGGAACCTCTGAGCTTCTTCTGTCTCAGGTAGTCCATAATACTTCTGCGCTGATGGACAAGGGAAATTTTCCGAGTGACAATTCTTGCGAAGCTTCAACTCGGTGTATTTGAAAGAATCTTGACCCCACTTGTCATCTCCGACAACCTCTCACCAACCCATTCACAATTCAGCTAGCAAGACCAGGAGCCACTTGACAGGTTCAAGATGCTCTCGCTCAGTCGGATGCAGGCGTACGGACTCGTCTCAACAACGATCTTCGTTTCAACTGTCATCAATGCGTTCAGGCAGAGGTCAAACTTCTATGCAGCTGCGGTCTACCTATCAAAGAGTAATGCCTGTATGATGGTGAGTTCCACCTTGCGCTCTGATCTCGTCATCAGAATCGGTGACATCTTTTGTTCAACGTGTTACTGATAATCGTCCCTCACAGATCTTATGGAACCAAGCAATCTACCAGACAGTACTATTCGGGAAACTACTACAGATCATCTTCTTTGGAGAGCTAAGATTGATCGAGGTCGAGGTCAGTTTCTCTCGCTCACAGCATCCGACTTGCTCGGCTCAGGAGGCTTTGGACGTATAGCTGATCAGAGGATGTTTCTATGATGTAGAGGCTACAAGAGAGAGGATGGTTCGCAGTTACGGAAACTTTACTTGCTCTCACCATCTTCAAGGATGAATTCGAAAGCACTTTCGTTTTGCTTTTCGTCAGCTTGCTATTCTTGAAAGTCTTTCACTGGCTCGCAAGTGACCGTATCGAAGCTGTAAGTAACATATATCGAACTTAGGCACGATTCTTGACTGACATCGACTTTCACAACGAATCTAGATGGAACAATCTGCGGATGTTTCTCGACTCGCTCATGCTCGAATGATCGGATTACTCTCACTCTTATGGGTCGCGGATGTCGTCATGGTACTCTTTGCTGCTGATTGTATCCTAGTGGAAGGACCCACAGTCATGATCATGTTTGCTTCAGAAGTGAGTTTTCACTCACTCTCGATCGGGATTGTCCGAAGCTGACCCTTCTCCCTGTCGACAGTACATGATTCTCGTAGCTAGCGTATGGGCAACTTCGATGAAGTATATCATCACGTGCATCGATATGAGACGAGAAGTTCAATGGGAGGAGAAATCGATTTACGTTTTCTACGTCGAGCTCATCGCAGGTTCGTCTTGCTTCTGTTCTCGCTCCGAGAACTACGCATAGCTAACGTAGGGTTGATATAGACTTCTTCAAGCTTGTCACCTACCTCACTTTCTTCGGTCTTACTCTAACATTCTACGGTCTCCCTCTCAACATCCTTCGAGACGTCTACCTCACACTTCGCTCCTTCCTCCTCCGAATCAGAGACCTTCGAAGGTATCGACTCGCTACCAAGAACATGGATACCCTTTATCCGAATGCGACGAGGGAAGAGATGGAGCAAATGACGGATAAGACATGCATCATTTGTCGGGAAGACATGGAGTTCAAACCAGCTGATGGTGAGCAAGCTACTCAGAATGGGGAGCCTAATCCGACTCCCGTACCTGCACCTCCGCCTCGACCAACTCAGAGAGGCCCGAACGAGACCCCTAAGAAACTTCCTTGCGGTCACGTTTTCCATTTCCACTGCTTGAAGAGTTGGCTCGAGCGACAACAAAGTTGTCCTACATGGTGAGCTCTTCCGGCTATGTATTTGAGGTAGCCATGGGGCTGACGTGTTTCTCATCTCGCAGTCGTCGACCTGTTCTTCCGCAAGAGCAACCAACGAACTCTCCTCTCCCTCCAGGCGGTCGGGGAGCACCGCGACCTGTCGTCCAGCGAGGTATTGAAGGAGGAGGAGGATTGCCAAATGCGAACGATCAACAACAAGCTTTGCGTCAAGCTCAAATCAACCTCGCTCGCAACTTGGGTCGAGAAGCTTTCGGTGTCGTTTTTCCCAACCTCCCTTTCCCCGATGAGGCTCGTTTACCCGGAGAACTTGCAGCGAACCCTCAACCGACTCCGACTCCAACGCTGGCTCCTCCCCCTCCTCCAGCTCACGAACAAATTCCGAATGTCGCTCTTCCTCCGAATCTCCCAGCTGGACCGACCCCTCCACCTCACGCCAGCGCCAGCGCTTCGACTCCTCCGGTCGCCTCAACGTCTTCAGCAACCGTCGACCCTACTGCGCCGAGTGTTCGACTACGCTCACTGCTCTCTCCTCCCTCTACTTCTCCTTCGAATCTGGCAGCAGAACCCTCGAACCCTCTCGCTCGATTCTCCCTTCCAAACCTCGAGCTTCCTCCCACTGGCGAAGCAGGTCTCTACCACGTCCCTCCTTCTTTCGCAACTACCGATTTCGACCCTTCCCGTTTCTCGGGTTCAACTTCGAGAACGACTTCTCCACCAGGCTACGCCGATATTGCTTACGGAGCATTCCCTCGATTCGATGGTCGGACAACCAACGTTCCACTTCCTCAAGGGTACACATCGGTTTTCAGTACCGGAAAACCTCAAACCCTTGAAGACCGGATCAAGCAAATCAGAGAGAAGATGAGCCAAACTGAGAATGAGAATTCGGGGGGAACAGGCAGAAGCAACGTTCAACACGGAAGCGATGGAGAGAAGAAAGATAGAGGCAAAGGAAAGCAAAAAGCGACAGATCCGGAGGAGACGATCGAGAAGGAGAATTCGACGAGCAAGGAAGAACAGAAGGAGGGTTCGGTCTCGAACGGAGATGTAGGTGCATCCCCTCGAGAAGCAGCTTTGCTCGCTGCCGAACGTCGTCGCATCGCTCAAAATGGACGATCCCCTTCTCCCTCAACCTGGCTTCGCTCCACCGATACCCTCGCACCTTGGTCCGAAGCTGCTCACACTATCCCTCTTCCGCCTTCTCGAGAACCTTCTCCCACTCCTCCGACATCACGATCCCCTGCAGTAGCACCTTCGAGACCCGTTTCTTCTCCGACTTCGCCTTCCGTCCCTCGCTCTACTCCGAATTCGACTTCAATTCCTCGTTTGATCCCTCTCTTCGATCCTTCGAACCCCTCGGCACCCTCACTATACCCTTCCCTCGCATCGCAGTCTACGATCTCGACTTCAGCTCTTCCTTCCGGAAGCAATTCAGCTGAACAGCTGAAGTCTGAGGTCGATCAACTCGTTCGAAGGAGTATCGAGGAGAAATTGAAAATGATGGTAGGGTTCCAAGAACGTATAGAAGGTATCGTAGACGATATGCGAATCGCTTTGACGGAGACTGGAGGATCTGATCAGCGAAGTTCGAGAGGTGGATTGGACGCGGGGAAGAGTCTCCTTGAGCCAGAAAAGGTTACAGTCAACGAGTTGGATACGTAGATGACTTGTTGATCAATTGGTGGTAACTAGCCTTCACACTCTCGCGATGTCCTGTCGCGAGAGAATCCCTTTGGAGAACAGTTTGACCGGACCGAGAGTCTCTAATCCGTCCGGCGAGCCCAAGCGCAAACTGCTATTTGGAGCGATCGTCTCGCTCGAATCACGGATTGAGATACCGCAAACTGATATCTCGGGCAAGCTACTTGCGAAGTTTCGCCTTCAAACGGTTCACTTGCCTACCTCGCTCTACCCACTCAAGCTATGACTTATTCCAACTCACTATAGAGTCAAGAGTATCTCTACATTCATAAGAAGGACAGCCAGCGCTCCCGTAGTCTTCAACTCCCAGCCGGACCTCCTCATCTTTGAATCGATTCGACGCTTCTCACCAAGCAGCTCGAAGGCCTTCCGATATTGTAACGTACACAAGATCCCATAGAAAGACTCCTTTGGATATCTCAACCAGTCCTGAGCAGATTTCCAGCTCCCCTTCAGCCTGTCCGCCTTTTGAACTCGTCGGATCGTCTACGATGGAGGTCAAGGTTCTGAGGTTAGACCGAAGCTTTCCAGCAGGGCCTATTGGAGAGTCTCTCGGCCCTCACACATCGTTGGACTCGCTTCTGGAGCTAGTTGACGAAACGACTCGTCTCGGGATGCAAAAGTTTCGTTTTCTGGACGACGCACGTCGTAAGTCTAGCTCGCTTCTGATAGACAATACAAATGGAGACCATAATCTGACTTCTCTCAACATCTGACAGGCTGCTTACTCGGACGCTTGCTCGTCAGATCGGTTCTCAGCGAAAGATGCAAAGTAGCGCATCGCACTCTCGAGTTTTACAAGACGGCTTCTGGTAGACCGTACGCGGTGAGTGATCTCGACCTCCCTTAAGTGCTATGAGCTGTAGAGACTGAATCTTGACTTCGCATTCTACGACTTTTCGTTATGGAGGTTCAACATTCTCTGCCGTACTTCCCTATCGATTTCAATGTTACGCACGACACAAATCTCATTGCAGTCGCTACGTTGCTACGGGACGACAGTCTAGAGGGCCGACGTGTCGGTATCGATTTGATGTCAGTGCGAAATCCTTGGGAAGGAACGACCGTCGACGAGTTTCTGCAAGGGATCGCAACCCAGGTGAGCTCAGATTTACCGTTGTCAGGTCTTCGATTTCATGCTCAATCATTGTTTACGTCGCTTCTACAGCTCACGGCGAAAGAACACGCAAAACTCGAATCCCTCCCAACCGACAAAGGCAGGTTACAACACGCTCTCGCTCTCTGGACACTCAAAGAAGCCTACGTCAAGGCTACCGGAGAAGGACTGCATTGCGATCTCTCGCAAGTCGAGTTTGATCTCGATCTATCGGAAAGAAAGAATGGAGTAGTAGGTTCTTCGTCGCTTGAAGGAGATAGATTTGATAGGTGGATTTTTGACCTCCTTTGGCTTCAAGAAGCGGGAGAGGAGTACCTTATGGCAGTCGCAAGGAACGAGATTGCAGGTGGGAAAGGAGAAGTCAGGTTTTGGAGAACACAGCCGGATTGGCTCAAGTTTGTCGAGTTTGGTGAGATTGTGGATAGACTTTGCAATGGCGACACTTCTTGACGCTTTGACTGAATTCTGCACGGAAGGAGAGCATGCGCTGCGTTTGTTTCGCAGTTTTGCCTCGGATGAAGAGAACGCATCGTTTCGAAACCGGACAAACGATGTCTCGCTCAGGGAAAGGGATCAAAAAGCGAAACTATCATTAGGCCAATTGCAAAAGATTAGGAGGAGTATAGAAGAATGAAGTAGAAACTACTTCAGACCAAAAAAAGAAAACGTAAAGTAGGGTATTTTTTCTTATTGTCTATCTAAGAATCGTAGTTTTCGGGCTTTCCACAGCAGGAGAAGAGACCTCCCTTCTTCTTTTGTTGCTTCTTCGGTTGAGCAGCGGCAGGAGCTGGGGTAGTTGCAGCCTTTTCGTTGGTTGCGGGCGAGGGAGTGACGGGAATTTCAGTCGAGGCAGGAGCGGCAGTCTCAGCAACGGGTGCTGATTCAGTAGCTGCGGGCTCAGGAGCTTTGTCGGCAACTTCATATCCTGAGTTGGTGTTTTCAGCTACGAAATTTTCAGGGAAATGAGAATGAGCGTCAATCGATTTTTGGCACGAGCCTGGTTCGGGAGAGCGAGAAAAGGACTCACGGGTAGTCTCGGCAGCGACAGCCGAAGTAGGAAGGGCCTTGGCTAGAGCGGGCTCTCCGGAGTGTTGTGCCTTCTCGAGTCTGTGGCGATGAGCGGAAAACACGAGACCGAAGGTTTGTCAGTTCTAGTTTCCGCTTTGTACGAACTCGAATGCTTTCCAATTGTAAGCGAGCCACATCCGAACGGCCCATGTGACCAAGTGGGTAAGGAGGAGGGAAGATTAGATTGACAGCGAAAATGAAAGATCAAAAAGAGATGCGCTTTGTTCTTTTACTCCGCCACTTTGATCTGATCTCCCCTCTCCTCACTTTCTACATGAGACTACTGATGTATAAGAACTGCTTTTGGTTCTTTCTGATGGGTGCTGGTCTTTGTCGAGTCCGAAATATCGAAAAATAAGGGATTCGGTCGGAATTGGTCTAGCTTACGCGGACTTTCCGGCAACGAATTGAGCAACAGTCTTGGCGAAAGAAGATCCTTGGTACCTATTCGATCAGAAGAGTCAGCTCCCGGAATGTGGAGTATGAAAGGAGGACAATTTCCCTTACTTGGCGACGTTGAGTTCCTTCTCAGTGACTTGACGGGATCCGTCACCTCCGGCGATAGCGGAGGCACCCCAGGCCGATCCACCGACGATTTCAGACTACAACAATACGAATAGCGGTGAGATTTGCGGGTTTTGACGGTTTCGCAAAATGGATTTAGGGCAAACTCACGAGGTCAGTGAGCTCAGGGGAGGCGAATCCGGTGGGGACGTAGATGATACCGTGATGGGCAAAGAAAGGAAGGGCTGAGGAGCGGGTTCAGGGGAGGAAGAGTCGATTCGGTCAGTTTTCCTTTTTCTTCTACGAAGATAAAGTGTCGCGAGCCTTCTGAAGCTCGGACGCTGTCCAGATATCCACTTACTCGTTAGAATAGTCGTCTCCAAACCTCCATGTTGACTAGCAGCGCTGGTGAATACCGCAGCACATTTTCCCGACAGCTTTCCGGCGGCCCACAATCCTCCGGTCTGATCGAAGAAAGCTGAGACGGCAGCAGGAGCACGTCCGTATCGGGTTCCGAAACCCATGATGTATCCATCGTACTTGAGGAGGTCGTCAGGCTTGATTTCGGGGTACTCGAGGTGAGGTCCAGCGTGCATCTTTCCGCGAACCTCGTCGGAGAGGATCTCGGGGAACTAAGGGAGAGGATGGCGGATTGATATGTGATGACGATTGAGAGGTACAGAGAGACGTTTGAGCAGAACGAGGATAAGAAGCGAGAGCGAAAGCGAGGGACAGATTTCAAGAATTTCGAAAATCAGTCAACAACATTTTTTTTTGTCACTCCAGTGGAAGGGTAAGCGGCCACTCACGCGGTAGATGTCAACCTCAGCACCGGTAGCCTTGGCAGCCTCAGCTTCAGCGAGAGCAAGGGTCGAAACGTGACCGTCTGGAGGGAATCCAAAAAGGGTAAGGCTCAGTTTCTGAATTGTGATCGCTTACGCGAGTCGTAAAGGAAGGAGGGGCTCACAGAGAGTGTAGTAGATGACAGCGATCTTGGCAACCCTGTTGACAGCCGTTCATACGTTATCAAGAAGAAGGTGAAGTCGGCCGGAAAGGAAATGAGGAAGCAAACAAAAGATAAGCGAGATAGTCAGTACCGGCTTGTAGCGAACATAGAGCTGTAAGCGGGATCATACATGGTGTATAGAGTGACTAGAGTAGGAGGAAGGTGAAGGAAGAAGAAAGAAGAGGAAGGAGGAGGGGGAGGGGAAACTCGATTGGCTGATTTGGCAAGTTGACTGATCTGATCAGCAAAATATGCTGAGAAGTCTATTCATTGCCAAATCTGGTAATCTACAATGAATAATCGTTGTTTCGCTCGTTGGAAACGGCTAAGCAGAGTCTTTTTAATCTTCGTGGTCCGTGCTTACAAAGACCTCGAAAGCTTACAGCGATCTCGACGAGCTGACTCGGAGGAATATGAGACAAACGACACTAGGGACTCTAAATTACTAACTAAAGACATTAACTAACCTATAACAAAGCTCGGAAAAACTATCATTGGACCCAAACTTTTGCACCTCGAGCACTTACAAACCCGCCGTCACTCGATACTGCAGCGACTCGGGTCCAGAATACATTCTCCTTCAACCTGACAACTTCAGACCAACAACGATCTTCCCATCCCATCGAGTTCGCGATCAACTCTCCTCCAGTTTTTTGAGGTTGTAGAGGAGCTTGTTGTTGCTGCTGAGTGGGGTGACGAGGAGGAGGAGTAGGAGCAGGAGGATTTCTTCGAGGAGGTAGAGAAGGCGGGAAAGAAGGAGAAGCGGGAGGAGAAGAGTTTGAACCGATCGCGGGAGAAGCGCGAGCAGAAGATCTCGGAGGACGGTTCGGTTTGTTGAGTGAGCTTGTGGAATTGTTGGCGTTCTCAGTGAGACCGTTGTTGGGAGTTTGAGGTCGAGAGATCGCTGGAGAGGCAGGAAGAGAAGATGAAGTAATTGTTTCTTCAGGTTTCGATTCTCCTCCTTCTTTCTTCTCTGTTTCTCCTCCCTCGCCAGCCTTATCTTCTCCTTCCTTCTTCTCAGTCGCTTCGTCGTCTGTAGGCTCAGGCTCGATAATCTTGGGAGTTCCCTCCATCTCGGTATCAGCCGCTTCAAAGTCCCTCGCTTCGATTCCCAGTCCTCTATTCTCCCCGTCTCCTGGTAACTCTCCCGCGACTCCATTCTTGTCCACCTCGACCGCTGATCCGTTCGCGCTCCTAACCTTGTTGAGACTAGTGGTCGAACTCGAGACCGGAATCGTGTCGTTCCTCCCTTGAACGAATTTGAATCCTTCCTCGAGTAACAATCCCCTTTCGATTACTCTCACGTACGTCCAGAATTCACATACGGCTCGAAGTCGAGCTAGGCAGTAAGAAGGACAGATCGGGTATCGAGACGTTGCGGTATCTTTGATTTTGAAAATATGAATTTGGAGAGAGTGATCGAGAGGGTGATGAGAAGGTGAGTATGAAGGGAAAGAGAACGAAGAAGTTGTGTGGTTGTTGTCGGGAGGTTGCGAGGGAGATGAGGAAGAAGTGTTTGATGTTGAGATCGTAGGAGTCGCCTCTCTCGAAGCTGATCGAGTAAATCCCCATCCTCTACCTCCCAACATTTTCTTCATAGTCTGGTTCAATTGATCGGTCGTTGTATTCGTTGTTGTTTGATGGTTCGTTCCTCCCGTCGTTGAGCGATTCATCGAGACTCCAGAGTTGGCGAACCACTTCTCGAGCCCACATCCACAAAGAGAGCATTTCTCACTCGGTAGCTCTTGACCGCTCGACAAAGGTTCAATGAGCAGAGTACCGTCAACTACTGCTGCAGCTACATTCCTACGACTGAACAACCCTAGGCCGGGAGCGAGATCGAGTCGGAGTGCTGGATCGGAATCTTCTTCAACGCAACGTTTGAGGAAAGGCTGGGAGAGATGAGTGGAAAGTAGAAGATGGGGAGTGAGAAGCTGAGCGGGGGACATGGACGAAGTCGGAGGAGGGTCAGAAGAGAATCCTCGAGTCGAGAGAGCTGGGTGACCGAAAGCAGAGGGAGGATCGGGAGGTCTAGCGAGAGTCGTCACTCGAAGTTGTCTAAGGTAGGTGATGAAGGTGAGGAATTCTTGATACGGCAGAGCGGAAGTTAAGAGTCGAGGGGAAGCGAATTGGGAAGGGATAGGAGCCTGAGATAGATCTCGTGCGATGGGTGCGGAGGAGGAAGAAGTCGTAGCGACGTCGAGATGTTGTCCGTCAGAGAAGATGATACTTCCACCTAGGTCGCCATCTTCTCCGCCTTCTCGTTCACCTCCTCCGTTTTGTTCTGTCGGATCTTCGGGAACGATTTCTCCATGAGCTGCCAACCTCCTCTTCAGTTCTGCGATTTCTGCTTCCCGTTTCTCCAACTTTGTCACCGTGTCCCTCAATCCAACTTGCACGTCCTCCAAGAGAGCTTGCATAGAAGTTCCAGCTTCTTCGACCGACCTCGTTTTGTCCTCGGCCCTGGCTCTCGCCAATCGTTCAAAAGCTACCATCTTGTTCGCTTCGGCGAAGAGGTTCGAAGTGAGGTTTTCGACCTCGTTCTCTAGTGCCGAATGAGCTTGAACTGCAGTTTGACGGTTTTGAGTTTCTTCGACTACTTTCGTCATCAACCTCTGCATCTCTCCTTGAACGTGATCCTGTGAGACACATGTACGATCTCAACCACACAATCATAGTAGTAGGAAGAAGGAGATAGGGCTTACACGTTCGACCCAACCACCTTGTTCAATCTCTTTCGTCCATTTCTCTTTATCAGCTTCGAGATCTTTCACCCTCTTTCTCAGTTGTCTCTCCATCTCTTGAGTATCGTGTAGAGTATCTTCGAGATCTCCTCGGGTAGTGTAACTCTTGACCAGTTTCCCGTTGAGACTCGTCACTTGAGAGGTTAAATCGGTGATTTGTCCTCTCAGGAACGCTACCAATTCGTCGGTCGTAGCCGCAGGGGGATCTTGTTCGAGGTGGAGGAATGTACTAGAGGACATTGCAGTTGACGAAACTGGAGCGGTCGTTGAAGGAGGAAGGAGAGAGTGATCGGGTGGGGGATAACTTGGTTCCTTCTCTGCTTCCTTCGGCTCTTCTCGTTCCTCCTGTTCGTCGGCAGGTTGACTAGTCGTTTCTGGGGCGGGTGACTCGTTGTCGTTGTTGTTGGTTGATTCGTCAACGTCGTGAAATGAGTTTGAATCGTCTTCGTCGGCAGATTGAGATACCCTCGAGTCAGGCCGGCTCGCGGGCGGAGTTTCCTCTTCTCCTACCATACTCGCGAGTGAAATGAGTGGACGAGGAGGCAAGGTAAGAGGGGAAAGATAGAGAGAGGGGAAATTGATTGCAACTCTCACCTCTTGATTCGTTCGAAACACGCACATTATGGTCAGTCTAGCTCGACTGAAGAGGTACGCGCATGATCGAGCTGATGAACAATCATCTGTATAGTCTAACCCTATCCTCACTCCTTCGATTCGCCGAGTGATCCAAAACATTCGTCAAGTTGGTTACCGCCGTAAGGAACTTCATCTCTCTCGCTCTAATTAGACCTTGAATTGACGCTCATATTCCTATAGAGGCTTGGAGGGATCTCCAATACATCGGAGATGTCAAGGCAGGAAAGTTCATGGGACAAGACGAGTTAGTTTCGATCTCTTCATCTTTCTCTCCCTCTAGACACTAAACAGACTACCTTTGATCTCTTAGGCACGGAAACAAGTTCTATGAGAACCAAGATGAGACTCTCTGGAGGCACCGATGGGTTGACTTTGCTTCCGTGAGTTTCTCTTTCCTTTCTCCTCTGCACTCCGCATCAGAAGCTAACCCCCCGACATTCGTTTCCAGCACGACTACAACGCTTCGCAAATCACTCCTGAATGGCACTCGTGGCTCTCCCACATGAAGCACCTCCCTCCCACGCTCGATCAAGACATTCAAGCTTCGAAGCGTCCTTGGCAAATCGTCAGTTCTTCCTCCCTCATACCATTCGAGACCCTTACTGACGTAGTTATAACTGTGCTATCTAGCCTCACCACGAGAACTTGACCGGAACTCGTGGAGCTTACAAGCCTTATTCGACAACAACCAAAAAAGTAAAGGATTGGGAACCCATCGTTGCTCAAAGGCAGTAGACTTGTGCCCACAATCCTGCGTATCTGATCCACTATAGCTCTTCTTCTTCTCTCTCTCACACCGTTCTTCGCCTTCTCTTTGACCCTTTTTCAAGTTGTAAGCATTCGTTTTCAAACATTTCCACGTCGCTCATCCTTCGGTTTTTTCGAAGCAGAGAAATCTCTTTCGCTTCCGAGCCGCGCAAAGATTCAACTCTCACGATGGCCGATCTCGTTCGTGTCTCTCCACTCATCTTCGCAAGGTCCTCTCAAGCTCGTACCTTTCGAATGTTCTTCATCTTCCCCTTCATTAACGTTTCCAGACCTAGTTCGGCGTTCGTCGACCTTTCAAAACACTGCAACTCCTGCAGACTTTGACGTTCGTCGATCCCCGAGCCGAACGAGACTTCAGCCGTATCTTCGTTCGCGCAGCTTCCCTCTCTCTTTCTCAGCGCCGCAGGTTAATCTGCCTCTCTCAACTCTCTCTCGCATCTTAGACTCCATCGAATACTCGCAACTAAGGATGACAGATCAACTGAATCGAAGCAACACGACGACAACTTTCTCCTCTTTCTTTTGTACTCCGAATCGAAAACCTTCTCTACGACAACTTCGACCAACGCCTCCACCAAACTATCAACATATCGACGATGTCAACAACTTGTCATCATCGAACGACGACCCTCCTTCGTCGTTGATGAAACTTTCGTATCCAAGGTCGAATTCGAACCGGGCGATCGATTTGAGAGCTTCGAAATTGGGGATGGTGGAAAAGATGAGTTCGAGGGAGAGGATCGAGAGATGGAACGATGTTTCGATATCGAGTCAAGAGACAGAAGAATTGACACCGTTGGAGAGGTGGAGAATGGAAGTTGCGAGGGAGGTGGCAAGGGAGAAGAGGAAAGAAGAAGTCGAGGCTCAGCAACGACAGAAAGAGGAGGAGGAGGAGGAAAGAAAAGCTCGAGAGAGTATGGATGTTAAAGGAACTAGAGTCACGAGTTGGAAACCTTCGGTGTTGACCACTAGCTCTATGAGATCGGCAGCGGTTGAATTGCAGAATCAGTTTGAGTCGAGCTCTCGTAAGTTGCCCTCGTCCTCTCTGATGCCTTGACTCCTTCTCTGTACTCTACTGACTGTCCTCTCTCTCGTCCTTGATGGCAGCTTTCGCAAGGTCTTTCGCTATTGAAACTCTCAAGACACCCCAAACCGCAAATTCAGCCCCGACTTCGAGCGTTGTTCGGGAAAGTTTCCTGAACGATCAACGACAACCTCACGAAGATCAACATCCTTACTCTCACACTTTCGGGTTCGACGAAACTACTGGTACACTCGTGACTGCCGCTCCTCTAGCCTGGAACTCGTCGGCAGAGGAAACCCTTCTAGTTCCTCTCGCTCCCGAAACTTCTGCCTCCGTCTCTCCAATCGACCCAGTTTTCGCTTCCGATACCTATCAATTCCCTCTTTCGCAGCAACGACACCCTCTGCCCAAGATCGACACTTCGAAAACTCCAGTCACTTCCACTTTCTCGACCTCGCCAGTTTCTGCACCCGTCGTTTCAACCTATCAATCGTTCGTACCTCCGCCTCGCAGCTCTTCTCTACCATTCAACGATCTCCAATCGGTACAAATCTCGAGTCCTTCTCCTCCATCAACTTCCGTTCCTCCTCCCCTCCCTCCGAAAGATGCGCCTCGTCAGCCAGATCCGTCTTTCAACCTTCTTCCTCCGAAAGCCGCTGCTCTACTCGGTCTCATTCCGACATCGCATGCGCCACTCGCCACCCCGAGACCTCCCAAACCTCACTTCGCAAGAGACCGTCAAGGATCTTTCACTTCTTCCGCTTCTCACTCTGGTTCTCCCTCCGTCTCGACCGAACAGTACCGCTCATCCTTCTACACGAACTATGACGGACCTAGCCGTCCATCCGTCGATTCTTCTACCCCGACTACGATGACTTCTCATTCGAACTTTCAGCCTCACCATCGCGCGAACCAATCATCCTCCTCGAGATCGCACGGCATCGTCAATCGTCACCATCGACCACCTCCTCTCACTTTCTATCATCGCAAAGAAGGCATGTCTTCCCTCCCTGACCTTCAAGGAGAATCCCCTTCGACTTCCCTTCACGATTCTTCCGGATATTCTTTCGTTGGACAGCGACGAGGAGGAGGATCTTCAGTCTCTTCTTCGCTCGACCTCTCTCTTCGTGGCGGCAGACGATCATCCCTCGAAACTCCACGTACTCTCATCTTCCAGCAACAGCAACCTCCGGCGGCGAATTCGACAGGATTGTATCAAACCTTGTCTCGAGCTCAAACGAGAGCCGAATCAGAAATCGAATCTCTCTTCGATGCCCCACTTCACGAACCTCTACCTTCTCCCCCTTTCCCGCTCCCAAACAACTCGACTTCGAGGTTCGGTCAATCGATAGGTCAGGATCTTTCACGAAACGGTAGGAAACCGAATGGCGGATCTGGAGTCAGGACATTGAGAGCTAGAGCAAGTGGTAGTAACCTAGCTAGGTCGATTAGTCAGAAAGGTAAAGGTTTGGCCAGAAAGTTGAGTTTGAGGAGTATCGCGAAACCTCCGATTACGACCGAGCATGTAAGTACAGGAGGGATCGCGATCGGCCAATCGCTGGAGGAAGGCGAAAGGACAGAAGGGAAGGGAGGCCAAATTGTGCAGGGGAAAAGAAGCTTGAAAGACATCAAGAAAGGTTTAGATCAGAGATTAGAAAACTCGTTCCGATATTGGTAGTAGCAAATCGCATTCATTCGCTCATCTCGCATAGACACTCTTCATCAGTAGCTTCGTATCATTATTCTTAAATCTGCAGTTTCCGAATAGGTCTCTTTTGTTGCAGAATATAGAAAAGTTGTCTTCTTCGTCAACGAAATTTAGAGTTTGATCTCGTCTACTTTCGAAACGTTGAGCGCGAACCCTGGGCAAACCCACGCTCCACAAGAGCATTCTATGATCTCACGAGTCAGATCAGTGAACTGAGTTTGGCAGGAGCGAAGGCAGACAAAAGAGCAAGAGAAAAACTCACGGTTTCCAGCCCAATCGAAGTTTCCTAATTTTGCACCACACCTCTTTCCCGGACAGACGATCTTTCCAGCTAGCTCACCAGTTTCCAAGAACGGGGACATCCAGCTGAGTGGTTCGACAAAGTAGGAGGAACAGACGTGGGAAGAGAGGAGGGGCTCATCGGATTCGGGAATTTGATGCGAACCGATTGGAGAGGTAGTTGAGGAAGTAGAAGGAGGTTGAGGTGGTTCAATCTCTTGAGGGGATAGAGCAGGATCTGATGCGGTGACGCTCTCGGTGGCCGAAGAGGAGGGAGGAGGTGCTGCTTCGGCGGGAGGGGCGGAAGGTTTCGAGACGACAGAGCCGGGAGTTGGTCGAGCCATCGGTTGAGGTCTCGGAACTGCCACTCGAAGGCCTGGAAGGGGTTGAGAGATACGAAGGTTCGCGAGAGGGTTCGAAGGGGCTGGAGGAGAGGGTCGTACGGCGGGAGTTGGTGCTGGAGCTTGCGTTGAAAACGAAGGAATCGCTCGAGGGTCGGTCATTGGTGTGGGAGCGGTAGTTGAAGATGATGCAGCTTCGGTAGCTTCTTTCCTCAATCGATCGAGTCGTTGCTTCTCCAATTCTGCTCGGTAGGCGTTCATGTCGCGTCGATTCGGTGCGAAAGCTTGTTGCCCCTTTCCAGGTTCGTGAGCAACGATATGCTCTCGAGCAGCAAGTTCGCGTCTGGACGAAGAGTCGAGACTGTCAGATGAAATAGTCTCACGCAAGAAAACGGAAAGCTCAGAACTCACCTGCACATCTTGCAACGGATCCTTCGACCAGTAATTTTGACCTCTTCCTTGTTACCAATCTTCGCAACCTGTGCTTTCTCCTGAACTGGTTCCTCCGCTTTCGGTTCTTCTGGCTTTCTTGGGGTCAATCGTTTCCGAGCCGGCGGAGTGAAACCTTCTTTCGGAGGAGAAGTCGAGAGAGCGCTGCCGTTCATTGGCTCGGACGACTTGAACGAGGCACTGAGAGGTGGAGAGATTTGTTCGGAAGAGATTGGGGTCATGGAGAGGCCGAAAGATTCTGAACGATCTCGAGGGGAAGGAGCGGGAGAAGGGTAGTAAGCGAGAACGATCGATGGCGAAGCCCCCTCTGTATATACAAGCCCAATCAGTTTCTTGAACATCGACAACGGGTGAAACTGTTGCAGCTTACCCATGATTTGACTTTGAGCGAAAGACATGAGGAACCTTCGTTCTTCAGGCCACTGTTGAGGGAAACGAGCAAAGGTCAGTCTCAGCGATGCAAACAGACTCGGCTATTCCGGGTAGCTCACCTTGACCGGGTCCCATTCGCACTGACAACGTTCGAACATCTCGAGCTGAAGGAGGAAGAACTGGGTTGGTTCAACTTGAGGTCTGACACTTCGAATCTTTTCGACTGCTTGTTCGACGTTCAATCCCAGCTTGGACATCAAGTAAGCCGCTACGAGAGTGGTCGACCGAGAGACTCCCGCTTGACAATGAACCAAGACTCCTTGGCCATTCTTGCGAGCTGCGTCGATGAAATTGGCCGTCGGAATGAAATGTTCTGCGATGTTGGTAGTTTCGGTATCATCTACCGCTACTCTATGCATATCTACTCCTCCAGGTGCGTCGTACTCCTGTCGCACTGCGATTTCTTGTCAGTTGAGAGAGGAGAGAGAGGAAAGGAGGAGAGAGAAGTGACGAACTGGCTGATACGATACATCCAATCTGGTTCTGTGCTAGTAGATCTGAGTCTTGTGAAGCTTGGTAGTCTCCTATCCATAATCCATCGATGACTTGTTGCATGTTTTGACGACTTGTTTGTTGAAAAGGCTCGAAGTTGAGATCTAGATATCTAAGGATCTGTCTGAGACAGAAGTGCTGAGTGCTGGTTCGGCTAGAGGGTAACCCGATCCCGTGTTCGAATCAGGGCTGGAAAGTAGGGTTCTTGGTAGAGAAGGAGCGAGATGATTCACTGACACCTCCTTTCGAAATCACCGCGATGTCTCTTTTCTGCTTCCTGCACTTCACCCCTAGATTTCTCGACACTCCTATCCAGCTTTGGAATGTTTCTTTTGATCCCCGAACGCGTCGCTACTGATCCATCTCTATGCTAGCTTCCCAACTGACGTTTGGCTTTTTCCAACAATCTCTCGCTTTGTCAAACTCCGCTGTTCTGACTCCTTCCCACTCATCGACTTTGATGATACACAAAGAATGTCGAGCCAAGTTTACGCAAGCCGCTCTCACCATAACCTTCGATCTCAATACTCTGCTTCCTCTTCTCGAAATCCTTCGCACGGAGGTGAAGCTCCTCGATACGATGAATACGGACACCGACAACCCGGTGGTAACCCTAGGCAACCTCGTGCAGACCCTGGAAAGTCTCTCCGCAGTGTAGCGTCCTCTTCGCGACTTCCTCGTCAAGTGTATCGCGAAGAGATGCCTCCTCCTCCCGTTCCAACTCCAAGAAAACGATTACCTCCAGCTCCCTCCTCCTCTCAGCAGCACAGTAGCCATAGGAGTTATCCATCGCAGCAAACCTCGATTCCCTACACTCCACCTGCATCGTCAACCAGAATCGAGACATTCGATTCGATTCCTTCGCATTCAACTTGTCGACCTAATCCGCCACTCAAGGAGCAGAACCTGTCACATCGGCAGTATCAGTCTGCTGGTAGCAACGATCATCAAGCGGTCTTGGATAGAATGAGGCAGAACGGGTGGCACGGACTCGGCGGAGGAAGAACAGGATCGACAGACGGGATGTCGCAACGTTCGACTTCGTCCTCCTCGATCTCTTCTTCGGGTCGAGGAGGTGAAGCCCACTCAACGAGCCTTTCGAAGGTCGACTCGGGTTATTCGGAAGAGATCGACGGGGAAGATAAAACGGCAGGAGAAAAAGTTTTGGAAGGGTGGTCCGCATTAAAGAAAGCTGTTGCTGGACTCGCAGGTGAAGGAACCTCGAGTAATACACAAGGTGTGTACCTCTCTTCACATCGTCTCCAGCGATCACAGCGAGCTTGTTCTGACTTTTGATCTCGTCTTTCTCCTTCGACACAGGCGCTCAGATATGGAATCGCTTGACTACCACTATCGCTACGTCAGTTAGCACTGTTCAAGACGCGTGGAACACGGAAGACGACGAGAGTATCGGTCCAGACGGGGAGACCAAACTAGGCAGAGCGATCAAGTCGTGAGTCGATCCCAACCGGGAATCCATTCTCACGCTTTGGAACGACCGCTGAAGCCTCCCTTCCCTGAACACAGGTACCACCTCTCTCGAGTCGAATCTGTCGAAGATGTTCCAGAATGGCTACTGAACGATGCGGAACGAGCTAGCTACCACCGTCGAAAACTTTCGCACGCTCGCTCGACTCAAGAATTCGATCGACCCTCAGCTCCTCAGTCAATGAGAGAGCGCCCCGTTGCTCGCCAGTACCATTCGGAGGAACAGCTACCAGTTCGACGAGCAGGATCAGAAAATAATGCCTCGAGAGGGAGTGAAGCTCAACCCCCGAATTTCGCAGGAATCGGAGGAGTTGGTCGAGGGAGTGCGGCAGATCGATTGGCTAGGATGAGGGAGGAGAGAAGGATGAGAGCTACTGCTATGTGAGCTTCTCTTTGTAGCTCGCAGGAAAGGGGAGAAGGAGAGAAAGAGAGAGAGAAAAGACAGAGAATGTATGCGCTGTTTTGGAAACTTGGAGCTTTCAAACGTTCTCAACTATTCTCACTTTCCGCTCTTTTCTTTCTTCTTTCTTTCTCTTTCTTCACTCTCGTCGAAAGTTCACTGGTTTCATTGAGCGCTGGTATCGCTCTACACGACTCACTCACGACCACTTTTACTACTCGTGAGTCTATTTTTTTTTTCTCTTCTCCAAACTTGCCACTGTGTTTGTTTATTGACTTACTTTCTCTCACTCCCTCTCTTTCCAGTCACGACTACCCGATCAAACTTCTCACTCTCGACGAGTGTCAATCTCTGAAGCTTTCACAAGACTTTCGCTTTTCGTTCAGCAAACATGAAACTTTCAACGCTCGCTGGTCTCGCTTTACTCGCTTCCTCAGTTCGAGGGGGAAACAACCCAGGAGAACAAGGTAAAATTCTCTAGTGAGGTGCATTGGCCTCAATAATCACGCAAGAGCTAACACTCACCACTTTCCGTCTATCAGGTCGAAACTCGTCTCCGAAGAAGATGAGGCACGTTGTTCGTTCACCCTCCCCTTGGGGAGACTACGAACCCTCTCGATCTCCTTCCTCCGGCTACGATTCGTGCGTTCAACAATGTATGGGTGAGTTTGTACTTTTCTCTCTCTCTCTTTCTCTCTCTCCCTCTCGTTCTCCTTCTTTTGCTCGAAAGACACAAGAGCTAAGATTGACTCGGTATTCTCTTTGCCTTATCTAGCTGGATATGGATCTTGGGGAATGGGTGGTGGAGATCAAGCCGCTCCTCAAGCAGGATACTCGAGCTCTCACGATTCAACTTCTCCCGCTACTCCAACTTCGAGCGTTTACGGATCTCCCCCTCCTCGTGTCAACTCTGGCTCTGGAGCTTACGGAGCTGTACCAGAAGCTTCCTCAATGATGTCGATGGCTCCCGTAGTCGCTTCTGGAGGTTCCTCAAACTCGACTGGAAAATCTTCAGTTAACACGAACGGTACCTCTCCTGACGGACTGGTCGCAGGTCCTTATCAAGTGATTGTAGCACCTAAGAAGGGTGATCTGAGGTGAGTACTCACTCTCCAATCGAACGTCTCGGAGGAGAACGCGACTAACTCTCTTCTCGCATGCCTTACTTTAACTTTTTTTCTCTTCAGAATGGTTCCATTCAACATCAACGTACCCCAGGGACAAAATGTTACTTTCCTGTGGGGCGGTGAGTCGCTTCTGCGTTCTCTTCGCCGCTGAACGAAGGAGCGCAGTCCGAGCTGATCCTCAAATTATCTCTTCTTGATTCCTCTCCTTCAGCTGGGCCTCACACCGTCACTCAATCTTCGCCTCTCGAGATCTGCAACGCTTCACAAGCTGCGGGAGCTTACAAGAGTGGGATGCAAGACGTCGGTTTCCAATTCCCAGTTCAAATCTCTTCGAACTCGACTCAAACCTACTTCTGTGGAGTACCGAATCATTGTCAGAAGGGAATGTTTGGTCTCATCAACGTAAGTCGTCCGTTCTTTCTCGTCGTTGTCACGGATCAGGCCTCCGCTTGCTTCACGAAGTCGATTCTGACCAAAGAAACGAAATTATTTCTCTCTCTTTTCAGGGTTTGACGGTCGCTGTTCCTGAAGGTAGTTTCGGTCAAGCTATGCCTCAAATGGCTGCCAAGTGAGTCTTCTCTCCCTGCTCTGAGTCATTCCTGGTGTTGAATATTCTCTCTCGCGCATTTTTCCTCTCAATAGCGATTCTGGTCTCATGAGCTTGTGGAACGAGACCAAGACTATGTGCAAAGACTCACCTTCTGCTTGGTCTTGGGGAGATAGTCTCGCGGTAAGCATCTCTTCGCGTTCTCGAATATTTTCGATATAAAACCTGACGTTCACTACCTTCTTCCGCTCAGATTTCACAGTTCCCTGAATGGGCTCTACCGTAAATCGACTCTATTCCTTTGATTCGCTCACTTGCTAACGCTCTTCGTCGATGTTGGTCTAGGGTGGCAATGGAAAACATTCTCATGACTCGACAATTCCTCGTTTCGAACCCTGAAGGTATTTTCAACTCTTCGACTGTCGCTACTCGTCCCTCATCGCCTATCTCTACGGGTGGCGCTGGTTCCGCTTCTCCCTCGCAATCGCCGTCGGATTCTTTGACCGGTTCTTCTTCAACGTTCTCGATCAACAAGCTACTATTCACTTTGGTTCTCTCAGCCCTTTCGACCTTCTTCGTCATGATCTAGGTTGGATCTAGAGCTGATAGCCTCGCTGGTCGATTCTATCATCTGCTCTCTATCCCCGTCGTACTTTCTTCCCTATCGTTAGATCTCAACTTGTTTTACGTTCTCTCTTTCGCAATCGTGTTTTTTTTTGCTATGGACTGCTCTCTACTCTTGCCTCGCATCTTCTAGTCCCCTGAGAGAGGCTCGAGTTTGCCATGAGTCGACGTTCGTTAGTGAAAAGCTCGAGCGTTGAGCACAGAGCTGTCTCTCGATTGTCCGTTCGTCTTTCGACGGACGAACGACCGAGGTTGCCGATTCATTCGTCGAAAGTCACGCGTACAGAACCACTGAGACGGGTCAAGAGAATTTTCGTTCGACTTACTTCTTTCTTCTTTTGAACCTTTCTCTTCTCTAATTTTTCTCCCTCTACACCCTCATAAATTCTAGTAGAAAGATGCAACTGTCTGTCCTTGCACCCCTTGCTGTGTACCTGGTCCATGCTGGCTCAGTCTTGTCTCAAGGTAAGCCTTTCGTACCGAGCTTCGTTGCAAGGACCCAGCTCACAAATTTCCTTTCAATGGATTGGCTCAGACTCGACCTGGAGCGATGGTAGCCTCACAGACGTTGCTTCCATCACCTCTCTAGCTACACCTATCTCAGAGGCTGTGCCAACCTCGACCGATTCCGCAAACTGGGAATCGACCTCTTCCTCTTCCTCTGCCGCCATGCCGACCTCGACTACCAACAGTTCCGCTACTCCCGCATCCCCTCTCGTAGCAGGAAAGAATCAAGTCATTGTTGCCCCTATGCAAGGTGATCTGAGGTGAGTCGAGGTCTCTGCTCCTTATATTTCTATTCATTTTTTTTTTTGCCGATCAACTGATGGTTCTCTGCTCACGTCGACCATGCTACTTTTTCATGTTAGAATGGTTCCTTTCAATATCAACGTGCCGGAGAACGAGACGATTACTTTCATTTTCGGCGGTACGCTAGGTTCCCATGCTTCTTTCAATTTCCGTTTTTCCGAAAAGTTCACAAGTCCCTAACGCTCGATCATTTGTACTTCAATGAACTCAATAGCTGGACC
This sequence comes from Sporobolomyces pararoseus, assembly GCA_010758995.1. Taxonomy (NCBI): domain Eukaryota; kingdom Fungi; phylum Basidiomycota; class Microbotryomycetes; order Sporidiobolales; family Sporidiobolaceae; genus Sporobolomyces; species Sporobolomyces pararoseus. The sequence continues at coordinate 844,368 of RSDY01000003.1, read as the reverse complement.
TCACACCGTCACTCAGTCTTCTCTGCTCACGATCTGTAACGCTTCCGACGCCGAAGGAGCGTTCAAGAGTGGAAGACAAGAAGCAGGATTCCAATTTCCTGTCGTGGTCACCACAAACAAGACTCAGAGCTACTACTGTGGCGTACCAAAGCACTGTGATAAGGGAATGTTTGGGTTGATTAATGTGAGTCGAACGCTCTCTTCTTTCGTCGTCAAAATTGCCTTCGCACTGAAATCGCCTTTTGGATCTTGAATCTCGTTTTTATTTCGATAGGGATTGAACGTTGCCGTTCCTGGTGATGGATTCGACGACGTAATCCCGAAGCTGACAGCCAAGTGAGTCCTTGCGCTTTCCGAAGTCAGAAGCTCGTGCCAGCGTGAGCTAAATTTGCCTTCCTTCTCCCGTCAGCAATACCGAGCTCAAGTCACTCTACGACGAGACGAAGAAGGTATGTGAAGGCTCAGAAGAGGCTTGGTCATGGGGATCGACCCTTCAAATGGGACAATTTGCTCCCTGGTCGCAGGAGTAAGTCTTGCTTCGAACCTTCTCGCCTCCGAGCATACCTGCTCACTCACTAGCACCTCGTCCCTCCCGACAGTGTTGCAGCAGAGAACATTCTTTACACTCGCCAATACTACGCCAAGAACCCTTCGTCGCTCGCTTCGGCGAATCCTGCGAACGAGAAGGACGACAAAGGATCGAGCTCGCATCGTTCAGTCGAAACCAGCTCAATCGCACTTCTTGCAGCCTCGGTGTTCGCTATGACCCTCTTCATTTAGGGCGAGCCTTGTGCTGTGCCTCCCGTTGATCCCCTCTGCCAGAACCGCTATTTGTACTGCTTCTCGCGTCTCGTTTCCCGTACTTCCCCTGTACTTTCTGTGCAATATTTATTCGTCCAAGTCCCGAGGCTCCGACTTAAGAGAGAAAGGAAGTAGAACTTGAAGACGAAAGGAAACATTGCGAGGTGATACACTCTTTGAAACGGAAAACTAAGGAGTAACGATGAAGAATAGGCGGCTAAGAGCGAGCTAGTTAGTTGAAAAGGGTAATGAAATGGATATCACAAGAAAAATGGAAATGATAGAAGAGAGAGACGGACTATAAGACTGGGTGTGTATGTTGAGTGCGAAAAGAACAGGAAATGGTGGGAAGCGAGATATTGAAACAGTTCGGAGGAGGAAGAGGAGTGAGTATGGCGGATAATAACGAGCGGAGAGGAACTAGGGTAGTGCGAGGTTAGTCGCTTGAGCGTCCATCTATGTACAAAAGGCGAGAGATTTTCGAAAAATCACCTCTATCTTTCATCCTCCCATTCGTCTTCGACTTGTCTCATCGCGGTATCTTCGGCGCCTGAAGACCGCCGAGAGGGAGGATTAGACGAGGAGGAAGCGTCCGTCATGGCGAGTTTGCCGAAAGAGTTGGCAGCGTGGTGGATCATAGATTCTCCCTCTCCCGAGAAAGTGAAACCGCCTAAACATTGTTGGATCCTGAGTCAATACACCGTCCCTTGATAGCAGGGAGAGAAACTTGGACTTACGGAAGTTCTCTTGAACCGAGTTTGTCAGAGGTTGAACTGCAGGTCTCGACGATCTAGTATTTGTTCGAATTTCCATCGGCGCAGCTTTCTCGACTTGACTCCTTCCCAGCTCGCTAGCCTTGTCCAACCAGTTCGGCGAAGGATCAGACTCGTCGAACTCGACGTCGTGAGGCGCCTCGTCCATCAAGTTTGCTTCCGTAAATTCTGGATCAAAGTTGGCGACTGACTCGTCGGAATCGACATAAGGTTTGAAAGGTGGAGGAATAGCTCGTTGAGCGAGGAGCTCCCAATCAATGTTCTTGAAGAAAGCGTGCTCTTTCAATTCGGCAGCATCTCGAGTTGCTCCTAAGCGATGCTTCGGGTTTCGGTTGAGAAGCTGGACGAAAGGAACAGGTCGTTACGAGTCAGTTCTGCTCCCAACATAGTCGACAGAGAGAGTAGCAAGACTTACACCCTTGACGAACTGCTTTCCATCTTCGCCGATGACACCTCGAGGGAATTTAACTTTACCGAAACAACTGAGAATGTCGAGAGACTCGAGTCAACTCACGGAGAAACGTATACAAGAGAGAAGGAGAGAGCGACTCACATCAACTTGTACATCTGTTGAGTATCTTCGGCATAGAAAGGACTCCAACCGCAACACATTTCGAACAACAAAACTCCCAGGGACCAGAAATCGACAATTTTCGAATAACCATTGTCGTCCAACAAAACTTCAGGTGCCAAGTATTCAGTCGTACCACAGAATGTGTTGGTGAGAGCGTCGGATGGCAAATCGGGTTTTGAGAGTCCGAAATCGCACAGTACGATGTGACCTGTAGCATCTAGTAGAATGTTTTCCGGTTTGAGATCACTAGAATCGACAGGAGTGGTAGAGAAGTCAGTCACACAATGCAGAGTAAACGGGAGAGATGATCTCTTACCGGTAAACGATATCGAATTTGTGTAGATGTTCGAAAGCCAAAACGATTTCCGCCGTGTAAAACCTCGCTCGATCTTCCGTGAACCTTCCTTCCTTCTGCAAATGATGGAACAGTTCACCACCAGATTTGTAATCCATAATCAAGTACAAATCTTGTTCGGTCTGGAAAGAGAACTTCAACCCGAGTAGGAAAGGTGAATCACTCGAACGTTGCAAGATTTTACGTTCTCCGATAGTATGAGCGATTTCCTTCTTGGCGACGATTTCTCGTTTCGAGAGAACTTTCATGGCGTAGATTCGTTTCGTGTCCTTTTTGCGAACTTGGAAAACTCTTCCGAAAGTACCTTTACCGATCATTCGGAGGAAATCGAAATCGTTGACTGACAATCCTCGTTTCGTCTGATAGTACAATATTCGAGAGTCAGTCTCATCGAGTACCTCAGGGAGGGAGACAGCGCGAAAAGAAAAAGACATACATCGTATTTCTCGTACCTAATTTGAATCCTAATCTCACCAGTGACTGCATGGTCTTCTCCAGGTCTAGCTTGCAAGGCAAACCATTGATCGATAGTATGGTTGTTGACTAGTTTAGGTCTCAATTCTGCGAATCCCAAGAAGCATTCTTCTTCGATAGATCGATCATAGATTTGCAAGACTAATGGTGATTTCTCGTTCATCACGTCGCTGTGTCATTGAGAGGTAGTCCGAAAGAATCAGTTCTTGTTCGAGATAAAGAGAGAAAAGAGAATAGGAGTTTTTTTCACTTACAAATAAACTTCGTGTTTCCAGGTAGGATTGTAAGCCATTTCTGCATCTCCTCCACCCATCAATCCATCTGTAGGTTCGTGTCCAGCTCCAGTAGGTGTCTTGGCTTCATCTAACGAAGTTCTAGCTGGTACTGGTCCAGATAAATCCAATTCGAGTTTAGGAGGTTTAGGACTCGCAGATTCCCCGTTCAAGTTATTCTTTCCAAACTCCTCCAACTTTCTACCTAATCCACTACTGGCAGGGGAACGGCTCAAAGCTGTTGAAGAAGGTTGTTCTTGGGTTTGAGCTTGAGACTGCTGTTCTTGTTCTTCGTAACCTTTTTCACCTGGATTCAATCCTCCACCAGGTGTAGCAGGTAAAGGTAGTTTACCACCTGAGTAATCCGGTATAGGTGATTTCGAACCTTCTCCTCCCTCTGCTCCTACGTTTCCATTTGCATTTCCATTCTCCGTTCCCGCCGAACTTGTCGTTGGCTTCGAAAGAGTTGTCGTTGTCAAAGGTCTAGCTAGTCCAGTAACTTCTTCACCTTCCTCATGAATAGGTTCCCTACTAACGAATTCATTCTGATCGAAACTAACTACTACATAAGGTCTAGCTCTCAAACTCGGTGGACTCAAATGTCTAGCCGAAATCAATTTCACCAATAGTTTACCTCTCGGGGCGGCGGTAGTGTTTGAACTTGAACCGGGAGGTTTCGGTTGTCGAGCGTGTTGAGAGGGTTGAGTTTTGAAAGAGAAATCGGGTTCGTTCGTTGATAAAGCTATTGAAGGACGAGTTGCCGGAGGGGAAGAACATACGAGTGGTGGTGGAGCGAGAGAACGTCGTCGTGGTCCAGAAGGAGAGGAGGAGGAGGAAGGGGAAGAAGGAGAGGGAAAAGTGGGATCAGATAAACGGTCCGCAGTTTGAAGTGACGAGGGTGACGATGAAAAGTAATAAGAGTTGGGAGGTCGAGTGAACGAGAATGAACGGAAAGAAGTCGAGGGAGAAGTCGTTGGGGTAGAGGTACAAGTTTGGTGAGACGACGAATTGGAATTGTTAGAGCCAGTCGAAGAACCGCCGGAAGAGTTCGAAGTTGTCATTGAAGTCGAGAGGGAAGGTGAAGAGATGGTTATCGTTTGAGTAGAGTCATCAGATCGGATCGAAGTAGGAGAGGCGAGAGGAGAATGGGAGGAACGAGAGTGAGGAGGGGAAGGTGCCATTGAAGCGTGAGGGGGGGAGCGAGGCGGTGTAGGTTCAACAGTCACAAGGCGACGTGTGTTTGCAATGGTTGCAGATAGAGTGGGGTAGAGGGCGAGAAGGAGGCAGAGAAGAAAGAGGGAGAGAGTAAAAGTCAGCCAAGGAGTGTTCTAGAAAGAAAGACGACAAGAGATTCTTCGGAACTGCGAGAACGAGTTTCAAAGAGTCGAAAGAATTTCGGCTCTCCGTCCCTCTGTCTCGCTCAGTCCCCTGTTGAATGAGGGGTTGTGCTTACCTGTAGTGGGTAAAGCTCTACCTCCGGGAGTACCGGGAACTGATGCGCCGGGAGTAGTTAAACCGCCATCAGAGTTGTTTCCTCCTCCCGGTGTACTACTACCAGATCCAGTATAACTCAACCTAGGTTGTAAAGTAGGGGTCTTCAGAGGTTGTGACGTAGCTGTCCCACCGGTAGTAGACTGAGATTGTCGACGTGAAGGAGTGATGGAAGAGAGTAAATCGAACGGGTTACGTTGTTCAGACGCTTTCGGAGTAGTTTGATCTTGCGGTGAAGAAACTCCTCCGAAGAATCCTTTCAACATACTCATGGCTTCGTTCGAGTCGAGTCAGAGTCTACGAGGGCGAGAGAGAGTCGAGAGTTCCAAGTGGGAGAGGGTCGGTCAAATTCTACGATTCCACTACTTGCAGTGATAGGATGCGGGACGGGAAAATGCTGGTCTATAGATGAGAGTTGTTCTTGTATGAGGTGATACTCGAATCGGAATTGGTGAGCAAAGGCAGGGGAGAAAAGAATTCGAGATTCGCGACTAGTGGTGAGGCTAATCGTTTTCCGCAAAGTCTCTCAAAAACAACTTGTTCAGCTAATCGTGTCCTTGACATGTACTCGAGAACGAGAAGCTGTAAACTCTTGCGCGAATCTGGAACGAGGCTGTGAGCGAAATTGGGAGACTCGTTTCAAGTTGCGAAAGAACCTTTCATTCTTCAGAATCCGACTCGTTCGTTTCAGCGAGTCTTCGCTGATCAGAGACTCCAGCCAGGAGCCAGGAGTAGCCCGTTTATCTCGCGGAACGCAGAAATGCCAATAAACCGAAAGAAGAATCTCTTTTTTTTTTTTTTTTGGTGCAACGAAATTCTCAAAAGGTTTTCCAGTACTGAAAGAGAAAGGGAGAGAGAGTCTAGTGTCAATGGGGACGAGAAATTAAAAGCATAAGAGAAGGGTGACAGATCCAAAGAGAAAGAGAGGGGTAACTATCCGACAGAGAAGGGGGAATTTTTTTGCTCAAAACGAAAACGACGAAAAGGTACTCAATGCAACACAGAGGAAGAAGAGGAAGTAGAGGGAAGTGTAAGGTAAGAGAAGAAGTATGGTAAGTGTATATACAGTGTTGGTCCATCGGTAAGAGCCGAAAAGGGGCGAACTAAAGCTGAAACGCTCGAGAGCGAAATTTTTGGAAGGAGGGAAACTGAGTGATAGGTATCTGGGGGAGTTCTGCTGCGCTGGTACTGAAGGCTAGGGCCAGGGCGCATTAGTAGAGGTTTGTTTTGTTGTCGTGAGAAAGGGTCGTGAAAAGAAAAGGGCAAAGTTTTGGGAAGAAGAGGACTTCGATTTTAAGCGATACTGCCGTTGTCGGACGGATTCGCAACTCTGTCGACGGAAGAAAAAGCAACACAGTCAGTCACCGAGCTTCTGAGAGCGAGCGAAGAGAGACTCACCTTAGCACTCTCCTATTCGAATAGTCGTTCGCATCCGCTAAACTCGCCGCTTCTCCTTGATCGTGACCCATCAGATCTCCGCCTAGCAAATCGTGGTTCAGTCTGTCATCAGCGGCTCCCTTCGGCGGTACCGGAGGTCCTCCACCTTCGTAAGCCATTCCTCCGTAGAGAGAGTTTCGGAAAGCGGCGTATTCATCCTGAGGTTGTTGGTGTTGTTCGCCGTAATGAGATTCTCCTGAATCTCGGAAGGGTGGAGAGTGATTCTGTTGAGAATGAGAGTTTGAAGAGCCGACTGCGAAACGTCCGAGAAAAGGAAATCAGCAGGGAGGAAACAATCGAGACATTGCTTAAACGAGCGGAGAGTGAGCTTACATGGACCTTCGTTGCTACCACTCTCTGCGCCTTCTACTGACCTAGCTCCAGCATAGCCTCCAGTACCAGTGGCCACGCCCATTCCTCCTTGATCGTTGAGGTATTCAGCCCAATTGTCATGAAGGACACCTTCTTCGCTTCTCGCATTGTGCCCATAACCGTAGCCGACTCCTGCGCCAGCTGGATAAGTCGGACCAGATCCGAAAGAAGGTAAGTGGTAAGGAATTGAACCAGAAGATTGAGCTGGGGAGTAACCTGTATCGAATTGATGTTGTCGAGAATTTGTCGAATTGTCGTAGTTTCCAGATTGAGGTCTGCCTCCTCCTCCTCCTCCTCCTTGAGATCCGTTGTAAGCGGCAGCACCACCTGCTACTAGTGGTAGCATTGAACCGTAACTTGACATGTATCCCGAAGAAGAATGATGACCTTCACTCATTTCCCCTGCTCCTCCGAATGGATCACCTCCTCCTCCTCCATCTCCGATCATCGATTCGTCGTCGTCGTCTTCGAACCTGTTCCTACCAGCTCCACCGTCCCCTGCTCCTCCCGCAGCGATCCTAGTATCTTCATCTAATTTTCTAGCTCTCTTCCTCCTGACGAAGAAGAACCCTAGTCCTATTGCTATACCAGCGGCGACCAATCCAACGACAACGAAAACTCCCGCCGTCGCACCAGTGTTGCTGAAGAAAGAGTTTCCTCCTCCGTTCGAGCCGTTCAAGGATCGAGAGCCTGATCCTCCTCCTGATCCTCCAGAGTTTGATCCACCAGTGATCGAAGGATCTGAACCGGTGATGACGGCGGTGACAAGGGAAGTGATCACTACTACTGATCCCGATGAAGTGAGAGTGTATTCAGAAGTTGAAGTTGTCGTGTAAACGCTCGTGTCAGAGCTGAGAAAGGAAAGAAAATCATCGAAGTTTAGTTTTACCGAATCACAATCCATGGAAGTAGAGGCGAGACTCACGCAGTCACACTAGCTTGTTGCTCCGCAGGAGCAGATGTTGTATCGCCTGCGGCAGTTGCTGCTGATGAAGAAGTTCCTTGAACAGGTTCCGCAGTCGTAGAAACTGATGAATCCGTTGGAGTTGTCTCAATTGAGGATCTGATCGAGCTCGCTGATGTCCTCGTATCTCCATTCTGAGCTGGACTCGTCGACGTGGATGAGGAGGATCCGACTGGTGCGGCAGAGGTGGTCGGTTCGGCTCGGGAAGAAGAAGAAGATGGTTCGTTGTTGACGGCGGAAGAGGTAGTAGGCGGAACTGAAGACGAGGTAGGGGGGGTCGTACTCGAGGCTGGTGGGGTGGTCGTGGTCGAGCTGGGTTCTACGGGAGAGGAGGAAGAAGAGGTTATTTCCTCTGTACTTGAAGGTGAAACGGAAGGAGAAGAAGAGACGGGTTCACGCGAACTCGAACTCGAGCTCGAAGAAGGAGACGAACCAGGAGTGGTAGTAGAGGAAGGAGGAGGAGAGGACGTGGTAGTTTGTTGTTCTGGCTGGGAAGTTGTTGTTTCTGCTTGCGAACTCGACTGCTGTTGCTCACTGGTACTTCCCGGACTCGTTGCATCTGGACTTGATGAGCTATCCATCGTAGTAGGCTGAGCGGTCGAGGCCTCAGAAGTGGGAGGAGAGGTTGTGAGAGGTGGAGAAGAAGTTTGTGGAGGATTCGAGGTAGGTGCTTCCAAGCTTGTCTGATCTGTTTCGCTGGTGGCTACTGTAGATGCTACAAAAACACAAGTAAACAGTAAGATGAGAGCTCAGAATCAGTTATCAAGCCAAGGAATGGGGGAATTGAGAGCGAACGAAGACAAGAAGGGGAATCAGACAACTCACTTGATTCTACTGTACTTTCTGTGGGAAGCGAATCTAACAGAGTTCAACCACAATGTCAGCCTGCTTGTACGACGGTCAGAGGAGTGTATCGATGTGATTGAGGAGGGTTGAAACATTCAACGTTCGATCCGATTTCATCGTCTCAATCTCGGCCTGATCAAGGGATAGTACAGAGGGATCCGACATACCAGCAGATGTATCTTGAGCCTGACGAGGTTGTAATCTGTTACAAGTGGCGGTAGGTTGAAGTGGTTGAAAAGTTGAGCGAAAGACTGGTCCCATTCGATTTTCAAATTGCTCAATCAGCCCTATCGTTTCGATTCCAGCTCGAGCTGTCTATCGTGTGCTTTTGAGGGTTACAGCTGCAGTACTCCTGTACTTCCTGTAGAGCGAAAAGGAAAGAGGATCTCGACAAGCCAAGTCCCCTCGGTGTGCTAGGAAGTAGAAAAGCGGGGGGGAAAGAAGGGACTTCGCAAAAATCGTTTTCAAGTTTTCGATTTCTGAATCCTCCCTGCTCAAGGGTTTCCGACCCGTAGTCTATCAGTCAAAGAGAGCGTGCAGGAAAAGCCTTGGAAGAGTCTCGGTGGATTCTCCACCTCGCTGATGGACTCGCGGTCTCGTCTCAGAGAGAAGCTTGAGGTCTTGCGAGAGACAACCCTTCGCAAACTGGAATTGCGAATTTGTCTCTGTACTGTTTGTAATAACGGCGGAGATGCATAAACTTACTGGCGAAGATACTAAAGATAGAATTGGCGGTGCGGATCGTTGGGAAGTCGTGCGAGAGTCTAAGCAGCTTTATCTGTCACGTGATGTTTTACCTACGAGAACAGGTTTGTTCTTCTCGACTACTTACCTCGATAAAGAGACAGATCAGGAAGATATATGACTGTCGAATCCCGACAGCCTCAACCGAAATCGAAGTCTCAAATTTCTTGTTGGCCAACATTCAACTCTCTTCCTTCGCCCTGCCAATGCAATGAGCTCACGAGCTGGCTCGAGCGAGTACGAATCAGTATCAGGATCCCCTACAGCCTCCGAGCAAGCTGTCGATGCCAACGAAGCAAGTCTCCTCTCACTTGACACATTTGATCTCAATCGCGCTAACACACGCTCCTACTCCAGTTGAGAGAGGGTTTGAGGACTAGACTACAATGTGGGTACGTTCAAGCTCTATCTGATACGCTTGCTTACCCAAGTTTGCCGTGTCCTTCGAGTGTAGACGCAGCGGTCAAAGTCTCACAAGCTCGTCCAAACCACTCTGTACAAGAGTTGTCGAATATCAACTTTAACCCTTTCGCTCAACAAGCTAGAGTACGTAGAGCGGCCAAGACAAACGAGGTAGTTGAGAAGCTGAGAGAGCTCAATCAGGTCGAGTCGGAGGATTTCGAGGGAGAATCAAACCGGAAGAGAGTTGAATGGGACGAGCTCGAATGGTTTGAACCGTATGACAAAGACAGAGAGGCGAAAGAGACTGTTATAGCGGAGGAGGAGGAAGGAGAACAGGACGATCGAGATTCAGTACCGACTCCTTCACCGATTTACGATTTACCTCCTCAAGACGTCCCTTACCTAGCTATATGTCCAGCTAAACCACCTTCGAGCACCAGAGGCAGCTCAGTAGATACCGTCGTGGAAGAAACTCAAGACGAAGCTCTCCGACACGATCGACGAGAAGGAAACAAAGGATCTCTTTCAGAACTCGAAACGGATCCTCAAACCTACACCGCAACTGAGCTCATGCTCTCTCTTCGACACGGTACTTCATTCAATTCGTCTTCAAACGATTCTCAGACAGCAACCTCAACTCGTTCAACCGTTTCATCACTTCTCCTTCCTCACAAACACGATTCTCCCTTTTCGGCTCACCATCCTCTCACAACTACGCTAGCGCCCGCGACTTCTACCAACTCACTCTCCCTCCCCGCTGTATTCGACACTTTTCCCCCAACTGCTTCCTCTCAGACCTCTTCTCAAAATTCCAACCCTCATTCTTTCCCAATTTCATCGCAAGCTTCCTTTTCCGCTCTACCACCTCCACCTCCTCTACCTTTCTCTGATCAACCGATAAGCTCTCAACAAGAACGTCAACAACGACTCGAAGAACGTAATCGAAAGAGAAGTCATCTCCTTTCCTCTTCTCCTCCGAAAGGAGAATCGAAACGACGAGTCAACAAACGCAAGAAACTCGAAGGAGATCCTCCTTCTTCTTCACTACTACCCGATAATTCTTTCTCGTCGTCATCTCCGGTACCTCACCGTGATAGAGCGTTCAATTCATCTTCTTCTCCACCTCCTTTCCCCTTCTCTGTCACTCAATCCTCTACAAACTCTTCTTCTCAACCGGATATGAACTTTCCATCGTCTCAACCTCAGCAAACTTTTGCAGTGGCGACTGGAGGAGGACTCGGATTGCCAGAGTTCGGAGGAGGAGGAGGAGGCTTCAACGGAGGAGAAAGTCAAGAAACGGAGGAAGAGGAAAGTCAAGAAACTTTTGGGGAGAGTCAAGAATTCGAGAGTCAGGAAACTCAAGGTTCTACCGATGTCGTCATAGAAAGTCAAGAGAGTGTCGATTACTGAGAATCAGGTAGTAGGAAAGAAAGGAAAAAGGCTTTCGGTTCAAAGTGGTTTTCTCTCGGATTCTGTTTTTCGTTGCGTTGGTTTCATTTCGTTTCGTTTCGTTTCGTTTGTTGTTGTTTTCTCCTAATCTACCCCATCCCTGAATAGATCTAATCACTGTCTGAGTTTCGAGATCGTGATTCTCTGTCGTTTGCCGTTGCAAGGATGTCAAAAGACCCTTTCTTCGGTAGGTCAGGAGCGGACTCGATCACATCGCTCGACTCTTCAGTATTTGACACGATGTAGTACAGCTTGCTTGATGCAACCACTGCGTCTCTCAAGCCTCACAAGTGACTTTAACAACCTTTCATTCAACATTCCTCCAAAGCTCCAACTTCCCAATCTTTCTCTCTTCTCTCTCATCTTCGTCTCGAACTCGTCGACATAAGCTAGGATCAAGGACGTTATAGGAGGGAACCTGATTCTCGATCATCGAACTTTGAGTAAGCACCTCTCTTCCCCTCTCTTCCATCTCATCGGTTCAATCTATCTCTCGGCTCTCCTTCTGACCCGAAGTTCCCTCTCCTCTCTCTTCTTTCACCGGCACTACTATAGGATATGGATTCCGCTCAAGATCCTCTAGGAGCGGCTTCTCCCACCTGGATTGACTACTCTCCGCCTCGAGGACTCGGTTCTCGACTCGTTGGAGGTTCCACCTTCTTCTTCCCTACAGGCTCAGGTTCTCGACTAGCTTCAAACTCACCACCTACTACTCCTCGTCAAGTCTTACCCGATCTACCTTTCCCACGTTCAATCTTACTCCCTTCTCCCTCGCACAAACCTCCTCCCCCTCATCAACAACTTGCTTTGTCCTCCTCTCCTTCTCAACCTCGACCTACTCCTCCTCCAACTTCCCTCACTTATGCACCAGACCTCCCCCGTCCGAACTTACCTCCTTCGATGCAAACGACTACCAAAGTACCCCTAGCTCAATCTTCTTCGATCCTCGCTCATTCAGGCTTCTGGGATCTCCTCTCGGCTACGGGATCGAGGTTCTACTCTCCTTCAAAGATCAACACGAGAATCCAAGGTGCCAGGGAGGACGCCAAGCTGAAGGTCAAGACTGAGAGGATCGGGAAAGGGATCGCGAGTAAACCGGTCGGTAGTAAAGAACCTGTTCAAGGTGGAATCTTGTTACCGCTTAACGAAGTAGATACGATTGGGAGGAAATCAGAAAAGGAGAAGAGGAGGATCAGTAAAGATCTGATCGGTGAACCAAGAGCTTTTGCGTCAGTTTTTCCCCTTTTCCTTTGCATCGTTTCTGTGAGAAACTGAGTGATGAGTCTTCGGACTGACGACGTTGTTAACAATTCTTCAGTCACTTGGTACATGCTTCAGATGCAGAACAAGCAGAAGCCCTCTTGATGAGGTGGCATGTCGATAGGCAAGGGAAATTAGGTCGTAAGCTTCTCTCAATGTCCCTGTTTATTCGTGAGACACTTTGCTGACGACCATCTCATCGACTCGGTAGAGCCTCATTGGGCCGGTCCCATCAAATCTGCCGTGAGAGAAGCGAAAGCTGCGATCGGAGTAGCAGAAGCGATCATCGCTCGAGACGATCAACGTGAAGTAGAACAACAACAAGGTGCTTTACAAGTCACGAACGGTCTACCGGACTCGGCATTCTCTCATAACCAGCATGTCGTAGTAGAAGGAGGAACGAGTATCGATACCGGAGTCGCAGTCGAAAACGATTCAGGGAATCTTTCCCCTCTACCGAGTCCTTTACTTCAACTCGAACCTCTCGCCAGATCGAACTCCGGCGACTCGATTGTATACAATCAAGCTCCTAGGGAATCAGTCGAGACTATCAGGCCTCAAGCGCAACAACCACGAACGATCCCTCGAGTTCCTCCTCCTCAGCTCAATCCTCCGAATCAAACTGTTCTCATCGGTACTACCAAGTTCTCGCCTCACGGATACACTCGACCTGGAGTACCGCTCTCCTGGGATTCGAACGAATTAACTTCCTCTCTCATTCTTCCTTCGAATCATCCAGACTTGAAAGAAGAAGAGGAACCAAACGATTCTCCTCTCTCCCTCTCTGACCCATTTTCGCTTCCCTCCAAATTCCTTCCATCTCTCACTACGATCGAAAAAGCAGCATCCACCAAAATCTATCTCGAAACGAAATATCACTCTCTCCTAAAGACTCCACCCTCTCGAGAACTTCGTAAACACCTTTTGGAGAAAGAGTTGAGTCGATTGAACTTAAGAGAAGAACAGAAAGAAGAAGTTAGGAACGCTTGGAAGTTGAGTGAAACGGAATACTTGAGAGATATGAGAAGTCGAGTCAACGTTGGAAGTTTCAAAAGATTGAAAGTGATCGGTCGGGGTGCGTTCGGAGTCGTGACGTTGGTGAGGGAACAAGGGAGCGGAGAATTGTACGCGATGAAACAGTTGAGGAAATCAGACATGTTGAGGAAAGGTCAAGAGGGTCACGTCCGAGCTGAAAGGGATCTATTGGCTTCGGCCGCTACTTCGACGAGATGGACAGTCAGACTGGCTTACTCTTTTCAGGATGTCGATCATTTGTATCTCGTTATGGACGCTATGATGGGAGGAGGTGAGCTTGACTCATCTTTTATCTTTTTCCTCGTCCGTGCAAAAAGAAACGCCAATCGCTCTGACTAACTGAGACTTTTTTCTTCCTGTCCAGATCTCTTGACACTCTTGATCGAGAAGGATACGTTCGAAGAGTCGTTCGCTCGATTCTACATCGCCGAGATGGTTCTAGCTATTCAAGAAACTCATCAAGTGTTGGGAGCTATTCATCGAGATGTGAGCTGAATCTTCTTTGTGCTCTCGCTCCCTTCTCCCGTTCCCTTATAACTATCACTGACAAGAATCGATGACAGATCAAGCCCGATAACTTCCTGTTCGCGAACGCTGGTCATATCGCAATCAGCGATTTCGGTCTCGCGACAGACTTGTGAGTTTCTTTGCCTTACAAGTCCTTCGAGTCACGAAGCTCACTCGAATTCTTGTCTTGTCTAGTCATTGGTCTCACGATGGTGCATACTTCGCATCTCAACGTCGAGAACTCCTCTACAAACACGGTATCGACTTGGAAGATCAATCACTTCGCTCTCGATCTCGCAATTCTGAAGGACGTCCTCCTTTCGATCCTCCACGACCTGGAGACGAGCAGGAAGACGTGGAGGGTCCGAAGAGTGTCTTGGGTTGGAGGGATAAGCACAGGAGGAGAATGGCTTATGTGAGTTCTACCAACTCGAGCGAAAATTTCGCTTTCGGGAAATGCTGACGTGTCCCCTTGATAACGACACAGTCTGTTGTAGGTACGAACAACTACATGTGGGTATTGTCGAAAGCTTTGTATTCAGGAGCAAGTGACGCTGCTAAACTTTTCAACGAAAAACAGGGCTGTCGAAGTATTGCGAGGAACTGGATACCAAGTTCAAGCAGATTGGTGGAGGTGAGCTTTTCGTACTCTTCTTTCTAATCACATTGACTGACGCCGTCTTCATCTGTCGAATCATTAGCCTCGGTGTGATTATGGTCAGTTTTCAATTTGGACTTTTCACGTGATAGTTTTTGACTTGAACTTTTGCTCGACAGTTCGAAATGCTGTATGGTTACCCACCTTTCGGTATGTTCTCCCTTCGCTCTATCTCTCCAGCTAAGAATTGACGTTACCTTCGACACTCTCAGTAAGCAAATCACGACAACAAACTCGACAAAAGGTAACTGATTAGCTCTCTACCTCTGCTATCACGCACCGAATCTCACGCTGACCAGGCTGTACTGATAGATTCTCAACTGGCGACAATCTCTTCGCTTCCCTCCGAAGCCTCGCGTCTCTCGAGAGGCTCAAGATCTCATTCTCTCTTTGATTTGCGAAAAGGAAAATCGTCTCGGAAGTCGTCGAAACGGTCGACCCAACTCGGTCATTCAGCGACAACGAAGTGGTTTCCTCAACGTCGCTGGATCTACCGCTGGACTTGCAGGAGTAGCGAATGACGGAGCTGAAGATATCAAAGCTCACCCTTGGTTCAAAGGAATCGATTGGGCTACGCTACACTTGCAAACTCCTCCTTTCCAGCCCAAGCTTCGAGATCCGACTGATACAAGATACTTCGAGGACAATATCGAAGCCGTACGTCTCTTCCGCGTCGCAAGCTCCGCTCATTCTCGCTGACTTTTTTCCGTCATTATTTGCTCCGACAGGTCCCACTTCCGGCTCCTGAGATCGCTCCTGGTGTTCCCGCTCCTGACACGACTCGTGATCCGATGCTTCGGCATGCAACGGAAGGTGTTCAGCTCCTCGAACTTCGTAAATCTCACGCTTTCAAGAATTGGACTGTGCGTTTCATTCACTTTTGTCTCTACGTCTATAGAACGTTGCTGACACGCCTCATTCTCGACACTCGCAGTTCAAGAAGCCCAAGAAGCAAGTTTACGATCCCAGGAGAGGATTAGACCTCTCCTCCTCGGGGGACGTCTTTGGCAAATCAAAAGATTATCGAGGTCGTTCAACCTTGAGAAGCGATGTCGGATCTTCCTTCATCCGCTCCCTATCTGTCTAGGCTCCTCCCTAATCTACACTCGTCGTTCCCCTTCGTCTCTTCTCACACCTAATTCGCATTATCTGCATTTTTTAATTTCGCATTTTCTCGATTCATACCTTTCGCACCACTCATTCTCTTATTCGCATACCTCTCATTTGTTTCGCTTCCAGAATCCCCTCACTTGTCGTCACTATCTATACCTTTTTCTGCGCAATGTCAAGTTGGAAAACTAAAGTTTCGAAGTCTACAGTTTGATATCAAAGATGCGAACACTCTTGTCTTCACTCCCCGAGGCTAATCTTGCGACAACTCCTTGCGGTAGAGCATCTTTCGGGCAGAAAGCGAGACTCGTAACGGCGAGTACGTGAGCGATTCTAGGCAGGGTCGAGAGAGAGGTGTCAGTGGAATTGAACAAGCGAGTAAGCGAGTGAACGCTGAGAGATAGACGGTGTGCCGTACTTTGGATCGAGGACTGTGAGCTGCGTGAGCTCGGCAGGAGACGAAACAGGACTCGTGTAAAGATGGATTTGACCGTTTTCGAGTCCGACTGAGAGAAGGTGTAATCTGAGGAGGAGAGGCGAAAGTTAGTCAGTTACTCGTCGGTTCATGCGCTAAGATATCTCAGTTATAACTCACTGTCGAGCAGGAAGGTAAGTGGTAGCGATCGAGGTAGCAGCTTCATCGAATTTGAGAATTTGACTGCTTTCCCAGGTTGAATCTGATTCCTTTCGAGTCCAGATTTTAGCCTAAGAGACGAGGCAAGTAGGATGAGCAGCTTTTCTTCGCGAGGAAGCGAAGTGTAATAGACAGCTTACAGTTTTGTCACGAGAAGCGGTTGCGAAGAAAGCACCGTCGGCACTCCAACAAGCGTCCCAGATGATACGGGCGTGAGCCTTCTCTCCCGTAGCGACTAGTCGATAGCCTGTTGGTCGTGTTTCGTCCAGAGAAAGATCAGTTACTGCGGAGAAGAAACCGACGAGAGGAAGCCAAAAGTCAGAACTTTACCCAATTCTTCTTCGTTCTTCTTCTCGTACACTCTCCAGCTCCTGTCCCTACTGACACTGAGAAGCCACTTGTCATCTCGACTGAACTCTAGTTTAGTGATTGTCAAGCTGTGGCCTTCGAGAACTCCTCCCTCAGTTCGAACCGGTAACCAAGTTCTCGTATCGAATAGTCGAATTAAAGCGTGAGAGGGTAGAGTAGCTTTGCATGCTGAAGCGATGAGTGGTGAGTTGTGAGCGGAACAGAGAGCGACAAGCTCGAACGAATGACCGTAAAGCTTTTCGGTCTAGAGGGGCGAGGAAAAAAACGATCTCGATCAGTTCACGTCTACGACGGTAAGGCTGACGGTATCCACTCACTTCGGGCCAGAGAGTCGATCCTAGAAGCTGTTCTTCCAGGGGAGGATGCTCTTCATTCACTCTGAAATCGATTGCGGCAACGGCCTCAAAGGGATCATTTGAAGCCGGTGGTAGCTGATCCGCCTCGGCTTGGGCTAGAGCGAAAACGAGGGAAGTCAGTATCAATCGACGATGTGGTCGAACGAACGGATAGGGGAGCTCACAGGCGATCGCACGATTTGACAATCCGAGAGGAGGCACGTTCGCTGCCATCGGTCTCGGTTTTCCATCTCCAGCTACCTTGACTTTGCTCAATTTATCCAAGCTATCTACAAAGTTCTGAGGTGCGTCGAACACTCGAATGAGCTTCTCATCTGCGCCCGAAACGAATTGTAACCGGTCGATGAATGAGAGAGAGGACAGCGGGTAACCGTGGATCTGCGGCCGACCGAGTTCTATATTAAAGAGCGGTCATCTATCAGCTCTCTGCTGCTCAACAGAGGAAGAGCCAAGAGGTAGCTAGGGCTCACCGTGCCAAGTTTCAATCTCTTTTCTATTGTTTCGAGCTTGTCTTCTCCATGGAGCATGCAATCTCGTTGACATGTCGTGACTGCACCGAAGCACGACTAAAGTCAGTTCAGATCTCGACTAGTACTCTATCTGAGGGGATAAGCTCACCTAGCACTCAACAAGTACTCTCCCTCGGGCTCCCAAACGACCTGACAAACTTTTCCTAAATGACCAGTAGTGGCAACTCTAGGTTCCCACTCTCCCTCGCTTCTAGAATCCCAGACATGCCAGCTTCCACCCCAACCGCTAGCGAGGACCGTCTCGGTTTCTCTGCCCCAAAGGGCTCCGAAGAAACCTAGATTCGTTACACTCGAGAATTCTCCGAATCGATGTTGACTCGTCCACAGAGTTGAAGTAGCTGAAGTAGTCAAGTCGTTTGTTTTTAGAGGAGTCCAGAGAATCATTGATCGATCTGCTGAAGCTGAAAGTAACCTCAATCCGGGATTCGCGGAAGATGATGTCGAAGGTGTTGACGATGTCGATAAAGGTGCCCAATTCAATCCAGTCACCCACGCATCGTGACCTAATAAGACGGCTTCTGAAGAACAACTGAATTCTCCGTCACCTTCGATCGAGAAATCGTGAGCTTTCACTCTCAATTCCCCTTCTTTCCCACCAACTGCGGCTTTCGATGAAGGATCCTTCTCCGCCAAAGCTTTCTCGAGTTCGTCGAGTGCTGAAAGACCGTTCTGGGGCACGGTGGGCTTGACGGAGGTAGAGTGAGAAAGTCGAGAGAATCGCCATAAACGAATGTAGTTATCTTGTCCTCCTGATGCCAGCAATACTTCTCCGGGAGCGATATCGTATCCGATGGACGCTGAAGTCGACGAAGTGGAGGAAGAGGAAGTGAGAGAGACAGGAGTGGTGAACGATAGACAACGAATCCAGTCGGTGTGTCCTTCGAGAGATAGAGATTTTTTGAACTGTCAAATGTAATTCACGTCGTCAGCACAGTACCAGATCAAAAACTCAATCCACTCGCGTCCACATTGGGTCGAGAACTTCGAACTCACGTTAGGTGATGATGCAGAGGAAGAAGTGTAAAGCTGAATTCGATTCTCGGTGCTGCCAACAGCCAAGACGAGAGCTGCACATCTCGTACAGATGCATCATCAGTTCTGAGTCAGGCCATGTTGCATCGGCAGAGAAAGGGGAGACGAACATTTCGAGTCTGGCAAGTAGCTCAAAGCCATTTCGAGCGGAATCTTTCCTCGACAGTCAATCTTCTGTACTTGCTCTACTGTAGTGAAGGAGGCATAGTATCAACTTTCGAGAACCTTCTTCTTCTTCTGGATGCTCGAACATAGCTTACCTTGACCTGTAGTAGTGTCAACAAGCGAAACATTGATCGTCGCATCTGATCCTCCAGTCAAAACTAGGTACTGTTTCTGCTTGCCCGCTTCCTCGGGTAAAGCAAGAGCTTCAATAGCGGATACCGATCCCGAGTGACCTTCCTTCAAGCTCGCTAGCTCTTTCCACTGTAGAAAGATTCGACAGAATCAGTTTTTTTCGTTCAGAGTGAATCAACATTTCTGACGATAACTACGGAAGCTCACCGCGCTGTCGGTAGACTCTGATTCCTGTCTCCATAGTTTTGCACTACCTGCCGCATCTCCAGAGACGAAAGTTTGTTGATCGAGGTTTGTGAATTTGAGAGCTGAAACTTCTGCTCCATGTCCCGTAAGAGTAGCGTGAATTCCTTGATTCGCTTCATCCTACCATGGAGCCTTCCCAGGTCAGCTCGGATAGCACTCAAGGAGGAGAGGAAGGCGGTGCCCACAGCAGAATTCCAGAGAGAAACTAAATGACCCGAAGCGAACGCAACTAGTCCATCTAAAGTTCTTGAAGCTGATGCATTGTTTCGAGATGCAGCTGCAGATATGTATAGTGGCTCGATTTGAACAGTCGAGGTCATTGTCGAGGTGGTAAAGGCGAAAGAAGATCAACGAAATTCTTTGAACTTGGAATCCTCTATCTTCACCACTTTTCAAGATGTCTCAACCGGAGAGAGGGAATGATAAAGCTAAAGCGCCAGTTCAACATCGTAAACTAGTCAAGAAGGGATTGTTCGCGAAAGATTGCAAGTTTCCCCTCCCTTTCGCTTCTCTACACCTCCGAGCTCTTGCTCAAGCGTCGTCTGAACAGTGCCACCTATGATGTACGGATTCGGAGATGATTACAATTGTGCACCTGATACCGTTGCAGTCATGGAAGAGCTCGTAATTGATCACATTACCGATATCGTCAGTCTTTCCCCTTCTCTCTGTTCGTATTCGGACTGCGACAGCTGACTTTGTCGGGTTCTGAAGTGTATGCAAGCCTCGAGAATCGCAGCTTCGAGAGGAAAAGTCAAGCTGGACGATTTCAGGTTCGCCCTCCGAAACGACGACAAGAAACTTGCACGTTTGGAAGAGCTCCTGTTCATGCAGGAAGAGATCGCAAGAGCTAGGAGAGGTTTCGAGAACCCAATGGATTACGCTGTCGACGAAGAGAACTTGATGGAGAAGGGTAAAGAGAATAACGCTGCAGCAACGAGTAGTTCGAACGTGAATCAGTCTGCTACCACGGCTGGAGGCGTAATGTTGCCTGTAGGTGGTAAGATATCGACCGGCGGTGGAGACAAGTCGAAAAAGAACAAAGGAAAGGAGAAGGCTTGATGGTACAAATTAGTTTTCCTTGCAGTTTTGTTGTCGTTTCTTTCAACTTGCTTGTTGTAAATCTCTCGTTGCTTTCTCTCCTTCTGTCAATTCGTGCTCAGAGGGTATCAAATATGTTCTAATTGAGAGAAGAGCAGGTAGGGTGGGGCTATAGGATACTGAACAAACTCCGACCGGGAGAGACAAGCCAAAAAAGAAAAAAAGAGTAACGATAAAACCCTCTCGAGAAATGATGCAGACTGAATGGTAGGATGAATGATTAAACATGCTCTCTGAGCTTTCCCTTTTTCCCTTCTGCCTCTTCCCTTCCTCTCTCGTAATCTTTTCCCGCGAAGATATTCCTCTTCCTAGGTTGCGAAGACTCCGAAAAGTTTGAATCTCGCGTGGTCGATTCCTGGTTGACCTTGAAGCTCGCAAACGACGTAGTGAGGTCCTTTTGTAACACCTTGATCGATTTGAGTAACACTGGATCCGAATCGAAAACAAGAATTAGCAAATCTACTTCCAAGCCAAAAAAAAGACCTGTGGAAAGTTTCGACTCACGTAGGTTGACCATACTCTCGATCCCAACTTCCCTTGAGTTCGACAGCTCCCTCAACATTGTCATCTACCCAGCACAATACAGTTCCCCAACCATCCGCCTCGGGTCCCTTCAAGTAGTAAACAGCGATGTCTCCAGCTCCGCACTTGATCGGTACTTTCAGTAAACTACCGGGCATATCAGTGTACCAATAATGAGTTTCATCTTCGTCGTCAGGTCTAGGAGCTACCGGGTTCCATCCAGATCCGGCGAAAACTGAGCTAGGTAGAGGGTTGATCAAGTCGTTCGCAGAGGCGCAGTGAGGTTTGATCTCTCGGAAGTGGGCGAGTTCGTGAGGTTTATCGGTGATGCGGAAAGGCGGGATTCGGAGGAAAGATGACCTTGATCGACCGGACTTTCCGTCTGCGTCTTCTCCGTCGACTCCTGCGTCCGAAGCTTTCCTCAAACCTTTACCAGAGAGGAGTGAAGGGTAGTCGTCTCCGAGGTTGAGAGGTGAAACAGGTTGGTTGTTGCCGATGAGGACAGCCAAATCGGTCTCGAGAGCTGCAGCGTCCCAGACTTGACAAATTTCCGACTCGAGGTACGAGATAAGAGTGTCGGCGAGAATTTCGTGTCCCTTCGAGTTGGCGAGGATAGGATCGAGGAAGTACGATTGTCGGACCTTCTGAGGGTTGAGTAGGTACTCTTCGTAGAGAAGACCCTTGACACTGTCAATTATAGGAGAAATCGAGTCAGTTTTCCAAGTTTTACGACTCAGGGTTCAAAATAGGCTAACCTGAGATGGACAACGTCGTAGAACTGGGCGACAGCACTGTGCCAAACCTCGGGTCCCGCGAACCCACGTTCTCCTTGGATCTGAGGAGAGAAGTGACCGAGAAGAATGACTGCAGGTTGATCCGGTCGAAGGAGAAGGGATCGAACGAGAAGGTCGGTAGTTGAGAGCGTTGTAGGATCACTGCGAGGAAATGTCGTGTCAGAAACAGGTCTATACTGAGCTCAATTTCGAGGGAAAAGCTCACTGAGGATCTTCAGTGTCGAATTCGACAATCACCAAATCGACACGATCGGGAAGATGCATATCTGAGCAGAAACCGAAGTAGGAAGTACCAGTTCGACGAACTATCGACAAAACGAGTGTCAGTGTAACCCGGAGAAAGGGCCATATTCAGGTGAGTGAAAACTTACGAGCACCATTCGTCAACTCGTTTGCGGGATGAGGGAAAACGTCGTTGAGCCACGAGAAGACTCGATGAGGGTAACAATTCGGTCCGATCGGGTTACCCAGAGGGTGAGCCTGAGTTGCGTCTAATCCGTGACAACTACTGACACTTCCTCCCAAAACTCCAATCGTGATCGGTAAACCTGCCATCGCCCTCTTGATCACTCTCCTGACCCTCTCTGAACTTCCGACGTGAGCCCTCGTCTTCAAGATGGCTTCCCTCCCGTACACGTTCCCTAGTTCGTCTCCAGCTCCGAAAGTAGGGCAAAAAGTGAACGGAGGTGGTTCACTGAAATTCGCAGGTCCGTATCCTCCGTTTCCTCCATGCGAGATCGCTGCAGCCGCTCTTTGTTTCCGAGCATTCCGAACGAGGGCGTCTGTTCTACGTGATTGAGCGAATCCACTTCGACTTCCGAATCCTGGCAGGGAACGACCTCGACCGTACGAGGAAGAAGTTGAAGAAGGGGTAGCTAGTAAGTGAAGGATGAAGAATAATCCACAGACTCCTCCGATGATATACAGAGTTCGGCGAGTTGAGGATTTCGAGGAAGAGGAGTTGTTGAAGAGTTGGGAGGAAGAAGGGCGAGATGAATGTGATGACTGAGGGGAAGAACGCGGGTCTGCATCTTGCCGCCGACGGTGTAACATACTGATAAGTTCTCTATCGAGCTAGCTGGCTGGTAAAGGAGCGTGTAGAGGATTCGGGACTGATGAGAGCCAAGGACGTGTCTCGAGAGATTAAAGTTGAAGGTCGATCGAGAGAAGGGGAAGAGACCGGAGGAAAGGTGACTGCTACCGCTGTATACTGATCAGCAGCAGTCTCAGATTGATCAAGCTAGAGATATATAGAGTTGCGAGGTAGTTGATGGTGAACGCGAGCCAGATTGTCACAAATCCACTGTCAAAGTTCTCGACCGTTTCCTTCAGGAGTTCCGTCAATTTTTTGTCGATTTGGCTCCGCTATCCGCAAGACGAATCAGGAAGTTATAACTTTAATAGACGGAACAGCGGATTTCGTGCTGAGCGACT
The DNA here is from genome assembly GCA_010758995.1 of Sporobolomyces pararoseus. Taxonomy (NCBI): domain Eukaryota; kingdom Fungi; phylum Basidiomycota; class Microbotryomycetes; order Sporidiobolales; family Sporidiobolaceae; genus Sporobolomyces; species Sporobolomyces pararoseus. Next base: position 821,529 of record RSDY01000003.1, on the reverse strand, counting down.
GCAACTTCTCAGTCTACCTCTTGTCTACCTCTCGCAACAAGCTTGATAGATTCCGACTGAATTAGATTACGAATCGAGTAGAGTGAGTAAGCATAGACAAAGGATGTAGGTAAAGTGTACAGATAACGAAGGGAGGAAAAAACGAAAAACGAAACGAGAATGCGACAGCTAAGGAATTTATTTAAGGAGGAAACTATAGTAGTATAAGGAAGTGATGAAAGAATCACAATCTATTCCGAGAACAAAATTAAAAGAGTGTAAAGAGCGGAGAGAGAGAGAGACAAGGATCTAAAGTGGGATTGGGAAAAGCTCGAAAGAAGAGTTTACTTTTCAGAAACCTTTTCGGCGTTCTTTTTCTCGTTCTTCTTGGCCTTGTTCTTCCTGGTAAAGAGCGAGCCCCACTTGACTTCACTGTAGAGCCACGAGCAAACGAAGACCATGGCGTAGTTGAAAAGGATGTACTATTTTAGCAAACCAAAATCGAAGGAAGTCAGTTTTTCGCACTCGAGACGTAAGAAGACGAGTGCAGGGTGAAGCGGAGGGAGGAGAGGCGGGAGGGAAAGATAAGCGTGAGAAAATGTCGAAACTTACAGCACACAAGAAGCCAACGTTACGCCAGCGGTGAGAGTAGGACATTCCAACAGTCGACAAGAATTGATCACCAGTAGCGTATTGACAGTATCCACAGTCTCCGTTGTCGAGAACTTGAGCGTAACCTCCAGCCATTTGGGTGTAAGATTGCATCCATTCGACGCACTGTTCTCCCGCGGGAGGGTTGAGGGTTTGGAACTGATCTTGCTTGCAGCGAATCTGGACACCTCCAAGAGCGTTCGAGACGAGGGCATCGATGAGGTAGGTGAACGGCGAGAGATGGTACCTGAGAGAAAGACAAGAATTATTAGTTTCGGAGTCTCTGACGAGGGATGAAATTCCTGGAGAAGCTCACATCCAACTCCTCCAGAAGTAGGGTAGCTGAGAGACAGGTTGTACGACACTGTTGCAGTAGGAATCAAGTAAGGAGTCAGTTAAGTGTGCAAAATTGAGGAGGAGGTGCAGTTCCATTCGATTTTGAATTTTTCGAAGTCAGGAATGCACCAGTCCTCCTCGGTTTCGACTGGAACCACGAAGAGAGGGCGTAGCTGCTTACCCGTTGAAGATGATCACGAATGAGAAGAAGGACGAGTAGAGTACAGAGGCAGCCATGGCGTTGGGCGAAAACGAAGCGACGAATTGTGCACTGAGTTTTTTTCGATTCAGAGTCAGTTTTTCGTTCCTTGTTTCGACTTCGCTAGACAGTGACATGACTCACAAGGAAGCGTAGTAGAGTTCGAAGAGAATAGCGTCTAGGATGGAGAGGAAAGAGAAAGAAGAAGAAAAAGGATCAGTTACGGAAAAAGGGATCAGACTCGAGGAAGAAGTTCAATACTCACAAACGAAGTAAGCGTAGCCTGCACGGTTAGCTCCACTAGGTAGTCCGACGGTCCAGTACCAGCAGACGAAGAAGAGAGTACCGGCGATGATGTTGAAAGGAATTTCGACGACGACCGAAGAGAAAACGAGAACCGACCAGTGGTACATCCTCGAAGGTTTCTCGCGTGCGGTGTAGAGTTGGCGAAGACCGAGGTACTTGGGTTGAAGTTGTTGTGCGAGAGGAGCGGCAAGAACGACGGCCATGAAGACTGCGAAGAGGCGATTTTGAAGACCAGAGACATCGTCAGGGGAGTCCCAGAAGGAGAAACCGATGAAGAGACCAGCGAAAATGTTGAGCAGGATCTTCGAGATGACATCTGATCAAGTCAAGAGTAATCAGTAAAGGGGGTCGCAAAATCGACGAGCAGAGAGCGATAGAAGGAATCCTGTACGCACAAGTAGTATCTCTATTGTAATTTTGGAACACGCGCTTCGTAACCACAGTGAGTTGAGTACCGAATGAAGAAGCGTAGTTGCGACCCGAATCGGGAGACTTGTCGGCGGCAGAATCTTCGTTGGCCTTCTCGTTGTGGTAGTGATCTATATCTTTCTGGATTTGCTTCGCTTCGTCAGACTCGTTCCACATCTGGTACCAATCCTTGTCGACCTTGGCGGAAGCTCCAGCTCCTATAGCGTCAAGAATGTCTGCGAGCGAAGGGAAAAAATCAGCTGCTGTCTTATCACTTCCGACGATGGGAAGAGATCAACTCACACTCGGCAGGGTTGTCAGAATCGGCACATCTCTTGTCGGTACGAGCGTGGAAGTAGTCGATGAGGGTGTGCGAGTTCTTTCCGAGGTCTCCAAAGTAGACAGTCTTTCCACCCTTTTGAAGAAGGAGGAGGCGATCGAATTGTTGGAAGAGTTCAGACGAAGGTTGATGGATCGTAGCGAGAATGGCCTCTGCAGTTTCGGAGAAGGAGAGATCAGCATGAAGTTGCGAGAGCAGGGGAGTCGCGGGAGGACGAGAGTTGCGAAATGGCTCAAAAGAAGCAGAAGAGGAGACTTACGACCGTGATCAGCGAGCTTTCGGAGAAGCAACATGATTGACCAGGAACTTTGAGAATCGAGACCGGAAGTAGGTTCATCGAGGAAGACGAGTAGAGCGGGTTTGGCAGCGAGTTCGACACCGATGGTGAGACGTTTCCTTTGTTCGACGTTGAGACCCATTCCGACTTCACCGACGAGAGCTTCTGCGTAACCTTCCATCTCGAGAAGTTTGATGATTTCCTCGACGTACTCGAGCTTCTCTGCCTTGGGCGTAGTGCGAGGCTGGCGGAGGAGTGCCGAGAATTGTAGAGCTTCACGTACAGTAGTAGTTGCCATGTGACTGAAAGAGAAGCGAAAAAGGGAAAACAGCCGGTCAGCTCCTTTCGCTCGGAATTCGGGCGAGAAATAGTGAGAAAGGGGGAGATCGACGATTTAGAACTCACGTGTCTTGTTGTTGACAGTATCCAGTTTGTCGTTGGAAAGAAATCGGAAGAGGTTTGCCGTTAACGAGCATATCTCCAGTGACGACTCCCATATCGACACGCTGAGCGAGAACGTTGAGAAGGGTCGTTTTACCTAGTGGAGTGAAGAGAGATCATACGACAGAAGATCAGCGTGGAGCACGAAGAGACCTGGAGAGAAGTCAAAAATTTACCAGCACCAGATTCTCCCATCAAAGCAGTCATTTTACCCGGAACGACGTAACCAGAGACACCACTGAGCAACCTGCGGGGTTCTCCTTTGATAGTGATGTCGTAGTTGACGTTCCTCCAGGTGAAGATATCGGTAGCAGCTCGAAGAGTATCGGCAGCTTTGTTCTTTTCCTCCTCCGAAACTTCGGCGACGGCTTCAGGGTTCTCAGTTTGGTTCTCTTCGTCACGTTTGACACCAGGAGTCTCGATAGCATTGACCAGCTCGGCCGGGGCATGTCCACGTTTGAAGATCATTACTCCTCCGGAAGCGGCTTCGTCCTTTTGGAATTCAGTTGCGATGAGAGCGATGGCGAGGAAGAAGATGAAGTAAGCCCAGATGAATCCGAAATTGCGCCAGGTGTGCGACCACTTGTATCCGTATTGAGCGAGAAGGTAAGCAGATCCAGAAACGAGGTTGGTACCTTGAATTCCTCCAGCGGTAGCGCAAGCTTGATTGGCGGCAGCGATTCCGGCGTAACCAGGTCCGGTTGGAACGAGTTGCACACAGGGTACGTTGAGGGTTCGGACTATGAAGGAGGAACTCATCAGCTGAGATGCCTTGTTGAAAAGGAGGCGAATGAAAGAACAAGCTTACATTCATTGGTAAGGATAGCTTCGAAACCGAAAGGAATTGGTTGAGCGTACGAGAGCCATCGGAACCAAACTTTCATGGAAGGACGAGGGATAGCGTAACCGGTGTAGATAGCGACGATCAAAACTCCGAGACCAGCCATCATCGTAGCATTCGCTTCCCTCCTGTTGATAGCGGCAAGCATTCGGAAGAATGCAAGCATCGACAAATTGGTGATGAAAGTGAAGAGGAGGAAGACGAAGAATTGCGAAGCCGAAGGTTGGAGACCGGCTAGGAAGTAGAGAATGATCTGCGAGAGTGAATCGATGTTAGTCACGAGTCTAAGCCTGAATGCGAGAAGAAGAGAAAGGTCACATCGAAGACGACGGTGGTTGCGAACTTGAACGGTAGATCGACGATAGTCACTACAAGCGAGAGATTCAGATTAGCAAAACTCGCTATGAAGGAGCTGAGAAAATATTGAACGTACGAGCGAGCATATCTGCCGAAGGACGAAGCATGGCGAAAGACCTTTGCCTGACAAGGATCGGACGTTGAGCGTACGAAGTAGTGATTTCAGCCATACCAGTGAACGAGTTGTAGAGAACTATCTCGAAGAACTAGAGTATTAGCTTTGATTGGGAGACCGAGTAGTTATCGAGAACTCACTAGCAAAGAACATGACACCTCCTCGCGAGAAGAAACCAGCGGTGTTGTCGGGAAGAGGGTAGTAAACGGAACCGATGATCAAAGCTTGGAAAATGGCGGCGATAGTGACGATAGCGAGAGTACCGATATCTCCCATTTGCATTTGGTAACGACGGATCATGGCGAGACGAGCCATCATACTAAGGGAGTGTGAGGAATCGAGTCAGTCGAGGATCCCCCGCAGAAGGACAGAATGAAGAGAATCAAAACTCACGGGTAGGAGATGAGGTAAGGAGATTTGTTGGAAGCTCTCTTGACGTGCTCTGCTTGAGCTGATGCACGGTAAGCGTCTACCTGATCGTTGGATTCTCCGGGAGCCAATAGGCGAAGTTGTTCTTCAGCTTGTTGAACGTTGCGCTTTCCTAATTCACTCTTGGCCCAGTAAGCAGCGAACTCATCGGCGGTTTGAGGAACTCGTCCTTCGTAGCCTTTGCGGACGAATCGGCCCTTGGGATCGGTACAAGCGACGAGGAAATCGGCGGAAGTTTGACGAGGTTGAGGTTCGTAACCCATGTTCTTGAAGTGCTCGACAGCTTCTCCCATAGGACCAAAGTAGACCATTCGTCCATCGTAGATGACCGAGACCTTGTCGAAGAGTTGGAAAAGTTGTTCTCCAGCCTGGCGAATGCGTAAAGTTTGTCAGCGATTGTCGAACTAGACCGAAAAGAGGAGAAGTGAGCTCACTTGATAGATCGAAAGAATGGTCGTGAGGTTCGCTACATCGGTAGCGATACGGAGAGCTCGAGTGTATTCGAGGGCAGTCGAAGCATCGAGACCACGAGTACTGTTGTCGTGGCATCCAATCTTGCAACCTGTTCGCAGGGGAAGAAGGGGTCAGTTTTGCAAGCCAAGGGAAAGCTCATCGAGCAGAAGACGAACCAGTCGTGAGAAGTTCTGCAATCGAAACACGTTTGCGTTCTCCTCCGGATACACCACGAACAATGTCGTTGCCGACCTTGGTGTTGTAAGTGTGTCTGAGACCGAGAAGAGAAGCGAGAACGTCTCGTCGTCCTTCAATAGTTTCCTTCCTAGTCTTGATACGACCGTCCTTGGCAGGTGCACGAGTAGCGGCAGCGAAGTTGAGAGTTTGCTTGACCGTGAGGAAAGGCATGTGAATGTCGTCTGGCATTTGTAAGAAAAATGAATCAGTTTTTGCTCGTACTGCTGGACAGATTGAGTGAACTCACCCTCGGGAAGATAAGCTACATCTCCCTTGAATTGCTTGTTCATCTCCTTGGGGGTGATTCCGTCGTAAGAAACAGTTCCTTTCACTCCTGAGAATCCATCGGTCTCGTTTGCGAGAGTCTTGAGGAACGACGAACAACCGGATCCAGGTCGTCCGAGAACGAGAAGCATCTCTCCAGGTCGAACTGAACCAGTGAACGAGTTGAGAATAGTCTTGTGCTTGGGATGACGAAGAGAGGCGATAGCTTTCGGAAGTCGAGTGACAGCGGTGAGAAGTCCGGAGAGGGAAGTGTTGTAAGCGAGTCCACTACCTTCTCCAGTGACGGTTAGTTCCTTGAACGTGACTGTAATGCAGGTGAACCCGAAGCGTTCGTCAGCATCATGGAATTTTCGGGACCGATGGGGAAAGGCTGGGAAATAGAAAGCTCACCTCCCAACTGCCTCGTAGCGACTCCCTTGTCGTCGACCTTGCGTAGGATCTGTTTGAGATGTTTCTCAAAGTCGAAGCCGTCTTGGAAAGGGTCTTGAGTAGTGTTGGAGAAGCGAGATTCTTGTCTTGAGACAGTTCGTTGAAGTTCTCCATCAGGAGAGAAGTAGTCTAGGCGAGTCTTGCTACGATTGGTTGGTGCTTCTGCGGTAGTGGAACTGCCGAATACTCGATCGTGCTCGCTAGCGAAGCCCTTGGACTCTGAAGCCTCAGTTGCGTGAATTCGAGTTTGATCATCGCTCGACGAGGAGGCTGAACTTGCAGGAGGTTTCTCCATCCTTGCCGTAGGTATGGGAGAGTCTTTGTCTGTGAGTCGACTAGTTGGTGTATAGAGATGGCTGAGTGTCGAGAGAATGAAAGGGAAGGGGAAAGAGGAAAGTTCTCTCTCGCTCTGGTTCAACAAACTTCATTTCTTGACCGAGTTTCCGATCGCTCAGTTTTGTTCTCGTAAGAGCCCCTTCGGTAAGTCTGCTCCGACACAAAATTTTCTATTGACAATTTCGGGGTTTTAGCTTCTCAACCCAGTTTTCTCTCGTCTGTAATGCGACTCGTAATGCCTGTTTGGCTCGGCTATGACGCTCCGTTGAGTGCTTGACTGAGTCGACGTCTCTCTCCTGACTCGATTGCCATGTGCTGCAGACAAGAAAGCATTGATGTTCGAGCATCGACAAGTCTGTACGTAAAAAAGCAAGAACCCCGCGAGGAATGTGCTTGGAGAGGGGAAAACGAGGAGAGAGTTCGAGTCGGAAGTCCGGCGGAAGCCTGCGAGCTTTCTCGTAAGCAGAAACAAACCTGTCGCAGAGTGGTCTGCAATCGTCTCTCGCCGAGAAGCTTCGCAAGCTGATCACAAATCGTCCAACAGGATGCATGCAGCAGATACGACTGTCCGAAAACTGAACGAGAGAGCTCGTTGAAGGTGACCAAGTCTTTTCAACCTCGGAGGTTCGGGCAGAAGTATAAATCGCGCTGCAATAGTTGGAGAGCTTGCTGTGAGGTGTCGTCTCTACACTCGTCGAGTACTATACGTGCAAGGTGATCAGATGCGCGGCACGGGCCCCTAAGTGAGCAATGAGTGAGACGACAATCCGATTCTTCCTTGAGAAGCCTTCAAAAGCTTCAACAGGAGAGAAGTGCGACGGACTGATGCTGCGGTTGAGCTGGCCAGGAGTCTATATCTTGAGAATGTAGCCTGGTGCAAATCGTATCCATCGACGAAGCGTGGCAGAGAGCGAGAGGAGAGCAAAAAAGAACGAATCCGAGGCCCAAAGCTGAGAAGCGAGTTCGCATAAATCGCTAACATTTCGCCTTGATGACGGGTTGAAGGCGCGTTTGCTCTCCACCTCATCTGATCCAAACACTCACCTCGAGTACCGGAGTCTACACCGCACGCGAGAAACCTTCGAGGATGTACCACTGGTCGGTTCTCGTTTTCTCTTCGGTCGTCGTCGAAATTCCTTTCAACATCATCGCCGGTACCCTCTTCTTCGTCTGCTGGTACTGGACCGTCGGAATTCCTAGTGGAGCTAACCGTGCAGGCTACGCTTATTTCGTCTGTGAGTATTGAACTTCTCCCTCGAGTTTGATCCCTTTTTCCGTAACTGATCCTTTTTCTTCTCTTTTCTCTTCCATCTCCTTCCTAGACGCTATTCTCTTCAAACTCTACTACGCTTCATTGTGAGTCATGTCACCGTCTTACGAAGTCGAAAGAAGCGAACGAAACTGACCTTGAATCGAAGTAACCTCAGTGCACAATTCGTCGCTTCGTTTTCGCCCAACGCCATGGCTGCCTCTGTACTCTACTCGTCCTTCTTCTCATTCGTGATCATCTTCAACTGGGAGCGAAGCCTATCACTCCGCTTCCTCTGATTGATTAGCTCATGGCCCTTTTTTCCGTCTCTCGTGCAGATTCTTGACAAGTACCAATTTCTGGGAAGCCTCTGAGGTATTCGGCGAATGGCAGGGAGGTCAGAAGCAGTACTAAGCGCGGAGGCGTTGAAAATACGTTCAGAAAATCAGCAAACAAATCGCGATCGCCGACGAAAGCTAGGCGAACTCGTTCTCAGTGCACACGCACGGAATCCACTGATCGCTAGAACTCCGCTCCCAACTGCTCTGTGCCGATCGGTCACCATCCTGAGTTGTTGGATTCGCGCGTTCATTCAACACTGCGCCATCTGTGAAAAAGCAAAGACGAACGAAACCGATGCGCGAATCCGCCCTGCCTTTTCTCGTCACTAACGCACACGGTATCAAGGGCGGGCCTGCAAGAGTAGAGCGAGCGAGATTAAACAGCCTCTTTTCACATATTGTTCTAACCAAATTCTTCTCTTCAAACCGCTTAAATAGCACCTATAGACGAGAAAGGAGATTGTCAGTTTGAATATCAACAATAAATAGCAGAGATTTGACTCACTGAGGTTCTGTAAGGCGATGAAGAGCACAGGGAAACGAGAAGAGAGTCAGTGAAACTGGATGAGAAAAAAGAAAACGACAGAAAACATACTCCGAACTCTGCAAAAAGTAAAAGGAGAGAATCAGCGTCATGTCAGTCACAGAAGCGTGATAAAGAGAGGTAGACGCACTCTCAGTGTATCCGGGAACAGTCCATTTGCCCTTGGCAACCATGTTTTCAACAGCCTTGGTGATCTCAGGACGAGCCTTGGCAACATCATCAAGCTGGAATTCATACAAGCAAGTCAGTTCACGATCCGACAACAGGAGAGAAGTCGAAACATACGGTAAGCTCATCGAACGAACGGGCATCCTCAATGTTCTTGAGAGTGTTGTTGAGGTTTCCGAGTTCAGATTCAATCTTGGTGGCAGCTTCCTTGGCGGAGGAGACCTGTACATGACCAGAGAGAGTGTGATGAGCGGCTGAACGTTAATCCAGCAGGTTGATCAACCTCTTCACACGAGTTTCCCTCCTGAAAATTGATTCCTTCGAACCGTCTCACTTCATCTCTGATCGCACGACCGCTCAAGTTTCCATCCGATATCCTCGTACCTTGTAGAGCCTCTCGAACCATCGAAAGAGTTACGTAGACTCACAGCCTTGCCCTCGAAAGCAGAGATAGCCTTGAGTTGGGCGTTGACGTCGTAGTCGACGGGCTTGAAGCTCTTGAAGATCTTCTCTCCCTCAGCAACGATCTCCTTGTTCTTCAAGATTGATCGGTAGTGCTCAAAGTCGATGTTGACCTTGTTCTCTTTGAACTGAGCGTTAGCAACTCGGGCAGCGCTGGCACGGTTACGGAAAGCGGTGAGTTGGGCGAGGGTATCTATTGAGTAGTCAATAAACCTGGTAAGCTATTCGATACGGGTTCGGGAGGTGAGATAGACGAGATGTAAACTCGCCTTTGCCCAATCCGAGTTTGGTGGTGATTCGGGACCAATCGACGACCGCTCTGTGATGACTCGAGTCAGCAATCCATTGTGTACACGTAGTACGAGAATTTGTGCTACTCACTGAGCTGCCATTTGTGCGAGATGAGAAGATGGAAGTAGGGAAAGGGGAGAGCAGCAACATCTCCCTTTGGTTTCATCAGATTCGAGTTCCCTCTACCTCGAGAGAGCAGCACTTCGACCTGAGAGAGCCAAATTACATCCGCAAGACGCGCAGGTCCAAAGTCCGAGCCGGAGGGGATCCAGTCGCACTCTTTCTCTTCGACAAAACGAAGTTCAGGGAACGATTATGTATAGCAACAGTAGTATTATATGGAACAAAGGTATCATCCTCTCCAGCCATTGTCGTCCTGCACGAAAGCGGAACGGGCGACGAGAGAGAGAAGGTCAGTGAGGAAGCAAAGAGGAAAAGGACAAAAATCTTTTCGAACGGAAAACTCACTCCTTCGCTTTCGTACCCATCTCTCCCATTCATTCCAGAACTCAACGACCTCTCGTACGTTGCTGCACTCCAATCACCGCTCATCGGATCTGCTTCAACCGGTTCGACCTCTGTCACTCTCGATAAACGCCTCCCATGTTCTCGTTCTCGTCGAGTCGACGAAGCGTTGGAAGCTGTCGAAGTTGTCCGACTCGTTTCCGGGCGAGTGATGAACGGTGCCGATTCTTCAGTGAGAGACGGTTCAGAGAAGGGATCTTGAGTAGGAGTCGTGAGAGCTGGAGAATCTGACGAAGAAATCGGAGTAGAAGTTCCACTAGGAGAAGGTTTCGAAGGCTCTGGAACTCTAGCGGCCAGGAAATCTGAATCTGTTGATCCTTCTTGCTGCTCCTCGCCCTCGTCTCTAGTCGTCATCGTCGCCGTCGTTGCTTCTTGCGTTGTTCTTCGACCGTTTCCATCTTCCTCCTTCAATCCTAGAACTTCTGATACCGTCATTGCTTTCTTCCCTTCTTTCCTCGGTGAAGCGGTACTGTCCATACTACCCCTCCTATCGTGTCCCGATCGAACTGTCTCTCGATCACTTTCGACCACTTTCTTTGCAGAAGCGATTCCGAGGTTCATAGGTGGTAAAACGGTGAAGACGTCTCTCGTTTCGTCGGTTTCTAGTCGATACGAGTCGAAAGGGTCTGGATGTTCTTCCAACATTGCTTCAATCGTCGGATCTGAAGTCGCTTTCGAGGCGAGTCGGTCTGACAAATCGAGCGTTGACCGTAACAGTAGCGACACCTGCTCGAGACAATCGGTCAGTTCTGAAAAGATGGGGAGAAGATTGGGAGAAGAGCTCTCACCTTGTGATCGATTTGACTCCACATCTCTGTCTCGCTTGTTAAAACTTCTGAATAGTAACTTCGTTTGCAAACGTCAACTTCTGCAACCTGTTCTGTCAACTTTGCCAGTGCTTGTCGGAAAGAATTGAGATCTCGAGTCTACTCAGTGGGGAGCCAAAAGATCAGACAAAGCTCATTCGGAATAGGTTCAGAAGAGTTGTTGCTCACCTTTTTCTTTCCCAACTTTAGATTCTCCGCTTCCGTTTGCCTGATCTTCGCTGTCTTGTCCGAAAGTAATACCTCGTACTCTGCATGTCTCGTAGCTATATCGTTGACGTACGAATCGTACGCATGCATGAGAGGTACTTCAAAACTTCTGTAAAGTGTATCACTCAACACTTGTCCCGAGTTTGCTACCATGTAGTGAATCCCGCTCGCTGCCATGAGATGTTCGGCACTTTCTCCTGCTCCTTTCACCCTTCCACATTCCATGAGAGCTGAAGCGAGTCCGGTCGAGGCGGAAGAGAGAGCGATCAGAGCATTTCTGTATGCTTTTGCGGCACCGAGGAGTTGCTCATAAGCTTGTACTGAATCACGAAGCTGCGAATGGATAAAGAGCGATGTCGAGTGAGCAGGAAGAGGAGCAACGAAGGAGAGGTAGGTGGGGGAGGAGGAAAGGATGAGGTAAAGGGAGGTCTCTCGAGTCAGTTCGCGTTCAGTCATAATCTTTGACAGTCTAGGAAGGACTCACGTCTGCTCTGGTAATGATTACGCGAGGTCCTTCGTCTCCCAAATCGAGTTGAGATGCCGTTGTTGTCGCCGAGAGAGTAGGCGAAGGAGGACTGCGATAGGAGCTCGGAGGAGGTTTGTTCGATCCTCTCGAAGACTTTATAGATGCCGGCATGAATCACGAGCCGTCGTGGATAGGAGTTGCTCCTTGTTGTTGATTGAGAAGTCGAGAGGAGTTTGCGTTGAACGTTCGAGCTTCTCCTTGTTGTCGATGCTACCTTGGACTCTTGTTCAGCCTACTAGAGAGATAGAGAGACGCGTAGATCGAGACTCGTGCGAGTGCGAAGTAGAAGAAAATGAGAGGAGAATCCTCGATTCGCGCTTCTCTCTTCGTGAGTATCGCAGACCAAGGCGTTGGCTATTCCTCTCTCTCTGATGGATACCGGAGGTGGAACGACAGACACTGATGTTATGATGTTGCAAGAGGGAAAACGAGAGGGAATGACTATAGTACGTTTTATAGAGTGAAGAATAGATACAAAAAGTAGACGAGCAAGAAGGGACAAAGCAGTCAGAGTCTACCAGTCGGTCTTCTTAGGTTGGGCACTGTGAGGTCAGGAGACGGAAGGTCAGCATCTGACGAGGAGGAAAGAAGACCCTTCAAGATGTGAGAAGAAAGCTTTTCGCGAAAAACTTACACCTTGCCCTTGTAAGCTTTACCATCGTACCAAGGCCAGACTGAACTCCTCCTTTGCTCGTATGCGAGGATGTCCTTCTCCTTCTCGAGAGTGAGCGAGATCTCGTCGAGACCGTTGACGAGGCAGTGCTTTCGGAAAGCGTCGACATCGAACGAGTACTCTTCTCCGTTACTTCTTCGGACGACTTGTTTTGGTAAATCGACAGCGATTTCCTTTCCAGCCTTGGCATCTTCGAGAAGATGAGCGATCTGGCTCTCGGGGAGAACAACAGGGAGAGAGCCGTTCTTGTACATGTTGTTGTTGAAGCTGTCGAGGAGAAGAAAGATCAGCGTTAAACGGTCGGAGAAAATGACTCCAGCCCAGAGACTCACATGTCGGCAAAGGAAGAAGCGATGACAGTACGAATACCGAAATCGAGGAGAGCCCAAGGAGCGTGTTCTCGAGAAGATCCACAACCGAAGTTACCTCCAGAGACGACGAGAATCTTCGACTCCCTGTACCCAGGTTGGTTGAGAATGAATTCGGGCTTCTCGGAACCATCGGCATTGTATCGAAGAGCGGCGAAGAGAGAGATTCCGAGACCAGTTCGCTTGATGGTCCTGACGAACGCAAAAAAAGAATGTGAAACTCTCAACTCTCCATCTGATCTGCTCGAGAGAGGAGGAACTTACTTGAGGAAACGAGCGGGAATGATGAGATCGGTATCGATGTTGGCACGTTCGAGAGGAGCAGCGATACCCTTGACGATTTCGAATTTGGGCATTCCTGCTGAGGCGGAACTGACAGGAGCCGATTTCTCAGGAGCAGCAGCAGATTGAGCTACACCGTCGTCGGCAGCGTCGGCGGTTTGTTCAGTCGAAGGAACATCTTCGTCAACTCCGATATCGACGGCGGGAGTAGGTTCCGAGATTGATCCTTGTGCGTATTGTCGAACATCGACGAGGTGACCAGCGATAGCGGCAGCGGCAGCCATGGCGGGAGACATCAAGTGGGTTCGTCCTCCAGGTCCTTGACGTCCTTCAAAGTTTCGGTTCGAGGTCGAAGCGCATCTTTGTCCAGGAGTGAGCATATCGGGGTTCATACCGAGACACATCGAGCATCCAGCCTCTCGCCAGTCGAATCCAGCTTCCGAGAGGATTCGGTCGAGTCCTTCCTTCTCAGCTTGCTCCTTGACGAGACCGGAACCGGGAACGACCATAGCGTAGACTCCTTCTGCGACCTTGCGACCCTTGACTACGCTAGCAGCAGCTCGGAGATCTTCGATACGAGAGTTGGTGCAGGAACCGATGAAGACCTGAGAACGAGAGTTAAAGTTCAGTCTCGAGACCTTTCGCTCGCGGGATAGACAAGGAGAAAGAACTCACATTGGTAATCTTGATATCTTGAACGTTCATTCCACCTTCGAGACCCATGTAGGTGAGAGCTCTCTCGATCTTACCCTTCTCTTCTTCGTTTTTCGCATCTTCAGGCTTGGGAACTTTGCCAGTGATGTCGATGGTGTCTTCAGGAGAAGTTCCCCAGGTGACGGTAGGAGGGATGTCAGCAGCGTTGATCTTGACCACTCGATCGTAGTGAGCTCCTTCATCGGATCGAAGGCCCTGAGCAGTGCGAAAAAATCAAAAAGAGAGTATGTTTTGCGTGAGCGAGCATCTACGAGAGCGAATGCTGGAAAGTAGACTCACCTTCCAGAACTCGACAGCAGCATCCCATTCAGCACCCTTGGGAGCCATAGGCTTGCCCTTGAGGTATTTGAAAGTCGTCTCATCGGGAGCGAACATTCCGGCACGAGCTCCTCCTTCGATCGACATGTTTGCCATAGCCATACTAAACGTAATACAAAAACAGGATCAGAATCTGAGTAGATCAATTTGAAGAGAAACGAGATCCTGACTTACCGAGCTTCCATCGAGAGGGCATCCATCGTTGTACCGCAGAATTCGATTACTGATCCGTTTCCACCTGCAGTTCCGATTTGACCGATAACGTGAAGCATGACATCCTTCGAGGTGACGCCTTCGGCGAGAGGACCATCGATTTGGACTCGCATGTTCTTGGATTTGCTTTGGAGAATAGTTTGAGTTGCGAGAACGTGTTCGACCTCGGAAGTACCGATACCGAAAGCGAGAGCACCGAAAGCACCGTGGGTAGAGGTGTGAGAGTCACCACAGACGATAGTGGCACCGGGAAGAGTGAAACCTTGTTCGGGACCGATAACCTGTAGAAAGGATTTGTAAAACGAAACTTGAGTCAAAGTTCTCTGTTCGAGTTTCTCTCCCAGGTCGAACTCACGTGAACGATACCTTGACGCTTGTCAGTCATACCGAAGAAGTTGACACCGAATTTCTTGACATTCTCTTCGAGGGTGATCACTTGAAGACGAGAATCAGCTCTGAGGTAAAATCGCGACCTTTGTCAGTCTAGGTTGAACCAGAAACCGAAACGATGGTATCGAGGACTCACTCCTTGATGAAAGAAGCGGAATCTTTATAGCTCTTTCGGTTTGAGGTAGGTCTGAGTTGAGAAAACGCAAAAAATGATCGTGAATTTTGATTCTAGAGAAACCGCCGGAACTGGAGACGAACTTACACGTTGTGATCAACAGTAGCGAGAGTGCAGTCAGTTCTTCGAACTTTGCGACCAGCCTTGCTTAATCCTTCGAAAGCTTGAGGAGATGTAACTTCGTGAACAATGTGCCTAAATTATTCAGTGAATCATTTCAAACGTCAGTTCTCCTGCTTTTCCCGACGAACACTTGCGTTATCGCTTGCGGAACCCTTTTTCCTCCTGTCTGCTCCCGTCGCCTTTTCAAACCGACCAATAATGAATTCACCATTTCATCATAGGTCTCTTTCACCTTTGTCTGTGCCCCTCGAATCCCAAGCGCAGTTACCGGAGGGCTCTGATAATCCTCGTCCAGTGATATTTGAGAGAGAACACGGCACCGATGCACGAAGTGGGAGATTGGGAGCTAGTTTTGAGTTGCGAGTGGAAGTTGAGACTAACCTGTCGATGTACATAATGGCGGTTCCATCTTCACTCATGTGCACGACATGGTTATCAAAGACCTGCAAGAGCTCGGTAGTGTCAGTATCGAGCTGAGAGAGGTGAGGTGGAGCAGATTGAGATGAATCACCTTGTCGTAGAGAGTTCGTGGGGAAGTCTGTGCAAGCAAGAGGAGCTCGTTAGTTAGCCATTGAATCAAGCTGATCGAGTAGTGTTGCGGCTCACGCTAGTTGAAGCCATAGTCGCGTGAGGAAAGTGGAGGAGAAAAGGAGAGGAGCCACTCCTCTTTTGCCGAGTTCAAACTTCGTGCCGAAGAGTCGAGATTCTTCTTTGGCCAATCGTCGCACGAGGAAAATTGAGTCATCACAGATAGAAGTTATCGGCTGCAAGCTCTATCAGCGTTTCACATTCTCAACAACATCTCAATACAAGTTACGGATCTGACCTCATTCAACTTTGCAGAATTCCGTCCACAGCTTGCGCAAAGTTTTCGTACACTTCGATTTTTCGCTCTCCTTCGTTCGATTCTACCAGTTTCACCTCGTCCTGAGCTCGATACTTGCCAGTTCGAACGAGGAAGCGTTGTAAGCCGAGCTGCTGCACAGCGGCCCCGACGTCTTGTTGTACGTCGTCTCCTGATTTTTTTCGTTTGGTTTGTCAAGCTCATGAGTCGCCGTACTCGGTAGAATACAGAATCGATGAGAGACTCACCTATCATTCCGATTTCTGCTCTACTGAAACCGCGCGAAGCTAGTGAGTCGAGAGCGAGTTGGTAAAAGCTTTGTGAGGGTTTTCCGACTGTTCGAAGATTCACGATTAGTATCGCCTGAGCCAGCTCACAAGAACATTCTGCTATCTTACCTATCTCAGCTTGACATCCTGAAGCCTCCTCTAGAGCTGAAATGAAAGGGCTGCATCAATTAGGCGAGATGAAGTGTCAGCAGACGGAGATAGTTTTGTTCAGTTCTAGATTAGCTCACCCTGGTCCTAGGCTGAGTTTTCCATCTTTGTCTCCAATAACCCGTGCTTTGTGAGTGACAATCAACGGGATTTCTCCCTTCTTTGCTCCGTCAGTCTCACCCGCGAGCAAACGGAAGGCCGAGTTGAGCTGTTCGTAATCGAAAGCTTTAGGAGCTAGACCGACGACGACACTGTCAAATGGTGCTGAGGTCGGTGGGAAATCTTCTAAAGCTGACGGCGAGAGAAGATAGAGGGGCCTGGTCGACAAAGGCGAAAGGTCAACTCGTGCGAAGAAAAACTCAACCTTCGAGCTCGAACAGCAAAAAGGGTCTGACTTGACAAGCTTACCGTAAACCTCGCCGTATTACGAGATCTTTCACTGCCGATAAGGAAGTGAATAACTTCAAGAAGAGGAAGTTATACGAGACAGCCCGCGTCAGTAATTGTACTCGGATCAAAAAGAGAAAAAGAAAAAACGTTTAATCGATTCACCTCTTCTTCTCTGACATCGAGTTCCATCTTGCGCATCTTGTTGAGCAAAGACGATCCTATTTGTCTCGGTCCAAGGGTAAGCGAAGTGCAAGGAAACCTTTCAGGAAAGAGACACCTCACTTGATTCTTTCGAGGTATTCGATACAAACCTCAAGACGATGCCAGCATTTCGTAACCTTTCGAGCGCTACTTTTGCGTTCGGCGTAGCGGTCGAATCGACGTGAAGAGTTCCGCTCAGGTCAATCAACAGTGCTCGAATCCTATCGTGGAAGAAATGCTGAGCTCCGGCATGGAAGTCGGTGGAAGAATGCAAGTTGACCTTACCTCGCCATCGATCTGTTAGAGACGAGTTACAGTGCTGAGCTACTCTACTGTCATAGACGTTAAGTCGATCGAAGAGAGGATCGTCGATCTTTGTATTTGATTTGCATTGAAAACTGCCGAGACTCTTCAAGTTTGAGGAATTTCCTCCTTTTTATCGTCTCCACCTAATCGATTTCGTCTCACTCCTTCCCCGAGCGCCTTCCCTCATATACCCGCGCTACTCTCGGCTCGTAGAGTAGTGCACTCTCGAGTAACTAGCTGGGAACCTCCTCTCTCGCTCTCGTTCGACCCCGGCTCGCGCCTTTTCCAACTCTCAGACCGATTCGTTAAACAATGTCGTCTTGTTCAACGGTTCCAGCTTCGACTTCGGTCGTCACCAGTTATTCTACCAGTACAGTCACTGGTCAACAAGTAGTGAGTAACAGCTTCTCGAGAAAGCCCCAGGGGAAGAAGGAGAGTTGACTGATCTTTGACGATGGAATTCCAGTCAACTTTACCAGGTTCAACTTCGACCGTCTCTTCAGCAGTTCTAGTTACAAGTTGTGCTCCTGCACCTACAGTATCGGGAGATGGTGGCGCAAATGCTCAGCCTAGTTGTACGACTTCGACAAGTTATTCGGTTTACCCCACTGTTCTACCTGTGAGTCTCATCCGTGAAAAACCGTTCGGTCTAAAGAAGAAAATCGCAGCTGAGACTCGTACCTTTGTCTCGTAGGGTTCAACGACGACGGTTTACAGTACAGGAGAAACTCTCGTTCCCGTTTACAGTACGGCGATAGTTCCAGCCAGCACCGTTTGCACTCCTATCCAAACCTCAGCTCCTTCTCCGACTCCCTCTCGAACTACCTCAGATACCCCAGATACTAGACCTACCTCCGCTTCTAGTCCAACCTCTCAAGTAGTCGTCGTCGTAGGAGCAAGTTCTTCGACAAAGATTCTAACGACGACCTCAACTTTCATTCCGACTCCTTCCTCTGCTGACCCGTCGGCAGCCAGTGATCCAGCAGTATCGCCAGCGGCAGGAGCCGTCACGTCGACAGCCAGGTCTCAGCAAATGGTTCTCTCAACTTCCTATCTCACTCTCGTTTTCACGACGACCGACAATTCTGGTCACGCTTCGACTTACGCCTCTGCAGTTCCTACACTGCTCAACGTACCCAAAAATAATGCAGCAGCGACGAACAAAGGAGCGATCGCCGGAGGAGTCGTTGGAGGAGTCCTAGCTTTGATCTTGGCAGTTCTCGCGTTTTTGCTCATGAAGAAACGAGGACTGTTCAGGAAGGGAGATGACGAGATAGAGGAGGATGCTTGGGCACCACCCGCTCACGGGGAGTATTACGGTACCGCTTCCGGACGAAACCGAACCGCGACTGGAGGAACTCTGGTCGTCGGAGGCGGAGGATTCGATGATGAGAAGCTCGGCGAGAACGATCGGGAGGTCGATGCTGCTACTTTGGAACGTCATCAGAGCTGGTATGTCGCAGGAGGGGCTGGAGGTCGCGCGATGGAGGAAATTTACCACGAAAGCGCTCAGTTCGCGGCTGCTCGATCGAGCTCTCCTCAAGGTTACGCAGGAGCTGCAGAGACTATTGGAGCTGCCGCAATGGGATATCAAGGGGTGACTCGTAGTCGAAGTGATGGAGGATTGGGCGGAGGACAACCTACGAGAAGTCACTCGAACCGACTGTCCGTCTATTCAGTAAACGGAGGAGGAAGCTCGCAAGGTCACTCTCAAGAACACGCTTCTCCCACTTACCCTCAACATCTCCCTGCTATTCCTGATCACCGCCTTTCGGGCTTTTCGTACTACCCAAACTACCCTCTCGCTCAACCTGAAAATTACCGCCCCGCCTCTCCTCCTCAACAACGACCCCGTTCTGCTTCTCCTACCTCGCCAAATCACTACGACCCGTCATCTCACGTCCGATCGAACACCTTACCTCATCGCCTGACTGCAACCGGGCTCGCTCTCCCATCTCACCTTCGCACTGATTCTCACGGATCTCGACCGACTCTCGAAGCGATCCAAGGTGGTAGTCGAAATCCTTCCGCTTCCAATTCCAACTCTTCTTCCTCGTCACCGTCGAGGGGAGACACCTCTGAATCGCTTCCAACGACGTCGACTCATGCACTTCAGCATTCAAATTCGTACGGATCAGCAACTACGAACAGCCCTTACTCGATCCCCCAACTCGATCGTCTCAAGGTTCAACGCCCTGGGTTTGAACGAGCAGCGAGTACAGAGAGCTTCGTAGCTCCAGTCCAATGGCTGGGAGCCAAAATTGCAAACGCTGATTCGGCGAGTGAGAGTGGGTTGGAAAGTAAGGAGGACCTAACGGAGAAATTGCACGATCTGTGAGCTTTCCCCTCGAGTACAGTTTGATAAGGAGAAGGATAAGCTGATCAAGATCGCCTCCGTTCTCCCCTCTCAGATCGCATTCTCCGACTGAAAACTCTCATATTCGAGTTTGAACCCGTCCTGCTTCCAGCCATCTGTTTCCCCTTTAGACTATGACTCAATATTCCTATCTCATCTAATCTGTGCATATCGGTGCTTCTCTATCTGGATCATTTTTTGTTGAGTACTTCCTTTTTTCGTATCGATTCCCTTTCTCTGTCGTAAAATCTCTTTCAGGATGGCTGTAAATGCATTTAATTCGTCGTACTCGCAAGTAGCCGCTACTATCGATACACCTAGCCGAGATACGTGTCGCAGCGATGCGAGACATATGCGAGACACAGACTCTCGAAGTCAAAGAAAGCGAGTAACTGAGCCTTGGAGGGAAATCATATGATATCAGGATACTGGGTATGTAAGAGATGCGTAAGCAGAGGTATAGCGAGGAAACATGCATTAGGAATATCAAGAACGGAAGTGAGGAGGAGAGGAAAGCTCGTGAAGGAAGAAAAGCATCATATCGGCCCAGAGGTAGCCTCCGGGAAGAGAGTCGTTGACAGAATGCTCTTGTCCTCGCCTACAAAGAAGAAGCAAAGATGAATAAGCTCATGGTAGAGAAAGCAGAAAAGTGAAGAAACTGAAAACTTACAGCAAACTTGCCCATTCGTCTATCGTGATCTTGCCTCTCAGCGTCGTAGAGTCGCTCCCGAAGACAATCTCATGAATCCTTTCTGAGCTTCCGATACGCTGCTTGACCTTGTTGAGGAAACGAGCTTTTGAACTTCCACGACTTTTGAATGTAGCCCTCATCTTTCCACCATCTCCGTTTCTGCGACGTTTCATCTGTCTCACCCCATCCTCAGAATCGACTAGCTGCACGATCTTCTCCTTCGCCTCTCCGACAGATGGTGATTCGTTGAGGTATTTGACGATTTTCCTACTGAGAGCGTCGAGAGCAGCCACTCGTGCAGGTGAGCCCTCCACGTGTTCTTGAGATTGGTACATCGATCGCCAGAGAAGAGGAGTGTGAGGGAAGACGTCGGCGAGATCGGCGAAAGCTCGTGTTAGTCTTTCAGAATACCAGGCGAGTCGTTCGGAAGATAGTTCGGAATGTGGGTCGACTTTTTCCAGCTCGTCGATAGCGGCGAAGTGTCGAAGATCCCAGAGACCAGTCGAGAATTCGATGAGGTCAGGCTGACTTCGGTTAAAAGTGTCGAGAATTGGAAGAACGATATGTGTGAGACGATCTTCGAGAGCGACTAGAGAGTTTGCACCATGTTAGTTCCCACTCACAAAGTCAAAAATTTAGCCAGGAAAAGCCTTGCATACCGGGAGGATAGAAATTAGGGTCTTTGAGAAGATTTTCTCTTTCGATTTCGACTCGATTGACGAGACCGTAGTGAAACACCGAGATCAGAGCAAAATCGTACTCTGCGATGTAACACACTGCCGGACGACTAGCATCGAAATTTTCTTGACTTGCTCCGGGAAGTTTCTCGTCGATACCGTTCACGAAACGAGGAGGAGAGAGAGGATCGTCGCGGCCTATCGTGGCGAATTGTCCTCCAGCGAGAAGACAGAAATGCTTGTTGTGATTCCGTTCGACGTGGTCGCCGAAGAGGAGGACAGTCTTCCCTTGAAGCCAGGGAAGAGGAAGGGTCGGAACTGTCGACATTCGTCGCGGAAGAGGGAAGGTCAGGGTTGCAGGTTCTTCATCACTGACCGTTTTTGCTCGGAGGGCTTTGCGGAGTGTCGCGAGGAACGGAGGAGGAGTACAGGTCGAATCGTAAGGTTTCCAGCGATTTTTTTCAGGAACTTTGAGGTCGACTGCGAGTCGTCCTAGCTCTGAATAAGGATTGTTGCATCTGTTGCGATGTTTGCGTCAGCATACCCAATCACGGAAGATGCATCGTCTAGCCAGTAGGAAGTAAACTCACGAAGATGCTTCCATTGAATCGATTCCGACTAGACTCTCGAGAGCGACTCTCGCTGACCACCATTCTCGTCCTTCGACATTTCTCCATACTCCTAGTGCCAATAAACCGAGAATCCCAACGCAAATCTTCGCCAATCTCCCTCTCCGAGATCCTTTGTGAGTCTCGAAGGCTGTTGAAATGGAGGGAAGCTTCGGTTCGAAGTCGAATGCCTTGACCTTCTCGTTATCGTGAGGTGTTGTAGCTGGTGACAGATATACGCTGCTGTCTCGAGAAGAAACAGAGCGACAACGAAAGTGGGCAGCATCTCCTAAAGACATATGCCGCTTTCGCCTCGGACTGTTGCTGGCCGAATTGAGGATTTGATGATTCGGCGGAATGGTGATTGTGAACGATGTAGAAGGGAAGGTCCTCCTTGTGGGCGATGAGGAAGTTGAGGAAGGAGGCGAGTGAGATGAAGAGTTGGGAGGAGCCGACATCTTCAGTTCGAGGTTGACCCGTTCTCAGCCTAGCTTGATTAGATGTTTGCGAAGTTCTATCGCTTGTTTGTAAAAGATCTAGAGGTAGAGAGGGAGAGCTTGATGAAGTTCGAAAAGTTGTCGATGAGAGTTGATTTGTTCAGAGCCATCCCGAGCGGCAGAGATGGAAAGATCTACCGAAATTGAGTAATAGGCTATGAGGCTTCTAGATGCCGCAAAAAGAGAAGCTTGTCGAGGAGTTCGGAGAGGCTTGAGATTGAAGGTTTCCAAAGTCGGAAAGAATGATGGTCGAGACTTCTAAAGTGACTGCGAAGTCTATTCCGTGAGAAGGTTAGACTCTGCCTGAACTCATTAGAGCGATAACTTGGAGCGACTTGGCGAGAGATCGAAGTGACAGAGAGAGGAAGGCGAGCGAGAATGAAGAATCCTGCGACGAGAAACTTGCTCAACTTGACCTGATCTCGTGCTTCCTGCGACTCTCCAACCAACAGGATCGAATCGCGACCCATGAAGACAACTGAATATCCCCGTGGCTCTGTCAAACAGAAGGGAAGAGAGGAAAATGGGTTTGCTAAACGATGAATCGATGCTAAACGATTTTATACAGAATTCTACACAACGAATGCGATGAATGATTCCTAAATTAACTCTGTAGGTCCCTTGTGCCATGTTCGTACCCTCAAAGCTGAAAGAGTGCTTTGAGAACTTCCTCTTGTTCCAACGTATCCTGCCGCTCGACTCTCAATCGCCGACGTCAACACCTCAGGACTCCAAGTTCCGAACTTTTCCCTCAACTCGAGATCCTCGTAATCCAACACTGTCCATCCCAAGTTGGTCAATTCTCCGATAAAGGCGAGGTCTTGAATGTCGGTAGATACAACGACGGAAAGAGCTCGAGTCGAGTGTCGATGTTCTCGAGACTTGCGGTGACCGGCGCTACCGTTGGCGAGAGTGAGAAGGTGCTTGATACGTTCGACAGCGTGGGAGTAGTGTTCGATGACGGGCTCGCAATTGTCGAGTTGGTTGAGGAGACGACATTCGGAAGCTCGAGCGCGAGCAGAGATGTGAACGGCGAGGAAGTGTTTTCGGTGTCCGAGAAGGTGAGCAACGACGTTACCAGCGAGTTCGTGAATTGTACGATTGAAGTGAAGGTGTCGACCGTGCGAGAAGAAAGCAGAGTGGTCTCGAGGGTCGAGGTGAGTTGTCGAGTGAAGAGTCGTAGGGTGTTCAGGACGGTGGAGGGACGAGTCGATGCAGAGGAGGTGGTCGTCAGGATCAATACTGGCGCGACCGACAGAGTGAATCGAGCGATCATGTTTCGCTTGTTCGATTAAACCAGCTTTTGCGCTTGCGTCGTGATCGAAAGTTGCAATGAAACGATGAGTAGCTGAGGGAACAAACTTCTGTCAGTTCGTTCAAGTTCAGCGGAGAGCAACGAGAGAGAAATGTAACTCACCCATGAGCTCATCGCCGATAGTTTCTCCCAATTTCGTCCGACTCGTAGAAACCCGAACGGGTACGAAGCTCGTTGCCAATCCAGACCTCCACATACTCTCAGCCCTCTGTTGAATCTCAGGAGCACCCAGGGCTCCAGTCCAGCAGCCCAACTTCTCAGCTTTCTCAGCTTCGAGATCCGGTTTCAAATCTTGCCAATCCAACATTGCGATCGAAGTCGTGTGACTGAATCTCGACATGTCGTAGATAGAAGAGACGGGCATTTGGGGCTTTTCGAGAGGAGTTTCGAGGGAAGAGACAGCGAGGGGCATGGCGATGGGGATTCGTTGAAGAACTGCAGCGAGATGAGCGAGATGGTAGAGATTCATAGTTTGTTCCGCTACATCAACAAGCGAGATTCAGTATTGAGAAAGGAGAAGACTCTATGGCAAGAAGACTCACCGAAATCACCAGTTTGAGGAGTAGTAACGTATTGCATATCGGTTGCCAACTCGTCTCGGAAAGAATCGTGCTTTTTGACTGCGATTTCCGAAGGCTGTACAATTTTGGCTCGGGTTAGCGAGTACCGCAGAGCACAAGGAGGTCTGAACTACAACTCACTGAGAATACAGGCGTAGGTGCGAGAGCAGCAGCTAATTCTACCTCCCTTCGTTTCATATGAGCAATAGTTGGAGATTTTTGCGTCGTTAACAGTACGAAAACCATCGCTACTAGCGCGAATGCACCGACTCCAGTAGCGATGTGCGTGACCTTGATCCCACTCTCCTCTGCCATGGCTTTCTTTCGCAAAGCAGCATAATCTTGTCCTTTATCCCTCCAGTTCATTTTCGCTCCAATAGTTGCGCTTCTTGCATGTGCAATTGAGGAGCTGTTCTTGTAGAATCCACTTGAAGATTTCTTGACAGGTTCTTTTGGCGGCGGAGAGGGAGGAGGAGGAGAAGCGGAAGCGAGCGGAAAGGAGAAGGTAGGTTGTTGATCTACTGGGGTCGATCCCCCTGATCCCGGAGGAGGTTGATACCACACGTCGAGGTCTGGTGAAGCTCTGGCAGCTGGTCGACGAGAGAGAGGTCCGCTTGGAGTCGAAGAATCGAGTGCGGTGCTCGAAGAAGGCGGAAAAGAGAAAGGAATGGCTCCGTTCAAGGTGATGTCGGCGGTAGGAGGACGGTGTCGAGCCATATCGAAAGTCGTTGTCGCTCGAAAGAAGGAGTGTGAGATAGAGAGTGAAGAGAGACGAAAGAGAGGCTGGAAATGACAGAAGTGATCGTCTCTGAAGATTTTCGTCTTCTGAATGGATCTCCTGCGGGACTTCCATCACACTGGAGACGTCAGTCCAGCCTCCCCCCTACTCTCCTACGTTCATTATGTTTCCGAGCCGAAAGACCTTTCTTTCACAGGGGCTGACACATCGCCGGAAAGGGAAACTTTGGTCGATAAAACCTTTATCTGCCGTTCGCGGAGTTCTTAGATCTAGATCTAGTCACTGTACTAGAATCTGAACTGAATGTCGGTAGGTGGTTGGCGAGAAGCAGAGAGAAGTCAAGAGAAACGGTTTCCCAAGTTTTGTGATCATCCAACACGACTTTCTCACCTCAAAGTACTGTTCACGACTAGAAGCGAAGAATCGCAGTCAGCTTTGAGACCATGTCAGGTGCTCCTCACCTTCGTAGGAGGTCCTCTGCGTTCCCTCAAGCCGATTCGTCGAATGAGTTTCCACCTTCAGCCTCGAGTTCAGCAAAAGTTCCTCCTTCACCCTACCTAGACCCTCGGCGGCAACCTGAACCGACAAGAACACCGATAGGAACTTGGAGAGAGAAGAAACGACCAGTAGCACCTTCCGTCACCTCTGCTGGAACTCGAATTCTCAGCATCGCTTTCCGACTCCTTCGCAACCCTCGTTCACTCGTTCTCATCTTCTTCTGTTCCCTCGTCGTCTTCTCCGGCTCCTACGTTCACCGAAACTCGCACACCCTCTCGAAACGTCCCCTTCCTCCCTCTCTCCTCCCGATCCTTCGCCATTCTAGCAACGCAGTCTCTTATCTGCATCCGCCAACTGGTCAACGCTTGAAAGACTGGCACGACTACCAGGTCAAGACGGATCCGAATCGACCCCTAACTCCCGAGGAGATCGAAGAACGAAGTAGACACACTTTCCATCCGAATGGATTGCTTCTCGTCAACCCCAAAGGCAAGCATCCAATTCATCAGTTGATTGAGAGGGCGGAGGAGAAATGGAAGGACAAGCTAGCGAGGCAGAGTAGGACCTTAGCAGAGGCAGTAGCAGAATACAAGCAGAGATATCGAAGAAACCCTCCCAAAGGTTTCGATGATTGGCGAGTTTCTTCTCCTTTCGTTGCATCGACTACAACTTGATGTCGTGCTGACTACTCTCTTACCTATGTCATGATCAGGTGGGCATTCTGCGAGAAACATCACGTTCAGCTTCGAGACGAATACGATCAAATAGCTCACGATCTCGCACCTCACTGGGCTCTGTAAGCTCTCTCTTCCTTACGAGTGCGTTTGAGATATGATCTCGTATCCCTGACGCTGTTGCTCGAACGTTCTTAGCGAGGCTCACGATTCGCGGCATCGAAACCGAGTTATGCAAGAACGAGATCACACGTTCACAGTCGCCATGCATCCAGGTGTTCGGGAACCTTCTCTCCACGGGTCCTACAGCGACCTCAAACGAGCTTCCGATGTCGCCGACCTGATCTCTCTTTTCAGCGGAAGGATGCATCGAGAACTCAACATTACATTCATCATCGACGATAACCCTGCAGTCATGTTACCTTACGCTCAACGGGAGAGGATGGTCGAGTTGGGTCAGCAAGGAGATTGTGAGTTAAAATTCGAAAATTGTTCCTTAGAATGCCTTCCGCTTTCGCATCAAAACTGATCAAGCTTGTGATCTCCAGACTACGGACCTTCTGAATGGACAGAACCCGAAGATAGCAGCTTATCAAACTTTGCAAAAGCATGCGCTCCCAACTCGCCTTTGCGCCGTTCAGAACGAGGTGAATTCGTCGCAGATTACTCGGGAGAAGCTCAACGTTCCTTCATTTGGTCGCACGCCAAGACTGCCGACGTTTGCCATCACCCTGAATTCCGCAACCTTCACGGTCATACGATGGGTCAAGGAGTTCCGCTCGGCCCTCTCGTTCCTCTGTTCACATTCGCAAAGACTCGTCTTCAATCGGACATTCTCTCTACCCCTCTCGAACAATACGAAGAGCACTATGTCGGATACGATCCACCTTGGGAAGGAAAGAGTAATAACAAGGTACTCTGGCGAGGTGAGTCTCTTTCCTTCGATCGCTCTACCGAGAGTGTACACTGATCCAAGATCTTCATTTTCAAGGATCTACGACTGGAGTCGAGTTCGACAAACACACTCCTTGGCGACTCTCTCAGCGAGCTCGACTACACATCATGTCTCACGATACTGAGGGAGAGAAATCGGTAATCTGGTCTCAACGAGGGAAACTTCGTGAATCGAACATTAGTGTCGCGACTCTCAATCAACTCTACATGGATACTAGTTTCTCCGGAGACGTTCAGCAGTGTGATCCAGAGACATGCGAGCTGATCAGGAACACAATGGAGTTCAAACCTACAATCGGTATCGACGAGTCCAACACGGTAAGCTCTTTCCGTTTCAGCCCGTCCGAGAGATTGCAAGCTTATGTTCGACTCTTGTGCGAATTACAGTACAAGTACTTCATCGATGTCGATGGTAACGGATGGTCCGGACGATTCCATCGTCTCCAATCGACTCGTTCAGTTCTTCTCAAATCAACTGCTTTCCCCGAATGGTATCAAGACCGAGTTCAGGAATGGGTTCAGTATGTTCTTGATACCTCTCAAAGTCAGTCTGAATATGGACACTCCTGCTGACGCTTCACCCCTTCTTTCTCCAGTTACGTCCCTCTCAAAATCGATTATTCCGATTTGTACGATATCATGGCTTTCTTCATCGGTACTCCTGACGGTCAAGGAGGACACGACTCGTTAGCGGAGAAGATTGGAGCAGCAGGAAAGCGCTGGGCGAAAGAGTTCTGGAGGAAAGCCGACATGGCGTGAGTTTTCGAACCTTTTCTTCTCGAGTTCGCGTCAAAATGAAAGCTGATATCGTGCGGTCCGATCGCAGAGCGTACATGTACCGACTCTCACTAGAATATACCCGCATCCTCTACCACGACGAAGGAGACGTGGATTATGTAGAGATGCCGACCTTCGATCTTGACTAGAGTTTTCTCATTTCTTTACTTCCGTCGTTTATTAAAGCCGAGTCGATACTGCTAGTGCACGCATCATCCACTTCATTGCCGACTCTCTCTCATCCTCTGTATACCACTACTCATTTCGTCACCAGTTTGCATTTTTATTCATCGTTTGCATCTTCTCAAAATCGGTTTTCGAACGGAAAGAGAGATCCGCTTTGCCTTGGCTCGACATCGAGAGCCGAACGAGATGGTATCGAAACGTTTAATAATTTTTGCATTCGCGTAATTAGCTGAGAAAAGATAGCGAACTACATCATAATAATTTTACAAACGAAATTTGAGATATCGTATCATCCTCCCCTCTTTCTTGTTGCCCTCTTCTCTGACCATTTCCCCGTGGAGAGACCGTCTACCCTTCAGAACTACAATTTCACCACCCTATTGAGCTGCGGGAGCTCCATCTTCACTCAATAATCTTTGTCGCTCTCCGTTTTGACCGATCTCTTTCTGCGTATCTTTCCCGGCAATTCTGTTCTTCGCTTCTTGACGTTTCCTTCCGAGATCCTCAATCGCTTCTAGCATGACAGCTCGAGTCTTCTCGGTCAATTTGGTGATATCTTCAGAGGAGGAAGTGATTCCGACTGTCGAAATTGGTGGAAGAACTATAACAGGCGAGCGAATGTAGTTATGAGTATCTAGAAAGTAGCGAGAGATCTTTGAAAAGCGAGAATAGGGAAAACTTACCTCGTACGACGATTTCACCACTGTTGAACCTCTTTTGTTTGCTCGAGTAAATTCCGGCATAGTTTTCGCAGACGATGGGAACGATAGGGAGTTGAGCTTGAACGGCGAGATGGAAAGCACCTTTCTTGAAAGGGAGGAGGGAAGGTACGGGAGAGGCTGAACGAGTTCCTTCAGGGAAAATGAAAAGTGAAAGCTAATAGTTTGCGTTCGAGGATTTAGCTTGAATCCACACGAAGCGGATGGGGGAGAAGTCCAAAGAAGTGGGTACTCACAGATTTCTTCTTCATCGTTTGAGCGACTTTGGCAAAGACTGCTACTGCATCGGAACGCTTTGAGCGATTGACGAAAACTGCGTTCGAGAGAGTCATGAATTGACCGAGGAGAGGCATCCACTGGAGCTCTTTCTTGGCCATAATACTCGCTCCTTTAGGGAATACTGCTCCCAGATCTATCACGAGAGTACTCGAATCTAGTCAGCAAAGGAGGTAGGCCGATACAACAGGTAGAAAAATGGAGACGAACAAAGGATATCGAGCATAGTTTGGTGGTTTCCTACGAGTACAGCTGGCCTGTTCGCTTCCAAATGTTCCTGCCCTTCTACCTTGAACGTTACTCCACAGAGAGGAGCGGTCGACATTCTGAAAGATCTAGCGACAACCCAATTAATGTTCATGCTCTTCCCTACTAACGATAGAGCGATAGATACGATCACTCCCCATGCTGAGTTGGCAGCTAAACCGAGGAGGAAGGTGGTCAGGCGGAGGTAGTATCGAACGGGACTGAAGACTCTGGAGAGCATGATAGTCGGAAGGATCGAGGCAAGCGCGATCGAGGCCGTGCGCGGCGCGAAACGCAACAGTGGTAGAGCCACGATGCTGATGAGTATAGCCGGCCCGAGAAAGGGCATGTAGAGGGTTCAAAAGCAACAACTGGTGGAGAAAGTCTTGAAACTTTTTGGGAACAATTGGGCCCGGAAGTTTGGACGCGATCTCTGCGGCTTACTGAGCCTATGTTGTCCGCTCGAACTGTGATTAGGCAGAATCTACATCGAGCAATTTATATCCGATGCGAAAAGCTCGAAGGGATCTCTAGGTTGGGGAACGTTGCGAGATTTCTTTTTTATTCCAGCTTAGACTCTGCTCAGCAGGAGCTGAGATAAGGGATAGGGCAAACAGTAGAGCAAGCAAATCATGGAAGGGGGAAGCTCATAAAGATCCAACCAGAGTATTCAAGATCAAACACACGAAGTCCGACTGTCATTTGATATCGACGAAAGCCTCAAATGATTACTCCTACGTTTTCCAGTCCTTTCATCCTTGTAATCCAGCTATATCAGTCTTCTTTCTACTTTCCTGCGGTGCTTTGCTCCTGATCCCGTGCCGTGTTGTTGGTTCGTTGCGAAAAATCGAAGGTGGAATGATCTCGATGAGAGAACAAGTCGAAGGAATCGAGGAACGAGGTAGAGGTATGGGCTGACATCGACATTTAGGTGAATGCGACTGTCGCGAGGAGAGGGAGGGCGCGTAGAGAAAGGAGAGCCGAGGTAAGATGGTAAAAAGGGTAAGGAGGAAACGGAAATCTGGAACGCTCGGGGTCGAAAAGAGGGGAGACTGTTCGCAGTAAGGCCAACACGAGGTGTAGAAGGGTTTCGAAAGGGTTCTATTACTGAATAAGGGTATCTTGTTTCGGAGAAAAGTCGAAAGAGAGGTTATGTGGTGATGGTTCCGAGGAAGAAGCTGAGGAGTTCTGGGTATCTGATTCTAGGAGGGCGCCGCCAGGGCATGATATCGAATTATGTGGTGGAGGAAAAGAAGATTGCGAAGCTATTCGACCAGACACCCTCGAGTCAGCAAAACGAATTGCAACAATGATCAGAGAAATTGCTTTCGGCAAACGATTTACCTCGCTCTCCTCGCTGCTCCCTAGCCATTCGCCTTGTCGTTGATCGGAGCTGAAGCGTCTTTGCTATCCGCTGAAGGTTTAACCTTTGTCGGACTCGTTGGGGAATCTTGCCGAGTCGTTCCTCCTCCTCCTGTTCCATTCGTTCCTCCTGCTGCTGGATTCACTCCGATATGAGATCCAAGCGGCGTTCCTAATCCCTGCCTTATTCTAACGACCTTGCAATCCGTGTCTAAAGGTGAATAAGTCCCAAAGAAATCAAAATGGAATCAGCGATCAATCAACCTCGTTTTACAAGCTCGAAAGTCGCGAGGACAGCTCACAGTGGACCATAGAGGACTGGTAATCAACGGATCGGTTGGAACAATTCGGGCAGACCTACCTCGGCGTTCGCGAAAGTAAGATCAGAGAGAGTTCAAAGAGAGTAGCGGAGAGTCGAAGAGGGAGTTCGGAGGACTTACATAATACACCATGCTCTGCCCCTGTATCTAGTAGTACTTTGCTGTAGCGGCTGCGCTGTCGGAGTAGTGATCTCTTGTCGTTGTAGAGTAGAGGAAGAAGGAAGGCTCGGAACCACGCGACCGGGAAGTCCGTTTTGGAGAGATCTAGATTGTGAACCACTGTTCTGTTCGAGAGTGCACTGGGTTACTTTGGTATTCGACAAGGAGAAACGTCCTCAAAGAAACGCAAAGTTCTCCTTTGGAAAAAAAAAAAACATGAAATGGGCTCCTGCGCGAAAAATCGAAACTCCACGGAGAAAGATATTTCGCGCTCCTACAACTGAGTCTCTCCTCGTTCACATGTCCTGAACGACTGTCCACACCAGAGACTGATTGAGCTAGCGAATTCTCGATACAACCCTGGAATTTTCGATTTTCTAGCATTTCGCAAGCTTTGCGAATTCGCAAAGTAGGTCGAGTAAGACACGTCTCACCATAGGCACTAGTCGGAAAAGTCAGCAGACGTATAGTCGAGGCAGAAACGACTATCGAAGCGAAGCTCTCCTGGCAGGAACGCAGCGAGACAAACGACGCGACGAATCTGAAAAATTTCGACTTGGTCTGCTTCTCAGTATTGACCCTCTTTCGAGCTCTTCCTCCGTCTCGTCGACCAGAGTCGACGACAAGTTTCACCCCAACCTCTTTTCAGCTCACGCCGAAAGGTGAAATAGAGTCCTTTCAGCTCAATTCAAAGTTCAAATTCACCCCTTACAAGGCTCCCCACCTCTCTTTTCTCTCCTTCCTTTCTCCTGAACAAGGTCTCGACGGATGTCAGACGATACTTACTCGTATCTTGACCCATCCGAAGCATTCTCGCGTTTCTCGAACCTTTCACTTCATCGACCCTCTCTCCCTATTTCGATTTCTTCTTCTTCAACTTCTACCACTTCATCCTCCTCCGACTCTTACATCCTCACCCCGGCTTCCTCGGTCTACTCTCTCCCTTCGAGTTTG
The DNA here is from genome assembly GCA_010758995.1 of Sporobolomyces pararoseus. Classification (NCBI taxonomy): domain Eukaryota; kingdom Fungi; phylum Basidiomycota; class Microbotryomycetes; order Sporidiobolales; family Sporidiobolaceae; genus Sporobolomyces; species Sporobolomyces pararoseus. The sequence continues at coordinate 789,968 of RSDY01000003.1, read as the reverse complement.
ATGTCAACCTCGCCAGGTTCCGTAGACCTGTCCAAGGGAAACTCGACAAACTCGACATCACCGAACAACTGCCACGAAGCGGGAGTACCTCTCTCGGCCACGCTCTCGGGAGCTGCACCACTCTCTCCCGAAGCAATGATGGCACCACTCGCTTCATCAGCTCCCATTCACACTTTCCCCTCGTTCCTCCTCGCCCTCCTCACGGCTCTCGAGTCTGACCCTGCGAGTATCGCTCACCACCTTTCGAACCTCGCTGCCAGCCATGCAGCACCAGCTACGTTCATGTCCACGCCTGAAGGCAAACCTCAAGAGACGGATTCGATAGTTGCCTGCTTGAGTCGAATCGCCGATCGGTTGCAACCTCAACACGATCAACTCTCTCCACTCTTAGCAGCTACGAACGAAACTTTCAAGCACAAACGTAAACTGACAGAACCGGTACCGGTGGTGGAAGAACCTCGAAAGGAACAGGTGGAGGTTTCAAGTCCGAGAACTCAACCTGATGGGGAGCAGCTTTCAGAGCCAGAACAGTGGGCCGCGAGGAGACCTACAGTGGTCGGAGAAACTTTAGAAGAGGTCAGACGGAATTATGAAGATCAGATTCAAGCTCTAAAGGTGTTGCACGCCGAAGAGCTGCATCGTTCTCAACTCTCTCACGACAATGAAGTTCGGTACGTTCAACTCTCGTCTCTCGGAGTTTGAATGTTAGGAACGAGCTGACTGAACTCTTCCGCTCCGCTAGCTCCATTGCTGTCGTAACTTCTGCAATCGCTCGAGGAGAGTAAGTTAAATTTCCCTTTGTCCACTCGAAACTTTCTTTTCAGGCCGAGACACCCATTCGCTAACACTCGCGACTTCTTCGCATCATCTCAGTTTGACCAAGACTATCGATGCCGAAGTAGATGGAGAAATGGCTACCTTGAAAGAAACAATCAACGACATGGTTTACAAACTTCGATTATTCTCGTCGGAAGTTACTCGAGTCTCTCTCGATGTAGGAACTATGGGTCAATTGGGAGGTCAGGCTGTGGTCACTGGAGTTGAAGGTACCTGGAAGACTTGTAAGTCAAGAATTTTGTGTCGTATCGACTTTGCAGTCATGTGAAACTGACGAGCTTTCCCGGTTGCTCGATATGCAGTGACGGAAACGGTCAATACTATGGCAACTCAATTGACTGTTCAGATTCGGTAAATTCAATCTCCTTTACATTCGATGCCTTGATACAGGAGCTGATTTTCTCGGCTAATCCAGATCTATCGCTATCGTCACGTCTGCAATTGCTCGAGGAGAGTGAGCTCTATTCCTTCTGCGTTCTCCCCATCTATCGAGAACTAGACGAGCTAATACATCTCTCCCACAGTCTCTCGAAAACTATCGACGCAGAAGTACAAGGAGAAATGGCAACTTTGAAAGAAACTGTCAATTCAATGGTCATGAGATTACGAATCTTCTCTGCTGAAGTAACTCGAGTAGCGAAGGAAGTAGGAACCGATGGACAATTAGGCGGTCAAGCCGTTGTTCGAGACGTCGAGGGTACTTGGAAAGAACTCGTGAGTAATGTCTTTCTCCTGAATTTTCACTCGAATGCGTTCGATTGATCCAATTCTTCCCTTTACTCAGACCGAATCCGTCAACCAAATGGCTCAAAACTTGACTCTTCAAGTGCGAGAAATCGCATCAGTCACGAAAGCTGTAGCGAACGGAGATTTGACCAAGACCGTCGATATCGGAGCTCAGGGCGAAATCCGAGAATTGAAAACTACGGTCAACTCTATGGTGAGTGTCCCATACTTGAGAATGTTCCGAAACCTGTAGGCTTGGAGCTAATTCCACTTTCACGTTCACAGGTTGCTCAACTTCGGCGATTCGCTTCGGAAGTTACTCGGGTCGCTCTCGAAGTAGGAACAGAAGGACAGCTGGGAGGTACTGCAAACGTCGAGGGAGTTCAAGGAGAATGGAAATCTCTAGTTTACTCAGTCAACACGATGGCCATGAATCTCACTCAGTGCGTTTTCCGTCTCTCCCTTGTTTCGTGTCGCTAAAGCTGATGTCGCACCATTCATTCGAAATAGACAAGTACGATGCATCGCAGATGTCACTCGAGCCGTCGCTGAAGGAGATTTGTCGAGAAAGATCGATGTCGAGGTCAAGGGAGAAATGCTGGATCTCAAAGTCAGTCTCGCTCTCCACCTTTCGCGGCAATATCGAAACTCATACTGACCTGAACTCGAACATCTATAGCTCACGGTCAACTCGATGGTAGACTCGCTCCGTCTCTTTGCTGCAGAGGTAACCCGTGTAGCGAAAGAAGTAGGAACGGATGGTCAACTCGGAGGTCAAGCTTACGTGTGAGCCCTCCTTCGTCTCTGAGCTTCTTCTTGCTTCGTATCGAGACTAATTATGCACCTCCCCACAGTATCAACGTTTCTGGAGAATGGAAATCCCTCGTCGATTCCGTCAATCAAATGTGTGGAAACTTGACCGATCAAGTACGAAGTATCGCCAAAGCTACTGTTCGTTTCTCCTTCTCGTGTCTCAGAGTAGAACAGATTCGCTGATGCTGGTTCTGCTTATCTAGACTGCCGTCGCTCGAGGAGATTTGTCTCAAAAAGTCACAATTGAAGCGAATGGAGAAGTTCTTCAACTTGTCGTCACAATCAACTCGATGGTTGACCGAGTAAGTTACGCTATATGCTCTCGTCTCCGTGCTTCTAGCTGACTTTCGCGTCATCCTCCCAGCTTGCAACTTTCGCTTCCGAGGTAACTCGAGTCGCTCACGAAGTCGGAACGAAAGGTAATCTCGGAGTGACTGCCAAGGTCGACAACATCGAGGGAACTTGGCAAGAAATTACGTGAGTTATCCTCTCGCTCTCGATTGCTGGGGAGACATAGCTGATCCTCCTTTCTCTTTTATTAGCGCGAACGTCAACACGATGGCTACCAACTTGACGTCTCAAGTTCGAGCTTTCGCTCAGATCTCCGCTGCCGCTACCGAAGGAGACTTTAGCTCTTTTGTCACGGTTGAAGCGAGCGGAGAGATGGATTCGCTCAAAACGAAAATCAACAAGATGGTATTCTCGTTGCGAGATTCGTTGCAGAAGAACACGATGGCTAGGGAAGCTGCCGAGTTGGCAAACAGATCCAAGTCAGAATTCCTTGCCAACATGTCTCACGAGATTCGCACTCCTATGAACGGGTTCGTCTATCTTTCTTTCTCAGAAAAAAAACCGAAGAGCAGAGAGCAGATACTGATTGTGTTCCCCTCGTTCAGTATCATCGGTTTGACGGGAGTTACACTCGAAACTGATCTCACTCGTCAACAACGAGAGAACCTCATGATCGTTTCAAACCTCGCAAACTCTCTCCTGCTCATCATTGACGACATTCTCGATATTTCCAAGATTGAAGCTGGTCGAATGACGGTCGAATCGATTCCCTTCAGTTGTCGTTCTGCAGTCTTCGGTATTCTCAAGACTCTAGCTGTCAAGGCCACCCAGAGTCGTCTCGATTTGATGTATTCAGTCGAATCCGATATTCCGGATCTTCTCGTTGGAGATCCGTTCCGTCTCCGCCAAGTCATCACGAACCTGGTCGGAAACGCTATCAAGGTGAGTTCAATCGCTCTCTGGGCTCGTTTCGCTCGTACTCACCGTCTCGTTTCGCTTTTCTCGCAGTTCACTCAACGTGGTCAAGTCGCTCTCTCCTGTCGATTACAAGCTGCCGATCTCGAGGAGAAGACGTATCAACTCGAGTTCTGTATCAGCGATACCGGAATCGGAATCAAACCTGACAAGCTCAACCTTATTTTCGACACTTTTGCTCAAGCTGACGGATCAACTACGCGAAAGTATGGTGGAACTGGTCTCGGTCTGACAAGTGAGCTTTCTTTTCTCCTCGCTCTCAGATGCTCGTGAGAACTCACATAGTTGCTGTCTGTAGTTTCGAAACGACTCGTTCAACTCATGGGAGGAGAACTTTGGGTCACTTCTCAGTTCGGTCGAGGATCTCAGTTCTACTTTACCATTCAATGGTGAGTGATTTCCCTTCTTCCTCCTTGCGAGATAATTCGCTCACGCTCAATTCGTGCAGTCGCATTGGCGAATGGAACCTCGATCAGGTGCGACAGAAAACTTTGATCCCTCATCCTGGTCGCCGCATTCTCTTCATCGACACTCTTCACCACGACCCGAGTGTTATCGAATCCGTCGAACAACTCGGCCTCGAAATCACCGTCGTTGACACGATGGAGGAAGCATGTATGCTCGATCAATCACAGACTGGATACTTCGATACTGTTCTCGTCGACCAACTTTCAATCGTTGAGCGACTTCGAGATGTTGAGCATCTTCGTTACATCCCTCTTGTTCTCATCACTCCTCAGATACCCCAGCTCAATCTCAAGGTGAGCAATTCTTTCCTTTCCGCCAAAGTTTTCCCTTGCTGACCCTCACGATTTCTTTTCATCGCAGTACTGCCTCGATTTCGGTGTCGCAAACTGCGTCGAGTCTCCGACAAACGCTCAAGACATGTGTAACGCTCTACTACCTGCTCTCGAAGCCAGCAACCGGATACCTTCGGAGCGAGGAGGAGATGCTTCTTTCAAGGTTCTTCTCGCAGAAGACAGTAAGGTTTTCGAGTCTTTCACAGTCATCTAGACTGAAACTGACTGTTCTCCCCCACAGATATCGTCAATCAAAAGGTCGCTCTCAAGTTCCTCGAGAGTGCCGGTCATCAAACCGAAGTCGTTGAGAACGGTGCATTGGCTCTCGAGGCCGTCAAGAAGAATTTCTACGATGTACGCTCTCTCCCGCTTTTCACTGTGATAGTAGTTATCTGACACATCCTTCATTGCACAGATTGTTCTCATGGATCTCAGTATGCCCTTCATGGGAGGAATGGTTCGTCTTCTCTTTCCTGTTCTTGGTTCCTAATGCTTACACTGCTATAATCACCGCTCTCTGTAGGAGGCTACCCAAATCATTCGCAAGTTTGAAGAGCAGAACGGTCTCGAACGACTACCCATTGTCGCTCTCACAGCTCACGCAATGCTCGGAGATCGAGAGAAATGTATTCAAGCTGGAATGGGTGAGTTTCACTTCGTACCGTACTAAACTTTCCATTGTGTGCTCATTCTACGTTCGTCTTCAGACGACTACCTCACCAAACCTCTGCGGAAACCCGACCTTCTCGCTATCATCAATAAAATCGTTCTGCAGCGAAGAGCAGGTTAGTCGTCTTACTCTTCTTGCACTCCTTCAATATGATCTCGTACTGACACTTCTCCTCGCTTTCGCAGGTCTCTTCGCGAACCCGAACTCGAATCAGTCCCGCAAGAATGACCTTCGAGACCACTAAGAGTCGGTTGCCAACCACCTCGTTCGCCTCGTCGTTACCCTCTTTCCTCCTCTCGCAACTGCGTGCTTATCATACTCCCCGCTTCATGTTGATACCCTTCGTTCGCGTCATTCTTCTTCTTCGAGATATCTTACTGTTTTCAAAGTTTCCATTTTCTCTGGGTTCCTGTGCTTGGTGTTTATCTCACTTGTTGCAAATTATGATTTCTCAGCCATCTCTTTATCGTGGTGAGCGTTGGGCCGTCGTCCACGAGCGACGGCCTATTTCTTCGAGCTCCAGACTGCTCTTTCGTACGTTTTGTCAAATTACTTCGACCGAGAAGTCGATCAATCTCGTTCTGCGAGTAACTTGAAATTAAGAACCACTGTGACAGAGCTGTAACGAGTTCGCCCGTGGCATTGAGGGAAGATCCGCACCAATGAGAACAGCTCAAATGACGAATTTGAAACGAAACGGCACAGTGGACGCAATCGCTTCCCCTTCAAAGATTTTTCCGTTCCCCCACTATCCCTCTTATGGAGCTTTTTTTAGTTCAAAAAAGATTGTGGGACCCCCGCGAGCGAGAGTTCTCCTTCGATCTCTTTGCTCATTCAAGGTTGCTTCTCTATCTCTCCTGCACCCCTGACAGCACTACCTCGACGACTATTTCGACGTACCCGCTTCTTCTCAACTACTGAAACACCAGCCGCCGCCGTCAAGTCTAGTTCGTCATGGGTCTCGTTCAAGAGTTCAGTGAGTTTCCCTTTGATCTACGTTCTTTGTTGTCACGTTCGTCGACTGGCCTGCTTCGACGGCTGCCATTGCCCTCTAGTTGAGGCCAGAGACCGCTTGAGGTAGAACTTGACTGACGCACCTGAGCGATTTTACAGTCGCAAATTTACCGCGTCCTCCTCCCAAGTCGGAAAGAAGTACAGTACCAATCGGCAAGGTCCTTCGCTCAATCACCTTGATGCAGTACATTGCATTCTCCGTCAACTTATTAGCATGGATCTGTGACAGGTTAGTCTGAAACCCCTCTCTCCTCACCAAGCTCAACTGGCAGGTTGCTGATCGTGGTCCCTTTGCTCGAAGTCTCGATTTCTTTGCAGTCAGTGTGAGTCGTAGCCCCTTTTCTCGCAAATTGGGAAATAACCAACAGCGAAAAAAGAAAAGAAAAAAACTCACAAATCTTCGCTCGGTTCCTCATCTTTTAGTTAGGAGCGTCTCGCTTGACCGTGGCCTTCGATAAGCCTCTCAAGACTATTACTACTTCTATTACTCTCACCCTTCTTTTCAGACCGCTCGGTACGTCCTCGATTTGCGTCGCTAATTTTTTTCTTTCTTTCCGGAAACCTCCTCGTTGCCTCTGCTGCAGCTTTCTGACCCCTTCTCGCTGATTATGTTGCAGGTGCTATCATCTTTGGTCTCCTTGGTGATCGTTACGGGCGCAAATGGCCTCTCATCGCTGATCTTTTGTGTTGCGCTGTTCTTTCGCTCGGAACTGCTTTTACTCGCAACTTTGGTGAATTCCTGGCTGTACGATCGTTATTTGGAATCAGTATGGGGGGCATATGGGGAATTTGCGGTCAGTTCCTCGATAAACAGCGTCGTAGGCGTCATTTCCTGACTTTTTCATTTTGTTTGAATCGCAAAAAATTCGCCACGTCTAGCTGCTGGAGGTTTAGAAAACCTACCAGTTGAAGCTCGAGGTCTTTTCTCGGGTATCCTGCAACAAGGGTATGCCATCGGTTGTAAGCACACAAATTTTCCCTCTTTTTTCAAATCGCAAATTAATTAATTTCTACTTTCTGCAGACTTGATCAGCGCTGTCATCAACCTTACCCTAGTGCCTAAACACAACGACTGGAGGATCTTGTTCTTCTTCGGTGCCGCTGTCTCAACCTTCGCTGGTCAGTCAAGTGCTTCGTTTCGAATCTGTTCCGAGCTTGATCTGATGCAGCGTTCTCACATTGCAACAGCCGTCCTTCGCTTCATCCTTCCCGAGTCTCCCTATTTCCTTGAGCGACGTGCTGCCGAAAAAGCGTCGGGAAGCACCATGTCAAGTGCTCAAAAGTCGAAAATTTTTATTCGTGAAGCTGGTCGAGCTCTCAAACTTCATTGGGCGCGCTGTCTTTTCGCTCTTTGCTTGATGACCGGGTAAGCAGTCTTCCACCTATAGACACATCCTTTCAGGACTGACTGTGCACTTTTTCAGATTCAACTTCTTCTCTCACGGTTCTCAAGACGTCTACCCTTCGCTCATCGAGAAAGGAAAGGGTCTGAGCGCACACCAGGCTACTATTGCTACGATTATAGGTAACACGGGTGCCGTAACGGGCGGCTTGATCGCTGGATTCGTGTCTCAATACCTCGGTCGTCGACTCACAATCATCGTTTGCTGCCTCTGGAGTATCGCATTCATTCCCCTTTGGTACCTGCCGAACAGCTTTGGACCTCTAGCTGCCGGTGCTTTCTGTATGCAAGTCGGTGTACAAGGGTAAGTCAAGTTGGTTCTCCGTTTCGAGGAAAAAGGAAAAAAAACTAAATTTCCTCGAATCTTCTAGCGCATGGGGTGTCATTCCTGTCTACCTCGCCGAAATCTCACCAGTCGCCTTCAGAGCAGTCTTCCCAGGTCTATTCTACCAGTGAGTTCGGCCCTTTCGGTCTTCGTTCTACGTTCTCCCACATCTCCTACTTCTTTTTCCGCAACATCTTCTACTCCTTCTTCAACGTCTTCGGCTTCTCGACCCAACACTCCTGGCTTCCTTATCCTGTTCTTGTACACCAGAGGCAGAAACTAACCCCTTCAATTGACAGGCTCGGTAACATGGTTTCGTCGGCCTCTGCTCAAATCGAAGCTACAGCTGGATCTAACCTCAAAACGGCAGAAGGACGACCTGACTACGGCAAGGTGGGAGCAATTTTGATTGGTGTAGTAGCGTGCTGGATCATCCTCTGCTGTCTCGTTGGTAAAGAATATCACGGAGCGCACTTCGAGAAGGGTAAAGCCGCTTTCGAGGAAGGTGCCGGTAATGACGAGATGGAAGAACGTAAGCTCACATTCCTTTACGTCCCTCTCTTCCTCTTTGATGCTCTCATCCGCCGCCGTGCTCTCTTCCGCGGCGATTTTCTTTTGCGCTTCTGATTGCTGACTCCTTTTTTCTTCTGGATAGTCGACGATGCTGCCATCTCCAAACGTCCTTACGATGCAGAGAAAGGATTCGACAAGGCTGAGGAATCTCACCGCGAGCAAGCATCGATTTCCGACGCCGATATGAAAACCTCGACTCGCGAGTCTTCTCACTACTGATTCAAACTCGCCACTGTAAATACCTTGTCTCGTTCCTTCATGTCTTTCTTGTTCTTACATTTATGGGTATTCTGTAATGGGTCATCTGCCTCAAATGAAATCGTGTTGCGAGAGAGAAAGATTCAAACGAAGCAAAGCTCAAAGTCGTTTCAGTTTTTCAGATTTTGCTTTACGAATCGTGCATGTCTAGCTTGTTCCGACTAGCTCGAATCAGCTTACATAGTAAGAGCGTTACGAGAAATCATTTCAACCTTTCGACGAGAGGCTGCGAGGGAGACGAATTCGTCACTGAATCTCGCTCTTCGACCCTACTTTTCCCAGCTCCCCCAGTACCGACATGGCAACACGACAAGAGATACTAGAGCAGATAGAGATAGCTACGCGAGGGTCAGTCTCTTTCCACTCCTTCAGACAGCCCCCTCTCTCCTCCTTGATCTATACACCGCCTCTTTCCAAGCGAACGTTCGGCCTTCGGTGTGTCTGCAGAGCTGACCATTGCTGATGCTCTCACAGGTTTGACTGCCTGCTCAACAACGATTTCAAAGCAGCCGAACGGATCCTGGAGGCACACTCGAACTCGAGTCCAGCAGCGAAACTTGCTCTCGGAACATCTTACTTCCTCGCTGCAGCACTGAGTAGGGAGGACGATGAGTTACAGCGAGTGAGTGTCTGCTTTCAGGAATACAGACTGGGCATCGTTAAGCTGACAAAGTTCGAATCGTTCGCAGGCAGTCGACACTCTCGCAGAAGCTGAAACGATGGCGACAGCTGCACTCAGTACCAAACGTGCGAAAGAAGCCTACATCTACCCACCAGAGACGATCTTCAAGCTGCTCATCGCAGATGCTCAAATCGCGAGCGCTCTCGTAGCAATTCTTTCGGAAACTTACACGGGATTCATCTCTGGTCTGTGGAAGATGAAAAAGGCCCACAGTGGGTTCAGTCAAGTCGAGAAAGCTGTATTCCCGAATGGATTCGACAGTTCAGAATCTCTCGACCAGATTTTTAATCGACTAAACGAGCACTACCTCGCTCAAAAAGCGAATCCTACAACCGAAACTTCCCCTTCCTCTTTCGGTTCGTCCTTTCTACCCTGGAAACGACGCAAGGATCTACCTCTACGACATACGAATTCAAGTCCAACTCTTTCAACCCTTCAAAATCGAGAAAATGTCTCGACTTCTTCCGCTCCCCAATCTCGCAATAACAGTTTACCTGGATCCGCCGATGCTAGTCTCGACGACCTTACATCTACGACTCAGTCACTGAAACTACATCCGGAAGCTATGTGGGAGGAAGACCCTATCGCTAGCTCGGTTGTTGGAGGTGCAGCTTTAGGCGCCGGAATGTTTGGATTAATCACTTCGATGATGCGTTAGCTTCTTTTTCCTTCAGTGTCTCCTTGAAAGATGAGCTGACTTGCCTTAATGATCAGCTCCGAAGGCTCGCAAGTTGATGTCGTGGGTAGGCTTCGGCGGAACTGATAGGGAGGGGGCGTTGAAACTGTTGACGATTTCAGCTTCGGCAGGAAGAGACGTTCATTCAGCTTTTGCAGCTTTGACTCTTCTGACTTGGTACGGGTTGATCCTCTTGCGTGAGTTCAGACCTTTTATTTCATTTTGTCTGATGAAGCTTGCAAGCTGACAGAATTTCTCTCGCAGTGAGCGGTTGGCAAGCAGACGAACAATACCTCTTCGACCATTGCGCAAGTATGCTGAATCGAGTAGTCGCTCGTTTTCCGAACGGGACTCTGTGGCAGCTGAATCGTACGTCCAGTTAGCTCACTACCCTCGAAAGTTTCGAGCTGTCAGCTCATCATTCTGATCGCTCGCAGGCGCAAAACTCGCTCGATACCAACGGAGACCCGATGATGCTATCGACATCATTGAAACAAATCTCAAAGTCGGATCACTCTTCAGAGAAGCTGACTCTCTGCTAGTCTTCGAAGTCAGTCTCTCGGCCTTCCTTGATCCATTGATCTGACTGACGTTACCTTCCTTCAGCTCTCATGGCTCTACCTATCAAAGGCTGACTACATCAAGACTGCCGACAATTTCGAGAAAATGTGCACGTGCGTTTCGATTTCCAACTCTCCTCATCGCTAGCGCGCGAGCTCGACTGACTGTGATCTATCGCACAGAATGAACAAATGGAGTCTCGCTACTTATGTCGCAATCGCTGCTGGAGCTCTCATCGAGGAAGTCAATCTACGAGGCCCTTCTCCCGAGCTCGTCAAACGCCTCGACGCCCTCCTCGAGAGATTACCTACTCACTTCGAGCAGAAACGCATGTTCGGTGAACCTCCAGTGACAGAAAACTTCATCTCTCGCCGACTCGAGGCTCACAAGTTGAAGCGAGAGAGATGGATACAAGCTGGACGAATCTCGGCGGATGCGAAACTTTGGGAAGTGATCAAAATCACCAATGCCATGGGTATGTCTAGTCTCTCTCTAGCTGCGTATGCGATCTATCCCTGACCAATTCGAACTCTACAGAACTGGGAATTTTCTGGTCAACTACAGGAGGTAGATCTCCTCCCGAGGCAGTTCAACAGCAGATCGACCAACTCTCCTCCTACTCTCCTTCTCCGAAATACAGCCCTGGAAACCCTTCTTTCTCGGGAACATCGCCGACTGTCGCCAACACTCCTTCGACTACCGTTCGAGACTATCACACGGAGAACGACCTCGACTCTCTCGACGAAGTTTCGATTCGAGATCTACTCCTCGGTACTCTCTACCTATCTCTCGGCGATACGAAGTCTCTCGAGACCGCCAACTCCTTCTTCCAAGAAATCGCCAAGAACTCGTCGAACATTGTCGAAGAACGCTGGACTGTCGCATTCTCGCTCTTCCAACGAGCTTGCGCAACTCTGAAGCGTGGAGACTTGGAGGACAAGGATGTAGCTAAGAATGAAAGGAAGAAGGTCTGGAAACCCATTCTATCCGAAGCTGAGAAGTATCTCGATGCGATCTCAGCTTTGCCCGAATACGATTTCAAGAATCGGTGAGTCGACTTCACGCTATCCCTAAATCATCTAGCCGTGACTGACCTTCAAGTCTCTCGTTGTAGTCTCGAATCTCGTCTACTTATGCTCAAGAACGAAATCAGTTCGAAGCGAAAGCAAGTTGGCCTCTAGATCATTGACAATTCCCCCCTTGTAACACTCTCTTCCAATTCCTTGCGGAATTCGTACATAGATTGTTTGTTTGTAGGCTCTCAACTCATTCGAAGTTAGATGTAAACTGAAAAAGATTAAGTTGCGAATAAATATGAATCCTACTTAGGACCTTTTTCTACAGCATTTTCCTCGTCGTTCCCCAAGGGTCATCCGCTCTCGCCTTTTCTCTCCATCTCATCAAGACAGCGCCGATAACGAGACCTCCCGTAGCATAGAGATATTTTGCCCAAGAGATTGAAGTTGCTTTCTCGAAATCAGTCGAGGCTTGTTTAAGGAGCGTTAGAAGGTCAGCGGTTCGAGAAGTGAGGGTTGATAATGAAGCGGAAGATGCGCTCTGTCGTAGAGGAGAATAGACAGATTCAGACGAGCGCATGCAGAGAGGAAAGAAGCGCTCTGGAACTCACGTTCGAATTGTCGAGTTTGTGACCGAACGACTTGAGCTCGACCATGAGACGATCTTGTAGCTGTAGAAGGTGAGTGAGCGATTCCGAATGCTGCTCGTTCGAAACGCCGCCTGATCCACTTTCTTTGATGCCTTTCACAGTCGAAACGAGATCTTGCAAGTGACGCTCCATAGCATCGACTCTAGGTTCAGCTCTGTACACGCGAAATCGTCTGTCAGTGTCGGGGCTAAGAAGTTTGGAAGAGAATGAGAGATTTGACGAACATTCCGCTACCGACAGAACCTTCCTTTCCGCTGCCTCCAGGACTTCCACGAGCGACCGAGCTGACGGTGTGAGAAAGTGATTCAACTTTGCGAGAGAGAGCATCGATAGCTTCGACCATCTTCGCTTGAGACCTACGATTGAAAGACGAGTCATCGATCAGTCTTCGAATCAACGAACTGAGAGAGCGGGTAAAGCTTACAAAAAGATCTCGTGAGTGAGAGTAGGAATCTATAAGGATCAAGGAAAGAATCAGTCTCGTGGGATGAGCAACATGTAAGAAGCGAGGAACGGACAGCTTCATCAGTAGTTCCCTCGAGAGGCTCATCAGAAAACGTGTCGACTGGTTCTTCAAGCCCGGCTCCGAATCCAGGATCTCCCTGAAACAAGAGACAGGAGAGTCAGCAATGAGCTACCGGATACCTATGGTCGAGGTAGCGAGAAGACTCACAGCTTCGAGAACCTCAAAGACGTCCATGGCGTAAATATCGATCGTGTCGGGTTCAGTGTTTCCGCTAGCGAGACCAGAGATACCAAGGTAGTTGCCAGGAGTGAGATTGACACCATCAAGAGTGAAACAGTTGTGAGCGTAATCTCGACCGGCTTTCGAAAGCGTCGTGTGAGGCGCGAGATCTGGAATGAAATGCCAAACTCGTCAGTGAGAAGTTTCTCCATTGCAGAGAGGCTGGATAAATGCGTACCGAGATCTACCTTTGTGAGGACGGATAACGGAGAAGTCAGACCGGAATTCGCAGAAAAAAAAACGAGAAGAAAGCTTGGCTTACTCGAATGGTGTTTGCAACGTGCGAAATCCTAGCCCAAAGAAGTCCTTGAGCATTCCTGAAAGCAGCCTCGCACTCCCCGATCGCTCGTTCGAGGTAGGCTGCTTCGTCGTCCTTCTTCATCTCTCGATCGTTCTTGTCTAACCAACCTCCAGTTCCGTCGTCCATGATTCCGCTCACTACACCGGAAGCTCCGACTCCCCAAGGTTGATCCTGTTCGGTCAAACGAGGGTCACTTCGTTTCCACAGAGGAGCGTTTGGTGAAGTATCGAAAACTACTCCGAGTCCATCGAAAGCGATTCGAGAACCGAAAAGAGAGACGGAAGGATCTGTTCTAGAGTCGACTCCTGCTGGAGGTGGAGGATTAGGTTTCACTTTCGGATTGGAGGACAAGGTTACAGGCCCAGGTAAACCTTCCTGCAGTGAGTTTGACCAATTTGGGGTTAGTTTCAATGCAAGTTCAATCACGTGATATGCCTGAAGACTGACTTTGGTGTACCAGAACGCTAGACCTCTACCACCTTTTTGTAGTTTCTTGACTGTTCCATCTTGTCCCATCTCGGTAACTCCAGAAGTCGGAGGTCCATGCAGACGGAAAGCGATTTCTGCTACCCATTCTTTCGATTTGATAGGTTCTTCCGAGAAGACGGCTCCGTGAGCTAGCGGTGAAGGCTGAGGGAGGATACGAGAGGGTCAGTAGAGATCATGAGCTTCCGAGACGCAGGAGACTCGGCGAGAGATGAAAGAGGGGAAACTAACTGGAACGAGTCGTAAGAAGTCGTGAACACCAGGTAGAACCGTTCTGTTGACCCCAGGTAGCACTAGATAAGCTTCTCGTACACTCTAGATAGTTGAAAATGGTGCTCACGCGTGTCCAGAAGTGTCATAACCAGCTACTGATCCGTCACCGGCTAACCCTCTGAATGAAGCTGCTTTCGAGTAATGGAGGTTCGCAGGTGGTGTCCAGCTTTCAGGTGTTGAACTTGAAGCGCTGGCTACTGCAGCCAAGCCGGCTAGGCTGAGGATTGACAACATCGGATAGGTTGAATGAAGCTAAAGAATTCGTGTCAGGTTTTTTGCCTTTTCCACTCCTCCAGCGCGAAGTCGAAAGTCACTCGATTCGCATGATAGAACATCACTCAGAAAGTGTTATGAAAGGAGCGCCCTAGCCGATGAACTCGCTAGATCGCCTCACTCCTTCCTCTTCTCGAACATCTTCAAGCTTCGACTTCTCGCTCCAACGCTCTACCTGACATGCTGCTCTTGCACTACTGATAGCTTGAGACTGCTGTGCTCATCGTCGAAGGCCCCGAAGGGCACCGCGGACAAGGTAAGAGGCTCGAGAGTGGCCTTTGCTCTTCGCTCGTTCCCCCTCCTTTCTTCTCCTCCTCCTTCTCTCTCTCTCTCTGCCTCGACCATGCCCCTCTTCTTACGCGGTAGAATCGTGACATGGTGTTCAGTCTTGCTGCTATTCCCTCTAGCAGGCTTGTGCACGTTCTTTTTCGCCTGGAATCTGTCGAGAAAGTGGAAGAACCCCGATAATGTTACAAAAATCTTCAAGAGTAAGTTACTCCCTATCCTTCGACGTTCCCGCAGTTAGAGACTGAACGCCCTCTCGTTGAGCAGTCGCAGCGATGATTTTGAATGGTCTCTTCGCTGTCAAATGTGTTTTCATGGTACATTCCCTTCGCCTCAAATCGAAGGCCTTGTCGTTCGCTCTATTTGGATCCCTCGGAGTTGCAGCAACTGTCGCAAATTGCTGTTGGTTCGCTTTCATGATCACTCGAGTGAGTAGTCTTTCCCAGAAAGCTTTTTCTACTCAGAGGCTGACTTGACCCTCGCTCTTATAGAAAGGATACGATCAGCTCTGGTAAGCACCATAAGTACGAGTACCGGGACTCTGAAGGCTGACTTGGAATCCCCTGGACAGTGAGAGCGGTGAGAAAGCCTGTCAGCGGAAGGTCTTGACAATCACCTTCAGCGCTTTTTTGATCGTTTATGCTATTCGTAAGCCTGCTACTATCCCCATTTACCTTCAGGAGATAGGATATTTATTATCATCCCGATAGTAGTGACCTTCGTTGTTATGCTCGTTGGTTCGTCCAAGAGGATCCCTTACTTTCTATTCTCGAGAGACGCGTCAAGCGCTGACCCGATCGATCTTGCAGTGTTCTACTTTGACGCAGCTTACAACTATGGGCCGCCACCACCAGCAGCACCAGCAGCTCCACCTCAACCTTACACCCAGATCCCTCAGATGACAGCTCAGTCACTTCGCAAATTCCTTCCTTCTTCTTCCCGTCTGAACTCTTGGTCTCCCTTCAACTCTCGATCGCGAGGTTCAGCTTCCGGACAAGGTCACCACGTACCTTTGATCAATATCACTCACGAATACGAAGACGACGAAGCAGCTCTCGTTGAGAGGAAAGACGGAAAGAACACTGTATTGTTCGACTCGGCTGGACCTGACTCTGGCCGCAAACAATCGTCTCCTCGCCAACCTACTGGAAATACCGATGAGTTTGCGGCATCGTCGACGGAAGAGGAGGAGGAAGAAAGCGATGAAGAAGCTCAACTCGAGTACGAGAGAAGGAGAAGGGAGAGGAAAGGGAAGTACAGAGCAGACGAGGAGGTGTAGCGGGACTACCCGGAAGAGAAGCAGTGCTGAGGAGAGGAGAAGAGCGCGAAGGTGAAGAGGGAATCGACCCAAGCGAGTTTTTCGAAACTTGGCGAAACTACGTAGCTTTTTTATTCTATTTCCATGGACAATACACTTTGAAGTGCTTCGAAGTCCAAGAAGGCTCAAAGAGGTTTAACCGTGAGCCCGGAAGCGTATTCTGCGAACGTTCGGAAGATGAAAACGGATGGAACTTGCGTTCCGACTCCCCACTTGGTTTGTTGAAAATTCGACTTCCACCTTTTCAATCTCTTCTGCTTCCTCTCGCTTCAAATTTACACAACGATATCATACACAGCTCAAGAATGTAAGCCGACGTCCACCTGGAAGCGCACTGCAACCTTATCTAATCTCTCTCCCTTTTGATTCAACTTGATCAGGATCAGCATCGATTTAGATCCCATGACTGGCTTACCAAGAGAGCTAGGTACCTCAACATTTAAGCTAGAAGACTACCCTATCGACAATTCTCACCGCAAGCTCAAGGTTGCCATGAGTAAGTTCGAAAATTCCCTTTCATCTCACGTTTGCTTTTCGCGGACGAGCGAGCTGACCTTCGTACTCCTTTCTATATTAGTTGGAGCTGGATTCTCGGGCATCATTGCTGGTATTCGAATTGATCAGAGACTGAAAAATGTCGAATTGAACATCTACGAGAAGAATCATCAAGTAGGAGGAACTTGGTAAGTCTATTCGCTTTCTTTCAGACCGTAGTTCGATTCGAAACTGATACCCAAATGTCGATGAACAGGTTTGAAAATACGTAAGCTACAGGTTTTGGTCGTCAAAGCTGAGCATTTTGCTGATTTTCGGGTTTTTTCCGTTTTTGTAGCTACCCTGGTCTCGCTTGCGATGTAAGTCATACCTTTTCACGGACCAGAGACAAGTAGATACTGACCCAAAGCTTCGCAGATTCCCGCTCACTGTTACTCTCTCACATTTTCTCCCAACGTGAGTCAAAAATCGCATTTTCTGCCGTTCGTTTTGCCAAAGCTGAACAATTGCTCCCTTCAGTACAACTGGAGCAAGTTCTACGCACCCGGACCTGAGATTCGTCAGTACCTAGAGGACGTCGCTGCCAAATACCGACTCGATCGATTCATTCGTTACCTTCACAAGTTGACCAAAGCAGAGTGGAACGAAGAAACTGCTCAATGGAGTCTTTCATTCGATGTCATGAACGAAGCTGGAGAGAAAGTAGGAGAGAAGGTAGAGATCGCGGACGTTGTCATCCAAGGAATGGGAGGTCTCTCGAGGTGGGACTGGCCAAATATCAAAGGTCTTCACGATTTCAAGGTATGTTTCCCTCCTTGTTGTCCTTCTTGACCTTTACTGATAGTATTGATGGGATTTAATAGGGCAAGAAACTCCACTCAGCAGCATACACTGAGACGGCGGAGGCAGAAAAGGGAAAGACTGTGGCAGTCATCGGTTCAGTAAGCTCTATGTTTTCTCCTTTTTCATCTTCCCACTTTCTGACGCAAAGCCATTGATCACACAGGGATCTTCGTCGATTCAACTTGTTCCCGCTCTACAACCTCACGCAGCTCGAGTCGACAACTATGTTCGAGGTTCTGCATGGATCGCGACTCCTTTCGCTTCAAATCAGCTACTTCAGCGATCGCCTGATGGATCCAATCATACTTTCTCAGAAGAAGAGAAGAAGTTCTGGGCCGAGAATCCTGAAGAGTACCACAAGTTCAGGAAATCAATGGAGAAAGAGGTTTGTCAAACTAACATTGACCGATTTCAGCACGAAGAACTGACATGATCTCCTCCACAGCTCAACTCTGTTCACGGAGTCACGATGAAAGGTAGCGAGCTGCAACTTGGAGCTGTCGAAGCTTTCCGTCAATTGAGTAAGCAAAATCTGTCGTCTCGCTTTACTTCTTCCCCTCGGCAGCTGCTGATGACCTCTTACGGCTGATATGCAGTGCGCCAGAAGCTCGAGAAGAAGCCTCATATCGCCGAGAAGCTCATTCCCACTTTCCCTGTCGCTTGTCGTCGGTGCGCCAAAGCTCTTTCTCTCCTCGACTTCATGTTAGCTGATGATTTTTCGACCTCAATCTCCAGGTTAACTCCCGGACCTGGCTATCTCGAAGCTCTGGTTGAAGACAACGTCGACTTTATTTCGACTGGCATCAAGAGAATCACTGAAACTGGAATTGAGACGGAAGACGGAGCTTCCCGAGATTACGACACCATCGTTTTTGCCACCGGTTTCGATACATCTTACCGACCTCGTATTCCCATCAGTAAGCTCTCTACCCCTGACTATATAAGCGTCCGTGAAGCTGATCAAACGCCTTTCGTTCAGTCGGTCGAAACGGTTCGAATGTTCAAGACCTTTGGGCTGATGTACCCTCGCACTATCTTTCCATGGCAATTGGTCCTGATCATCCTAACTTCGTGAGCTCGTTAATCGACGTTCGTGGATTTGAGAGCGCTCGAGCTGACCTTCTTCTTCGATTTTAGTTCGTCGTCAACGGTCCAAACTCTTCTCTCGGTTCCGGTTCTTTGCTTGTTCTCTTCGAGAAAGAGGTCGATTACATTATCGAGGTAAGCGCTGTTTGATCTTGGGATACTCTGGGATTAAACTGACAATTTTGAGCTGTCGAGCAGTGCATCGACAAAATGCAAAGAGAGAATTACCGAACGATGGCAGTCAAGCAAGAGGCTGTCGACGACTTTATGGCTTACATCGAGACTTATTTCCAAAAGACTGGTGAGCTATCGCAGAATTCGAGCTTGAACGAGCGGAAACTAACCGTGCTTCCCTTGCTCAGTTTACAGCGAGAAATGTCGATCTTGGTACAAGAAAGGACTCGAAGGTACGTCCGCAATGATAATTTATCCCTAGTACCACGACTGACGTAAAGCTTGCTCTCAACAGAGGGACCCGTCGTCGCTCTCTGGCCTGGTTCGTGTCTGCACGCCATCAAAACTCTCAAACACCCCAGGTGGGAGGATTACGATTTCACCTTCTCGACACCTCAGAAGAATCGATTCGCTTGGCTAGGAACTGGATGGACTCACGAAGAAATGGAAGGCGTCAATGGAGATACAGCTTTCTACCTCGAAGGAATCGATGTTCCTCCCGTTCCCGAGCCTATCTCACACCCTTCGAAGAAGCTCTCCAACGGCGTCAAGGATATCCCGAGTCCCAAGGTTAACGGAGTCAACGGCATCAACGGACACGCTAAGAACGGTATTACGGCTTGATTCAATTTTCTTTTCCTACATATCCTTGCAGTTTTCTCCCTCTTGTTGTTCGACTTCTGGTTTGTCATTTGCTCTTCTTGGTGGTCAGTCTGGCTTCAGCTTATTCGCGTTCGTCGTGCCTGTATTTCGAGCCTTCCTTCTTTTTCTGTCTTTCGCCCGAGCAAAGCGAGAGTTTGGCCGAGCTCCAGCTGTTTCTCTCTGCTGATTCGCTCGAGTGCTCTTCGTATCGATCGGTGCGAGCTCGTGCACTCGACACACGGGCTCGATACTTCGGCTAAAGAAACGAAGTGATGTTACAATCCGAGAGGGAAAAGCAAAGCTAGAACGGAGACTTCTCTGCGATTCCCGAAATGGAATACGAAGAGAGAGAAAGAACTAGAGGGAAATCAAGTGTGAAAAGAAGAACTGCTGGTATATGCTGTTTGAACAATGAAAGAAGGAGGGAGACAGCGTAAAAAGTAGAACGAGCGGTGACGTGAAGAGGGAAAAAAACAAGAAAACAATGGTGTGTGTGTGTGTTTGGATGATTAACGAAGGAGGGATGAGCGCAAAGCGTTACAGATGATGATGGAATGTCCGTTTATTTTATCGGGGAGAGCGAAAAGATCGTGTTGCGAAAGAGCGAAATGGCAGAACATGCGAGGGAGGGGGAAGAACGCAAAGGACGATTAGGTTCATCAGAATTCGAAGTCGAGGTTGTGAGGATCTTCGTCGTTTCGATGCAGGAGTCGAGCCCATTCGAGAATGAGTCGGACTGAGAGTAGAGGATCAAAGGAAATCGAGCGAAAGCGTCAGCGAACGATGCAGCTGAAGGAGCGAGAAAATGCGACGACTTACACATGTATGCAGCCATGTCTTGTTTGCGCCACTGATGACGAGAGAGAGAGCAAGAAGAGCAAAAGTTCGTCAGCGGTCGAATCGCAAGAAGAACAAACGAGAAAGACTCACGTGATCTCTCGCCCAGTGTTTTCCTGCGAGTCCAATCTTCTTCGCAAGTTCGTCGTGAGATCCTTTGCCGTCAGGGGTACCTCTCAAGAAAGTGAGAATGTCGTAGACGTCAGAATAGTCGACCTTGACAGGGACGTAACTGATCAAAGAGACAAACGAGGTTGTTTGTCAGAAAATCGATCTCTCGCATCGAGAAGAAAAACTGGTACTCACTGAACCCAAGGTTGAATACGATCTCCATACCACTCAGGGAAGAGAGTCGACTTGAGAACGCACGCTTTCATCGACATGAGACGATGGAAACGTCCTGACCAACCGTTTCCGTCGACATCCATTACGTATTTGTACTGTTTCAAGACGACAAGGTCTCAGTAAACACTCATCGGGAGAGCGGAGGAGGAGTGAGAGAAATTACCTTGTAAGCCTCGTTCAAACCCATAGTTGGCCTGAAATCGATCATTTCTCTCATAATCTCGCAGGTCTCTTCGTCGCACTGCACAGGTCCTCCAGCGAACGAGACATCCATGTAAGCATCGTTGAGTTTGCTGACGGGGAAATCCTTCTCTGAAATAGCTCCTTCACCTTCAGCGACCAGAACTTGACGATTTCCCTCTTTCTCATTCGTGAAGAAGTGAAGTCGGGCTCGTTGAGAGTTTTTCCAATCGTTTTCGACGTAAAAGTCGATACCGGTCGTTGAACCTCTCCACATCAGCTTGTTGTGATCCTTCTTTTCCCAATCCGGATCGTAACCGATGTAAGTATCTGAATATTGTTCGAGAGGAGTGACGAGAATGTCGGAATGAATGTTGGTCTTGGCAAAAGTGAAGAGGGGAACGAGTGGTCCTGGATCTGTACCAGGTGCGGAAGTGAAACCGTGTATAGGCATGATCTCGGGATGTTGACAAATGTCGAGAGAAGGAGTGTAATCGTAGATGTAGGAACGTTTCTTCGCGTCGGCGATTGCGTAAGCCTCCTTGAGTTTCGGTTTGAGTTCGATAGCTGAGGGTACAGGAAGACCTTGTTCTTCGTAGGAAGCGATGACTTCGGCTTCGATTTGACGAAGAGGAGAATCAGGAGGACAACCAACAGCCCAATTTGAGAGATTCGGATCGCCAGAAGCGAGGAAGTCTGAAGGGCCCCAATCTATTTGAGAGCGTAGAATGTATCAGCTCGTACACTCTGGTGGGCAAGAGACGAGAAAGAGCTTACATTCTCCCATTTGAGCTAGTTCGATCATTCGTTCCTTGTGATACCAATCGAGCTGACAAGCAGGTTGATCATGGCGAGTGAAGGTGAGGTTGACATCTGGGACGTGTTGACTGAATCGAGAGATGAGGTCGGAGAGGTCTTTCGCTCGTTTGAGGAAAGCTTGTTCTCCTTCTTCCCTTGTTTTACCGTCCTCGACTTTGATCGTGAATGTCTCTGCTCGCTCCTGCATGACTCGCACTCGATGTGCTAGGTCTCCAGGTTCTCTGAAGGTAGGTGAATGAACGTTTTGATGAGCTCGCGAGAAATTCTGAAGCGGAAATCAAAAACAACTCACAACGCCCAGAAAGGTTCCAAATCTCGTTGAATCTGATCATACTCGTCGACTAGAATAACCCTATTCGCCTTTACGTAAGCCCACCATTGATCGAACCCACGAGGAGGGTCCTTCTTGTACCTCCTCCTGTACTCTTCTACCGCTTCTTTCAAAGTTTTACTCTGCCTCTGCACCTTCCGATTCCATTCGTTCTCAGCTCTCTTGATCAAAGACAGGATAGGGTGAGGTGCTGGTGGTTCTGCGAAGGTCGAAAGAGGTTCTACATAGAGTTGACCGTTGGGTTGAAACTTGTGAGGAGTTTGAAGATCTGCGTCTGCGAGTCCAAAGTCTTCGGTTTCAACGGGAGGTGGAGGCACGTAACGAAGGTCGTTCCTGCCGTCATCCCAGTTAATGTACTCGATAAAGCTCTGCAGCCGATCTGGTAGTTGATCTGGAAGTGGAACTCCAGCGTTGGTGAGAGCCGAGTGAGCTGCTGTCCGACTCGCGTCTGGTAGGATTAAGAGGGTGACTAGAGCTACTACTAGGAGTGTAGCAACGAACTTCGGCCGTTTCCAAGGTGCTAGGAATCCTCCTCCTCCAGCAGCGTTCCCACCTCGTCGCGAGTATCGATTAGAGTTTCCCATCTGTAATCCGTCTGATTCGAATGAATTAGAGACATAAGTCGGTAAAGAGTCTGGATCGTTGCTCATGGCGCGCCCTGCTACCGGTCTCCGTCGACTGCTGAGTTCGAAAGAGTCGGAAGTTGAAGAACTCGTCGAGGGAGATCCTGGCTGGTAAGGGGAACTCGTACCCGACGAGGATGCTTGTAGCCTTAGAGAAGCCAGCTTGCGGGGTGGTATAGCCACGGTGAAAGAGTTTAGTCGGAGATTTCGAAGAATTGTCGGAGAAAGTGATCATCTCGAAATTGTCTCGTTGGAGTTCCGGGCTCTCGTTTCTCCTTTTCTTATCTCTCCTTCGAACCGGAAATCACGCATGCAGACGTCTCAATCGTACCGAGCTTGGCAATTTTGCGAGCCATACGATCGCAAAAGGAGTCGAGACATTCAGTCGCGAAGGAGATAAAACAATGAAAATCTAAGTTGCTTGTGAGCGACAAAACCTTACAAAACTTGCCCGGAATAATAAAAAAAAAGATGATGAGAAGAAAGACTGCACAGACTAGCTGGGGGACAATGAGATGGATGGAGAAATGAGTGAAATGAGTGAAAACTTTCTAATACTGTCGCAATGCTCTAGTAGTTGTGCTTAGAGACGCCTTTCAGTGTTGCGACGACCGTTGACGAGCTGTAACAAGTAGGAGATTGATTATGATCAGCGAAGAGCTCGCGCAAGAAGAGTGGGCGAGAAGCAAACTTACATCGGGGTATTCGAGGGTGAGCTCTGGTCCGTATCCCTTGATAGCATCAACTGCCTCGACACCGACTGAATAGGGCCGAATTGAGGTAGAATTGGCGGAAGTCGAAGGAAAGACGGGAAGAGAAAAGAGAAGAGAGGTAAACACACGAAAGTCAGCTTTCTCCCGATTGTCTTTTTCCAATTTCTATAATGAAAGGGAGACGTACCGAGGAAAGAATGATCTTGGTTGGCTACCTCGTACTTGTAGGAACCGAAGCGTCCACGAGACCAGATAGCGTACTTCTCCTTGAGTTCGGGAAGGAGAACTTTGAGTTGACCATCACGAACGAGGGAAGGAGTAGGGTAACCGTGATGCTGCAGTCACGATAGCGAGAACGTAAGTTTCCGGACTCTGTACTTTAGAAAAAGTGGAATGACTCACGAATTTGCGGTGGTAGGTAGAAACGATTTCATCCTCAGGTTGAAGGAGACCAGTGTTGATCATACCTTGAATCGACTCGGCGAGAAGGGCGGCTTCGTCGACAGGCTTTTGGGTAGATTGCGAGACCTCCAACATGAGAGACCAGTAAGGACCGGGTCGAGCGGTCTCGGTGTCGACGGAGGAGGAGAGGGAAGGATCGGCGGTTTGAAGAGTCTTGAGAGATACATCGGCTTGAGGACAATTGTAAGGAGAGTAGTTGGAGAAGACGGTAGCGCGGTAGAAGGGGCAGTCGTCCTCGGGGCTTCATAGAGAGGTAATTTAGTTTCATTTTCGTTTGCGTAAGCGCAAAAAGTGGAACTCACAAGTAGAGCCAGCACTTGTCTCCAATACGAGGAGGAAGGACACCACGAATTCCGACACCGACAACGTGAGTCGAAGAGTAAACGAGCTTCCTCGAAGTGTCTCGAAGGTTCTCAGCTTCATCAGTCATTTCGCAGATTTTGTCAAGAGGCATGGTCGAGATCATGGTGTTGTAGGAAACAGTCGAGCCATCGGAGAGGTGAGCAATCTTCTTGGTGCCTTCGATGCGCTCGACGGTGGTGTTGAATTGGAAGCGCTCTTGAGGAAGAGTGTTGGCGACGGCTTTCCAGATTCCTCCAGTTCCGCCACGAGCAGGGAAACGGAAAGTAGCGTTAGGGCCCCTGGTATTGCAAAGGGGTCAGCAGAAAGGTCAGCAGTGACATTGACGAACTAGCTTACCAGTTACCAGCGACCTTGTTGTTGAGAACGTTGGAAACGACGAGCTTGAGAGAGGGAGCAGCGACACGTTCACCGAGCCACTCGCATTGCATCTGTGAGCAGCGGATAGATCAGCTTCGCGAAGAACGGCAAGGCCTGAAGCAAGAACTGACCTCAGTAGTCGGGGTAGCCCAAACCTTGAAGTTGTAAGGTCGCATGAACAGATCAGCGAGTCCCTCACCTGTTTGAACTGTTAGCTACTGTTCTATATCATTCGAAAGCTACAGAAGAGAGCTTACCCATCATACGAACGATCCATTCGTCGAAAGTTTTGGGCTTGGTAGCGGCTCTCGAACGAACTTCGGCAGCATCGATCATACCCTCGATACACTTGACTTGTTCTTCAACAGGGAGTACCGAGATGTTGTTCTGATGTAACATGGCGGACATCAGCTTCTGACAACCAGGATACGGAAAAGGTAAAATCGCACTTGGTAAGGATAAGGAACCCAAACATTCTTCGATCGAACGTAAGAGACACGCTCGTGCTCGTACCAGTCATCAGGTTTGGGAAGAGCCTCGTTGATGCAGTCATCGAAGTAGCTAGAAGACAAGTTTCTCAGGTCAACGTTCCAGTCGCGTCTTCAATTTCTGCAAAAGAAGGAAACTCACAGGTAGTGAGAGAAGATGACGTGGCTGATACAGGTCGGACGAATAATCAGCAATAGATCCGAGCAGCAAAGAGAGCGAAAGAGCTTCACCCTCCAACATCGAAGAGGAAACCTTCGGGAGTAACATCGGTTGAAGCCAAACCTCCCGCCTCTGCAAACGAATCTACAACAAGGTAGTTGTCGTGTTTCTGAAGATGATGATGCTTCGGGTCAGGCGATTATCGATCGGAAACGTCGTAAATAGCGGAAAACACGAACAAGTTGGTTGAGACGTTTGGCAGCTCCCAATCCGCTGTTTCGACGCAACAGAATCAGTCAGCTGAGGGGTCAATGACCTCGAGAGATGTAGCTTACGTAGGACCGGCACCAACAATGACTTAACACGCGAAAGAGCAACAAGTGGCAGGTTAGCTATCGTGGCGTGAACTCTCCGTCTAATCTCCTCGAGAACTCGCGATCCAGCGAGTTCGCGTGCATTGACCAGGACTTACGGATATCAACAGACTTGTTTGCCATCTTCTACGACTGGAGGAGTGAAAAGGAGTGTGGTAAGTTGAACCAAAAAGAAAGTTGAACTTCTCGAATCTCGAGAGTATTCCGGAAGGGGGCCTGGACTTCTCTCTCCTATTTTCAACCTCTCGACCCTTTCATAATCGCGCTCTTGCCTCTTCAAGTCACAAACTAGAATTCTCGTTCATTTCTGACCGGCCGGTAACGAAAATCCCAGAGCTTTTTGTCAAAATTCGATGCAAAACATCGTAACTGTTGATGGTCCGCACTGTCGCTAGCCCTATTCACTTCCAAGACCGACAGGCCTCATAGCTAATGCCCCTCTGTGTAAAAATTCTCATCTGTCGGAGCTACGATACAACTAGCTCCTGCGAGCTTTTGCATGTAAAAGTCGAGGCAGTACGGATACTACAATATCCTCCTCTCTGCATCTAGATCTCATGCCCGTCTGGCTCGTTTCAGTAGAACATGACAGTGTGTAGGAGTTGGTGAGGATGTTTCTCCTGCTGATTTGCCAAAATTTGATCCATTTCTGCGTCGAGATCTTTCGCACTCTCGATCTGCAAGACAAAGGTCGAACTTCGTCAGGATCGTATCAATGAGCTATCGAGAGAAGGCGAGAGAAAGCTCACGGCAGTACACAGTTCGAGAAGAGCTTTTCCAGCGATGAGAGCTTCTTCGTGATTATCCTTGATTTCCACGTTGATGACATGTACAGGTCGATTCAGTTCTCCTCCTCGATTCAGCAAATCTGCGAGTTTGCAGTGAGGACGAACGTGAAGTCAGTTTCGTCTACAGCTAGTAAGGTTTTGAATCGACCAAGCCTCGAGACTCGTGAAGAGTAAGCCGCAAGAGAGAAGAACGTACCATCGATCACAGCGTCGTAACATCTTTCCTCGCATGTGATAACGACATCTGCTGTCGCAGTGGTCTCTTGCCATCTCTCCGGAGCAGTTTTGATTTTTCGATTTCGATCCAACATTCCTAATAAACCGTTTGCAGTGTATCTGTTCCCGGTCAAAGTGAAAAGATTAGCGCTCATTGGAGCTAGGGGACGGAGATTGCGTAGAAGTAGAAAAGAACGCACAATCGCTCGTCCTTTGATTTGAGATCTTGATACATGTGCTCGTAGGGAGTTCCGAACGAATAGATATTTGGTCGATCGATTGAAGGCCCGGGTAGTCGAACTGCCGATCCAGTACCAGCTGATACAACGTTGAAGTTCGCTTTTCTGCTCGTGGTGAAGTTCACTTGGCGAGTCAGCTTGTGAACGAGAGAAACTGTGAATAAAACTTACGCTAAAACGTTATGACCTTCCATGCTCCTATTCTGATTACTTGCGCATACTACACAGAAGCTCACTCTCTTCCCTTTAAACGCTTGCTCGGATTGTTGGAGAGGTGCGGAAGAAGAGTTTTGAGATTGTGGAGGTGTCGAATTTGGAGTGGTTGAAGCTGGAGGCGCTAGAGCTGGTCGTTCGTGAGTCTGTGTAGAATTGTTCGGATATCCGTAGCCCTGTTGGGCAGACGAGGTAGGGAAGGATGAAGGGGGAGATGCTCCGTAAGAATTGCTGCTCGCTTGACTGCTTCCTTGAGTAGAGTAAGACGGTTGAGGCGTGGACGAGTTTGTACGAGCTGCTTGCGCCTCCCTCATACGACGACGCGGATCGCTAGACATGTTGGAGTGATGGAGATGAGGTTGAAACTGTTTCCGCCAGAATTGACTGAATCAAGCTGTTACTGAGCAATGCAAAGGGATGGTTTGCTCGATGTCGGTCCTTCTCTTGAATCCTGTAGCTAGTAGGACTCGAGGCGGCGATTAAGGAGATGAGGAGACTTCCAAAAGTTCACTCACTCCTTTCCTTCGGACCTCTCACTCTCCCCAAACTCGACGCGCCCCTGAGACCTCTCGGCCTCTCAATATAGTAGATCGAGCCGAATTCCTGAATTTATCAAGTCAACATCGTCAACAGCCATTTCCCGTCAAGATCGCTTCCAAGTTTGCTCGCTATCCGTTTAGTTGGACCTCTTCAATCAGCCTTCCGGCTCAGGTGAGGTGCTCGTCCAGTAGTCTTCGCTTGCTCAGGGCTAGGATCTGCAGTCGAAATTACAAAGCGAGACGAAAGCTGGACGATTGATAGAAAAGAAAAAATTCGTTGCTCTCAAATTGAACTTCAACGACTGATCAGGTGTGGGCGACCCCGCAACTCACCGCAGAACGCCGACAACAGCTGCAAGTCTTCCTTACCTTCCCCTTTCTGCAAGATGGATTTGCAGGAGCGCTCAAGCGAGACTGCCGATGTTTGAGGGACGAACGAGTAGATCCAGATTCGAAATAAACGAGCTCGAGCATCATCTCGGTATTCTGCGAAGTCCTCTAGTAAGTACGAGTCAGTCATGCGGTACTCCTCGTGAGTCACTTTCTTCTTTGCTTCTTACCCGTTCGCGGGATTTCTAACGCTTTTCAACTCAGTACCTTTTTACTTTCAATTATCTCGACCAGGAACGTCAGTGAGGGTGTTCGTTTTAGGCTCTCACTTACTGTCATACTTGCGAGTTTGCCGACTCTTTCTGCCAAGGAAGTCAAATGCGAGACGCTCGAGAGAGAGAAGTAGGAATGCTTCTCGTGCGAGCGGTTCCCGGTTTCTCAATCGGTTTCCCAAGTCGTTTCGTCACTTCGACAGTCTGTCGAGGCTTCTTCCTTCCGCGAACATTAGTGAGCGATGAATTGCGAACGATCAGGTGTTTGATAGCGAGCATGGACGAACTCGCTCGAGATTACCTTCTGTATTAAAGTGCTCCATGCAAAACACGATGAGACAGCTACTGTGTCCGATAAAGTGTTTCAGATGCGAAAGGCGTTCAAATCATTTTAAGGTTTCGACGAAATTGTGCCGTTTGAAATTCAGCAAGAAGACGAAAAAATTTGAGTCGAACCACTCAACTTCTCTTCCAGCGATCTCTGCGAGTTCCTGCAAGTGTTTGAGTCGGTTATCAGGATACGTATGTACTCCTCTCGGACTTGTCGATGGACAATGTACTGTACGTAGGGCCTGTCGAGGGACGAGACAAAGCTTGCGGGCTTTTTACCGAGTCTGCGAAGAATTTTCGTTAACGTTTCCCGTCTTACCGTCGAGCCGGTGTCCGGCTTCCGGGGACCCATTTTATTCGAGTTCCAGTCTCGCTCAAGTTTCCGCCGACCAACCAACCAACACTTCCCTTTTCACGAGTGTGGGAAGTTTTGCAAGTTTCGATCGAAAAGGGACACTCGTTCTCTCAACTCCTTCGACTCCGACCTCAATCAGCTACTCTCACATTAACCTCGCAACGGACACAGCAGAGCGAACACAGCGTGCAGTCAGGTCTTACTCACGGTAGCAAAGTTACTCGTCAAGTTTTTGGTTCCGATTTCTGAACCTTTTCGTCAACCTGGATTCTTCACAAGCTCTTCGATGACGGGAGAAGGTAAAGCATCTACGAGTAAGGCTGTACCCAAAATCAAACCGTCTAACTTCTGCGTTCAACTTCACAGGTGAGATCCCTTTTCCTTCCCTTTCTTCACTCAACTCCGACTCGGACAGCCACCCTAACACTCGCGACGCTCTGCAACGCTAGCCTACTCGAGAATCCTCGAGATCCGGAAGCTTTGAGATGGGTAGATGGAGAGGTGGATCAGTTTCAGATTACAGTAGATGAGCAAAGAGGTTTGAATGCTCTCCGGCCCAACCTCGACTTCAAGTCGTAAGTACCCTTCCAAGCGTACATGGTATTCTCGGGTGATAGCTGAAAACACGCTCTACGTACCAGAATGAGCTCCTTCGTGAGACAGTTGAGGTAGGTCGCGAGCTTTCTTTTTCTCGAACGATTCGCTCTTTGGCTGACAAACCTCACTTCGTGCTCGAACAGTTACTACGACTTCAAGTAAGGGATTGTTGTTACATTCCGGTAACACATTCAGTGACTGACGAGCTTCGAAACTTAACAGGCGGCTCAGCGACAGGAGAAAATCGAACGAAAGAAGAGGTGAAGCGCGTGTGGTAGTGTTTACGTAAGCTCTCTTACTCTCTCCCTGCCTGTGTGCGCTTGTTTGTGTGCTGAGACCGCTTTTTTCGAGCTGTCCAGACACCATTCAGGCTTGTTCACTCGAGGGAACCCAGCAAATGTTGAGAAGATGAAACGAAAGCTTCGAATCCGGGCAGAGAGAGGCAGAAGAGCTAGTGCAGTCTCGACAGGATCAGTTGACGAAGATCATTCAGCATCTGGATCTCCTCTCTTCTCACCAGTCGGGAATAGTTGGCCTGGAAGCGACCAACCTCCTCCTCTCCCTCTCCCTAGTCCATCTTTCGCACCTTCGTTCAACTCGGGAATGGGCTCGTTCTCGCTCTCAGCTCCACCTCCACCTCGATCCGTGACAACTTGCTCGACAACAAACGAAACGCACCAGCAGTCTCGTTGGCAACCTTACAATCCTCCCGAGGCGTCTCTCAATTATTCTCCTTCAAACATCCCTCAAACATCTTCAACCTACGAAGCTCCCCGTTACTCTCCCTACCCACGAGGCGCAGTCAGCACCGAACACAGAGCGAGTGTGGTCAGTCTCGCAAGTGATTCCTCCAATCTGTCGCCTCGCTCAAAATCCGCTGAACTCGCCTATCACTCCGGGACTCCTGCTCGGCCTTCGCCGACTACTCTCGGTCCAGCAGATTATTCTGGAGGAGTGGGAACGTCATTCTCTGACCCTTTCGCAACTCGACCTTTCCCTTCTCCGAGCACTCAACCTTCGCAATACTTCCCTTCCTCTCGACATCCTGCCTCGCCCGGGTCCATCACTCTACCTCACGGTCCCGTGCCTACAGGACTGCCAGTCGCCTACGACCAATCGCCTTCACAATCGATTCCACCTCCACCATCAGATTCTTCCTATCCGACGCTATCCTCCTCTCTCAGTCAGTATCGTTCAAATCTTCCCACAAACTTTCACTTTTCGAACCAGCAACCTCAGGAACAGCAATATCCCGATACCTCTTCACTTCCATATCCAATTCCTCACCTCGGATTTCGCAATCACCATCGTTTCAGCTCAGCCCCGTCTTCTCAACAGCCCGCCTACCCTTATTCCCAGTTCACACCTCCTCGTACCGACGAGTATCCGTCGCCAACAACAGTACCTGACGAAGACCTCAATCGTCGGGCAGCACTCGAAGCTCGTCGAACTTCGTACCCATTTCCTCATCCCCCAGCTCCAGCTCCCCTCCCTCCTTCAGCGAATGTAACTCTCCCCTCTTCTTACAGTCACCCACAAACAGTCGCTCTCTCTGCCGATTCTCCGAAACCTTACTTTCCGACTCCTCCTCTCGATCCTCCGCTGCAAGCCAATACCGTGCAAGCTTCAGATTCGAATCCCCAGTGGCACGAGGTCTCCGATCCACGTTACCCTCACGTCAGCGACAATACTCGGATGGCAGCAAGCGTGCCGAATCAAGACTTCGTCACTCAACAGCATCAAGCTTACTACGATGCTTACGCTTCAGGAGGAGGAGGATTCTACCAGCAGAATCAAAATACGCAACATCACCACACGCACGAATGACAGACACTTCCGAGGCTCGATTCCCTTTCGTTCCTCTCTCTCTCAATCACTTTCTTACTCCACTTCTCGTTCTCGCACTTTATACCGCAAATCGTTCTGTTGTACCTCTCGTACTCTTTCTCTCGTAGCACTCAGTTGGGAAGCATGGGCAATAGTGCAAACACGACCAAACTTTTGCCCCTCAGGCTATAGTATCAATCACCGAAGAGCGACAAACAGTCGCGGCCTTTTGTTCTCTAGTCCGTCGATGCAGCGGACCCATCAATTTTGCTCCGACGAAGCCGATGAACCAGACAATTTTCGAGGGAAGATGGCGACAAACAAAAGAACGAGAGAGCAAAGTTTCACAACAACAATCGAATTTGGAACAGTAGTACAACGACACGACCTAGATCGAGTAAACTATTGCATTAGAGCATCAGAGTCAGCGGATGCAAGTGTGCGACCGTCAGGGAAGAAAACGAACCTTTAACAGAGTTGATTTCGAAGAATCTGTAGCAATGAGAGACGATAGTCAGAATCGAGCGCTATGATCGCTAGGTGAAAGGTAGGTGGTCTTACGCTTCTACAAAATTGCCCGAGTCTCGAACAGCGGCTTCGCAGGTCGGATACTTTGAAGAGCAGCTGCCGTGATTCTCGGAAGAAAGAGACTGTTTGCCTCTCCAATCGCCGCAAGTCCTGTCAGGGCAGCAAGAGATCAGTCACTCTAGAGAGAGCAGCAGTAGACAACTAGGTACTCACGTGATGTCCTGTGAGATTCCAACAAGATAGACAGAAAGAGTAAGTCCGAGCTTTCGCAAATTCGGCGGGAGTAGCAGAACTTACGAAAGCAAGACGCAAGTCTCGGAACGTGTTAGATATGTCACAGCTCGTTGAAGTCCAGAGGGCGGTTGGCGAGCTCCACTTTTCGCTGCGAGGTGATCCGTTCGCAACGTCGAGCGGAATTTGCGAGCGAGACCATTGCCATAGAGATATTCTGCAGCGTTGAGACGTCAGCTTTCGCACCTCCCGTAGAACAATCCGACAAGTCGACTCACCTGTCGCTAGCGAGCTGCAGAGCAATGACGCCGCCTCCTTCTCGGTTCATCGTTTCTGCAGATGAAGTCGATTTTCCGGCTATCGAGCAGCTCGATCCGAGCTGCACGCGTAGCTATATCAGTAAGTGAAGTTCTCATCAGCTATGTAAGAGAGCGGACAGCAAGCGTACCTTGCACGCTGTCGCGTTTGTTTCGCCTTCAAAATTCGCAACTTGCGAAGAAAGAGAACAGCTTGAAGGCGGTCGAACTGAATACTGGTTGAAGTCCCGACTTGAGGAACCATCCAAGAGGTCTATCTCGGTACCAAGAGGGAAGGAAGCATTTGCGCTGTGAAGATAGATCGAAGGGAAGACGAAACATCTGCGACGAAGCGATCGGGTCAGCTCCGAGAGATGCGTCAAAATGGACGGTACTCACCCTGTGGGGATATGATTCAAGTCGATGACGAGTAAACTACCCGGCTGAATGACCTCTTTGGATGAAAGTCGAACACTATCCCTCGCTTCGTTCTCCGAAAGTTTCGAAGCACGATCCATTGACAGTGTGACAGTCGAGTTTGAAAAGGAAGTCAGCTCGAGATCTGCAGCTTCTTCCGCCTCGACGTAGCTAGTTACGCGAAACGGGATCGTCAGTAATTCAGGCCAGGACAAAGCTGAAGCTGAACGAAAGGGAAAGAAGGTACGCACTTGACGAAACCATTTGACTCGTCTGCCTCGTCAGCAAAGAAGAAGCTATCTAGGAAAGTATGAGGAGAGTAATTCTGGATCAGGAAAGAAGTAGAATTGGTGAAAGTCGAAGAGGATTGAGAAACTGCGAACAAGTCCGCAACTCAGTATTCGCTCGTTTTCTGCAGATATACGAGAGAACGTACTGGGTATCGATGAGGTGTTGCTAGGTATAGAACTGACTGCGAACGAGCCGACACGCCTCTTCGAAGAAGCGGGAGAAGAAGAAATCGAAGTAGGAGCAGGTTGCGACTCTTCGGCAGTCTGAGTTGGTATATAGAGAGAGTAGGTATGCGGCCGGGTGACAGTAGGAGGAAGAACCATGAGTCGACGACCTGAACGAGACGAGGTGAGACGGAAGTTTAACAAACAGGCAAAAAATGGAGAGAGAAAGAGAGACACGAACTGAAAGCTGCAAAAGCTGATCCGTCCGGCAGACAACCAGTCCCGTCGCTGTTGATCCAGAAACCGGCATTACAAGCTGTAGAGTATTTCCACGTGAGTATAACGCTAGAGAGGCGAGAGGTAACGACTCACCCCAGGTACAAGTTGCAACTTTCGGATCGCAAATTGGAGAAGCATCGGCGGGAACGTTGATCGTGCAATCTTCGTCGCAAGAGCACGTCTCGATGTAGATAATCCTTGGTGTAGGTAGAGGTCGAACCGGCGAGATGCTGATGGTAATCGGCGTCGTGACGGTAACTGTTTGCGAAGGAGCGAGAGTAGTCGGTGAAGCTGCTGTAAAGATTGTGATTGTCGCCGGAACACCGTTCAAAGACAGCGATGTCGTTGGAATAAGAGTCGGAACAACCTCGGTCGTCGACAGAAGCGTGGAAGTGACCGTTGCGGTGATTTTGCGAGTTGATCGAGCGCGAGTTTTCGTTGACAAACTACTGGAGCTCGTCTTCGAGGACGAACTCAGGGATGTCGTGGTTGAAAGGGGGAGAGGTTGTACGGTCTTCGTGACTACGGAGGTGACCGTCGAGACGGAAGGAAGAACACAACCGCAAGGAGGAATGGGAGGCTTCGTCGAAACTGACGGTTTCTTGACACATTTTCCACCCTTCTTGAGGTAATTTTTGTTACATCCTGAAATCGACGACGTAGCTGTCAGTAGAGTTGACTAAGAGTGGTGGAGAAAGGAACTCACTCCATTTGCAAATCTCTTTGAGGCAGATTCGATGAGCGTTCTGAGGAATCTTCTGCTTGCATTGCGATGACTTTGAGCAAGAGTCTCCAGTTGCTGTACTCGTTGCTTTGGATGTCGCAGCTTGAGTCTTCTTCGGCTTCGAGGTCTTTGGAGAAACGGTCGAGATCGAAATCGAAGTAACGGTGACGAGTTTTGTTCGAGTTTGAGTCTGAGTTTTCGTCTTCGTTCGAGTCTCGGAGACGATTGGTGGGATGTAGGGGACGATCGAGATAGACAGTTGAGTCACTGTGACATACTTTGTAGGTCGGCTAGAGGTCGTTCGAGGGGGAGGAGGAGGAGTGATGAGAGGAAAGGAAGCAGTTGATTGCGTAATGATCGAGAGGCTGGTTTCCGTCACCGTGATGGTTTCTTCGACTTCCTCAACGTCGTCATCATCTGAAGTATTGTCGTCCGCTGCAGCGAGTGAGGTTGTTGGAGAGGGAAGGAGAGTCGGAGATGAAACTGTGATCGAAGTCGAAGGTCGAGAAGCGTCGCAATCGCAAGATTTTGAAACCGTTCCGTTCAACCAGCACGCCTCGGAGAAGAGTGTATAGTTCGAGTTGCAGTCTGTCGAATAATGGCAAGGTGAGCGAGAGACAATGAGAGACGAACAAGATCACTCACCGAAACCACAGATTCCTTTCGAGTCGCAGTTATAATGAGCATTCGCTGGAATCCCGTATCCAGCTGCTGCACAATCCGTCGCTTGATAACAACGGATAGAGTCAGTCGAACTCCCCGACATCAACTCGGAGGCTGAACGGCGAGGGAATAATCGAAGAGGAAATGCATGGGAGGCGAAAAAGAAGAGGAAGAGGAGGAACAAGCGCTGCAGCGGATTGCAACGCATGCACAGCTAGGGGGATGTCGAATGAATGGTGGTCGTCGATTGTTCAGAGTCGAAAGCAAGCAAGAAAGGAGAGGTCGAAGCGAACTCGAAAATCGTGCGAAGGCTGGTCTCGAGCCGGTCAAAATCGAACTCTTCCTCCTTTCGAATGGTAGTTCGATCTTTTCGGAAGAGATGAAGGGATGATTGCGAGTAAGGCTGCTGATCCTCCCAGAGACTTTCCAGAAATCGCTTGATCCGGAGAGCATCAAAGCTCGATCAGCCTCTCTGGCACTCTTCGAGAAATTATCAGCGCACCTTGGTCACGAGAAAGATGCTTATGTCTAAATTAAAGTGCTATCCAAATGAACCCTTGATACAGATTGATGGTGCGCCAACACGAAACCCAAGAACGAATGCAAAAATGATATGAAAAACGATTTGAACGATAATTCTGATAGCGACAAATTGTGTAGGAAGGATGAGCGTCAGTAGTCCAAGCTTGTTGTCGAGTCAAGACTGGTGATAAACTCACTGAAAAGTCTAGATCGCGAAAACTGTAAAAACACAATTCGATCAGCAAATTTCTCAAAGACAGATGTATTTTAGTCGAGACGAACCTTTGATATAGTTAACCTCGAAGTAAGCTTCAGAGAAAGCAGCAGGATCTGCGTTTGCATCGGCGCAAGTTGCGTACTTGGGGTAGCAGCCTTGACCAGTCGCCCATTGATCCTGCCAAACAGATTGTATACCAGCCCAATCACCGCAAGTTCTGTCACAGGCAGAGGTGAGATAGAGAAAGATTAGAGACGGTTTGGATGTAGAGGAGAATTAGTCAGCGATGCGCGCGCTTCAGAGAGTTTGAGAGAGGGAAAGTTAGAACAAAGCTGAAAATTTGAAAACTTACGTGATATCGAACGTGAGCATCTGCCACTTGAAGTGGTCACGAGTGTCGCACGTTGAGCCATCCCAGACAGCGACAGGAGTTCCCCAAGTCCTAGGTCGAGGAGCTCCGTTTTTGATATCGGAAGGAATTTGCGAGCGTTGCCATCTCCAAATCGAGATTCTGAATTTTGAAGCATTCGTAAGTCAGCTCCTCTTGTTCCTCATGGAATAAGGATTCGTACATACCCAGTCTCAGCGAATTGAACAGCGAAAACTCCTCCTCCGGCATCGTTGAAACCTTTTCCGTAAGATTTCGGATCGTAGTCGTATACAGTACATCCAGTCGTTGTGTATCCATCACACTTTTCAGGTCCCCCGACTCCAGTGATTGGTACGCTCGTGTTCCTCGTACAGGTCGAAGTCGAATGTCCAGAATATTGATTAAAAGTTCTCGTTCCGATTCCTTCGTACACGTCAATCTCTCCGAACTCTGGCCAAGGCATCTGATATTGCCAATAGGCTCCCCATGAACCGCATCCGAATGGAGCATGTTTGAGGTCGGTGATGATGAGGTTTCCGGCGTTGTAAGTGTCGAGGGTAGAAATTCGAACCGAGTTTCGATTCGAGCCGACTGTGAGCTGCGAGGTTCGATCTATAGAGATGATAGCAGTACCAGAGGGAGAGATCGTCGTGAGATTGAGGGCCTTAGCGTCTGCTTCTGCGAGATAACTGTTTTTTTGATTTTCGCGAACAACAGGATTTGGAAAATCAGTGACATAGCTCAAAGAGGGGGCAGACTTCTGAGAGAGAGGTAGACTCACTTGACTGCGCCGTTAGTAGGGTCTGTGATGTTCAGCCACCACCAATTATCGAAGAAAGTCGATCCAGCGTAAGTTCGATAGAGTGAAGGAGTCGCTGCTGGTTGAGTTGGAGCTCGAACGGTAGTTGTTGTGGTCGTGGTCGTGGTCGTAGTAGTCGTAGTTGTAGTTGTCGTCGTCGTAGATGAGCTGGAAGGAGCAGGAGAAACCCGAGTAACTCGGTGCCAAACGGAACTCGACGAGGAGGAAGAAGTCGGTTTTGCGACTGAGGTTTGAGACGGAGTTGTTGTGCTAGCCTTGCTCGAGGTGGTTGAAGAGGTTTGTGCGGGGGTAGTAGCTGCGAGTACCTTGCTCGTTGTCGAAGTTTTGACGAGAGTCCAAACGACTGAACTGGTCGAGGAGGAAGAGGAACTTGTGACTTTTCTCACGCAAGTTGATCCGCTGGCGACATAGTTCGTGTTGCAGACTGTGTGAGAAATGAACGATCAGGTTCTACTGCGAAAAGGGTAATGAGAAGGAGACAGAGAGAGAGAAAACTTTCCCCAAGAACAAGTTCCTTTCGAACAATAGTAGTGAGAGTTCGCTGGAATCGCATAACCATTGGCAGTGCAGTCTGCAGTGACGGAACAACTGATCGTAGCTCGTTCCTGTAGGGTAGCGGCTGAAACGAGAGGAAGTGAGGAAAGAGCGACTAAAGAGAGGGCGAGAGTCGAAGTTGAGGCAAAGCTGAACATGGCTCCTTCGCGTATTGGATCACTCCTCCTCGCGACTCGACTCGGTAACGAACGTGTGGGTGAGAACTGTAGAGGTAGGACAGAGATCGGGAAGAAAGAAAGAGAGAAAGAACAAGAACAAACAGATCGCCGGCAATTTGATCGAGAACGGAAATTTTGATATTCGCAGGGCCGGAACTCCGGGGTAAAAGGAAGGTCGAGGTCGAGAACTTCTTGGAGGACTTGAATTTTCTCGTTCGATTCGAGCAGGGAAGAGCCCGACAAAAGGGAGCAGGATTGTGCGAGATCGAATCCACTTCCGCACGAGCTCAACTTCGAGACCGCAACGGCTAGCCACCAAGCTCGAGATGCGAAGTGTGAAGGATGCTTGATCGAAAGCGAAGAAAAAGTTCCTTCCTCGAGCAACCAAAAATCGCTCAAAACTTCTCTCCTTCGCCTGTTGAAAGATCACGATGATAGTTTGATTCGTTTGGAATTCTCCCTCGTTGCTGACGACAATCGACAAGAGCGAATTTCTTGTTTCTAAACATTCTTTCCCTTTCAACACCAAAAACGAAAACGACAAAGTAGGTAAAAGTTAGGGGAGGAAGTTTAAGCCTTGACAATGTATTGACGCTTGGGGAAGTGGATAGCCTTCTTGTGAGCCTTCTCGGTGGTGAGAGATCGCTCGTGCTGCAGAAGATACGGGAGAACGAGTTAGTCCGAATATGTGGGAAACTTAGAATTGAAAACTGGAAGAGAAAACTACACACCTTGGTCAAACGCCTTCGGATAGCACGGGTCTTCTTGGCACGGAGGTCAAGGGGGAGCTTCTTGCCCTTGTAGAGCTCACGGAGGTTGGCGCGGGTCTTTTGGTTGATGACGGTGAGGCATCGAGCAATCGACTTGCGAACAACGGAGCTGTTTTGATAGAAGGGAAACGAACCAGAGTCAGTACATCGCTTCCACTTGGCCTCGCATAATCTACTATTCATTCTGGCAGAGGGGCAGCAGTCGAATGTCGTAGGTCGAGAATGAACGAGAGGTGAGGAATTCAGGTTGGAAAGATGCCGACGATCAGAGTTGAAGCCGTGGGATTCGAGGGGGAGAGTCCTGGTCGGACTGATAGAAAGGTAGAGGGACGGAGAAGGTAACGGCTGAAGGGTAGAGATGAAGTCGAAGATGGATTCGAGAATGAAGTGAGAGCGAGTTGGAGAAGTCGAATTGAAGGTCGATCCTACTGCCCCTGACTGCCCGTTTGTCGCCGCCCTCTACCCTTCCTGTGCATTCTGTAGCATCTCCCGTACTCCCTCGACCTTGTAAACCCTCTGAATGACTGATTTTAACTGAATTTGTCTGATTCTGCCAATTTACTCGTCCCTGCCTAAAATGACCCATCTTGCAGTTTGAGACCGAGTTGAGACCTATAACTCACATCCTGGCGAGCTTGGAAGCGTTACCACCGGTGATCTTTTGAACGCGGAGCGAGACAAGCTCAGTCTTGAGCTCATCGAGCTGCTTGAGGAGCTCGTCGCGCTTCTTGTTTTGAAGCTCGCTGGCGCGGACCTTGAGGGACGAAGACGACATGCTGTAAAAAGTGGTATTCGAGCAAGAGGGAAAGGTTCAAATGGAGGGAGGTAGGTTGAATCGAGTGTTTTTTGAGGAAGGGTGAAAAGTTCAAGATTGAGAGTCGAGAGGAGCGAGGGGACCTATAGAGTCAGCGTGGGTACTTCCTAGATAGTTCTAGTAGTCTGTGTAAACGTACCCGAAGTCAGGGAAAGGTGCCGAACGGGAAGAAAAGGAGTTCTACGACCTCTCTGCTGAGTTGCTCCCAAAAATCTCTCAAGTTTCCTCACCAGTCCACACTTTCACTCAACTATCTCACCTCACCGCTCCCAGTCATGTGGAATCTGTTCAGTAAGGCGAAAGAAACACCCAAGCTAACCGTAGAACAGCTTTGGGGTGAGTTTATCTTTCTCCCACTTTCCCCTCAAGTGCAACCGAGTCTCTGATCTATCTCTCTCTCGCTCTCAGTCTATCCTATCAAGGTGAACCACTATCCTATTCTCCTCAAGAGCGACTGCTAACTCGGTTCAGTCGTTTCCGTAGAGCTGTAGAGGTACTTTAATCGAAGAATCAGATTACACTTCCGAAGGGCTCGAGGTACGTTTCCCTCTGCTGGAGCTCCTCGCTACATGGCTGACGAGCTCAACGACGATAGTTTGATCGACAATGGATGATCGTCGATGCGAATACTCATACTTTTTTGACCGCTCGCACAATTCCAAAAGTAAGTTTCAAGCCGCTCCCGCGATTCTTGGTCGCATTCGCTGATCCCTCTAGCTCTCATTAGATGGTTCTGATCCATCCCAAGATCAACCACGCGACGCAATCTCTCGACATCACTGTCCCTTCACCTGATAGTTCGAAACCTTCTGCAACTTTCTCAGTTCCTCTCGCACATCCGACAACTTACCTCGACGATCCAGAGAACGATCCCTCTTTAGACCACGACTATGTAGTATGGGGTTCGGATCCGCAAGATGGCTTCGCTGTGGGCTCACCCGAGCTTATCGACGCTTTGAGTCAATTTATGGGAAAAGAGGTTTCGTTGATTAGGAAAGGAACGTGAGTACAAACCCCTCCCGCTGTCAGTATCGACAACGCCTCTTGTTGACGTATTCGAGCTTCCAATAGAACGAAACGAACTGTAGCTGAAGTTCCAGGCGTTTTACACTCGCAAGGTTTAGACCCAGTTTTGGGTTTCGCAGATTTCTATTCTTTCTTGATCGCTAGTTCAACGTCTCTGTCGTGAGTCTTCCAAGCTCTTCCTTCGTTCAGGAGAAGCTGACAACCGAAATTTGTACCATTTCAACAGTGAATTAACTTCTCGAATCCCTTCTGTATCTTCCGAGAAAGAATTCAACTCTTCTCGATGGTCTCCTGAACAAATTTCCGAGAAAGGTGGTCTCGAAATTCAACGTTTCAGACCCAACGTGATTATCAAAGGTGTTCAAACTCCTTTCGAAGAAGATGGATGGAAATTGATTAAGATCGGGGGAGATGTATCAACAAAGAAGGAGGAGGAAGAAGGAAACGGTGAAGAGATTGAAGTAGCATTTCGGTGCGCTCGCTGTATGCTACCTTCGGTCGATCCAGCAACTGGTGTGAGAGACAAGTTATTGCCAGATGCCGTTATGAAAGATCGAAAAGTTTGTGCAGTTTCAGCTCCCAAAGTTTGTTTCGGAATGTTGAGTGCCCCTCGGAAGAAACGTAAGCCCCTTTCGAACAATCACAATGCTGACTCTAGGCGTCGTATCCGGGGATGCTGACTTTGCTTTCGACGTTTCTTGGTTCGTAACGCAGGTGGTCACCTCAAAGTCGGGGATGCTGTCACTGTCTTGGATGCTTACCCGAGGAACTCTGATGGTGGGTACACCAGGAACGAAGATCTTCGGTAATCGATAGAGGCCCGATCGGCTCTTGTCTGTTTTGCTGAATTTGTTGTTTTCGGGGTTTTTTTTTCCATTGTTTGATTTTTCGTCTGTTGTTGCAAGGTTCGTTGTCATTTTTGCTCAATTCTGCTACTGTTACCTCTTGTCGTCTACCTCAGTTAAACTTTGCAACCGCTTTCTCTCGCTCACGGCCCTTCTCGAGAATGCTATCTGAAATTTGATTTGCATATCGTCCATTCCGCCTACTGCCAATCTCCTGCACCACCTACAGAGCTCGTCGTCCGTGTACTTGCTGGAGAAGTACCCCTTCGATGATGATACCCTCCTTGCTTTCAAGGACCACCTCGTCCGATTTTCGAGTTCGATACGATCTTTTCAATCGCTCGTCGCTGTTTCAATCTCCTCAGTTCGATCCTTCAAGACCCTCGATTCCCACCTAGATGAGTTGGCCATCCACCAATTCCGGCTCCAGTTCCTCCTCCAGTAGGTTTCGGAAGTGGGAATCCGAAACCTCCTCCTCCCGCCGCCGGTGATCCATTCGACGAAGGAATTCTCGGTAGAAGAGGAGGTGCAGGGTTGAGTCCTACGTGGGCAGTCGATAGTCCGGGAGGTACGAAGAGAGAAGGAGGTTGCGAGTGGGAGTGTTGTACTGGAGGAGCCGAAGTTGCGTTGGGGGGTAGGGAGAAAGATCGAGAGAACTGATCTTGATTAGATGGAAATTGAGCTTGAGGTTGAACTCGAGGTTGAGGTAGAGAGAAGGCCTCGTGACCTCCGAAGAGTTGTGCGGGAGGTATCGAAGGAGGTTGAGCGGCAGAATGAGGTGGAGGAGGAAGAGTCGACGAAGTAGAAGGTTGACCGTGAGCTCCCCAACCGAGTTGATGGGCGGCGAAGGAGTCGTGAGTGAGGTTCGGAATCGCCTCGAAGGAATGAGCTGACATCGCTTGATGCTGTTGAGGTGGAACGAGCGATGGACCGCGGAGACTTGACGACGAATGAGGAAGATGAGTTGAAGGAGCTGGTGGAGGAGCTCCCCAAATCGAGGCGAGAGCGTGTGGAGACGAAGGACCTGCCGATGTTGTCGCGCGAAGTGAAGGTGAGCCAAAGGTTGCAGCAGAAGGAGCTTGTGGAGAGGAACGGGTCGGCGTGGTAGCTACGGGAAGTGGTGCGATGGGAGCGGTTGGTGCGAAAAGTTGTTGACGAAGATCAGCAGCGGTCAAAGGGGACGACCGATTCGGATCGCGGGCTGAGAAACTGCCTTGTCGAGGAGGGAAACCGGGAGGAGGCCTATCCACGAAGGAGGGAGCAGAGTTCAATCAATGGAGACTCGCCTTCGAATTCAAGGAGAGAGTACTTACGAAGGTTGAGCGGGAGCTTGTCGAGATATCGCAGGTTGGGATGAGTTTCTGCTGCCGCTGAATACGATCTGTTCCTCGTCGCTGTCGTCATCATCATCCTCATCCTCTTCCTCCTCGACTCCATCGAGTTCGAGTTGGTTAGCGGCGGTTCTCATCGCTCGATCAATCGGATCGTCTTCAGTCGATTGATCTCTCATCTCGATGTCCTCTTCTTCCTCCGCGTCTTCGCGTTGTGCTTCTTGCTGCTTCATCTCTGCATCCTTACGAGGTTCTTGCTCTTGGCCTCCCTCGTCGAGTTGAGGTTCTTCTGGAGGAACGAAGACGTAAGCGCCATCGACGAGAGCCAATCGTGAGAACTACCGAAGCGACAGAGAGTGAGCGACACTTTGAGAAGAAGAAAACGAGGGAGAAACGCACT
The DNA here is from genome assembly GCA_010758995.1 of Sporobolomyces pararoseus. Lineage (NCBI taxonomy): Eukaryota > Fungi > Basidiomycota > Microbotryomycetes > Sporidiobolales > Sporidiobolaceae > Sporobolomyces > Sporobolomyces pararoseus. Next base: position 747,599 of record RSDY01000003.1, on the reverse strand, counting down.
GGTGAATCGACAATTTCTTCTGCCAACCTCTGAGCTTCCTCAATCCTCATGAGTACCTCCTGATTCGGATGGACGTCCCTGCCGACTCTCCGAGCACCTTCCCTCGTATCCCCCATTCCAGCAGTTTTCCTCCTCAAAGGAGCGAATCCGAGGCACTCGACGTCCTCTTCGAGCCAAACTCCCTCGTCCAATACGGGTAGCCTTCCATCTTCTTTCGGAAACGCCAATTTGATCGAGTTCGAGTAATCTGCGAAAGCGTTCCAGAACGCGTCGAGAGTAGATTCGAGCACCTGAGAACTCATGACAGAATCGTCTGAAGTACCTCCTCCTCCTCCTCCTCCAGAAGATTCCAAAGATCTCTGAGCTTCCTCCAAGCTACTTGTACCACCGCTAGTTCTATTTTTCGCCCTCATCCTCCTCTTCTCTTTCTCGATCACTCGTTTCTCCAACCTTTCGATGTAATCCATTTGTCCTCTCAACCACCTTCCCAAGATTCGTAAAGCAGGAACACTCCTTCTCAACACTGCAGAGATGTTTGCATCTAGGGAGATAGTTTCGTTATCCCCTTCTTCGGGTTCTGCAATGTTGTCGAAGTTCGTGGTGAAGAGTTCGTTGGTTTCGGCAGAAGACGTCGCAAGGAGAGTAGTGTAGAGTTGAAGAACGTGTACAAGGATGTGAGCTTCGAGTTTGACTCCTGAAGAAGAGGTGGTGTTGTCGATTCTCGAAGCAGGAAGGGCTGCGGCAGAATCGGAGGGAGCGAGAGAAGTTGATTTAGATCGAGCGACATTCATGGTCGAATTGTCTGTACAAGTAAGCACACTAGTCAGCGCCATATCGAAAGGGACAAGGCATGTATGTCAGAGATACTTACCGTTGAGGGCTTTTGATCGTGTCAAACGAGCGTGCCAGAGAGCAGCGAGAGATGTGACGATAATTTTGAGAACTCCATCCGAGGTGATCAAACGCTCTCTAGTACATAGCTGAAACATATTGTCAATTCTCGACATCATCGAATTTAGCTCCTTGAGTCTACAGGGAAAAATCAAACAATCGATTAGCGAAACAACGCTTTCGGAGCAGAGAGAACAAGATGAACTCACTTTGTTTTGGTAAAGAAAATGCCATGAAGAGTCATGAAAGCCTCTCTAAACCTCTTGACCTCTAGATTTCGATCTACGTCTCCTCCTTCGAGGTGTACAGCCCTTCGACGTTCAGACTCGAAATCGTAGCGTTGTAAAGCTTTAGAATAAGCGATCTCGAGGTTCTTGATAGCCGTTGCGAAAGGAAGTCGGACAGTGAGAGCACGATAGTAGTGATAGGTTGAAGCGAGAGGATCTGCGGCGTATTGAGCGAGAACTGCTAATTGGTTGTGTGAATTGCCTGGAGACGAACATCGAACGAATTAGTCGAGGTTCTCGAATACACGTTGCAGAAGAGGCGAAACTTACCATCATCCGGAAGGAGAAGATTCGCTTGTCTGTAACATTCTGCTGCTTTGGTATAATTCTTGACAACTGCAGTAGATCTGCCAACGGCCTCATTCTTCTTTCCTCCTCGATTTCTTCCTCCTTTACCGCCGGTCGCGGCTGCTGGAGCAGGTGTAGGAGAGTCACTGTTGTATTCGATATACCTCGCGAGGTCTCCGAAACAGATCAAAGTCTTGTGCACCAGAGGTAAAACTTCCAACCTCCTTCGTTTCTTCTCTTCTTCCGAAACTTCCTCCTCCTCCGGTTGAGAGCTAGTGTTCGTATCATCGTATCGAGTCGCGATGATTCCAAGAGGTCGAAGTTCTAGTTGTTCAGAAGGAGTGAGGCGAGAAGCGAGTCGATTGACGATGATTTTCCAAAATTCTTGTTCACCGTTGAGGAATTTTTGAAATTGTTGCAAAAGTTTCCTCCGGGCTACTGGACCGACAACTGGAGGACCATTACCACCGCCAGTTACACCGAGAGCGGGAGGATGAGCGTATTGAATATTGCCATCGTTTCCTCCTCGTTTGTCTGTAGAACGACGGGATGGAGGTTTCGGATTCTCCGCGATTTGTTTGTCCATTTTTGAGAGCTTTTGTCGATAGATTGCGATCAAAGCGTGAGTCGTTTCGAGCCAGAGGAGATTGAGCGCTTCGAGAGAGGTTGAATTTGGAGAGAGGTTCGAAGACGAACGAGTCGAGGAGAGGAGGGCGAGAGAGGAAGACGTGAGGGAAGGGGAGGAGAAGATGATCTTGAGGTAAGCTTTGCGAGTGCTATCCTCGAAATATGAACGAGCACGACCGTCAGTTTAGCAGAACTCGAGTGGAATGGAAACGATTTGGAACTCACGCATCTCGTTGAAACTCGACTTCTCGATTCCAAGGGTCTTTCGTCTTCAATTGATTCTTCAGTTCGAGTCCGAGACCTTTCGCTTGTCTGCGTGGTGAGACCGGAGAGAATGAGATTCAAAAGGGTTGAGCGAAAGATTTCCTCATAGGTGGCGAAAGGCTCGACTCACAGTATCCTAGGATCTGACTGCTTACTCCTACTACCAGTATCCCTATGTTTGAGAGGCTGCATGATTCGAGATTGTTCGGATAGAGATCGAAGGAATGATGTAAACCGATTGAAGTCGCTGGACGCGTAGATCGAGTTGTGTTGATCTCGAGGAACCCTGGCTGAGTTTCGAAGAACTAGTACAGAGTACCGCTCATACCGGAAGACGCGAAGTTGAAGAGTGCGGTCAACAAACGATCCTCAATGTTATTCGGCTCCTCCTCTTTGCTCCCTACTCTTCACTCTCTTTGCTGGAGTGTATGCCACCAGACTTACCAAGACCTAAATCTCAACTACCGCTTCTCAAGGACTTCAATCCCCCTCTCCCCAATACGGACGAGTTCTACTTCTCTGGTCAACTCTGGGATCCGACAACTCGCCAACCTCTACTCAATTCGTTCGGTCTAGCACCTACCAAGGGCAAGAAGATGCCACCAAAGTCGAAAGCAGAAACTACAACCAAAACGAAGAGAAAGAAGAAGGACGCAGAACCGCTCGAACCTCTGAGATCTTCTCAAGTTGACCAACTCGCAAGCGATTCCGAAGAACAACCAATTCCACCCCCGAAGAAGAAGCAGAAGAAAGAGCCCAAGAAGAAGAAGGCAGCTGTCAAACTCATCGTTCAAACAGAGCCTTCGACTTCGAAAGCTTCAACTTCAAAACAGAGGAAAGTTGAACGATCTCCTAGTCCTCCGGCTGTGACGACTGGAGGACTCGAACGATTCCGTTGTCCAATCAAGGGAGATGATACCCCTTCAAGCGACGTGATGAATCAATCTGAACTCCCGCTGAAACGAGCTCGACCTCCGAAAGAGATCTCGAAACCTCAACGCTCAACTTCGAGAGATCGTTCTGACGAGGAGGAGGAGACGACAGAGAAGCAAAAGAAGAAACAGAAGAAGAATGAGAAGGGAGAAGAACGAGCGAAATCTTTAGAGAAGAAACCGAAAACAGAAGAAGATGGAAGACTCCTGTATTTGCAAGAGCTCGACGAAGACGGCAATGTCGTCGAAGCAGCCAATTCTAACCACTCTCCAGCTAACTCTCAACAACCCACTCCTTCACGTTCGCCTTCACCTTCACCTCGTGGATCTCATTCTCCTTCCCGTTCTCCTCTTCATCCAATTTCTCCCTCGAAACGAACTTCTACCCTTCCCTCCTCAGCTCCGAAGCGATCTCGTCCTCCCACGATACCACTGTTCCGTCCGCCTCTCCGATCCTCCTCTCCACCTCCAAACCAGCAGAAATCTTCCCCTTTCCGTCCGCCTCGTGCTCAAGTCGGAATTGGCGAATCTCGAAAATCGAACTCACCTCCTGCTTTGCCTTCTTCTTCACCTTCGAACGTCTTGCCATCTCAGATGGTTCAACGTATCAGATCTTCTCACGAGTATGAGACTGATCGTTCTCCTTCTCCTTCTCGTGCTGGTCGGCCTGAGCTCGAAGTAGACCCCGACGCGACACTTGTGGATACCGATCCAGTAGAGGAGGAGAAGAACAGAGCAGCTGACAAGGTGGAAGTGACTAGTCAACCTAGGAGGAGCGGTTTGACTGCCGCTGAACAAAACCAGGTAGACGAACTGATGCAAGGTTTGGAGGAAGATGATTTTGGCGGATTCGATGCAAACGACGGAACGAATATTGAAGAAGAAGGAGCTGATCACACTTTGGTCGGTGATTCGAGAGTCGAAGACGAGGAAGAGAAAGAGAAAGATGACTTTGTACCATCTCGATCGTAAGTCTCTCTTCCGAACTCCGGTTACGCCTCTCTCTCGACGAGCTCACGCCTTGATCGACCTTGTACCCTAACTCTTCACAGTGCGTCTCCTCGTCGATCATCTCGCAATCCCTCACCTCATCTTCCTCCGAAAAATATCTCGTGCCCTCCCGAGTTCCTTCCTTCGCGACAGCCGTCAAAACACGCCTCTCCTTCCCTTTCCGATCTTCTTTCTTCCTATACGAGCTCGAAAGCTCACGCTACGACCGCTTCAACCTCTCTAGCAACGACAGGATCATCGAAACCTTTCACTTTTCCTTCTTTCCCGACTTCTCATCCGCAATTCCTCTCCTCTGCGGCGCTCCCCTCGTCTGCGGATCGTCCAACACCAGCTCCGACTCACAAGTTAGTGCCTCTCAACCTTAAAGGCGTCACTACCATGATGCAAGAACTATTAGAGTCTGCTTTAAACTCTAGTCAACCTCTTTCTCAATTCGGTTTCACCGATCCAAACGATTCTGCCAGCGGTGGTAACGCAGGAGGAGGAAGAGGATCTAATGAGTTTGGTAGAGGCGAAATCGGGTATCTGAGAAGAGAAGTTGACAGGTTAACTTCAGAGTTGGTCGAGAGGGACCAAACGATTTTATCGTTATCTGAAAAGTTGAGGAGTGAAGCTTTGGGGAAAGAACAGTTGAGGACAGAGTTGAACGAGTTGGATGAAATGTTAAAGGGAGTGGAGGAGGAAAGGGATCGGGAGAAAGAACGAGTTGGGTGGATGAAAGAGGCAAAGAAAGGTTTATTGAGAGAATTGAGGGAGTTGGAGGAGAGGTGCGAGATGCTCGAGAAGGCGCTTCAGGGGCAAGACGGCGATCAAGAGAGTCGTGAGATCGCTGAAGGAGATACAGAAGCAGCAGAGCAAGTCCATAACGAGAATGAGCAAATCGACGTCGTTTCGTCGTGAAAGACTCTGATTTCTCTCGCTCTCTCTCTCTCTGTCTTAGTAATCGTTTCTTCTCTGGTTCGCGTAGCCTCGAGTTCTTGTCTGTGCTGTGCCATACCAAACTTTGTTTTACCCTTTTCAAGCGCCGAGACCTGACTGATTGACCAAATTCGGAACTTTAAATACAAAAAAGTCGAGTGATGAATCTCACTTGTTCTCCGGTCCTACTCCACCTCTCGCTCGCTACACATTCGAGATTCACCTACATCTAGCGAATCACCTTACAGCGATAATACCCCGAAGGAGAAGCACGTCTAGAAGATCAAGTTGGTTACGGGTTCGATCTAGGGAATCGATCAAAGTGAGCAGAGGTAGATCTGCCACCGGGACAGAGACAGAATGGAGCTACCTATCACCTCTGCAGGGCGTAGACCTTCAGCATTAGCCGATCACAGTCAGTCTGAAGAATTCCTGCGATCCGAATTGATTGCTCTCAATACTACCGCGTCCTTGTTCCCTCACTGACCAGAGTTCGAGCGTGTCCTGAACAGCGATTACCTCTCATTCGACCACGAGATCAGACCTGTTGCCCCCTCCTTCCCCTAGAGTCGGAGATCCACCTTCACCTCGCCTTCTCTCAACTCCTCGAATGAACGGCTCTACCTCTTCCTCTGCTCGACACAACCGCAAAGACTCGAACGACCACTCTTCTTTCGAATCCTCGAACGCATCGCTCTTGGGAAGATTCTTTGGCGGTAGAGATTCTTCTCGAGATCGAAGAGCTTCAAAATCAACTCTCCCCACTTACGGTTCTTCCAACCCTCGTTCAGCAGCACCAGGTTCTGGTACAGCTCCTTCAAGTCGAACTTTCTACTCGGATCACCATTTACCACCGGTAGCGAAACCTTCGAATCTGATTTCGTTACTTCGAAACTTCTTACTTCGACCTCTCTACATTCTCTCGAGGAAACCTCTCTATCCAGTAGTCGGCTTCTTCATCTTCTTCTTTGTCTACCTGTCGACATCTTCCTCCGGTACTTCACAGAGAGTAACAAACAGAGTGAAAGGAGCAGTTGGACCTTACATTCCTCAAAGAGCGGCCGACGCAGTGAAATGGGGTTCGAATAGAGGGTTCGGGCTGGGTACCGACAATCTCATGGGGGGTGGGAGGACAGATAGATCAGGAAGTTGGAGCGGAGGAAGGAATCAGAAACCTTTGATGAGGATCGAGGAGATTCCGCCGGTCGGAAGAGACGGAAGAGTCTTGTTGCAGGAAGGGAAACCTCATCCTATACCAGCCATGATGGCTAGAGCGAAGGAACAATGGAGACAGCTGAAAGCGAGACAGAGTAAAACTTTTGCAGAGGCGGTGGCAGAGTACAAAAGGAGGAATGGGAGAAGACCTCCGAAAGGTTTCGATAAATGGTATTTCACCATTCGAGTTCGTATTCTCTGACTCGAGAATGGCGATCCTGACTTTGTTTCGGCTTATAGGTACGCATTCGCGAAAGCTCACAAAGTTCTCTTGATCGACGAATTCGACCTCATCAACGAAGATCTTCTCATGTACCGAGCTTTCCCGCCTCCAGTCTTCAGGAAACGAGTAGAACACCTCGCCGAACCTTCAACTTTTGATACAACATGGATTATCCGAGTTGAGAAAGGGAGAATATTCAGAGAAGGACAATTGGCTGAACACGATCGAGCGAAAGGAGTTGTGAAACTTATGGAGAGATACGCTAGATATTTACCCGACATGAAGATTGTCTACAATGGTCACGATGGTGCTAGGATTGGAGTTGCTGCAGAAGAAAGGATCAGGTTAGAAGGTCTGGCGAAAGAAGGAAAATGTGAGTCTCCTCTCTCTCGTCGCCTAATGTCGTTGACTGATCGCCTCCTCCTCCAATTAGTCGACGATGAAACGGAGCCACCATTTTGGCCCAAGGAGAAAGGGCCATTCCCTCAATGGGGAATGCCAGTTTTCTGCCCTCCCGGTTCTCCCGCTCGAATTCTCGGATTTGAACACTACGGATACCATGGAGGACTCGAAGCGACTGGACTCGAGATGATTCCCCTCGTAGAAGGATCTATCGGTTCAGTTGTCGGCGATTTCAAGCACTACATGAACGTCTGCGAAGCACCTCATTACCGACACACTCACGCGACAACTTCTTGGGTTTTCGCTCATCATCCAACTCAAGTTTTACCCATGTTCACTCCCGGTGTTCAATCTACTTTCGGAGACGTCCACGCTTTGATCGTCGAGCAGTTGGAGTTGGAAATGAGGCACGATCCAACTTGGGAAGAACGACCTTTCACCGCTTTACAATGGAGAGGTCAAACCTCGGGACCTCTGTGGGAAAAGAACACTCCTTGGAGAACGACTCAACGAGCTCGACTCCATTTACTATCTCACCGAGAAGAAGGGTTCAGGAATATTACAATTACCGACGAGAAGGATATGATGAGATCTGTCGAAGTACCGAATTATCGAGTCAACCCTTTGTTCTTGGACACTGGAATGGTCGGACCGGCAGTACAGTGCGTACAGGAAGATGGTACTTGTGATAAAATGTTTGAAGTGTTCCAAGGTTACGACAAAAGAATTTCGTTTGATCGCGCTTCGCTATACAAATACGTTCTCGGTGAGTCTTTTTTTTTTTTCACCTTGTCTTACAGTTCCTCCTGTGCAGAGACTGACAACATGATTCTGTATCGGGTAGATGTCGATGGAAATAGTTGGTCAGGTCGTTTCCGTCGATTGATGCTGTGAGTTTTACCTCTTGATTCCTAGAAGATTCGGGACTGACGTTCTCTATCACCTCAGTTCGAACGCCGCCGTAGTCAAGGCGACAATCTTCCGAGAATTCTGGACTGTGAGCTTCTTTTCCCCCTCAGTCACTAGCTAGTCTCGCGCTCTAAACTGACTTTGTTCGCTTTCGACAGGATTGGGCGATTCGTATGTCTTCCCGCCCTGCCGACCTTTCATGTCCGGCTTTTCGCTAACAACTCGTATCGATTATAGCTTGGCTTCATTTCATTCCTATGCAGGTGAGTTCTCAGAATCTTCCACTGCTCCAATCAATACGATTCTCGACAAAACTAATCTTGCCGTCTCTCTCCGCAGGTCGATTACTCTGATATGTGGGATATCATGGCTTTCTTCAGAGGCGGTATCAATGGTGAAGGAGCTCATGATCACCTAGGGAAAGAGATCGCGTCGGCTGGAAAAGAATGGGTGAAAGATTGTTATCGGTGGGCAGATTTAGAAGCTTATCAATTCAGGTTAGTCTACCGTCTCCTCTCGTTCTCGAGCTCGATCTCGGAACGTAGCTGATGAGATGATCTTTTCCCGAGCAGGCTTTTGTTGGAGTATGGGAGGTTGTACACGGATGAAACTGTGCCGGGTTCAAACGATTTCACGGGCGATGAGTAAATCTTCTCGCTTCATCCTTCCCTCAATCTCCCAAACATCTTGGAACTAATCTACACTCGCTGCTGATAGGTCGATCGAGCCATTCTGGAACGGTCCAGTTATCGTGTAGAGAAAAGAAAAAAGAGAAGAGCAAAACTTTTCAATAATGGAGAAGACTTTCATCTCAAGAGCTTCTTCCGACCATCTTTATCCTTCTCCTTCTTATTATCATTGTATCCTACTTAGTAAAAACCATCAACCGGGTAGACTTTAGTTCATTGCTGTTAGCATTTTTTTTTCAGTGTTCGCTTTTTTATTTGGTTTCCTGCTCGTTTTTACACAATACAATTGCATTTCTATCTCATGCTCACTCACCCGCGTTCGCTGCCGCGTTTCAAGAAAGATGAAGACACGTCATCGAGTCGAGTTAGCCGTTTCTTTAGTTAGCTTCGATCCTTCTTCTACCTCTCTCACTATCTACAATTCTACACCTGATTACCCATTACCAATGTCTGAAGTTAGCTCTCATCTATCAACATACAAGTTCAATGTCGTAAGTCTCTTTGACTCTCTTGTTGCTTGATCATCTCATCTTTTCTCCAATCACGACTCAAACTGAACCTGTACGATCCCCTTGCGAACAGAAAATGACATGTGGAGGTTGTTCAGGAGCTATCGATAGAGTGCTCAAAAAGACAGATGGTTCGTTTAACGCTTACACTCTCTCTCTCTCTCTCCTTCTTCCCTTCCCCACGATCCTTCCGCTCGGAACTCCTTTCCTCTGCCCCTATTCCCTCTCTGACACAATCGACCTGACTCACAATGTACTCGAGTAGGTATCAACTCGTACGAAGTTTCGCTAGATACGCAAGAAGTGATCGTGAGAACTCGAGAAATCAGCTACGAAGACGTTTTAGCAAAGATCAAGAAGACTGGGAAAGAAGTAAAGAGTGGAGAAATCGTTGGTGGTGGTCCTCAACCTGTATAATCACTTTGCGGCGAAAGGAGTTTGGGTCAAATTGTAAACACTATTCATGAAAGAAAAAAGAATGATTTTTATCTCTTTATCGTTTTCCAGAACTTGTACGCCTTGAACCTCTCTCGGATCTTTCTCGATGGGCCTGTCTGTGCGATCGGCGCTGTTACTACGATCTCCTGCACCAGTTGATCCCATGGAGTAGGTCAAGCAGCTGATCAGGAATCTTAACCATCAAACTTTCCCATTGATTCGAAGGAGAACCCTCACAGGTGCCGCCTGTCTACAAGCTGTACCGGGCTCTAGAGCGACACCATAGCGAGCTCTGCTCTCGTGAGTGAGCGGCACATTGGCTTCACTTTGAGCTCGAAGGAAGCGACATGGCTTTAGATTTCGACTATTCCGATCGGGAGTTTCTGTCCAACTCTCTGGCGTTCTCGACTCGCAGATGACCTCCGGAAGACGTGAGTCTCCATTGAGCAAGAATTGGGCCCGAGAGGCTCGTCAGCCACCAGTATTTCACAGATCTGAGCTTGCTTCACCTGTGCGATTTGGCTTTTCATCGAATAATTCCTTCTTCGTCAATTCCTCGCTTATCACTTTCAAGTCTGGCGAACGCTCGAACATACCTTACAATATAGCTGTCACAAATGCACTTTTGTGAGAGAGTCAAGCTAAGTTTGAAAATCACGAAACTCTTCCCCAGAAAATAAATTCTTTCCTTCAGAATCTCCCACCTCTTTTCAACCCCTCTCGTATCTCGACCAGGATGAGCGAGTTCAATTCTACACCACTCCGAATGCCACAAGCGTCTTCACCTCTCAAATCCGAACTCCTCTCTTCTTCCTCTACATCTTCATCAACAAGTTCTTCCTCAAGTACCCCTCAAACTTCTGACAAACTTGCACTAGAACACGAGAGACACTACAACGCAGTAAACAAGCAAGAACAACAGAGGGAAGCTTCAGAGCTGGAAGATTTCAGGAAACTCGCTTTGGAGAAACAATCAGAGGGAGGCAATAGTTTCGAACCTTTCGTAGGTAGTAGAGTCGGAAGTCCTATCCCCGATAGAAATGGTCTTGGATGGCCAGGTGCGTTTTCGTCCTCTTCCTTTTCTGTTGTTTCTCCGAATCAGTAGCTCCACAACTGACTCTGTGTTTCTCCTTTTCTCGGTCGATCTTAAAAGGTAAAGGAACTCTAGCGAGACTGAACTCTACAGAATCCGAGAAGTTGGAACGACAAAAGAAATTGGCAGACGCGGTCAAAACCGTTTTAGAATGTATCGGAGAAGATCCAGAACGAGATGGTTTACTCAAAACTCCTGAACGGTACGCGAAAGCCCTGTTGTGGATGACGAAAGGGTACGAAGAGAGGTTACCAGATGTGATTGGGAACGCGATTTTCGCAGAAGATCACGAAGAAATGGTTATCGTTAGAGATATCGATATCTTCTCTTTGTGTGAACATCACATGGTACCCTTTTCGGGAAAGGTAAGCACCCTGCGATACCACACTGGCCGTTTCGAACGAGCTGACAAGTAGTTTGGCTTTAGGTGTCGATTGGGTACATCCCGAACAAACACGTTTTGGGATTATCAAAACTTGCGAGAGTAGCAGAAACCTTCTCTAGACGTTTACAAGTACAAGAGAGGTTGACGAAACAGATTGCTACCGCTATCGATGAAGCGATCAGGCCCATGGGAGTTGCAGTAGTTATCGAAGCTACGTAAGTTCAATCTCTCTTCGGTCTCACCGTTTGGTGCAGCAGAACTAATTCGTTCGAGTGTCGAAAGTCACCAATGTATGACGATGAGAGGTGTACAGAAACCTGGCGCTACAACCATTACAAGTTCAATGTTGGGAGCTTTCAGGAGAAGTGATAAAACCCGTGCAGAATTCATGAGTTTGATCCGGTGAGTGGTTTTTCTTTCTTTTCTTTCTGGCTTCCATCTTCTGTTAATGTTTGATACTGATCACGGTTTCGACATTCATGAGAATTGTAGCAGCTCTCAACGATAGACCCCAGTTCCGGAATTCGTTTTCTCTTCCTCGTTCAACCGTATAAACCGCTGCTTTCAACCAGCAATTTCTCCATACTCAATACCCTCATTCCTTTTTTTTCCCATCAGCATTTCAACCTGTCTTATCTCTCTCTGGGCTTGTGTTCCCAATGTATCTTTTTTCAGGACTACTCCTTTTTCCCCCTTCTCCTTCGCTCTCGATTCGCAAACAAACAAAATTTCTCTTCTTCTGTTAGTCAGTACCTTCAACTGTACCCACTCTCTCCTTCTCATTCTTGCTTTTTTTTGAAACTATCTATCGATCCATTCAAGTCCTTTTCGACCAAATCCAGTGCACACTATTCAGAGAGAAAAACAAGAAAGAAAACCTCTTATGCTTTCTTATCTTGAGCGAGTTCCCACCGCATTCTCCTAAAGCGAGTGAGTCCAGAAGCGCGAGTTGTCTCTCTCTAAATTCGAAGAGATAAACATGCTTGAGCTGCAAAAAGTGAGGAGAAAACTCGAGGAGGTTTCAAGTGGAGGAGGGACAAAAATGTCGGTGTCGAAAGTGGTTGGGGTGATACTACAACATTAATACAAGGAGAGAGAGAGAGAGAGGGGAGAACGAGCATGAACGATAGAGAGCGGGAAAAGGCAAAGGGGTGAGTCGTCTAGGATTTTTTGAAGGTTTGCGATGAAGATTTGCGATGAACGGGGCGAGATAGCGGAAGGGGATGGAGAGAGCTTGACGACTATTGTCTGAACTCGGCCCAGTCTAGAAGAGAGTGTCCTGTGAGGTAAGAGAAACGAGTAGAAAAGAATTAGCTCTCGAGTCTCTGCGATTCCGGTGGAGAAAAGAGAAGAGAGACTTACTTCGTCACGAAGGTATTCTCCAACATCACTATATATCAGGTACCATTAGAATCGAGTCAGTATAGATTTACGAGGCTGGGGGAAAGACGAGAATGAGACGTACGCTTGGTTGAAAACGATAATTGCGGTAGGATCCGTCTTTCTCGTGTCGATCGTACTCCTGGCGGTAACCCCGAAACCCTACATTCACACGATGACATTAGTGACACAGTCGTTGGTCGGAGGAGACCTAGTTGGTCGACTTACGAGAGGAATATCATTCATCGAGTAAACTACTACTCCTTGATGTTCCATAATATCTTCAGTAGTCTTGCCAACGTGAGCTTTTACTACATGGTTTCCGTACAAGAAAGGCATTTCTCCGTTGGATTTGATCCAAACCTGTTTTGTTGCGAAAGTTGGATGAGAACAACAAAATCAAAAAAAAAGAAAAGTCGAAAAAAAAAAAGAATAAAAACTCACCTTGTGCTTTGCGTATCTACCCAAGAGGTCCAAAGCGGTAACGTGTAACCTGAACTTTTCAGTTTTGCTGAATTTACCCAAACAAACTCCCAAACTGATCAAGTTTACTCTCGGTACACTAACCGCTTGACGGATCATAGCTTCCCGTACGTAATAGACCCTCGATCGGTGTAGACGAAATACATGAGGGTCTTCGGGAGTGTCTACCAGGTGTACTAGGTTTGAACCGAGGTAGTTGGCCAACTTGGAGAAGAGAGTTTTAGTTTCAGTTTCAGTGAGAGGTCGCATGACTGTTTCGAATCAACTGGAATGTGTAAGCTATTGAGCTACTTGAACGGGAATTGAGAGGTAGACTGACTCGGTTAGAGGTGGTGAGGTGATAGGCAAGTGGAGAAAGGAGAAAGATCTCTGAACTTTTTTTGATCAACCTTGTCGGAAATTTCACAGTCTCATGAGAAGCTACAGGATATAGCTAGATGTACTTCTCAGGTTGTAATCATGTAGATCTAGTAGAGAAGAGAATTACTTGAAATCGAACCTTGACGAGAGTTTCGAACTTGTTACTTTACTCCTCATCTCGACTCAACCCGCACCGACCAAGATGCATCGCAATTCTTACGACAATGACAACTCGACCTTCTCACCACAAGGTCGACTACACCAAGTGAGTAAATCTCTCTCTCTCTCTCTGTCCCTCTGGTTCAACTCGAAGCGAATGACGCGGCTCATCTCTCCCTCTCTCCCCGCTTGTACTGTTCCCGGTCAGGTTGAATACGCATTGGAAGCAGTCAAACAAGGTTCGGCATGTGTAGGACTCCGCTCAGACACCCATGTAATCCTTCTCGGATTAAAGGTAAACTCGACCCCTTTCCGTCACCTTGTTACTCCCCCCTCTATCTATCTCTCCTCTCGAATACTGACAATAGCTTGTATGCTCGTGCCTGTGTATTTCAGAGATCAACTGGAGAATTAGCTAGTTACCAAAAGAAGTTGATCAGGATTGACGATCATTTAGGAATCGCAATCGCTGGATTAACTTCAGACGCTAGGGTTTTATCAAACTTTATGAGAACTCAAGCCATGAGTTCTAGAATGCTGTACAACCGTCCTTTACCAGTCAGTAGGATCGTAGGTGCTATCGCTGATAGTAAGTCTCGTCTTTTACCTCGCAACCTCTTCGCATTCGCAATACTCGAGCTGAATCGTTCCCGTGTATACTCCCCAATCAGAGGCACAAATCAACACTCAACATTACGGTCACAGACCCTACGGAGTTGGTTTACTAGTTGCAGGTTACGATGTAAAGATTCGAAAAATCCCTTTCTCACCTTTCGTAATCGAGATCCCCCCCAACTGACACCCCCCACACTTGCGTCAATCATTATTACAGGATAAAGGACCTCATTTATACGAATTCTCTCCTTCCGGAAACTGTCTAGAATACTACGCCATGTCGATCGGAGCTCGTTCTCAATCTGCGAAAACTTACCTCGAAACTCATTACTCTAGTTTCCCTAGTTGTTCCCTACAAGAGTTGATCAAACACGGGTTGAACGCTTTGAGGGATACTTTACAACAGGATAAAGAGTTGACGGTAGAGAACACTTCGATTGGAATCGTTGGTTTAGGTGGTCAAGAATCATCAACTTCATCAGGAGCAGCAGAGACGGAAAGTGATGTAGTCAAAATGGAACAACCTAGTAACACTCCTGCGGCGTTAGGAGAACAAGTAGAAGGTTCTACAAAGCAGGAACAGGAAGAGTTTTTCAAGTTCAAGATTATCGAAGGTCAAGATTTGGAGAAATATTTGAAACTGATGACTCCGAGGGAAGAAACAGAGGGAGCTGCAGGAGGAGGAGGAGGAGGACCCGTACAAGAAAGACCGGCTACTGAGATTGCAGGTGGAGATGCTCCTCAACAACCGACAAGTGGTGCAGGAGGTGAAGAGATGCAAACTGATTAGAGGAAGGGAAAAGAAATCCTTGCAATCACTTTTTTTGTTCATCCTTTGTACGAACCATCTCTCGGGTACAGACGCAACGACTAGAGAGAGATCTTTCAAGCGGGTTGAGCGACGGAAGGACATTGACGATCAGGGATTCGATTTTACAACAACAAATAGTCTACTCGCCTCGCACGAAAAACTCTGTGCTCAATGATCTTCCTCTTCTGTACCAGGGCAGTTCTCCTCGAGGTCTTTCGCGTCGTTGTACTGACAACCGCAATAGAAACAATAGCTGAGATGAGGTTCGAACGAGAGAAAGAGAAAAAACGGTCAGTATCAAAAGCTTAGAACGACGAAGCTGAGCCAACGAGAGAGTACTCACTGATAGTGATGCCTCAAGTAAGACAGAGTCAAAGCCAATCTCGTACTGACATCCATCGCGAACCACTCTTCCTTCTCTTCCTTTTTCAATCCCTGTTCCCTGATCCTCTGTTCTTTCCTCTCTTTCTCCTTCTCGAACTCTTCCTGTTCTCTCTTGAGTTCTTCATCCTCGGGGTCATCGACTACTGTATCACTCCTACCTCTCAAATAATCCAATTCACTCTTTTCCCTCCTCTTTTCCAACTTCCTATCGTCCCCTTCTTCCTGCTCTTCCTCACTCTCGACTTCCTCGTCGAGTTGTTCGAAAAGTCGTTTGTTCTTGAACTCCCTCTCTTGTCTCTCCAACTCTTCCGGGTCGAACCACATGACGTTCTCTTCGATCCCTTGTCTCCTATCCAATTCTTCCAAAGTTCTCCTACAAGATTTCAAAATTCCAAACGCTCGTTTAGAATCTATCGTCGAACGGATATGGGACAAGAAGGAAGAGAGGGAAGGAAGGGGAGTAGAATCGATCGAAGAAATTGTTGAAGTTGAATCGACTCCTCCGGAGGAGAGCGAAGGTCGAGGTATTACTACTACTGATGGGGAAGGTTTTTGAGGGATACCTAATCCGGTACGACCTACAGTTTGACAAAAGAAAAAAGAATGGACGAGTTTGGGGGTAAGCTCGGAAAAGAGAGAAGATCGAGAGAAAATTGAGAGAGGTGTTTCTTACCGGTTCTGATTTGAAACTTTATAGGTTCATTAGTAGGTCTCGTCGTTGTCGGTGCCGGTTCTAGTTGGTCTGAAGTACAGGCGGATGTCGAAGCTTTGACGGAATTTGCCGGGGTCGTGGAGGAGGGAGCGAAAGAAGCTTTTGCGAAACCTCGAGGTGCTGAACTCGTATTTGAATCCTTCTTTCCGAGTGACTCGCCAGGTTTGAATCCCATAGCTCTGTAATCGATCGAGTGAGTCCTACCAGTGCTCAAATGAGAGGGAGAGGCCGGAGAGGGACTGACTGCATCATTTTGAAAGCCTTGTTCTCTCCACCTCCTCCTTGAGCTTGTTCCTTCTGAGCCTTGTCCAACAAGTTGTTACTGAGTCCTATAGCTCTCTGTTCCTCTTCTAGTTGTTTACGAGACTTGTTCTTGCCTTTCAATTCCGATTCGATCAACTTTCGTTTCCTCTTCTCGGCGTAACTCAATTCGTGTGAGTTTGTTTGGGGTACGTCTACTAGGAAGCGAGGATCATCAAAATCTGGTTCTGAATCAGACATCTTGGTCGTGAGTTGATGAGGAAGTGGTCGACTCGGAAATGACATCGCTAAAACTGATCAGTTTCCCTCCCCTCCTTTCGCTCGTACTCACTTTCCCAAGAGTATGTTTTCCTTCACAGCAAAACAAGGAGGTACTGCTTCGCGGTCTTCATTCTCTCGTCGCACGACTCCCCCGATCTTCGCGCGACAAGTTCCAGTTCCAGTTCCATTCGTTCGATCTTATGCCGCTCCTTCAGTATCTGCCGATCAAGATCACTACGCGAATCTAGGCGTAGCAACTTCTGCAACTCGTAAACAAATCAAAGATAAATTCTATGAAGTTGGTCTTTCCCCCCTCCTCTCTTGAATGTGGTCATTTCTCTTCGGAATCTAACCTTCTCTCTCCTGTCTCTCTATCTGTTCTCTAGTTATCACGTAAATATCATCCAGATGCTCCCTCTACTTCCTCAATGACTCCAGATGAACGTACCGCACGTTTCCAACAATTATCTCAATCCTACTCTGTACTTTCCGATCCAAACTCTCGTAAATCTTACGACTTGTCGAGAGGAGGGACTGGTTCACCTAGTCACCGGAGGAGTAGACACCATGCAGGGTACACGAGGGGTAGTGGTGGAATGGGTTACGCTCAAGGAGGTTATTCTCAAACTAGTGGAAACGAAGAAAGGAGGAAAACTGCAAACTACGCTTGGCAACATCCTCAGAGGGGTAGAGCCGGGGCATCGGCAAACTCATCGACAGCGGAAGGAGCAGCTCATTCGAGACCGGATCCGTTCGCGCAGAGGAGTCAGAGAGGAGACGATCATTTGGCGAGTTTTGCGAAACGGGCTAGGATGAGACATGAACAAACGATGGGGAGAGGAGGTGCAAGTTCTGCTACTGTCGATGCTCATTACAAGGCTGGAACTGCAGTGTTTGGAAGAGCTAAAGCGGAGGAGGAAAGTAGATTGATCAACGATTCGAGTACCGTGAGAAGTTCTCAAGTGAGTCGAGGAAATCTCATTCTATCTTTTTCTACTATGTATTTTCGAACTGATTCGTTTCCGTTCTTCTTTGTAGGTCTTGTTTTTATTCGGATCAGTCTTTGTCGTCGCATGGTTGTTCAGCGGAGGTCACGACCGACATGAACAGTCGACTCCTAGAACGAGACGAACTGCATAACTCGCAATGTCACATATCATATCCTCTACCTAGAATCTCATTCAGTCTCTACATCCAACCCTGTTCGATCGCAAGTGTCGAGAGAGAGAGAGACAGAGAAACGGCAATTGTGCAGTTTGACAAATTTCTCGCAACCTCGATCGCGAAGAATTTGGGCTCAAGCGTAAATCCCTCAAACGAGATAGGATATTGATAGATAGCAGTAACATACGGAAGAAGCAGATAATGTGTGCGTAAAATTAAGATGGAAACAAACAAGAAAAAAAAGAGGGGGCAAGAGAGGGGAACCGGGTATCGACGAGCGACTGACAATGGTGGGGAGAAAAGAAGAGATCTAGGAAGCGAAACTATTCTTGCTACGGATAGCAGAGAATTTACTACTGGATTTCGATCCGGTTGTGGAAGAGGATGACGACGAGCCTTTCCTGTTCAGTTTCGAAGATGAAACGGATGAAGTTGACCTCGAAGCTGATGTTCCACCTTTCTTGAAACTCGTACTATTCAAATCCAAGCGAAAAAGAGTCAGTGTTCGGTCGAAGAGAATGATGGGGAAAAAACAAAGCAAAAGAAAGCTCACACTGCACTTCTACCTCCAGCAGACATTCCATTCCCAGCTTGACTCTCTTCTCGAGAATCGCCAGTCTTGTAGTTGATCAATCCTCCGAACGAATCTGTTCTACCGATAGAGTATTGAGACTACCGAAGGAAGAAGCAGTTGGGAATTAGCTCGTGTCCCGGAAGAGAGAAAGAGAGAAAATCAGCTTACCTCGATATCTTCATAATTGTCCTTTCGCGGTTGAAGAATAGTCGATTTAGAAACAGCGGCTTGAATACGATTGTTGGTTCTGAAAGCTACGACGGGAGAACTAGAGTTTCCGAGATGGATTTCGAGTTGTGATTCAATCTCTTCCTCGTGCAATCTCGCTTCTTCGAGTTCTCGCTGTATTGAGGGAGGGTCCAGAGTCAGTTCCCACCTACAGGAAGCAAAGACGGTTCTAGACTCACCTGTCTCTGAACTGCTTCAGCTCGAACGTCGTTGTAACTTGTTTTCACGTTGACCTGGTGACCACCGAAGAAATCTTGACTCTCTTGAGCGTACTGCTCGTACTCGTCGTCTTCTTGGTCGCGCTCGTGATCCGAAGTTTGAGAAGCGTCGAACATGTCGAAATCTCCTTTCGTAGCATCGGGACCGCAAGTTGATTGAAGTTGCTTCGCGAACGATCTCGTCTTCTCGTTCTCGTCTAGTAGATGATAGAAACGACTTAAGATCAGCTCAAGTCGACAGGCGGGAGGCAGAGAGAGAGAGAGGAGAAGAAGCCTTACGAAGTTGAAGGACTGTCATACTGTCGATCCTTTGTTGCTTTTCGCGACGTTCTTGTCGAGAAAAGTCATCATCGAAGTCGTCGTCGCTGAGATCGACACCCTTGCGCTTGTTCCGCTCTTTACCAGCGGCAATGTTCTGAGCACGTTTCAAGTCTGCTGCTTCTTGTTTGTCCAATGTCTCTCTACAAACGAAAAAAGGTCAGTACAGCCCAAAGTGTCGGACAAAGTTGTATGATTGTGTAGACTCACCGGTGAAGATCTTGAGCGCGAGCGTCTTGCTCAGCTCGAAGTTCCTCCGAAATGACAGAGTTGTCGACCAATTCTTTCAGTTCAGCATCGTGACCTTCCTCATCTTCGTCACCACTAGCGGCATTGAGTCCTCCCGCTTGTTCTTCGTCCGAATCTAGGTTCGCTTGATCATCGATGAAAGCGATCATCTCCCGTCGACGTTTCGGGATTTGTACTGTTTCTTGAATCGGTGCGAGAGCGGCACCTTGTCGTAGTATGGAGAAAGCGTCTCGAGGTTGAGCTGCTGAAGGGAAAGATTCACCTCCATCTTCCTCCTCTACGACCTCGGTAGGATCAGGTTGAGTTTCAGAAAGGCTGTCGTTTCGAACGAGAGCGGCGTGACGGCGGAGAGACTTTGGATGACGGTGGGCTTGAGTGGGAGTAGCGTCGACTTGAGTCTGAGTGAAGTTTTGAGATTGAGAATCTTGAGCGGTCGAGAGAGAATCTTGGAAGATCTGAGAATCGCGAGGTGAGAAAGAAGGAGAATCGGCGAATAGACCAACTGGTCGAGTTTGAGTCATGAACCTGGGGGAAGAGGGCGAGATGTATCAGCACGCGAACAGGAGAAGGGAGAGAGTAGAGGAACTGACCCTTGTTTGTTGATGTATTGACGAGGGATAACATTTTCTCGAGGAGTTCCAGGTTCAATGTTGTGAACAGCACCACGAGCTTCGAGAAGAGCGGCGTCGGCAGCTCGCTCAGCTGTGCTGATCAAAGGTTCTGCAACAAACATAGTAGGAGCCGCCATCGAAGGTTCAGCAGCTCGAGCGAATCCTTCTCCCTGTTGTTCGCAAATCGAAGGGTGAGTCTCGCTCTTATGTAACAGAGGAAAGAGAGAGGTAGCTGAGCTCACATCGTTATCACCTCCAACAGCTTGACTGAATTGAGAATTGAAGAACTGAGAGAAACCTCCTGCGTCGTCGCCATCTCCGCCACCTCCAAAGACATCGAGAGCCATTCGCACGGGAGCAGCTACCGGTGCGACGACTGAAGGAACGACTTCCGTAGCTTCGGGAAGAGTAGGTACCGTCGATTTGGAACTCGTAGTTTGAGCTTCTTCTTCCTCCTCCTCCTCGTCGTCGTCAACGACAACGCGAGGTTTAAAGTTAGGCTTGCGAGCGACTGGTTGCTGTCCCTCCTCTTCATCTCCCTCGTCCATGTCTTGAAGTTGAGCAGCGACGTCTCGGTGACCGAATCGATCCGAATTCTGGGAAGATGCGGGCATCACGAGCTCTCCGTCACTGTCAAATTCTCCTTCCTCTAACTCGACCTCTCCTCCTCGACTAGTCTTGACCGGGACCTCGGGAACGTCCGAACCACTTCCGTTCTCTTCGTCTTCAGAAATTTGAGCTTCTACTTCCTCCTCACTGTCAGCCTTGTAATCTGAATCTGCTTCCTCCTCGAGCCGTTCGTCCTCGTCTCGTTGCTCTTCCTGTTGCTTCTTCTTCTTCTCGAGCATGCCCTTGACGTCGATCCGTTCAGGTTCTGCCATCGTTTGTTCAGTCTGCTCGTTTAGTTGCCTTCGATAGTTGGCAGACTTTTCGAGTCGAGACTGAATCGCTTGCCGTCTCGTCTTCTCGAGTAGTACGTGATCGAGGTCGGACTTGGTAATCTCAGTGTGCTTGTGAGCTTTCGAAGTTGAAGCTCGGTTCTTTGATTTGACGGCGGAAGGAGAAGGAGCGTAATGGTGAGCGGGATCCAAATTCCGACCGAAGTCTCGTCCAGCACATTGTAACTGACTGTCCGTAGGGTCTTCGTGATGAGAGGGATCGACGCGGGCGAGATCTCGCACGATGTGGTGCAGTTGAGTTCCAGGCCGAGGAGTCGAAGTCGAAGCGTGGTGAGAGCTCGTTCGTCGAGAGCCCATCGGAGGAGGTCGAGGTGGTAACTGAGGTTGTCCTTCGATCTCTATATCCGAATCTGAATCTGCTGCTACTTTCGCTTGAAGTGCCTTGATCCTAGCTTCTCTAGCTCGTCTCTTTTCCAACCTTTCTTTCTCCTTTTCCTCCTTTTCTCGTTTTTCCCTCTTCTCTTTCGCGAATAACTCGTCAAGCGATAGTAGATCTTCCTCGCTATCGTCATCTTGAACCGCCGAAGTCGAGGCCTTCTTCTTGTTCGCCCAAGCGGCTGCCGAAGCGATCGAGATTTTTTTCTTGCCTTGGGGAGTAGCTTCGTGATCCTCGTCAAATTCGATAGGTGATTCTTCTCGTTGTTTACCGAGCGCTTTCGCAGAAGGTTGGTGAGATAGTCGAGCTCTCGGCGAGGAAGTGTTGACGATTGAGTCGGAGGAAGAAATGATAATTTCGTTCTCTGGTTGTCGAGGCCGAGAACGAGAAGGAGCAGGAAGAGCGGAATCACTATCGAGATGCGGGCAAGTCAGCGAAGAAAATTCTCATATTGCTAGAGTCGTCAAGAGGAAGGAAGATTTACCGTCGATGCGAACGAGCGTTTTTGAGAATGTCGTTCACGCTAACTCTGTTTTTGATGTGAGGCTCGAGTCTTGCTTCTTGTCCTGTGTTGTGTTGGAGAGTGTCAGATGCGGTCTTTGCAGAAGTAGTGGAGCGGAAGAGCTCACCTCGAGCGATCGTTGCCGACATTTTATGCATCTCTTCCTCTGCCTTCTTGGTGAGTCCCTGCACGCATCAGAACCAATATCGCGTCAACAAGTCGGTCGAGTCGAAGTAGAGAGAAAGGAAGAGCTCACCTTGACTTTAGTCTTTCCAGAAGCTTTCTTCTTTTTCTTGAACATCGATTTTGGTTCTTCTTCGCTACTTTCGTTCTCGATCGCATCTGAGGTGGCCTCTTCCTTCTTGCGAGGTGGAGAGATGACAGGTGCCATTGCAGCCTTCTTCTTGAGAGCGAGGGCTTGAAGTCGTTCTTGTTTCGAAGGAGCAGGAGCTGAAGCAGTGTCTCGAAAGGGTGACGAGCTGCCGACGTCTCCTTCTTGATCAGAAGACTCGGGCACGACTGATCGTCTCGGAGGTACAGTCTTGAGAGTTCTGTTCGCTTCTGCCTCCTCATCCTCCGCATCTTCTTCGTCTTCGGAATCGATAATCGCGCGAGGCTTCTTCATGCGAGATCGAGCAGTTGGGGCGAGGACTTGCTGAGATTCGTCTTCGTCGGTTTGAGAGAAGATTCGAGAGGAGAGCTGCTGACGAGCGACGTGAGGAGTAGGTTGAGATGAGAGAGTGTCGTTCGAAGCGGGATCTGATTCGGTGAGAGTCGGTAGGGAAGACGATGATGGAGGTGGTAGTGCAGAAGCAACTTTGGAAGGTCGAGCTGGAGAGGATTGATCTCGTTCGTCCATCTCTTCGTCGATAGCTTTGAGTTGATCCGCGATGTTGCCGTTTCTCTTGAAGAAATTGATCGCTCCTCCTTCCTCCTCGTCCGATGATTCGTCACTGAGGTTGTTCAAAATACTTGTTACCTTCTGGCGAGTAGCTTTGTCCTCTGTTCCTTCTCCCTCTCCCTCTGTTGAGGTTGGACTCGTCGAACGAGGTTCACTCAAGTCTGCTTGAGAGCTCGAGTCTCCCTCGTTTCCGGCGTAGTCTCTACCTGTATCCGTCTCCATTCTCATAACATCCTCGTCTGGATCCGTCTCTGGGATAATCACGGTAGAGTGATGGTCGAGAGGTTTTCCCTTTGATTCAACTTCCTCCTCCTCGATCACTTTCTGTTTCCCATACCTCCTTGTTGGCGGTTTGACGCGTGCTGAAGGTATTACTTCTCCCGAAAGAGGTCGAGTGATGGTTGTCGACGCGAAAGTTGGTGATGCGGGTTCAGTTTCGAGTTCGCTAGCTGGCAAGGTGGTAAGCGCTGAAGTATCTGGTTGATCTACTGTGCTCATCTCAGTACTTTGACGCGTTGGGTTGGCGAGAAGAGGCGAGATCGAAAGCTTCGAGATGGACGCGTCGAAAAGAAGAGAGAGAGAGAGAGAGGGAAGTGGGAGAGAGGGAAGCGACCGTTCGTGGTGTTACGCGTAGTTGTACCAGTAAGAGATGACTGTGGCGTGTTTGTCGAGAAGAGAGTGTGTAGAGGCGGAAAGACAATTGAGTCCAAAAAGTTTTCGCGTTTGGTCGATTCAAATCCGCGGGCATAGTGATTCGTCGTTTCAGAGAGACCTTTCCAGTCTTTTCTGCTGTTTTGTCGGTACAGCTTCGATGCCCGCAGATGAGCAAGCAAGCCCTCCTAGAGGCGAGTTGAGAGCTCCAAAAATTGTTCGTCGAGGATCAAAGCTCTTCGCAATGGTTCTCGCTTTCCGTTTCTAGCGAGTATGGCTTACCTTTTGTTCTCGATTCGTTACAGCAAGTCGCTTTCAAGAGTTTCGTAGCCATCAACTGATAAAGGATGATAGGCTTTCGAGGGTCGTTACTCAGAGTTGCGGGGACGAGCTTATCGAGGAGGAGAGTCAACCCTGTTTCAGTTTATCGTACGAAATGAGGGTTCCGAAGCAATACAAGGGGACAATCAGCTGACAGCTGAGCGAGTGAGAGGCTCGAGCTTTGGGGTGGGGAAAGGTATAAAAGAGGAAGGAAACCCGAATTTGCTCCTTTGTTCTCTTTTCATCACTTTTGGAGAAAATTTTTGCACAAGCCTCTTTCCTTCCTTCCTTGCTCTGAAAGGGAGGACGCTTTCTTCGCTTCTGTATCTTCTGCTACTACAATTAACTTCACTCGCCCGATGGTGGTCAGCAGTTCCGAAGCGTAAGCCCATGCTCTTTCCATCTCCCATTGACAAAGTTCTGACCGTTAACCTTTTGTCCTTGAACAGCTTACGAAGGTTTCACGCTGGACGCCAGCCAGAACGTCGTGACCACACGTCTGCTAGACCCGTACCCATGAGTGCATTGTCAAGAGCCGAAAGGTTGCCTGCAAAGTGCAAATCCGAACTCTCCGCTGGACTCGTTGCTGTCGGAGGTGGTCAACAAAAGAAAGAACTCGAAATGAGATCTAGGTTGAAGTTCGCTTCACACCAACGGAAACTCAAAAAGTTGTACGAGGAGAGAGCGAGCGTCGAAGCTCTCGTAGCTGAGATTGAAAAAGACGAGGAGGAAAAAGAGGCCAAACCGTTAGTTCGGGAGTCGCAGGCTCTGCCGCCTCCCTTGGACATCGGTATCGCTACGCGAGTTGACTCTCCTCCGAAATTGAAGAGAGCTACGATGCAGACAGCTGATTCAAAAGCGAACTTCTCGCTTCCTACTCGTACGACTCGACACCTACGCTGGAGAAGGAGGCGCCTATCAAGACGAATAAGCGGAAATGGGCAGGCACAGACAAGAAAGGAAAGGGGAAAGAAGCTTTCTCCGAGGTTAAAGACGAGGTTGAGAAAAACGGTAAGCTTCGTCTCTCCAAAATCTAGCTCTAGCTCACCTTCTCATGGCTGATCTCCATTGATTTGTCATGTTGTGTCGTAGCCACGCTCTTCATCCTTCCTTCCTCCTCCTCTCCGTCGTCGTTTGATGACAGCCTTCTCAAATATCCTTCACCCATTCTCGGAGTCAACCTCCCTTCCACCTCGCTTTCCTTTCCCGATCCTCCGCACCTTGAGACTGTCGACAATAACACCGACCCAGTATCAACGGTATCTAGTCAAGCGTCAACAAGAGGTCGTCGCCATCGTCGTTGTCGCTCAAAATCGAAATCGAGGACGCTCAGTGAAAACCCAGAACCTCGGAGGACGAGATCCGTCACTCGCAAGGCAGAAGCAGCCCGCAGGACCATCGAGAGAGAAATGGAGGCTCGACAAGCGGAAGAACCCGAGGTCGAACTGCAACAGCAAGATTCAGAATTCGATTGGGATCCTTTCCGCTTACCCTCCGGCACTGCGAATCCATCGTTATCGCCCTCTCCCTCCATTACCTCCTCACCTCCTCTATACACCGTTCCACCATATCGTCTACCGTCAGCGGAACCTCCAACTTATGGTCGACTCGAAAAGGCTTTGAACAAGAAAAGGGAAAATGTGTGTTCGGTTGATCTGCCAGCTTGAAGCTGTGTTTTGTGTATATAGTTCTCTCTATTACTTTTGTACTAGTATAATAGTCTGATCAGGAATCCATTCGTGCGACTGCGACTGCGACCGTGACAAAAACGAATCGGATCGAGTTCAGAGAAAGAGCTGCATGCGTAACTTTGACAGGTGGTTTGTTTTATCGATTTAAAGAACGCGCGAGGCGCTTTAACTGTTTCTATGACTACGAGATGGAGAGTCAAAGAGAGCAGGACGGGATTGCACGCCTAGCTTCTCGAAACACTCTCCGCCGCGTTTTCTTCAGCGAAGCCCAGCTCCCAAAGAAGAAAGACTCTTTGCTTCATCCATAGCCTCAAGAGATGCTGCACGTCGCTCTCTCTCACATACGCACTCGGAGACGAGACAGAAGAATCATCCTCTTCTCTAGCTGCACCTTCGTTCGAAATGTCTCGGACTCTTATGTCTCTGACTGGCTAGAGCATCTCTTTTGACCATACATAGGAGAGCTCATAGTAAGAACTCGTGTCGGTCCCGAGAAACAGAAATGCAACCAGCAACTTTGATAGGTTGGAATTTGAAGTTTTGTTACTTTTGACCATACATAGGAGAGCTCATAGTAAGAACTCGTGTCGGTCCCGAGAAACAGAGATGCAACCAGCAACTTTGATAGGTTGGAATTTCAAGTTTTGTTTTGGAAGAATTAGATCAATTTTTAAGCTTTGGTAGCGTCCATGATGGCTTGAACGATATCCCCATCAGCCGATTGAATAGCTTGAATAGCTATTCAGAACAGAGCTTGATCAGTAGTCTGAAGTGAAAAAGGAATAAAAGAATGGTTTTCTCTTTACTCACCTTTCTCCCTCGAACAGTTTGCTTGAGAAACTACCAAATTGATATCATCTTCCGAAACCTCAGTAGAAGTAGTAGATTCAGGTTGTTTCTCTCCTCTAGCTTCAGCTAAAGCTTTTGCTTGTTTAGCTTGTCTAGCGGCTTCAGCGGCTTGACGAGATTTAGATTCGTCGACGGTTGAAGCTCCTCCGGCTGAACCTTGTTGAGGTTGAACAGGTTGGATAGGAGGGAAACCGGCTACTGCGTCTTCGTTTTTACCTTCTCCGAAAACGATGTAACATTCAGATCCGGGACTATCAAAATCAAAATTCGATGTCAGTCAAAGAGACAGAAAGAGTTGAAGGTCAAGAGATTGACTTACGATTTGAATACCTCGGGGTTGGAGATGGCGAAGAGAACCTAAAGATATTCCAATCATTCGAGAGAGTCAATGAGAGCCAGAGAGAGAGAAGAGAAAGAGAGAGCGAAAGAGATGAAACGTACACCCTTGGGTCGCTTCATCACAACGCGAGAAACTCCATCAATCTTCTTGAGTCCTAGTTTACTGAGAGCTGAACCATCCAAATGTGGATATTTATCACCCGAGTCAGTATCGCAGTCAAGAGAGTAGGGTTTTTGGGGAAGGAGATGGGAGAGAGAGAGAGATTGTCTCATACACACCTTTACGAGCCTTGAGTTCAGGACCTTTGATGTGAGTAGCTTGCTCATTGAGAGAAGAGTTGGTGAGATCGTTGGAAAGTTCTTCGACAGACATGTTTGGGATGAGTTGATGGTTAGAAACCAGACAGAGGGCCGGGAGATTGTTTCGACTACTCTCTCCACCTCGACAACTATCTCTCACAACAAACCCAAACAGCACACTGGAGCGAACTTACCCTTCAGTTTGGATACTAGTCTCGTTCCTCTCTTTCCTGTTGATAGGTAGTCTCAATTTGACGGATTACTTGTCCCCTCCCGATTCTCTCATCCCCACTATCCCTACTCTCAATCTCGACGACATGACAACGACGACAACGACAACGACAACGACCAAGAGTCAATTAGATCAAGTATTACTAGAAAAGAGAATTAGATTCCTAGAAGATTTCAAAAATGGGAAATCCAAAGAATGGACTATCGTGATGGGTAATGAAGCTGGAGGTATTTTACTCTCTTTCCCTTCGCAAGGTATGCTCTTGGAACTGACTGACACAGAAGAGTAATGCAGATTTAGATTCTTTAGCATCTTCAATAGCTTATTCCTATTTCGCATCTCCTTCTACTTCTACTTCTTTCAATATTATTCCACTTCAATTAACTCCTAGAACAGATTTATACCTCCGACCTGAAAATTTGGAATCTCTAGCTCAATCAAACATTTCCTTATCCTCCCTACTCACGATCGACGACCTTGAAAATGAAGGAGAAGGAGATTTTAGTTCTTTAGAATCTAATTACGTTCTAGTAGATCATAATTCCCTTTTACCAATCTTCAAAACCTCCTCCTCATCATCACAAGATAGTAGAGTAGTTTCAATAATTGATCATCACGTAGACGAACAACAACATTTATCTGCATCACCTAGAATCATCGAACCAGTTGGTTCTTGTTCTTCTTTGATCACTAATCATTTCCTCCTCAAACAAGGCTTTGAAATACCTAGAGAGTTGGCAGACTTGTTGATCAGTACAGTTCTGATAGATACTAGGTTGAAACCGGTTGAAAAAGGTGGGAAAGCAACTGTTAAAGATTTGAAAGCAGTTTCTTTGTTATTACCTTTTTCTACTTTTACTTCTTCTGTTCGAGGAGGAGAATATATTGGAATCAAAGGGGAAGGAGGAGGAGAAGAAGAGGATAAGTTGGAAATTAGGTTGAAAGAGAAAGGAGATTTCCTAATCAAATTGAAAGAAGACGTTTCATGGATGAATGGTAGAGATTTATTAAGGAGAGACTACAAAGAATACATCGTTACTGAATCTACTCAAAGTGGATTGAAATATGGTTTGAGTACAGTTCCATTAGGGTTGAAAGTTTGGTTGGACAAGTTTGAAAAATCTAAAGAAATCGAAGAGGGAGTTTTGAAAGACGTCAGAGAATGGATGAAAGAGAGAGAACTATCGTTGTGTGGAGTTTTGACTAGTTACACCCATGTGAAGAAGAATGGGAACTTAGGGAAACATAGGAGAGAGTTGTTGATTTTCACGATAGAGGAAAAGTTTGATGAGATTGTTTTCAAAGGGTTGGAAACTGATCAAGTTTTACAATTGGAGGAATGGAAAGAAGTTGAAAATTATGGTGGACTAGATCAAGGAGTGAGATTTTCAGGAGGAGGAGGTGAGAGTCATCGTTACGAGAGATGGAAAGTTTGGCAACAAGGTAACACGAGAGCTACTAGGAAACAAGTAGCTCCTGTTTTGAAAGATCTGGTCACTCTAGCTTTGTCGCAATAGATTCACTTCAGATATCGAAGGCCTTTTCAATTGAGGGAGAGAGAGTTGAGAGTAGTGATTTAATGTTACAACAAAGAAAAACGACAGTTTGTTTACGTATAATTGATACCTCCTCTCTTTCCTCGCCCTTCCCGATTAAACCCACCCGGTATAACTCTCGTATTCCTATAGTTTGGTTCCTTCTCCTAAACCTTCTTTGCCAGTAGTTTTAAATTGAGCTGGTTCATTCCCTCTGAATCGTTTCCTGTTTTTCCCAATTCACGATTCAGCTCTCACTCGCTCTCGTCGGGAATAGTATTCTCACAAAATACGACGATATAGAGAGAGGGGAATAAGTCTCACCTCATATCCAACTAACGAAGCCACAGAGAATGAACGGATCGGAACGAAAGAAAGAAAGGTTTTTAGCTTCTTCCCTTCTCTTATCTCAGGAGCAGCAAGAGAGTTGGAGCTTACCATTCCTTTCTTACATTCAAAGAAAGATTTCCTCAACAATTGACATTCCTCTGGTAACTCGTCTACATGGTGTTTTAAACAATCTTGTGGAGTCCTAGGTGGATCGGAGCGTAAGACACAATCTGATTTTAATATACAACTTGCCAAGGCTTCTCTGATACCTGAACAAGACATTTTGTCGATTGGTGAGGGTCGAGTGAAGAGTTCGAGATCAAGAACTTAAGTGTCTCTTCTCTTAATCTCTACCACTCACAGAGAGTATGCTTCGAATATCAACAACAACAACAAGGACAAGATCAACACTAGTAGCCAAAGGGTGTATCAGATCGTACTCTAGTAGTAGTAGTAGTAGTAGTCCATTCGTTTACACCGCATTGAGTTCAACTAGATCTCTCTTGTCTATACAAGGTAGAGATTCTACAAAATTCTTACAAGGTCTAGTTTCAAACGATGTCAAAAAGTTACAACAATCTCATGGTGTGATTTATGCTGGATTGTTACAAGCTGATGTAACAAAAACTTCACTTCTCTCTTCTCTTCTCTTTCCTCTCTCTATCTCTAATACCGCTTTTATTGAAAACAGGGTAGATACATGTCTGATATCTTCTTACATAATCATCCAAATCCTTCAGATCAAGATGTACCAAATTATTTCCTAGATCATCCAAATTCTCATTCTAGTTTGATTCGGACTTATTTCAAGAGACACGTTTTGAGATCTAAATTGAAATTGGCTAAAACCGTAGATCAAGATTACCAAGTTGTACAAATTTGGAGGAATCCTTTATTCAATTCGAATTCGAGTGCGAATTCGAGAGAAGAGATTCAGAAAGCTGAAGAATGGTTAGAGAATCAGAAAGGGTTCAGTAGAGATCCAAGAGTAGCTGGAATGGGTTGGAGGTTCATAGCTGAAAAAGGTTTACAACGTGAGCTATAATTTCTTGCTCTCATTCATTCTTGGAAACCAGAAAAAGCTCAATTTCACTTCCCTCGCCCTCGCCGCACAGTCCCTTCTGAATATTTTCAACAAACAACTCCAGCACACTACCATTTCCACCGATTGAGTTACTCTGTTCCTGAGAATCCATCAGATTTCCCAAATTTACCTTTGGAAGCGAATTTAGAATTGTTGAATGGAGTAGATTACAAAAAAGGTTGTTACGTCGGACAAGAGTTGACCGCTAGAACTCATTTCAAAGGTGTAGTGAGGAAACGGGGAGTTGGAATTAGATTGTTTAGACAAGGTGAAGAGTAAGTTTTGACCTACCTTGTTTTTTCTCTCTCTTACTCCAAGCTGATTCTCTCTCTCTCTCTCTATACTCTTCATAGTGTACCTCAATCATTCTTACCAACAACAACAACAAACTCTTCAATCTCTCTAATTGCTTCCCTGATCCCTTCTCCTAATCTGTATCCAACTCCACCACCTGGTTCAACTCTAATCCCTCTACCAACCTCCTCCTCTGCTTCTACTTCATCATCGACATCGTCATCAACATCTAAAAGATCACCTAGAGCTCCAAGACCAGCCGGTAAACTAGGTTCTTCGTTACCTCTGATAGATCCTTCTACAGGTACAACCATGACTATAGCGTTCGGCTCTTTAAAACTTGATTCTCTAGATCAAGTTTTCAAAGTATCTCCTCCTCCTCCTGTAAACGAGAAAGAGAAAGAGGAAGGAGGGGAAGTTAAAGAGTTGGAAGAAGGGGAAGGAGAAGATGGAGATTGGTTCGCGAAAGGTTTTTTGAACGAATGGGTAGAGTTTAGGTTGGAAGAATTGGAAATTAGTAAAGGATTGTAGAGGTAGACATGGAAAGAGAGGGAGAAAGAAGTGTTTTCCAGTTTTGGGGAGATGGCGTGGGAATGAGTGGATGGAGCAGGGGAGAGGAGGAGGAGGAGTGTAAATATGAATAACAGTTGAAGTGAATTGAATGTTCTTTTTGACGAAAATACAAGGGATGTTGAAAGAAGTGCATTTTGACGAGAGACATTCTTGGTTTGTAATACAGACAAGTATTGGATCTCTCTCGTAAATGTTATTGCGTTGCAAAGCGAGAAAGGAGAAAGGCGAGAAAGATTTGCCGATTCGTTTTTAAGAGAAGAAAAAAGAGGAATAATGTATATAATTGTTGTTACAGATGTTTGTTGTTTCTCTCAAGGTACTACAGCAACTCCAGCACTTTTACAACTTCCAATCACACTCTTTGCTATACTCTCCAATCCTACTCCTTTCAAACTTTCATCCCTCTGTTTAATTTTCGCAATCTCGTAAACATGTTTCAAACTCAAAGTTCCAACCGGTGCAACGTTCGGTCTACCCGTTTCACCTGAACCTAGTTCTATACCTGCAGCTTGTTTGATCAGGTAAGAAGTTGGTGGAGATTTCGTAACAAAGGTGAAAGTTCTATCAGGTTGAATCGTAATCAATACTGGAGTTGGAGTTCCAGGGGTTAGGTTTGATGTTCTCGCTGCAGCACAATGTACTCAATATCAGTAAGAGAAAGAAGGAGAGAGAGAGAGAGAGAGAGAGAGAGAGTTGTGAGAACGTTTCTCACCATTGAAATCTTTAACGAAATCGATCGACTTTACTCCCCTAGCTCCTAATGCAGGTCCAACTGGTGGTGCAGCTGTTGCTTTCCCTGCAGGTACTACCAATCTACGAGTCGTGAGAGAGACGAGAACGAGTTCAAGAGATGAGATGAGGATTCTGGGTAAAAGTCGAAGGAGCTCGTAAAGGGGAAGCGAGTTGAGCTTACCTGACTATTTGAGCTGCCGCTGTTGCTGCGTTCTTGGACATTCCGAAGTTTGAAAGTGAGGAGAAGTGGAGGAGGGAATCAAAGGAAAGAAATTGATTTCTTGACTTTCTACACTTCACTCGATAGTGTTCAACCACCTCGAGAAAGCTTCTGAGATAGCTGTTCGAGCTTACAGGGAATCCTGTAAACCACAAGAACGAACCTTCAAGGAGAACACCCTCTTCCAGCCCTCGACTTACTCACTTACTCTCTCACTTACAACTCCTCGCATCTACTCTTAGACCTGCAGGCACTTCAAAGAAGACGGATCAATCAGTACAACCTTCAGTATTTCGAGCTCTTCCTTTGCAGCAGTTCCGTTTCTCCGTTGACTCAACCTCGTAAACTTACATCTGTCTCCCTCTCTTTTGTCGGTAATCTTTTGACTCGCTGACCTCTAGATGTTCCCTCTTGTACCCTGTTAGATAGAATGGTATATCCTTCAGGCGATCCCTCTCCGGCGCCTCGACCTGCTACTCGCTACTTCGACCTTCTTCCCAACGAAATCCTCTCTTCAATCGTAGAAGCCCTAGCGTCTCTCGACCTCGAGCACCACGGCCGTTACTACCACTCTACAAGACTCGATTTGGGCTCCCTCTGTCTCACTTCGAAACATCTTCAAGCGATCGCGAAACCAATCCTCTACCGAAAGATCGACTTCACCTTCTTCTCGTATCGCTTTCCGCAAACAAATTCTGATTTGTGTCAACTGGTCCGCACGTTCTTCTTACGCCAAATCGATCATGATTATTATTCAGACGAGGAACAAGGTAGTGAAGACGAACGTGACCTCGTCGAGAGCGAATCAGCCATAATCGGAAGAAGGGCAGCAGAGAGTTTTACAAATCTAGAAAGCCTCTTCTGCTCGGCAGTTCTTTCAGAGGCTATCGAGCCTTTCTTCGGTACATGTGAGTTCCCGCAGTTCTGTTCCGTATTCCACTACACAACGCGTTGTCCTTAGTAACGATTTCTTCTCTTTTTCTTTTTCCATAGATATTAAACGTCTATATCTCAGCGGGTGTCAAGTGAACGAGCGGGTCAACTTCTACTTCCCCTGTCTCGAGAACCTGAGCCTCAACTGTTGTGAATTCGAAGGAATCATAGAAATAGACCCCGAAGATCCAACAATCTTTACTCTTCCGAAACTTCGTCACCTCGCCTTATCCGGTTGGATAAGGTCCCATTCCTCCGACGTTCCTTATCCCTTCAAGGAACTCGTAACCGGCTTCTACGATCAACTAGTCTCGATCACGCTCGAAGCTCAATACCTCGATATTCTCCCGGCTCACGATCTATCGAAAGAAGGTCCTTACCTCGTAGCGGATGCTCAAAGGTTCAAACCCAACCTTCCTCCGAACGTAGCTCATCTCGTACATGGTATCCGGTTCCGTGTAGAAGAAGGAACTTGGCTCAACACTCGTAACCTTTTGGGACACGTAGGTCGAATCCTCGAAGAATCATCAACTAATTCATCGGCCTTCAGTTTAGAAACGTTCTACTCTCCCACTTATCTCGCTCCGACTCATCCTAAATCTCGAATTCGAAAAGAAACGTTGGAATTCATGGAGAAATGTAGCAAATTCAATATAGATATGAGTTTCGAGGAGGAACGATTTGAGCCTCGGAGGTTCTACGAAGAATACATTTCACCCGAAGTCGTTCGTAGATCAGAAGAGAGGTGGAGACGACTCGAAAGGGAAAGGGGAGAAGGAGGAGGAGAAATCTAGGATGGTCGATCAGAACCGAGAAACTGTCGTTGGACGAAGAGAGGAGGAACATAAAACTAGGAAAAAGAGGGAAATCGGTCGAAGCATTCTTGTCGGAAACGGAGTCATCGATTTTCCTGAATTCCTTGTTGTATTCGATTGGAACCAGTGTCGTCGAAGGCGTTCGTCGTCTCGTGTTTGCGAAATGCAAATTTGAGCGAGTTCCGCGAAAGATCACTCTGACTCACTAGTGCAGGCTCTTCTGAACGCATCAGCTCTGTTGAGAGTAACATTCCTCACTAGCTTGTGTAGAGTACAACTTCAGCTCGACTCTGCGAAAATTTAAGTGTCGAAGAGATTCGGCTCGCTGCTTTTCCTCTTTCCTCAAGCTCGACTTTGCCGCTACTTCTACATACAGCACCTCGGAAGAGATCTTCCACAGCTTCCGCATGCAGAGTCTTGCTCGTAGCGCTCGCTAGTCGAAGACGAGACTTCGTCGCTCAGAGTGTATATTTCTTGTTTTTCCTACCAAAAGCTCGACTCTTCACTTTGGTAGTCTCACGATCTCTCTCATGTGCGCTCTAGACTGTAAACATTAACGGAAATCATGCGCCTCGATGCGCTTTTTCTAAATTTTCAACAAGATAAGATGAAAGGAGAGTTTACAATCCCTTGAGAACAGCGTCGGTGACCTCGTCAGTGCTCAATTTACCTCCCAAATCAGGAGTGACCTTTCCATCCCTGATTACTTGATCTACAGCGTCGTAGATCTTGGCAGCGGGTTCAACGTAACCCATGAATTCGAGCATGAGAGCGGCGGAACGAATAGAAGCGATAGGGTTCGCGATGGAGGGTACTCGATCGGCGATATCGGGAGCTGATCCGTGAACGGGTTCACCTGGAGTTGAGCAAAAGTGTTCGATGTCAGCCGCCGAATGCGTCCCTTCGGAGAAAAGGAAAGCGTTTTGTCCTGCGAAAACTCACCCATGATGAAAGAATCTCCGACGTTGACGGAAGGAACGAGACCGAGAGATCCAACGAGAGCAGCAGCACCATCACTATTGAAAATTCAGGTCAGTCTCGATCTCAAGCCACGGAAGAGACTCTTGCCGAAAAACTTACGAAACAATGTCACCGTAGAGGTTGGGGCAAACAAGGGTGGAAAGCTTCTCGGGTTCACGGAAGAGTCTGAGCATTCAAGATGGTCGTGAGCGAGTCTATTCTGTTTGGAGACGGGAAAAGAGCGAAAGGTCTGTACCGGTAAACAAGTGAATCTACGATTTGCTCGTTGACGGAGACGTTGGGGTATTCAGCGGCGACAGCTCGGACAGATTCACGGAAGAGACCGTCGGTGATAGAAAGGACGTTCGACTTGTGAACGATGGTAACTTCGGGTCCTCCCTACGAAAAGCGAAATGAGCACATTGCTTTTGACGTCAGCATCTACTTTTACGCGAGAGAATGAGAGAGAAGTAGCTCACAGTCCATCCGTAAGATCCACCACGTTGCTTCTTGACTTCAGCAGCAGCAAGAGCGATCTCCATGGCCATACGACCGATTCGAGTTGAAGCTCGCTCGGAGATTTGACGAGTAGCGCGAGCGACTCGTCCTGCAGGGGTATCCTCAATGGTTTCTTGCTTGACGTACTGTTTGCGATGCGAGAGAAGAGATTGAGGTGAGCGGTGGACAACGCAAGACGGGACGGACGGAATTTCGAAGAAACGAGAAAGGAAATAGGAAAGTTCCGAACTCACCAAGCACTCAGTGTTCTCTCGGACGATAGTCATGTCAACCATTCTAGGATCGTGACCTTCGACACTCTTGACCGGTCGAACGTTGGCGTACAAATCCATCTCCTTCCTCAAAGCGACAATAGGAGAACTGTATCCAGCGACTTTGTGACTCGGACTCGAGACAGCTCCAAACATGGCGCCGGTACATTCCTTCTTGAGAGTTTCAACGGTAGCAGGAGGGAGAGCGGTACCGGTCTTTTGGAAGTGTTCGAATCCAGCATCGAGGTTGATAAAACTAGGTTTGGGGATTCCGGGAGTGTTTTCGAGAACTCGTTGAGCCGCCTGTAGCTCAAGCTTCTATCAGTTCCAATCTTACATCTGATCGGCTTCTTGAACGAGAGACTCACAGGAAGGACTTGACGACCGATTCCGTCTCCAGCGATCATTCCAATCCTGAGGTTCTTTCCAGCTTCTCGGAGTGCTTGCATAGCCATCTTTGAAAGATTTCTGTAGTATCAGCGAAGCATAGGACGGCTTGTAAGTATCGGATAACGAGTAATTCGGGAGAGTTGATGAAGCTTCGAGGAGGCGCTCTGGAGGCTCCGTTTGACAGCGCGATCGTCACATCCGAGCTTCCGAGAGCTACCGTGATCGATTGTGCCGTTCAAGCTTACAAAGTCGGGTTGTGGTGGAGATTGAACTTTCTTGCCAGAGTCAACTTTCGAAATTCCTTCCGAACGATTTTCGAGCATTTTGCTAATTATCTGTTTGAGCCTCACTATCCAGAATACTACATGATCACGAATGAGGACGGGCCCATCCGAAAAAAAGAGCCAGAGGGACCATGGTCGAAAGAAAATTTATGATGCGCTCACTCAGAAATCTAATGTTTACAACAAAGGTAACGAGCTAAGCCTTGATCTATACACTCCGCTCTTCTGAAAATGCGACATCTACTGCTCTCCCTCTCCAACTCGTCTTCCTCCCGCTTGACTTCCCGTCGTCGTTGGAGTTGTCCCCCAGAAACTGCTCCATCCGCTGACAGCGGGTCCTCCAGCTACGTCAACTTCCTCATGCGGGTCCGGCTTCACTCCTAGATCCTCGATACTCGGTAGAGCTGGGGGAGCTGCAGGGGTTTTCGAAGATGAGCTTGGAGAAGAAGCGAACCATCCAACTACTGAAACGACGACGATTACGATCGCTGTCATTACTCGTCCTAGAGGACATATACAACGGGTCAGTATCAAATGATCAACGGAACAGCATTGCTGAGCGAAAGAGACGAACTTGTCGAAATCCATTTCGTTGCTTCGATTTCCGTTCTCACTTCTCCTAGCAGGATAGTGAATTTACTGTTCAAGTCCTGCGCGATACAACAGTAGCGAGACGATGAGCGGTTTGAACAACTGTTTCCGAGAACGAAGTGGCAAAAACTAACCATGATTTTCATTTCCAACCCTTGAAGTTCAGTTCCCGTCTCTTCTTTCCTCGCGTTCATTTCCAACTGAATATCACTCTGTAGCCTCTGCATATCTTCCTTCATCTTTTGTTCTACACTGTCCGATTCTCTCTGTAGTGATGCAGTGAGGGATTTCAAAGTGATTGAATCGTTCCGAGATTTCACTTGGGAACCGGTTCTCAATTCGTTCAGAGCAGCCGAGAATAGATACGCTTCCTGGATAATGCACGTCATCGATCAGAAAGTCAGCTTGAACCCATTGGAGAGCTTGAGTACAAAAGAGATAAATAACGTACATTCTCCAAGTCCTGTTTACTCAGCAAATCATCCCTCACCCGTTCTTCCTCCCTCAGTATCAGCTTCTTAGTCAACCCACTCAACACTTCTGCAGTCCCTCTCGGTACATCTTGCTGTTCCAGTTGTCGAATGAATCGGTGAGTCGAGAAAGGGATTCGAGGGAGATGAAACGGATGAGTGTGGAGAGGTGGGAGGCCTTCATAAGGAGGATCTAGGATGATCGAATCGTGATTCGGAGATGATGAGCCCGAGTCGTTTGAAGTAGAGGAATTGGACGAAGAAGAGGACGAGGAAGAAGATGAGGATGGAGAGGGAGCTAAGGGAGAAAGTCCAGGATAGTTTGGTGGAACCGGTTCTGGAGGAGTCGCCGTTTCGTCACCTTTCTGTTCTGATGCTTCTATGAACTGTAACCGGTCTCTGGGTCTCAATCTCTTGTTTGGTGTCGCCGGAGAGAGTTTCGATCCGTGAGAATCTTCGGAGGGATTCCGTAGGGGAGGGGAAGGTGAAGGATAGAGCACAGAGGATGATGTTTGAATAGATCTGGATGTACTGGGCAATGGTCGAGAGATCGAGTTGAGTAGGAAACGGGAGGAGGATGACATGCTGTGCAGTCTGGAGAGGAGTCAATCGAGAACGCGTCGAGCAGCGCTACACCATCATAGAGACTCACTTCATCCGTACAGAGAGGAACGCTGCCCTTCGTATCGCGTATTCTGAATGAGTTGACGGAGTGGGAGATTGGGGCTTGATGAAGCAGGAGGTCGGAATTCGAGGATGCCTTGATTGCTCAGCGCTTCACGAGCTGTTTTGAAAGCTCTTGAGTCCGATGCTATCTGTTTGGGGCTTCAAATATGGAGACTTTTGTGAGAGGAGGAGAAAGACGTCAAGAGAAGCGATGAATCATTTCTTCCGGATTTTTTGGGTTTGCTCGCTTCAGCGCTGAATGGAGATAAATATCTGCGGCTGAACGTCTTATCGCGATCAGCGTGAACGAATTTTATAGCGAAGAGGATAAAACGAAGGTGACAATTTTCTCCGTGCTTTTTCTCTTCTTCTTGTAAGCTCCTTGGCCGTCAGGAAGCGTCTAGATCGATTTGCCCAATGCATACAATGCCCGATATAAATATGAATGGAAAAGAAACAATAAGCACTTTCAAACAAACCGACTCCTATTCGAATTCTTACTTCCCTGACTTCGTCCTCTCTCTTTCTATTGCATCTTGAACCAGACTAGTCCAACTAGAGCGACTGCGTATCCGAAGACCTGGATAGGGGTGATTGTCGCTCCTTGTAAAGCCCAAGATCCGAGGATGAGGAGAATATCTTTAAGAACTCCTGCGAGAGTTAGAACGAGTCCTGATGCAGCTCCGATCAGGAAGACTGAGGACAGGTTGAGAGCGAATGTAGCACATGCACTGATAGGAAAGAGTCAGTACTTTGAATTGCTTGATCAACACGCGAGAAAGAGAGAAAACTCACTTGAAGAGCAAAGTCGGAATTCCGACTAAGTTGACAGCATCTGCAAAGACCTGGAAACCTTCTACTGGTAAAAGAATGACCGAGTTGATTGCGAGGCAGACAGGAGCGAAGTAGTAGAGGGAAGAGAGGGGGTCGAGGCCCATTCCTTGAAGCAAGATCTGAACGAGGACCAAACGGCAAGATTCAATAGCGATCGCGAGAGCCTGAAATTCAAGGGTCGAGGATCAGTTGTGGTGCTCAGTATCAGGATAACAATAAGGGTAACTCACTTGAACTAGGAAACCGATCAACTCGAAATCGATTTCACCGTAAGAAGCGATCACAACTCCGACGGAAATGATACCGACGATGCAGAGAATTTTTGCGTTGAGTTCTTTGAGCTTGAACGCAGCTGAGACAAGTAAAACGGAGACGGGAGTGAACGCTTTGATCCTGTTAAAGAGTGAAAAATTGATGAGTTTTCGACGACCAAGGTCAAATACGAAAACACTCACATTTGAATGAAAGAGACGCTCAACCTCAAATAAACAAAGTTCGACAACACTAGTGATGCACTGAATAGTAAGCCGATGGGGACAATCTTTCGCAACCAGACTTCTCGGGTCATAGCACCTAAAGGAAACGAGATGGGGTGGGAAAGGGTGACAGGCAAAGTCATACTTAAATCAGTTCTCGAGATCCGAGAGATAGAGAGATGCTGCTTCCACGGGTCGGCGAGAGAGAGAGACGCACCTGTAGCTTCGAGCTCTTTCGCTTTATCGACTAAATTTGTGTAACGTCTCAACAGCCTCGTCGCAATCGTTTGGAAGAGCAAATGTATCGTAGTCAAAGCCTGTTCTCGAGAGGATAGATCAGCTCAAGGAGGCCTGTAAGCGGTCACTGCTGTAGCAACCAGAAGAAATCGAACTCACGACAGGATGAGAAAATCCTTTCTCCGAAAGAATATACTTGTTCTGCAAGATTACGAAACTTGAAGTAGAGATCCAACAGACGATAGGAACCCAAGTAGGTAACCTCCTCCACAATGGCAGATCTGCCTTCGAAGCACTCGCGACCGGAACGTCCCTCTCGACATTCGAATCTTTCCTGTCCATCCTCAATACTTCCGCTTGAGGATTAGAAGTCTGTAAAAATGGAGTTTCCTGCTCTTTCTGTTGGTCTTGGAAGAATGTCGAGAATTCGTGACCTGCTCGTTCAGGTAGATTCGAACTTGATGACATGACGAGGAGAGTTGAGAGAGATATGGGAAAAGGTCGGATAGGGAGGGAACTGCGTCGTAGATCTACTTCAGCCATCGTAGTCATCTTCGGCGCGTACAACAGAGCTGGAGAGAGAGCTTACCTGAGGTTCGCTCGGTTTGAGATCAAGTGTGAGTGAATGCGAGTTGAGGAGGTTGAGAGACAGCTTGGTGTCTTGTTAACGGTAGAGACAGTCTCAAGCACTTGTGCTAGACTGTTCGAGAGCGATTGGAGCTTAGTCGAGCAGAAGAGTGAAAGGTTGAATCGGAAAGGAGAAGCACCGCGTGAATTTCGAGCGCAATCGGTTTCGCACGTTCTCTCAAGTCTCAATCTCAAGCTGGTCGAGTAGGTATCTCAATGATCGAGACTCTGATGAGGATCCTGCAGGTTTTTGGACGAATCGGGTCGAGATAAAAACAAGTTCCAAAGTACAACACAATTTTCTTGAGAACCAGCTCAAATTTAAGCAGTCGCGGGGGTCGATGTTGAAGATGCAAGCATAGTCACGACATGAGGCGCTCCGTGTGTTGAAGGTCGAAGAGAGTTGTAATGCTGATAAAGAACAGGGCAAAAATTGTCAGCTTTATGCCTAAGAAGCGAAAGAGAGAATAAAAAAACTCACTTCTCCCAAACCGTATTGTTTTCGGTGGTATCTGAAGAGGAAGCCAAAGTAAGTATTTCGTCAGTGACGCCAGATTGGGGCACCGAAGAAGAGAAACGCTCAGGAAGAACTGACGAGATGAGCATAGCTCGTTCTGTCGGAAGATCTTCTCCGTGAGCGACTGGTTCTGTGGTTCCAGCTTGAACGACGTAGATAGGTGATTGATAATGAAGTGAGAGGGCTCGAATCTATTGAATTTCGAGGCGATTATGGTCAGTCTCGAACATTCGGGAACACGAGCGTTTCAAGTTGCCTCGATATCAATGAGTTACCAAGGCTTGGAGGGAAATGACTGACCTCGGGCTCTCCTCCCCATTCAGCAGTCTTTTCAACCGTGTCGCAATATCTCGAGTATTCAGCTAATCGAAGTCAAAGTTTCCAAAAGTTGCGTCAGTCGACAACAGACTTATGCTTCGAAGCAGTCGAGTCACTGACCAGGACTCATAGGCATATCAGGATCTGCGTCGCTGACAAGAAAAGGGAGAAAATCATCGGCGTGGCTTCGAAGGTAGTTGGCAGCATGAGTTCGAGTCGATTGGTAGTCTTGTTTCTCGGGCTGGAATCCGGGCAGCAGGTCAGTACAGATACGTTAGTCGGTAGAGAAGACAGAGAGCGAGAGCTCACTGTAAGTTTGAGGAAATTCGCTTGATCTGCGATGGCAGAGAACAAACTGTGCGCGTGGAGACCCAAGTTAGCTATGGGAATGATGACAATTGACGGAGGATTCAATTCACCAGTGACCGTCAGGGTTTACCTCTTTCACGTGTACCTTCAGTTTTTTCAATTGAACGTCGATCTGATTCTTCTCGTCTTCAACTGAACGATCGTTCTCCGCCAGGACTTCTGCCGCTGCTTGTTGTTTCTGCTCTTCA
Source organism: Sporobolomyces pararoseus (assembly GCA_010758995.1). Classification (NCBI taxonomy): domain Eukaryota; kingdom Fungi; phylum Basidiomycota; class Microbotryomycetes; order Sporidiobolales; family Sporidiobolaceae; genus Sporobolomyces; species Sporobolomyces pararoseus. Next base: position 706,396 of record RSDY01000003.1, on the reverse strand, counting down.
AAGCGATTCGCTTTTCGTAGCTAATGCGACGCGCAATATCAGCATAAACTCTCGCTGAATAACGAGATGGGAAAGGGAGCTCACTTTGCGAGCTTGTTGCCTCGAGACTTTCTTTTCTCCGCCTTCTTGATGTCTGTTCGGCATGAACGCATCCCGCATACCTTCTTTAAACCCGTTGAACCTTTCCCTCGCTGTTCCGCTGCTCGAAGTGCTAGATTTGCTCGTCGTACTCGAGTTGCTCGGGAGAGGTTCAATCTCTTGCGACGAGACAATTGGCTCGTCGTTCGCTCCTAGCTGACTATCCAATTGCTCGAGTAGCTGATCTGCCAGATCGAGTACATCCCCTTCCTCCTGTGGGTCTACCGAAGGGTCTTCTTGAGACACAACGTTCAACTCGTCTTTCTTCGCTTCCTTGACTTCCTTGACCAGCTCTTTGCTCTTGCCCTTCTTTGCCTTATTTGTACTGCTATTGGGTTTCTTGGCCGGCTTGAGTTTGCCGCGAGCGAGAAGAGGGTTGATTTTGGGTCCCGAAGTTGAAGGTGGGAGAGTCGAAGCTACTGATGCCAAAACTTCTTTGTTGTGCTCGTGATGTTCTACGCTTGCTGTTGCCATACTGCGCGTCTGGACAGAGCGGTCTGAGAGGGTAAGGAATGGAAGAGAGCCTGAGTTTGAATATTCTTTCATTTCCGGATTTCAATCTGCCACCAATTCTAAGCTCGAGTATCGGAGGGGAGAGATAAGCTGTACTGAACTATACAGAGGAGATAGTGCAGAAAAAAACAACTGGAAAATCCGAAGGAGAAGTCAGCTCGTCCGCGGATTTGCGAAAATAAAACATTTCGGCTGCCTTGCGAAAGCTTCACTCTCCCGGCGGAAGCCTCACGGTTACCAGCCGAGTCTCAAGAGAGCTAAAAGTGCGCCAGAAGCGAGGAAGCGATCGAACTCCGAGGATTCCAAGCCGAAAATCGTTCGCGTGAAGCTTTTTCCGGTAGATTTTCTCCCTACTTCTGATTCAATTCTAGATTGTTTGACTATGAAATATTGTAATCGACAGAAAGTAACGCCGAGTGGGGATCCTTGGTGGAGAAATCTTGATCGCTTTCGCTTGCTCTTCCCTCCCTCTGTCTTCAATCCCAACTTACCTCAAACAGCTCGACTCTCAGTACTCCAAGTCAGGGCTTTCGCGACCAAGAGCACCGCCTTCAAGCCTCTCTCGCCTACAGAACCTACCTCTTGTCTGGCATCCCGAACCTCGATACTACCGTCCTCCTCTCCTTCGCAATGACTCAGTCACACGTCTTCAGCGACTTTCTCGAGCCTACAACCCTCGCCGTCTACTTTCTTGCGGCTCCCCTAGGTTTCACCCTACTCTACATCCTCCTCCCACATTTTACTTCTCTCGCCGCTCTTCGACGCTATCCTGGTCCTTTCTGGGCTGGCTTCACCCGTCTGTGGTTAGCGAAGCAGGCTCGTGTCGGGAAGAGAAGTGAAATCGTTCACAAGGAACATCTCAAGCACGGTAAGTTTTCGATTTTTCTAATTCCGTCCCAATTCTCCCTCCGTGTTGTATCCAGCTTCCTCAATCTCACAGTAAAAATCGTCTGGGTCTCTAATTCTCTGTGTATGGCAGATCGCTGACGTTTCGGGCTCGAAATGATATAGGAAAATTCGTTCGAATCGGACCAAACGAGGTTTCCATCGCCGACCCTGCAGCACTTCCCGTAGTTTACGCTCACGGCAACGGATCGATTAAGGCCGACTTCTACGACGCTTTCGTGTAAATCCTGTTCTTTTTCATATTCTCAGGCTTACTTTGATCAGGTCGCTAACTTTTATCAATAGTGCCTCGCCCGTTCGCGGACTCTTCAACACTCGTAACCGCGCTGAGCACACTCGAAAACGCAAGATCGTCTCTCACACCTTTGTGAGTGATCTTGACCTCCGATAAGACTTACATGACTATATGAGCTGAATCAAACCTTGCTATCGATAGGCTCCGAAATCTGTTCGAGAGTTCGAACCTTACATCGCCTCGACTGTCAACATTCTCCTCAGAAAATGGGATGAGCTAGCTACGAAGGCCAAGAACACCGCTTCTGGAGCTGGAGAGCGAATGAAAGGTTACGCTGTCGTCGATTCTCTCGATTGGTTCAACGCTCTCGCATTCGACATCATCGGAGATTTGGCTTTCGGTTCGCCTTTCGGTATGCTCGAGAGAGACGCTGCCGATATCGTTACCATCACGAAGGAAGACGGAACGGTCATTCACGCTGGAGGAGTTCAAATTCTGAACGAACGAGGTGAATACTCTGCTACTCTAGGTTGTCTCCCTCCATGGATTCGTCCTTACATGAAGGTGAGTCAGATTTTCATTTAGTATTCTTCTCTCTGCGAAATTGACTCGGACACCTTTTTCACCCTCACTTCGCTAGTACGTCGACCCTTGGTTCGCTCGAGGTCTCGAATCTGTCAGGAATCTCACCGGTATCGCACGAACTCGAGTAAACGAACGTCTTCAATCTGGTGCACTCGATCGTAAAGATATCCTCTCTCATCTTCAAGCTGGACGAGACGAAAACGGTCAACCGATGGGAAAAGATGAGTTGACGATGGAAGCTCTCACTCAATTGATCGCTGGTTCCGACACGACGTCCAACTCATCTTGGTGAGCCTCTAGACCTTCTCTGACGTTCGGAAAGTAGTGAGCTGATTGGTTTGACTTTCACAGCGCCATTTTGTTCCAAATCGTCTCGACTCCTCACGCTTACAAAAAGTTGCAACAAGAACTCGACGAGGCTTTCGCTGGCAAAGGTATCTCTGGTGTACTCGACTACGACGATGTGAAAGCCCTCCCTTACCTCGGAGCTTGTATCAACGAGGCTTTGAGAAGACACTCGACCTCGGGTATCGGACTTCGTGAGCTCTGTTCTCTGTCCATCTGCTTTCTAGGCTAGGCACTGATCTATTCCGGTGATAGCTCGTATCATGATGGAAGATACTGAAGTCCTCGGACACGTTTTCCCCAAGGGCGTGAGTTTCTTTCCCCTCTTTCGAATCGTGCTCGTGCCCGTAGACTAATTATGAGCCTTCTGCCTACAGACTGTTCTTTCGGTTCCTTCGTACTCGATTCACTGGATGACTGAGTTCTGGGGCCCTGACGCTGCCGAATTCAAACCTGAACGTTGGCTCGAGAGCGAAGAAAAATCTCGTCAACTCGAGAAACAGCTCAATATCTTCTCCTACGGGCCTAGATCATGTGTTGGTCGTAACGTGGCGTAAGTGTCTCTCTCAAATTGTCTATCCCTGAGCGAGAATCCGCTGAAACGACAGTGGACTGCTTTTGTAGAATGATTGAACTTTTCTGTTTCATGGCGACACTCATCTACCGATACGACTTCAAGCTCGTCGATCCGAACCAGAAGGAACTCGAAGTCGTCGAAGGTTTCCTCAGGAAACCTACAGGTTGCAAGATTGGCTTCAAACTTCGCGAATCAGCAGCTCAATGAGGTTTTGAAAACCAGAAAACGACTCGACTCTCCAGCTAGTCTCTGACCCTTTGTGTACTTCTCTTTGTACTTATGGATTGTCCTGCAACTTCAGTACTGAATGAATGTTGTCCAGGGTCGAGGCGAGAATTGGGCGGGTCTCTCAAATCTAAATTTCAGTGCAAGCTTTTGCAAACTCACTGTCAAATCCCCCAAGTCCTAGCGTAATTTTTGGCAGGATGCGTGTTCGTTTGTCTGATGCTACGACTTGAGCTACAGGTCGCAGTCTGTCAGTTGAAAATTAACGTTTCTCGTGCGAAACAGCTCATCGTCATCGTCAGTCTTCCAAGAGAATTTCTATCATCTCTAAAAACAGTTTGTTCAGATTGAAAGCTCTATCGCTTAGACGACTCCCTTCAAATGGGTCTCGAGAAAGCGGAGCATACTCCGAACAAACCTCTGCACCACTACACGACTATCACAGGTCATCGATCGTTTAGAAACCCATGGCCTTCAGCTTCTCCCCCTTCAGCATCTCAACTCTTATTCGGAGGTTCCTGGTTCGGTTGGCCCAAAATTCACTTGCACAAGCACAAGTTCGCTAGGGAGTTAAAGGTATTGAAACCAGATTGGGGAGATGCGAGAGTGCGAGAGCTGGAGCTGAAGGAGGATTCGAAACGAAAGAGTGGAGGAGATAACGGTAGAAAGAGGCCGAAGTACTTGAGAGGAACTTGGTTAGGTCACGCTGCAGCTTACGTCGAGATCCCTCTCGAGGATCAGGTCGAGGGAGACGGAACTGGTTCAAAGGAAGGTTCGGGCGAGGTTGACGAGTCAGGGAGAAGAACGATCAAGCTGTTGTTCGATCCAATCTTTTCAGAACGTGCAGGACCTACGAGCTACACGGGACCGGGGAGAATCAGACCAGCTCCTTGTAAACCGGAAGAATTGCCTGGAGTTGATGCGATTCTCATCAGTCACAACCAGTGAGCTTTCCTTTCCGTTTCCTTCTGTCCGAAACTAGCTAATAGAAAGTGAACTTCTCTTCAGCTACGACCACCTCGATCTCGCAACTGTGACAGCTGTTCTCGATAAATGGCCGAAAGTGAAATTCTTCGTTCCTCTCGGTGAGTTTACTCTATCCCTTCTTCTTTCTTCGACGCGTGGGATTGACACTTGACTTCCTTAACAGGTAACAAGGATTGGGTAGTATCACTTGGAGTCGACGCTTCCCAAGTTTACGAGCTCGATTGGTGGGACGACGTTCACCTTTCTCCTCGAGATTTCATCTATCAATCACCTGAAGGAACTTCGCTTGCGAAGATTGAAGATGAAGCAGCAGAAACTGATCCCAATGGTTTCGACCGCGAGAGGATACGTTTCACTTGCGTTCCCGCTCAACACAACTCAGGTTCGCTTTTTCTCCCTCGAGTCCGTCGTCAAACAACTACTTAACGGTTTCTTCTTCGATGTAGGTCGTTCTCCTACCGATCAAGGCTCGACACTCTGGTGTGGATGGGTTGTAGAACACCTCGTTTACTCTGGACCGCCTCACATCGCACCCTCTCCTGCGGCACCCGATTCTCAGAATCCTACTCCCAAACCCCAAACTCCCTCTCCTACCGCTACTCCTGGATCATCTGCAGCTCCAGGAGCTGAGAGCAATTTTACCCCTCGACCTAACCCTTACACCTCGAACTCTTCCTCGAAAGAAGGAGTTTCGGAAGTCGCAGAGGCTCTCGCAAATTCAACGAGTCTACACACGAAATCGTTAGAAGGTACAGATGCCTCGAAGTACAAACGTAGAATGACTCGAAAGGGAGCAGTCTATCACGGAGGCGACACTGGTTATCGTCCTCATCGGAAATCGCATGAAGTCTGTCCGGCCTTTGAAGAGATCGGCAGGAAATACGGTCCGTTCGACTTGAGTTTCATTCCAATCTGGCGAGGTGGTAGCTTGGGATTTGTCAGTGCTGTCGGATTGAGAGTGAGTCTTCCGTTTGTTTCTGTTCCTGAGCTTTACCCGACCTCGTTGAGCTAACTTTCCCATCTCTTCTCCCTCTGCAAGCTTCATCATGAGAACATTGCATCCGCGCTTCACGGCAGTCCCACCGATGGGGTCGACATTCACTTGGACGTGAAGAGTCGCAACTCCATAGGTGAGCTTATTTATTTATTTCCTTCCCGCTCTCGACAAGCGTGTCCACAAACTGACTCTGTTCTTCTCTCGATCCAGGTATTCACTTTGGTACTTTTATCGGTGCCGAGTCGGAGTCGCTCGAAGCGATTATTGAATTGCAAGAAGCTGTAGAGGAAGCTGGAGTCAAACCTCTGGACGATCCAAACGAGGACGAGAAAGGTAGAATGGGAGTCACAGACCTCGGAGAAACCTATTGCGTACCAAGTGAGTTCGCCGTTTCCGTTGAAAATTCTCGAAAAGAGTCACACTTTGCGCTCTTTCACGCGAAAAGTTGGATCTCTCCCGGGCGACTGGGAAAGAATTTGCTCACTGACTTGATTCTCCTCTCCATTTCGCTCATCGTCACAGTTGAAGACCTTGTTATTGTATACTAGTTAGAGTTACTATCGCCGTTCGCCGTCTACAGCATTTGTTCAACAGATGGCTTGTCAACAACTAAATTCCAAACTGTGCAAAATATCGATTAGACCTGTTCGTTCAGCCTCCCTTTTTCTCAGTCCTGCGCTTGTAGAGCAGACGTCCAGGAAGCAGTCTGAGAGACAACGAGAGAGAGAATTTTATCTTCACCGCCTCAGCCAAACTGCGTTAAAGTTCTGAAGTTGACGGAAAGTTTGACAATTTCACGACCTCGCGGGATTCCCACTTCTCTTTCACATTCAGCAAGCTCACGCCTCGTAACGAACCAGAGGGATTGTTCCCTTTCGAGCCGAACAACCCTTTCGCAGTAGACCGCTGAGGAAAATCGTCATTTCCCGGGCTGACAACAACTCTTCCTTCTACAAACCTCAAACTCGCCATGGAGAGCTCGTCGGGAGCTGAAGCAAGTACACCAGATGACAAGACTCGAGCAGTAGCAACAGAAGGAGGGGAACAACAAGTTTCATCAGCTCATTTGGGAGATACTCGATTATCTCCGTTCCCGCCCCTTCCCCTCATGCTGAACCGAGACCGAACAGTGTCTGCTGCTATCGCTGCATCAATGGGACCGAAGAATACGAAAGGAAAGGAGAAGGAAGTAGAGAAAGATCACGTTGAATGGGCGAAAGGGAGGAAAGGTTTATCTCCAGGTCAAGCTGCAAAGAGGATGTTCCCTAAGCCCAGTCCTGCAAAGAGATTGTACAGGAGGTTCTTCATCAAACGAGATCTCGTCTATGTGAGTGTTCTCTCATGTTCTTGTCCTTTCTCCACAAACTTGCCCGAATCTACGCAGTTGAAAGAGCTTGGCTTATCAATTCTTCTTCGCGATTGTACAGGGACGAGAATGGACAAAAGCAGAACTGGACGAAGCTGCGAAACGAGGGAACTTTCCGTACCGTCCGAGTGAACTGTTTTTGAAGGCAAGTCGGGATTTGCTCTCCAACTCGACTCGGGGTTGCCTTGTGTCTAGTTTTACTAATTCAATCAAACGATAGATGTATGCCGATGTATTGACTTGCTTGACGAGGGATCCTCTCGCTGGAAACGTTTCACCTTCACTTCTCGGAACTCAAGGAACGATTCCTCTCAGTATCGTTTCGACAATCCCTGATATCATGAAACATTACTACGACGTCAGTGAGTAGACGACCTTTCTTCTCTCCCCGATCAACTTCCGCTCAAACGGAGCTGACAAGTAATTTTCGCTGGATGCAGTCGTTCTCGCTCAAAAGGAAGTTTTCCTCGTAACGAGTGAGTCTCCCATCCGTTTTCCCGTGCGTAGAAGACCAATAGCTAATGCTGTATTACTTGAATCTAGATTACTGGCAGTGAGCTTTCCCCCCCCCCCCCTCCCCGAGCCCAAACAGCGTCTCAATTCTAACGGTTTCTCGAAATCTCGCAGACCTTCAGATTCAGTCAATACTGTAGCAGCTGCTCTACGAGAGCTCAACAAACGAGTAGGAAGTCGAGGAGGAGAGAAAATCGTTGTCAAAGTAATGTGGGACCGGGGAGCTATCCCTCAACTCTGGAAGTGAGTACGACCATTTGATTCTCATCCTCCCAGGAAGTTTGGCTCACCTTCTGTTTTCGCATTTCAATAGTAACCACGTCCCTGTCTCTCCCTCGACTTGGATCCCTCTCGGACTTCCGGATCCGAAAGAAGTGCAGAACCTCAGCTTGCAAGTCGTCAATTTCCATCGACCTCTAGTCGGTACCTTCCATCAGAAAGCTATGGTCGTAGATCGAAGGATCGCTGTCCTCAATTCGAACAATATCCAAGATCGACCAAATTTGGAAGTAAGCTATCCATTCTCCCTCTTTCTTCTTTCGCTTTCGACACTGACAAGTCTCTTTTTCAGATGATGATTCACCTCGAAGGTCACATTGTCGATTCCATCTACGACAACATTCTCATCTCGTGAGTGACTAGATTCTCACTTCTCTCCTACTTGCTCAAGGTAGCTGACCCGAGCTTGGCAAAAATAGATGGAACAATTCACTCTCACCTTCTTTACCCTGTCTCGCCGTTCCCTCTCCGTACTCGTCTCTCTCACCTGAACCTTTCGTATACACCTTCTCCGACTCCAACATCTACCTCGCTCAAATCGACGTCGCCAAAGCTGCCAAAGCTGCTCGGATCTTATTAGGTCGAGAAGATGCGAAAGCGAAGAAAGGAGAGCAGAAAGATCGACTCTCTCCTCCCGAATGGTGGGGACGAGAATCTACACCGAATACTCCTGGAGTAGGAGGAGGTCATCATCGACTCGCGTGGTTCGGAGGAAGTGGAACGACGACTCCCGAGGAAGGAGAAGGAGAACACGGAGGTGGAAGGTTCGCTGGACTCGTCATGCAGCTGGTCGAGAAAGCGAGGGAAGAAAGAGCTCGGTTAGCTTTGGGAATGGGAGGCAACCAAGCTCGAGACGTTTCCTTGAGTCCTTCGGCAGCAGCAGGAGTTTCGGCAGTTCCCCACGGACAAGCCGTCTCCTCTCTCGCTACCCCCGGAGAAGCACCTACTGAACTTCCAGCTTCTTACACTGAAGGAAGAGCAAGTGTGGCAGACAGTGGAGTAGAATTACAGAGCAAGAAGAGTGATAAGAGCGTCGGAGATGCTAGACGAGCAGCGGAACAGTTAGAGATGCAGGATCTCCAAGCGAACGGAGTCACATCTCAAGACTTTGAAGCACCCGAAACGGACAAGAATGACAAGAAGGAAAATCTCACGATCGATACCAGAGGTGAGAATTTTCCACTGCCAGTTTCTCCTGAGTCTCTTGTACTGATCTCGATACCCTCAGTAGATCACAGCACTACCTCGAACAGTGAAGACTTACCGCCCGGATTCGAAGTCGCCGACAAAGCGCAAGGGCAAACAATCAAGAAACACGTACCGAAGACAACAACGCTCGAGCAAGACGGTCCAACCACTCCTACCTCTCCAAACTCTCTCGCTTCTCCGATCTCGCCTTCGAAAGGCACAGCTAGTAGCGCTCGACTCGCTGCACTATCGAAAGCTCTCAATGCAGGTGCTCTCACCGAAATCGAAGCTGCGATCGAGGATGAGAGTTTGATTGACGACTTCAAACCTCACATGCTCCATCGTGCTCACAAACCCTGTCGTAAGCTCGCTCTCCCTTAGTCTCCGTCTCCAAGTCCCTCTGCTGATGAGCCCTCCTGCGCATTGTCCAGCAATCGCTCTCGTCAATCGAAGACCTCACGGTTCACCAGGTCACAACGACATCCGATGCCCTCAAGACGCTGCTTGGCTAGCTGCTCTTCGCTATGCGGAGAAGAATGTCTTTATGTGAGTACCTTCGCCTTCCCGTCGAGGTTTCCGAAGCGATCGCTGAACTCTCGCGCTCATTCACAGTCAAACTCCTACTCTCAACGCTCGACCCATCGTTCGCGGCATCGTCGAAGCTTGCTCCCGCGGCGGCAAAACGAAGGACGGCATTCACGTTACGCTGTTCCTCGATCTCGGCTTCAACGACAAGGGAGAATCGATCCCTTTCCAAGGTGGAACGAACGAGCAAGTCGTCACTCGCCTGTACAATCAACTTCACGCAAGAGGCAAAGCAAAGAATCTTCACGTCTATTGGTACACTGGTGAGCTCTTGCCCTTGTTGTTGAAGGAAGGGAATGAGTCGCTAAACGAGCTATTACCGCTGCAGGTAAAGATCAAATTCGACCTATTCGAGCTATCGCAAAGAGTCGTAACTGTCATGTGAGTCCTATACTGCTCTCGCCTCCTGAAGAGACAGCGCGCTGACGATGCAGCTTCGTTCCGTTCTCGCAGATCAAATTCCTTGCCGTCGATGGCCAATGCGCGATTCTTGGAAACGGTAACCTCGATTCTCAATCGTTCTGGCACTCGCAAGAAGCCAACGTCTTGGTCGACAACCCTCACATCGTTGCTGACTGGATGGATCAACTTCGAACGAATCAATCGACGCATCGTTACGGAAAAGTCGACGACGATGGAGTTTGGCGACACCCTGAAACGAGAGAAGAACTCGACAAAGGAGAAGATGTCGGATGCATCTCAGCTTTGAGGGCTGTCATTTAAAAGGCATCAAGTTCGACAACTCGATTAATCATGAAAAAGACACTTTCCTCAAAAACTCTCTTTTTTTCCCCTCTTACTGTAGCCTTTTCTACTCCCTATTCTTCATCGCATCTCTACATACGCCTTCAGCTCATTCTATGACACTCCTACCCTTACTACTCTCTTTGACGATACCCCAGTCTTCGTTCTCTTGTTGTCTCTCACTTTCACGGATCTCATCGTTAATTTCGCCTCTCTCTGTCAACTCTGCAAAAAGACCTTTCTACCCTTGTTTGTGTGCACTGGTGTAGCGGCAGCCTCTGCGCGGGGGTCGAATTGACACGTGTCCCGAAATCCGCGAAAGTTGATCAATTACTGAAGTTTGCGACGTTTTTCCGCCTTCATCTCAGCTCCTTCTCGATTACAGCAGATCCCAAATCACGCTCGACTTTGATCATGACCACAGAAGGTCTCTTACGCTCTTATGGAGCTTTGCTCGTAGGAGCCTTACTTCCGATCTGGACAGCTTCTCACGCCTCGATACAAGTCCCGAAATCAGTCAAGAAGAAGTGGAAAGAGCTAGCAGGCAATTATAAGCAATCTGAAACTGAGGAAGATGAGGAAGATGAGGAAGATGAGGAAGACGAGGCAGTTGATCGACTGACAGTGAGTTCATCACGTTATTGTCTCTACTCTCGAGCAATCATGGCTAATACTTGTTATCCGCAGACCGAGGATGCGTATATGTTCCCAATCTTGGGTTCTTGCGTGTTGTTTGGCTTGTTCCTCGCCTTCAAATATCTCGATAAATCCCTCTTGAACCGCATATTGGGAGGATACATGGCTCTGATGGGTACTGGAGCTCTGGGAAGAACCCTTGCCGACTTGACGAAGCGTCTCGTAGGTGAGAAAAGATCAGAGAAGATGGACAAGGTGAGATTAGCTGCAATTTTGCATTACCGATTCTGGCGAGAGCTAATTCCTCTGCGAGACTATACAGTACAACCTCTCGCTCAAGAGGAACAAAGAAGGTGAGTGTTCAAGAAATGATCGCACTACAGTCGCCTGCTCTGCTGACGAGCCTTTCCCGTTTCGCAGAGATTTCGAAACTCTCGTTCACTCGACTCCACATCTTCAGCTGCATTGGTGCTCTCGCCCTGACCTTCGCTCAACAGTATTCGCAACACTGGATTCTTTCGAACATCCTCGCGCTCTCCTTCGCATACTCTGCGATCTCCCTCTTCTACCTCGATTCTTTCGCAACTGCGTCGATTCTACTCGCTGGACTATTCTTCTACGATATCTGGTGGGTTTTCGGCAGTAAAGCCGTTTTCGGTGAAAATGCAGACGTAATGGTCTCTGTTGCAAAGGTGAGCCGCTCGATCTCCTCCTCTTCTGACCTCCGCTGAACGAATTCCCCCCAAACAGAGCTTCGACGCTCCTATCAAAATCGTGTTCCCGAAAGATCTCTCTGCTGCGAAAGACTTCACCTTGCTCGGACTTGGCGATATCGTAAGCCCGTCTCTTAACATCAAACGGTCGTTGATTTGAGCTCATCAAGAGTTCGCTCGTAGGTTCTACCGGGATCGTTCCTCGCGCTTGCACTTCGCTTCGACTACCATCAAGCGATCAAGCGAGCCCTCGCAAAGTCTCAAAGTCCTCCTCGTCCTTCTGAGCGATTCGCCAAACCTTACTTCCTGACGACTTTCTCTGCGTACATCGGAGGACTCGCCACGACGATCTTCGTTATGCATCACTTCAGAGCAGCTCAACCGGCACTCTTGTATTTATCGCCAGCTTGTATCGGTAGCGTTACTCTTACGGCTCTCGTCAGAGGCGAGAGTAAAGAACTTTGGGGATGGGAGGATGGTGAGGAGGAGAGGAAAGAGCGAGAACGCAAGGAGAAGAAGGCAGAAGAGAACAAGGCGAAGGAAGAGAAAGAGCGAGATGCCGATTCAAAAGAGGTTGAAACGGTTGAAACGACGAGCATCGAAGTTGATGGCGGTAGAGTTCTCAGAAGTAGAGCTTCTCGATCAAGTTAGATTCGTCAATCATTAATCTGCATTGGTTTTCCTCAATCAAAATTGGCAAGAGATAATCATCCGAAGATGAGCTGAGAGAATGTTGTATTGTGACTATTTAGAAAAAGCTTTGATGCTCCTCTCCAATTCATTCTCGAGAGTAGTAGCAAGCTGTTGCAAATTAGATCGTCAGCTTTTACTTCCGCGGAAGAGTGAGTGTGCCAGAGAACCGAGGGGAAAGAGCTCACGTCGCTGATCACTCCTCTTCTGTCAAGCTCTGCTGCTACTCTCGATGCATCTTTCTCCCTCGCTCTTCGAACTTTCTGCATTGCTGCCTTGTACTTCTCATCAGTCATTCCGGGTTTCCTCTTTGCTCTTTTGATCGATGAATCTTGGAGAGGCAGAACCGCGCGAGAGAGTCGCTGTCGAGTGTGGAAGCACCAATGTCGGAACAGGTGATACACCTCTGCTCGACCAGCACAGTGCTTTCCGACTGTTCAGCGCAACGAAGAAGAGTCAGCTGCCTTTTCAAGCGAGAGGAAAGAGAAAGCATTCAAGCTCACGATTGAATTCGTAGACTCTGTCTTTGCTCGCTACTTTGCGGTTGCGTTTAGTAGACTTGCTTGATTTCCTCCCGAAGAAGTCTACTGTATCTTCCTCGTCTGAATCGTCAGAGTCATCCGAAGAGGAAGCATCGCTCGAAGAAGGTTCAGAATCGTCGTCAGAGGGACTGAGGAGCTGCAAAGTTTGCCGATTATATTTAGGCCCCTGACAGACGAGTACAAATTTCAGCACTGAGCACTCTAGAATGATCTGAGTAAACGAGATGAGGAACTAACAGAGAAAGTACCGAGGAAAGTAGCTCGTCGTGTCTTTCCTTGTGCGCAAGCATCGCAAGGGGGAGTTTCTACAAGCTCCGACAAGACTAGATTCGGACGAGTGTCGACCTTCTCCTTGAATTTGGGAAGCCAGCCAGCAGATGACAGAGAACTGTTGATGATTCCTTCCAAATGATCTTCGACTTTCTTCTTCGCTTCTTTGAATTCGTTATCTGCAAGCCACCGAGCTTCAGGAACGACGATGAGATGAACCAGATAATTGAGATAGGTCTAGAGGATCGGTTGTGATGGGTCAGCCTCTGAACTTCCGACTTTGAGATTGCAGAATGCGAGAAGAGAGATTACCTTGAGGAAGTATTTCAAACCTTGAGCCTTCTGTCGCATACTCTCTCGTAGCTTGTTCAACTCATCTTGAGCTTCAACGTCCTCCAAGTTTCCTTCCTCGTCCGAAACGATGAAATCGTCGCTGTCGACCTCGTCCTGTCCTTGCTGAGTATCTTCAGAGTCAGAATCGCTATGGTCTTCCTCTTCTTGTTCATCTTGAGATTGTGAGTTGCCGAGGTAGCTCGGTTGAGTCGCTCGGGGCTGGGGAGAATTCGACTCGCTGTCGCTCAAGTTGACAACGACCGCTTGTTGTTGAGAGCTCGAGTTGCGATCTAGCCACGGAAGTGAGAGTCAGCTCAGCAAGTCATGGTACATGGAAGTGAGAAAAGAAGAGCTCACTAGCTCTAGCAGCTCGGATCTGATCGAACCTGCTTGCGACTGTCGATTTCGATTTCGAAGGATCTCGCAATCTTTGATCGAGAACGGTCTCTTCACCAGATATCGAAAGATCATCCTCTTCCTCTTCTCCAACGTCACTCGACAGAGGTTCTCGAGTCTTCTGCTTCTTCTTCGAAGGTTGCTCTTTTGCGGATGCATCGCGTTTTCGTTTCTGACTCTTGACTGGTTCATCTTCTTCGTCCTCCTCCTCCTGTTCTTGAGCGACCTCTGCAGCTTTCGCCTCTTCCTCTACTCTTCGTTTCTCTCTAGCCAGTCGCTTCGCTCTCAACGCTTCCTTATCCGCAGCTCTGATTCGTTCCTCTTCTTTCCGCCTCCTCCTCGCTTCATCTTCTCCTAGTACTCTCTCCCTCTCTGAATCACTCCAGTCATCTTCCTCTACCTCTTCATCATCGTCCACGACAAATCGATCGTCCGAATCGTCATCGTTGCCAGATTCGCTCTCTTCATCTGCTGACCTTCGATCCCTCGTTCCTTGGGTGAGTCGTTTGAGCTTGACTTTGACTTTCTTCTTCCGAGACTTCTTCCTCTTCTGCTCGGGCGCAGAAGAGTCTGAGCCATCGTTGGCTCGCGATCGTTTCTTCTTGACTGTTCGTTGCGAACGAAGAGTTTGAGGTTCTGGTAGAAGATCTGGATCTGATTCGGAAGATTCGGAAGAGGAGGACGAAACCACTGCTTGTTTTCGATTTTTCGATTTCTTGACGCTAGAGGAAGGTGGTCGAGGAGGAGGAGAGTCGGAATCGGAATCGGAATCGGAATCGGAGTTGACGGGAGAGGGTTTCTTCTTTCTCTTCTTCGAAGTCGGTTTCGAAGAGTGTTCTGATTGGAAGCTCGGCGATCGGCTCGTAGAGGGACGTAAAGATGTAGCAGGGGGAATGACGCCGAGGAATTGAGAATACGTTCTGCGTTGGGAGGGAGACTTGACGCGGGAAGGGGAGAGGGAACGAGAAGCAGAGATCTTTTTGAGGGTTGATTTCTAACGGCGAACGGCATCAGCTCGACCTGTTCGGTATTTGAATGTATATAGATAAACTCACTGAGGTAGAAGCGACAGGTTCTTGGATGATGATCTCGTCGTCGTCCTCTTCTGATTCGACTACTCTTTGTTTCTTGCCGTTTCGTTTCTTCTGGCTTTTCGGAGTGACTACCTCTAGTTCACTGTCATTTTCCGATTCCACAGCTCTCCCTTTACCCTTGTCTTTTGACTTGTGCTTCTTGCGTCTCGAGTTTCCACCTTCGTCTTCTTCGAGAGAATCTCCCGATTGATAGTCCTCGTCGTCCTCCGCTTCTAGGTCCATCATTTCTTCCGAATCCTGATCTTCTTCTGAATCTGATTCGGATTCCGAGTCTGCTGTCTCCTCTACAATCTCTTCTGCGTTCAGTGACTGATCTCGACTGTTCCCTTCGCGTTCAGCCAACTTTATCTCTTCATCGCGGTCGCTGACATCTTCCCCGTCGCTATATACTGCATCAATTTCTTTCCTCCCATGGTCGAAAGCTTGTCTGACTGGTGCCCGTTTCTTGCGTTTTGATTTCGAGGATTGAGCGGGTTCAGGAGAAGAGGACTTGTTTGAAGCTGAACGGTGAGAGGCTATTGATGGTGAGCTACCTGGATCGAATTTGAGAGTTGTCTGCCTCATGCGCGTTCGGTCGCGCAGTCAAAGGATGAGGTCAGGAAGGAAAAGAAGCAAGTTGTTTGAAATTCTTCTCTTTCATCTCTCTTCCCCATTCACCACCTTCACAGCCTCTCCAACGTGTTCACACAGCTCGAAAGGGATTGAAAGATGGGCAATGATCACCGTCAACGTAAGTCTCACCCTTCTCTCTGTCATTTCGCTCATTCTCTCCCACATTTCGGCCTGACGTTTGGATGCCACTCTCCCACAATTAGACGAATCTTCAAGCGAAGCACACAAGCTCTTCCGATCCAAGCCTGGACACTCTCACCATTCTCACCGCTCAGAACATGTCACGCCAGGCGTTGTCGAGCCAGGTTCGACGGGAGTTCTCTACGTAACTGAACGAGCTACTTCAAACGGTTTCTCAGCTGGAAACCCCGAATGGGCAAACTTTGGACAAGGTGCACCCGAAACTGGACCTATTCCCGGAATCGAGCCTCGCTCGAGCGTGATCAACCTCGACGAATTATCGAAGGAAGGAGGTTGCGACGTCAATGAATACGCTCCCGCCTCAGGAGTTCCTGCTCTACGAGAAGCAGTAGCAAAGATGTACAACGAACTATTTCGCAAAGGCAAGAAATCGCAATAGTCAGTTGATTCATTCTGTCAAATGTTGTCAGAGCTGCAAATTTCTCGACTCTGGCTGACTCGTTTACCACTCTCCAGTACAGCAAATAATGTCTGCATTACACCCGGAGGGTTAGTACCTTCCAAATGTTCGCCTCGACAGGGTGCTCGTCGAGACTATGCCTTCGCGGCGGATTTTAGCAACGAAAGCTAAAAATCGACGTTTCCTTTTCCCACAGCCGAGCAGGATTGACTCGTGTAGCGGCTGTCATGGGTGACGTACTCGTCAATTATACCGTACCGGAGTACACTTGGTGAGTTTTGCATCTTCCTCTCTATTTTTCTGGCGTTCACAGCAGTCGACTCTCAGCTTATTTCTGCTCTTTATGCCCATTCTAATTGACTCCTTCACCTTCAAATCCGTCTCGTAACTGTCACTCCTCACGCGACAGCTACGACCAAATTCTTAGCACTTTCAAACGAATCGTCCCTCTTCCCTCAATTCTTCACGAAGAAGATGCCTACCACCTGTCACCTTCGAAATTAGAACAGCAGATCAACGATCTAGGTCTCACAGCAATCATGCTGAGTAACCCTCACAACCCTACCGGTCAAGTCATTCACGGAGAAGAGCTCAAAAGACTCGTCGACACCTCCCGCGAAAAAGGAACTACTCTCATTCTCGACGAATTCTACGACCAGTACATTTACGAGGATGGGTTGGAACAAGTCTCCGCTGCAGAGTTTGTCGAGGATGTCAATGAAGATAATATCGTGAGTCCCTTCGTCCTCGTTAATTGAACTCTTCCAAAATTTGAGCTTACTCGACACGGAGCAGGTCTTGATCAACGGTTGCACGAAAGGTTGGAGGCTGCCAGGATGGCGTATAGCTTACGTAGTTGGCCCTGAGGAGCTAATCCGTGCCGTATCACAAGTATCGGGATTTATTGACGGCGGAGCTTCAAATATTCTTCAACGAGCCGCTCTCCCACTCTTCGAACCCGAACGAGTCAAGAATGATCGCAAAGCTTTACAAGCGCACTTCCTCGAGAAACGAGACCACGTTCTCTCTCGACTTCGTTCAATGGGCTTCGAAATCAAAAATCCTCCAAACGCTACTTTCTACATTTGGTTGGATCTGAGGCAACTTCCTCAACCTATGTCGTCAGGAATGGTCTTCTTTGAGGAGTGTTTGAAGGAGCGTGTCATTGTGGTACCTGGGCAATTCTTCGACGTTAACCCGTCAAGTGAGTAAACCTCTCTCTCTCTCCATCTCTGAGCTAGGCTCCTCTTTCCTTTCCTCCTGGTGTCTAGCTGACTGCTGACTTTCCACGACGCTCGTTCAGACCGACGGAATTTGATGGATTCACCTTGCGATAAATTCGTCCGACTGTCGTTTGGACCTCCTCTCGCAGAACTCGATCGAGGTTAGTTTGAACTTTCTCCGCTTCAGCATGCATTCGCACTCTCGCTTCGCAGACCCGCTAACTCATAGCCTACATGTCTCACAGGTCTCGACGCGATTCAGAGAGTCGTCGAGCGAGTACGAGCTGCCGAGAAAGAGGGTAAAGATCTTTTCGAAGTCTTTGGTAAAGATCTCAAGAAGTGAGTTGCGAGTAGTCACGTTATTCGACTCTCCGCCTTGGCACTTGGTTCTTCGTCGCAAATCTTGTTTCTTCTGTAGATCGCCTCTTCGAGCTCGAGAGACTTTACCAGATGCTCGAAAGGCGGTCTCTTCAAATTGAATTTCGACTTGAGAGGACTTCGCTCACATTCTCCAATTCGTTCGATCAGTTTGATGCGAATGAAATGGGCCAGCGAGGGGGGAGCAGGGTGAGACGCTCAGAGAATTGAATCCGACTTGTCTGTCAAGCTTGTTCCACTTTAGGGTCTCAGTTTGCTCTCTGATTCTCGAACCTTCTCAGTTTTGAGTCGATCGCTCTCTCAACTTATCAGTGACTCGCTCTCGCCGGGCAAGATCAAGAAACAATCTCGTTCGTTCGCTGAGGCAGCAGGAGGAGAGAGTTGTGAGAAACTTCTCGTCGATTCCAATCCTTCTCTTCCTGTCTCTTTCCTTCTGCCGCGAATCACCTGTCTATCTCCTCTTCTCTATCTTCTCTCTTCTCCCGAAGAACCTCCGTCCTGCATCCATGAGTCAGCTCTTCACCTCTTCCTCTTCTTCACGATTTCACGCTCGAACTCCATCTCAAGTGGAGCTCCTCCAAGGTCTGTCCTTCTTTTTCCTTTCTTTCTCCTCCCTGCCCTCCTCGCTCAAGCTGACGCAAATCTTCAAGCGAGCAGAAACTAGACCTCCAGATATGAAATCAAGAGACGGTAGAAGCACGCCTGTCTGCATTCTCGACTACCAAATCGTAGAACACCTTCTTCCAACTCTTCCTTTCCTCCCTTCAACCTCTCTTCGACCTATACCTACTCCCGTTCAGCCTCTCAAAGATCCCTCACTCGACATAGAAGGTCACGCTGAAGAACCTCCTCCCCCGGCGTATCCCGCTCGAGAAGAATCTCGTCGTTCAAATTGGAAAAAGATTGGAAAGGTGCTTCGTTTGGTGTTCTGCGGAGCTCGTGAGTACCTATCTCTTCACGCCGTTCATCTCTTGACATCTCTTCGCTGGCATCGCACACTGCAGCTGATGGAGTAGTAGCTTTACCCTGAACCCTCTCACGTCAAAACGCTTTTATTTCGGTTCTCTCTTTCTCGAGCTTTACTCTACTTCTCTGTCTGTTTCTCCCTCCTCCGTCTACTCTACGGTCTCCTACTATTCTCCCAGTATCGCATGAACCAGTTCTGGCTTTGTCTCTTTCGGTGTTTGTTGTTGTCGTTTTATTCCAAACGCTTTACTCTGAACCTCTCTATCTTGTTCTTCTAGTCGTTATCGTAATCACGTTTTGCTTCCTCATGACTCGATGGCGATACGGGAGAAGAACGCAAAAGAGAGAGACAGGTAAATCGAGCTCGACCCTGAAACGCTCGAAAAGCTTTTCGTTCTCCTCTCAAACAGGGAAGAGACCAGAGAGAGTAGGAAGAGATTGATTGCCTTTCAAAGGATATATATCATCCAACAGTGAGAACCCAGCAAAAAGAAGAGATAAGAGTAAGAATTGTCCATCCGACCAACACAAAACAGAAAAAAAGGGACAAATGCGAGAGTGAGAAGAGAGAAGTAAAAGACGTAAAGACCGTGAGTGCATAGTGTGCTACAAGATAAGAGAGATCGAAAAGATTGCTAAATAAAGAAGAAAGTGATCGAAATCTAACCAGAGATTTCGTCGCGGGGATTTGTGCGTTTCAGGAGAGCGCTCACTCGTCGAGAGGTTCGCTGTTTGATAACTGACAAGTAAGAGTGTATGATGGATGATATAGATCGTGCTTGAAGGGGGGAGGTAGGAAAAAGAACGATCGAAAGAGGAGAAACAGTTGAAATCGTCGAGAAACGAGGTCGACGAAAAGAAAGAACGAAGGGAATGGGAGAGATTGACGATAGCTCTAGTTGCCTTCCGAGTTGAAAGCGTACCTGTGTGAGAGTGAAAGAGAGAGAGAGAATCAGCGTCAGGTTCAAGGTGAGAGATGTTTGAATCTTTTTCGATTTCTGGTCAACTTCGACAACTCGAGACGGAACCGAGAGCTCACCTTTCGTTCCTGGCTCCCGTAAATTTCCAGGAGCAATTTGTGATCACCTTTGGGAAGAACAGAGAGGATTTAGTATATAGAGAGAGAAGAGGAGAGAGAGGGAGAGTTTTCAACTCACGTCGTTCTTGTTAGAAGTTTCTTTTCCAAAGAGTTTGGTGAACTGTTTGTACAAAGTGAGTTAGACAATCGGTCGCTAGCAACGTGAGACTCTAACTTACCGAGTTGTACATGACATCGATAGAAGAGGGGGTCTTGACCCAACTGTGTTATTTAAAAAGAGACGATTGTCAGTCATTACGTTCCAAAAAGCTCGAATGGGCGATAGAGACTCACGCAGGATCGAAGCCATCAGCGACGTAGAGGGTCAATTCGGTTCCAGAAGGAGTGGTGACGGCGACTTCGAGACCGCAATAAGCTTTACGAGCAGCCATCTCGTCTCCGTTGAAGTTGGCAATCATAGTTGCAACGTTGATTGCGAGTCCGGGAGTGTCGTCGTTGTCTATCAGGGTTTCAGACAGTAGAGAAGGTCGTGAGGCGTCCAGGGGGCGAGAGAAGGGGGAAAACGAAGAAAAAGAAAAAACACAAAAACGTCAGATCTCGCGTTGTAGACCTCGTAAGCAAGAGAGAGCAGCACGGACATGGATAGTAACACCACGAGTGTCCGTTGGTAGAGTCTTGACCAGAATTGGCGTGGTACCACGAAGCGATAGCGCTGAAAAGAGAAAATTGACGAATCGAAAATCGGTTCAGTTTTCGACGACTTTCGAGCAGAGTCACCTCGAGATTGACGACTCACTTGGTTTGAAGACCTAGGAAGCTCTTGATCCCGGCAGCACTGAGGAGAGACAAGTTTGAACTCGAGGAAGAATCATAAACTTTCGAAGTGGATGCTGCTGCTGCTGAAGAAGTCGACGAAGATTGAGGAGCTTGAGTAGTGGTCGTCTGCTTCGGTGCTGAAGAGGTCGTAGTTTGAGCAGGAGCGGCCGAGGAAGAGGAAGGAGTCGAGGAGTTTGAATCTTCTTGCGAAGAGGAGGAGGAGGACGAATCATCCGTCTCGTCTGCTACATCCTCACAGATCCAGTCGTCTTCGTCGTCTTCAGCGGTCGAGGTCGAAGCCGAGGCGGAAGGAGCGGGAGTCGAAGTGGTGGTCGTAGTCTGGACGGGAGTTTGAACAGCTGCGAGTTTCTTGGCTGCGCTAGTTACGACGGCGGCAGCAGTTGCCGAGGACGAGGTGACCTTGACAGTACTTTGAGCTTGGTTCGCTCCTGCAACGGCAGAAGTAGAGAAAGAGTCGGGAAGGGCCGAAGAAACGCTCGAAGAAGAGTTGACAAATTTATAAGTGACCGAAAGTTCTCCTTGGTCGAGGTCCCCTCCGAGAGCTTCACCCTCTCTTTCAGGATCTACTCGCTGTCTATCTTTGCCTGCTACCCCAATTCTGCACTGCTGCAGGAACAAAGTGTCGAGATCCCTTCCCCACCAAGTTTCATCTCATTCTCCTTCACTCTCAACAGCACATCTCTCAAACGCTCAAGGGTTCATCGGACAAGATCATCCGAAAGATACACGAGGCTAATGGCAGTAGAGCCTTTGGCTCGAGACGGAGGAGAACGAAGTAGGAACTCGCCTCTCGCAAGGAGATCGCAGGACGAAGGCTCAGACTGGAGATGGACAACCTTACTACCGCAGCTCATGAGCCCTGTAGGACCTCTACTGGCCTTGCCTGGAATGACCGACGCCTGATGAGTCTCCCTTTTTTTCCTCGTTTCCTCCTATTGATCTCGCAACTAATTCCTTCTCTTCTCTGAGATTCTTACGTATGTGAAGGAGGACGATTCGGGAAAGATCATCAAGACGAAACCAGACTCGACGGCGGTTTTAGGAGTTGGCTCAACTGTTTTCGCTCTCACGCTTCTGTCATCCGTTTCACTTCTGCTCAGACTGCGCAACCGGCACCTAGTGAGCCAAATTGTACTCCTCTCTCTCTGTAAGATTGAAGCTTCGTACTAACGCGCTCTGGCTTCCCAAGCGCTTTTACACGCTGTCTACTCTGTTTCTGCTTGTTTCTCATTCGCTCCTACTTTTCGTTTTCGACACGATTCTGGCAGTCTCCCACTCCGAGCGAGTAGACGACGGCTTCAAACTCTCAACAGCTTTCTACATGTCTGTAGGAGCAGCTTGTTCTGCCGCACTCATCTCGATTTTCTTGCTTCTCGACGGAATCCGAACAAACTGGTGGAGGAAAGGGGGAACAGGCCTCTCTTCGAAGCAGAACGGTCTCGTCTTGTCTTTCAACGTCTTTGTCAGTATTCTATTGATCGCTACCGTTATGTTCAGGTAAGCACTCACTTCGAAGGGGCTGTTTGGTTTCGAAAGTCACTGACTGATATTCAACTACAGGCATCTCTTACCTCCTTCTGAAGACTCGAGCTATTTGGACTCACTCTACTACAGCCTACAAGCGTCAACTACTGTAGGGTATGGATCTCCTTCTCCGATCTCCCCTTCCTCTCGGATCGCGACAGTTCTCTTCTTCCCGTTCGCCATCGTCTCCTTCGCTTGCCTAATCGGTTTCACGGTGACGACCGTCATCGAAGGTCTACAGACCGCCTACGAGAACCGCGAGTGGAGGATACTTAACCGAATCAAGCCCGGAACTTCGCAAGATGGTCAAGAGTTGAGCCTGTCGGACTCTATCGTAGCTCTTCACAAAACGAACAGACGACACGCTCGAGCTCAGGTAAATTCTGCGGCTTTCGCGGCGTTCCTCCTAGAGACTCAATTGATTAGATAGCTCTGTATGACAATAGCTTGTTGTGGCTGCGTCACTCGTTGCGAGTGTGCTCTTCACAGGATCTGCCGTCTTCAGTTACCTCGAGAATTTTTCATTCGGAGTCGCACTCTACTGTGAGTCATCTCAAACTCTCGCATAGAGCTGGTCGCTAAAATTCAAGTCAGTAGTCTCTCTGATATCCGCCTACACGATTGGATTTGGGGACGTACTGATCAAAAGTCAGGCTGGAAAAGCTTTCTGGTGGTAAGCTCGCACCTGTTTCGGTCTCCAAACCAGAGCTTACTAGATCACGTCACAGTGTTTGGATTCTCTTCTCAGCAGCTTCGATCACCATTCTGTTCTCTGGTAAGCACCTGCTTCTCTGTGCTTCTTTGCCCTTCCTTTCACGAGAAGTCTCGTGCTGGATCTCACAACCATTGAATACCCATAGTACTCGGCGATCGATTCTCGTCGAAGCTAGGTGAGTTCAGATCTATCTTTCGTTGACGCATGCTCACTCAGCTGTCATTCCGCACAGCGCGAACCTTGACAAACCATTTCGACTCTCGACTTCGCAAACTTCTAGAGCATTTGCACTTCCTCCGCAAGTCCAAGCATTCCGAAGTGTCGACGCAGGCGATACAGCAATTGGCACCGGATCTATCTACAGCTCTGCCGACCCTGACTCGAGTCCTTTCAGCCGATTCTGATCAGCCTCTCACGAAACAAGCACAAGAAAAGCGTTTGACAGAGTCGGAGGAGTTAGTCAAGCTTGTCAGGGAATTGAGGGATCAATTCGCAGGTATACTTGGTGACGAAGAAAAGATGAAAGAGATCGTTTCGAACAAAATGAGTTAGTCGATTTTTCTCCTTCCTCTCCATTCCGCACAAGCTCGAGCGGGGGTTCAAGGCTGATTCGCTCGTCTGCTCAACTTGACACGATATTCTCGCGCAGATGAAGAAGGTTTCGATCCTAAAACTCGGGGATTAGTCGAAGCCGATCAGAATCTCCAAGAGCTAGTTTGTAAGTCGGCTCTTGTGTGATCGTTTGGGACTCGAACTGACGATTTCGGGCTAGGTGGGCAGATCGAAGAGCGCTTGCGGCCTCTCTCGAAAGACTAGAGACCCTTGCCTTGGAAATAAATGACAACTCGACTGCTGGAAGTTGAAGAATCAATGATTGTCTCGGATCTAGATCTCAGTTGCTGTCAGCCTTGTAACATTCGATCGTTCTTGTTGTTGTCACGCCGATACTTGGACAGCCTGCTCGATCGAGAGTGACTGTCGAGATTGCCTCTTCGACCGACTCCTAGCTGACGATTCCCTGCCTCGTATTCTCAATCACACTATCTCCCAACACACACTTTGTGCTCGATGAGAGGGTATAGTATTGCCAGGGATATAAAGCGATGCGAGCAATTCGGCTTCACTAGAATAAAAAGGAGAATCTGATCAGTTTGTCGGATCTTGAACGACAACCAGCAGGTATTGCTCATCTAGTGCACCCAGAAGATCGTCAGATGTCTTGTCAGAGTCTCGATGGCAAGAAAAGAGAGCCTCACGAGGTGTAATCATTAGTTCATGCCGTTTCGTTCGCACTCTGAGAAATTTGAGGTCATCCTAACCAATCCAAGCAGGGTCAGCTCTTTCAGCGATGACTTTCGAGTGACTGTGACTCACATTTTGCTCTTCTCCCAAGCTTCTCACGTCAGATCCGACCGCTTCTACCATTCTCGTCGCTGCTTTCGCATAATTCCTCGCCAATTCGCTTGTAGTCGGCACCACTTTCTCCTCTTCTGATCCATTCTCTCTTTCTGTTGATTCCTCTGATGTGTCCACAGCTGCACTCGCGGGGGGAAGAGCGAAGAGGGAACCTGCAGATCTGATGATGAGGCCGTTTGGTCGAGAGAGGATTAGAACGCCTTGGACATCTGCAGAGCGTTTTTGTTAGTTCGGTATACAGTGAATGAGGCACTTCGGCTGAGCACTCACTCTTGTAAGAGGTCAACCGGTTCAAAGTTGCATCAACTTCTGGAGGATGAACTGATGAAGCCTGTTTCGAGTCGAACAGCCTGTCAGTGCAGCTCATCACGGTTCAATCAAGCTGTTCTTAGCTCACCATAGGTATCTGAGTCTTTGAGTGGAGATAGAAGGGAACGAAAGCTAAAATTCCTCGCTTCGCACTTCAAGTTTGATGAGATCTGCTTTTCTCCGACCTCCTGGAAGAGCTTCCTTGGGGTGTCGAGAGTGGAAGTCATCTGGTTCACTGCATAGAGCGCCCGCGAAGGAAGTCGAGAGCAATCAGCAAGCGATCGAAGCTCTTCAAGCTTTTCGCACGCTGAATACTCTCATCCCGTCACAGCTTGTGAGGGGTATCTGACTTGCTTACCTCCGTCATTTGAGAGTCGTTGGTTCACCCTCTAGTCCTTTTACTCTGTCACAATTTGCTTTGCCACCTTTATCTTCTCTCCCTGCGCACTGGCAGGAGTCGAATTTCTCCCTTCCATTCCGTGATATCTACGATCGATTCCTTGAGAAGTATGTATGCCTCGGTTATACAGCTTGCCTGTCCGTATCGAACGAATCCCATTGCGGAATGACTGCTTCAAATCAGTCGTTTCACTCCCTTCGCAAGCGATAATTCTGAGCTTGTTCAATCGCAACATCTCCCACAATTCATCGCTTCTCCACGACTCAGCAATGTTCTTGATTATGCCACACGAGGGTCGCTGTAGGCCCTTCGGGCAATCTCTAACGTTCAACACTGCCTCGTGCGAAAACCCTCGAAAACGAATTCGCGAAGTTCGGTCACTTTGACCCGTTCTCTGTGCAGTGCTTTGCGCGTGTCGAGTACCGTCTTTTGTTCGTGTGATTAGACAAGGGGAGGTAAAGGGAGCTCACACTCCTCTAAACCTCGAAAACTCCCTTTCTTTTCTTGCGAAGGTTCGGGAAAAACACGTCGAATTACGACCTGACAATTTCGCGCGAAAGACATAAGGAAAGGAAAGGGGAGAAGGGAAGGAGGCAAGGAAAGGGAAAGAGAAGAAAGGAGAAAGGAAGGAGGAAGGGAAGAGGGAGAGGGGAGAAAGAGAAAGAGAGAGAGAAGTTGACTCAACTTTTTGACGCCCGTCGAGGAGCGGGCGCGCAAGTTCCCTTCGCGGGGTTCTTTCTCTCCCTCTTTTCTCTTTCTCTCTCTCTTTCTTCTCTCCCTTCTCTCTTCCTCCTCCTCCCTCCCTCTCTTCTCCTTCTCCTCTCTCCTCGCACCTTCCCACGCCTTCAACTCGAACCGGTTTCGCTTTTGAACGGACTTCTCTCTCAACTTCATTTCTCAACACACGCGCTCGCCAAGATCTCGATCTCGCTCTTTCAAGAAACACAAGTCAAGTACACTCGCTATCTCCTTCACAGCACCAGCTAAACACACAAGTGAGTCCCAGCCAGTCAGACAGGCCCTTCGCTCCTTCTCGACCGTTTGAGAAGAAACAAAGGCCATTCCCCTTTTTCCAACGACCCTTTCATGGAGTCGGGATCACATAGCGCGTCAGAAGAGAACAGAAGAACTGACATTGGCATCCCCTGGTGTAACAGCTTCCTCCTTAAAAATGCTTTCCTCAGTTTCCCTTCCCCTCGCTGTCGCAGCAATCTCTTCAATCTCCTCAGTCGCCGCTTTCAAACCCGCTCATGGTCACTCTGCACGTTCCCTTCAATCTCACCACTCGTTCAAACGATTCGTCGCCCCAGTAGAGAAAGTTTCGAGGATGGTAAAGCGAGTTAAGCGAGGAAGTGAGAAAACTTACACACGACCGCGATTTGGTATGCCGAGACTGGATGGGTTGGTTCTTGCGGAGAGTCTTTCTCGTAAGTCTCGCCCTCTCTCATTCCTTGGCACGCGAAGTAGTTCACAATTGACCCCAAATCATTCCCTCTTCCAGCGACGACGACCTGGTCATCGCTCTACCTCTCGAACTTTACCCCAAGACCGACGAAGTTTCATACCTCTGCGGTGAGAAGGTATCTGTTACGAACGACGCTACCGGTGCTTCGTGAGTCAGCTCGTGGCGATCTCTTCTCGTTAATTTGAAAACTGCGGCTAACGAGCTCCACTCTGTTTGTTTTTCTCGCAGTATCACTGCCACCGTCGCGGATGCCTCTCAACGCGCTGATTTCACCATCTTCACCAAGGCTGGATACGAAGCACTCGGAGGGGACCTCGACCAAGGAGAACTTTCGGTCACTTATAAATTTGTCAACTCTTCTTCGAGCGTTTCTTCGGCCCTTCCCGACTCTTTCTCTACTTCTGCCGTTGCAGGAGCGAACCAAGCTCAAAGTACTGTCAAGGTCACCTCGTCCTCGGCAACTGCTGCCGCCGTCGTAACTAGCGCAGCCAAGAAACTCGCAGCTGTTCAAACTCCCGTCCAGACTACGACCACCACTTCGACTCCCGCTCCTTCCGCCTCGGCTTCGACCTCGACCGCTGAAGACGACGAAGACGACTGGATCTGTGAGGATGTAGCAGACGAGACGGATGATTCGTCCTCCTCCTCCTCTTCGCAAGAAGATTCAAACTCCTCGACTCCTTCCTCTTCCTCGGCCGCTCCTGCTCAAACTACGACCTCTTCAGCACCGAAGCAGACGACCACTACTCAAGCTCCTCAATCTTCGTCGACTTCTTCAGCAGCAGCAGCATCCACTTCGAAAGTTTATGATTCTTCCTCGAGTTCAAACTTGTCTCTCCTCAGTGCTGCCGGGATCAAGAGCTTCCTAGGTCTTCAAACCAAGTGAGTCGTCAATCTCGAGGTGACTCTGCTCGAAAGTCGTCGAAAACTGAACCGATTTTCGATTCGTCAATTTTCTCTTTTCAGCGCTATCGCTTCGTGGTACCACGCCAATTCTGGTCAAGACTCTACCAACGGACACTCGTGGTGTTACTATCCATGTCCGTGCTGCTCTCTCTTGCTTACGAGGTCTACAACGCGAGATCTGACGTTTTTGTGTTTTTTCTTTTTCTTCGTTTTCCCCCTTCTCTCGCCCCCTGGACGCCTCACGACCTTCTCTACTGTCTGAAACCCTGATAGACAACGACGACACTCCCGGACTCGCAATCAACGTTGCAACTATGATTGCCAACTTCAACGGAGACGAGATGGCTGCTCGTAAAGCTTATTGCGGTCTCGAAGTCGCCGTCACCACTCCTTCTGGAACCGAATTGACCCTCTACGTCGCTGATGGCTTCGATCCTGCGTGAGTCTCTATCGCCCATTCGAGCTTTTTGGAACGAAATGACTGATAATCGTTTCTTTTTAACACAGTTGGGTCAAGACCCCCTCTTCTATCGATGTCATGTACAACTCGGTGAGTTTGAGTCTCATGTTGATGATAGTCACCGATTGTCTAACTCACTCTGTACAAACAGTTCACCAAACTCTTTGGAAAAGAAACTTCTAACAAGAACGACGTGAGTTGAAAACTCTCCCTCTCTCTCCTCTTCTCTCTCTATATACTAAATCCTCTCTGTTCTTCCCAAAGGTGATCACAAATTGCTCCTGGAAATTTACGGGAGCCAGGAACGAAAGGTGAGCTCTCGGTTCCGTCTCGAGTTGTCGAAGTTGACCAGAAATCGAAAAAGATTCAAACATCTCTCACCTTGAACCTGACGCTGATTCTCTCTCTCTCTTTCACTCTCACACAGGTACGCTTTCAACTCGGAAGGCAACTAGAGCTATCGTCAATCTCTCCCATTCCCTTCGTTCTTTCTTTTCGTCGACCTCGTTTCTCGACGATTTCAACTGTTTCTCCTCTTTCGATCGTTCTTTTTCCTACCTCCCCCCTTCAAGCACGATCTATATCATCCATCATACACTCTTACTTGTCAGTTATCAAACAGCGAACCTCTCGACGAGTGAGCGCTCTCCTGAAACGCACAAATCCCCGCGACGAAATCTCTGGTTAGATTTCGATCACTTTCTTCTTTATTTAGCAATCTTTTCGATCTCTCTTATCTTGTAGCACACTATGCACTCACGGTCTTTACGTCTTTTACTTCTCTCTTCTCACTCTCGCATTTGTCCCTTTTTTTCTGTTTTGTGTTGGTCGGATGGACAATTCTTACTCTTATCTCTTCTTTTTGCTGGGTTCTCACTGTTGGATGATATATATCCTTTGAAAGGCAATCAATCTCTTCCTACTCTCTCTGGTCTCTTCCCTGTTTGAGAGGAGAACGAAAAGCTTTTCGAGCGTTTCAGGGTCGAGCTCGATTTACCTGTCTCTCTCTTTTGCGTTCTTCTCTCGTATCGCCATCGAGTCATGAGGAAGCAAAATGTGATTACGATAACGACTAGAAGAACAAGATAGAGAGGTTCAGAGTAAAGCTTTCGGAAAGGATTGAGAAACGAAACGCTCGACCTCGATTTGATCGACATCGGGACAGCTCTCGCCATGTTCATCACGTGAACCACAAGGAAAGGCGACAATGAGGGGAAGAATACACCAAAATGAACTGCGATGATAAGATACGATTAGTAACAACAAACAAATCCATACAGAAGAATCATAATTCAATCCTCTTTCCTCGCTTCCTGACTACAATCTCGGAGTGAGCGAGAAGATGCGGACGAGTTTCCCGTCGTGAGCGCTGCGTTCTCCTCTGCGAGAGAAGTCGATTCGTCGATCAATTCGTGCGTCAAAGTTTCCAGTTCGTGAAAGACCGAAATCAAATTTCGTAAGACTGTAGAGGTAACAGTGTCAGTCCGGCTTCTCGATCGAGGCTGATATGATTTAGCTTACAGATGAACTCTTT
The DNA here is from genome assembly GCA_010758995.1 of Sporobolomyces pararoseus. Taxonomy (NCBI): domain Eukaryota; kingdom Fungi; phylum Basidiomycota; class Microbotryomycetes; order Sporidiobolales; family Sporidiobolaceae; genus Sporobolomyces; species Sporobolomyces pararoseus. The sequence goes on along the minus strand of RSDY01000003.1, from coordinate 677,154 downwards.
CAAGCCTTTGTCCTGCTCAACTAGCTCCCGATTTCTAACAGCGAATTCTTCCTCGTCTGCGAATACAAGAAGTACGCTCGTCAGAAGAATGTGCAGAAGCATCAGGGCAAGATCGTGACGTACCCATTACTCTTCGAACCACAAGGTCGACCGTCTCAGTGTCAGAGGAATCCCTTGTCGCCAGATGCTGCAGGTGAAGTCTAGTTTCTGAGAGCAATTCAGAGACTCGTTCTTTTCTTCCAGCTCCCTTACTCTCTATACCTTTTTCCTCTTTCTCCATCGGAATCTCCTTCTCAACAATCTCGATGTGAACACCGTTTTTCAGGTCTCGCGAGACAGATTCTGTCGTCGAAACGGTTTGCAATGGATGGGCCGGCTTTCTCATTGTGCCTGGACTGGTCGAGCCGGGGTGATGAGAATGCTTCTGCTCTGGCTTGTGGAATCTAGCGAGAATGTTGCGCTGAAACGTTTCCTCTTGAAAAGCGGAAAAATCGAGTCAGTTCTGCATTCTCGTTGTTGGAGATAGCGAGATCCCGACATACTGTAGTGCGCACTGTATTGATCGGCAATGACTGAGAAGAACACTGTGAGCATTCCGGCTGCAATCAGGGCCCAAATGCTGCAGTCGAGTCTGTCAGCGTATTTTCAGTCGAAAACTTGTTCGAGCCGAAAACTTACCAGAAGAACGCACGACTCGCCTGGCTCGATGCTGTAAAGTCTCCCAATCCAAGTGTAGAACACGCGACGAAAGTAAAGTATACAGCAACTCCATAGCTCCATCCCTCCAGATGGCTGAATACAGCGGCTCCTATTAACCAGGTAGAGACAACACCGACAGTTGCAATGATGAGCTGCACAAAGATGGTAAGCAGTAGACATGTAAGCGATAGAGACACTCGCGGGGGCTTAAATCGTATGAGAAAGCCCTTCGGAAAGAAAGAGGAGGACTCACTTGTGAACGAAACTCGAGACGCTGGTCCCTATTCAACTCTTCGATCTTCTCCTCGTAAGCGTATCTCTTCTCTTTGTGTCGCTCACGGTGCTCCAATTCGGGTTTCGAGGATTCTGAAGATGATGACGACTCCGGCTCAATCGTGTGTTGCGGATGATACAGCCCAAACGTGAGGTAAATGAAGAAAGCTGTTCTCTTTGAATGGTTCAATCTGATGGTAGAATGCCGAGTCTTAATTCTTTCCAGAGTTCGTCGCTCTCGAGCTTTGTACCTTTCTTTGAGAGCTTCCAACGCTGTCGATCGGATGAAGGCGAGCAGGACTGCGAAGTTCACGACGGCGAAAGTGAGGAAGACAATTGTAAACGCTGTAGATGTGAGGCAGTTAGTACCGAGCTCGTTCGAGGGGAAAGTTGGAATAGATTAACCTTGAGCGGAAGGAGTTTTCGGAAGTAGATCCCCAAAGCCAACAGTCAACACAAGCTGGATTGAGAAGTACGTGCTATCGAGGAACGAGACGTCTTCCAGAAGGTAGCTGCAGCAGAGATTTGTTTGGTCAGCTCTTCGATCGGGCGATGTTCTTCGCCAGAAAACGTCTCTTACCGGTAAGCGATCGCCCCAATAAGAACAGTGACTATGAAAGAGTTGAATACGATAACTAATGATCTCTGCTCTCCCGTGAGTCCTGTACCTCCTCGAGAATACCACTTTGTGCGTAGTCCATCGATGACCAAAGAAGTTGTAACGCAGAGAGCGATGATCGCTGAAACCACTGTCAACCAGAAAGCTGTAGATAGAGAGTATCCGTCCGGGTTGGCTCTTTCGACCGCGAAAATTGTGACCGTGATGAGAGCGAGGACGATGTGGACTGAAAGGATGGAAATTGTTGAAAAGGTGAAGAGTCTGCAGTGAACGTCGAGAAGTCGGAGAAGAATCGAAATGTTTGAGCAGACCGAGAGAGCTAGTAGGATAGAGCCGGCTGCGATGATCAATGGTGGATCTGACTTTGTCTCGACGATAGAACCATCTTGACCTTTGCGAATGTACCTAAAAATCGAAAGGTCAGAAATCGGCAACACAAGCGGTGAAGTCGGGCTTCAGGGAGCTTACCAGCCTTCACTGAGCGCAGGTATCGAGAAAAGTGTACTGAGAGGGCTAAGCATCTGTGCAAGCAGGCTGAACGACCGATGTTTCTTCCATTTCACCTTCTTGCGGTTGATTTCCGACTTTGTTCGGTAGTGCTGCTGCTCGGTTCCCTTCATCAGAGCTAGACTGAAGTGAGGCATCTCTGAACTATCCTGGAGTGATCAGTTGAGTGTTCTGAGGTGGAGAGAAAGGAGGGAACTTGCCGTTGATCTAGAGAGAACCCGGCAGGGCTCGGTAAAGAGCTAGCCACCTAGAGGGTGGGTCTGAACTATGATGAAAATGGTTACGTTGATCGTGAGCGGAAGTCGAGAGCTTTGATGAAGAACTTGAGGAGAAGGAAGTGAATTCAGATGAGAAACGTGACCATGAATTCATGACGCGGGCCGTTTCAAGAATCGTTCAAAGCTAGCAAAGGTCTGAAGTGCTCTGTAGAAACCGTTTGAGCGAGTAAGCCGTGCTCGCGGGGAGCGCGACAGAAGAGACCGCAGAGCTCATGGGAATTCGAGAAAAGAGCTTTTTCGCAATTATTCAACTTTCGCAAACTTCGAAATCTGACAAGTGAACCACAATATGAGATACGATTACAACAAAGTCTCGATATACGAATAAATACTGAGCCGTCTGTACATACGTCCACGCCTCTCTAGTCTTCCCCTAGCTCGAGCGATTTAGCGACGGAGCTCTTCCTTCTCGATCGCACGTCGCCTTCTGCCAGTGTAGACTCGCTCGAAGAGGTGAAGGACATGGTCAGGGACTGGGAAAGTCGATCGGAGACGTCGAACCCTGCCGTGTCTCCAGGATCTTCGCACAAACTCTTCGCCAAATCTCGAGCTTTCGCGAATCTGCCTTGCAAATCTCGAAGATCTGTTGAAGCGATCAAACTCGGTCAGTCCAGCATAAAAGGTACATGAGCTCGAACAGACTCACATAGAAACTGCTTCATGGCTGCGTCACACTCGACCGATTCTCGATTCCTCCTTTTGAACTTATGTTCCCTCATAACTTCTCGCACCGATTGAGTGACTTCTTTCGAGTTCCCATCTCCTCCGCTGGTAATTAGATGATTGAGCTGCTTTTGAGTCTCTTCCAGTAGACCAAGGAGTTGGCGACGTTGATCGATCGGGGCAAGGTCCGAATTTTCTCCCGTTTTCGGAGAATCTTCTTGTCCTTCATTCTGTCGATAAGCTACGATATGTGCCAACGTCGAGACCGTCGGGTTTGGCTCAGCTGCGGTGTTGTCGAGATGGTCATCTTTCCTCGCTTTCATCGATTTGACGAGTTTCGCAAGAACGTTTCGCTGAAAAGTCTCCTCTGTCAATGCATAGTGAACGTCAGTCTCCCGCAACACACGCTAGAGTAATAGGATTCAAGCCTTACTGAATGCAGAGGAGTAGCCATCAGCGAGAACTGTAGTCCAAAGATGAGGCAAAGATAGTCAGCTTCTTGACTTCTGAACGAAAAGCCTCCATCGTGAGCAGGCTCTTCGATCGAGGAGAGCGGCGCCGTCTCTTGAGCTATATACGGGGATTTTGTCGGATGAGAGGAAACGCTAGGACTTACTCGAGAAGAAGACGGTCAAAACGCCTGCACCAACGAGAGCTAGGACGCAAAAGCAAGCCCTGCCCCCTTCCGTTTTCACAGTGTAATCTCCCAATCCGACGGTTGAGAATGCGATAAAGCTGACTGGCAAAGGAGGCGGAATGTCAGGCTTCGTTTCGCGAGAGAAGCGGCGAAAAAAACTCACAGTAGAATCCTTCAAAGTACGTCCATCCTTCAAGCTGTGAGAATACAGCTGCACTCCCAAGCCATACCAGTAGAGTAAGGAGAAGTGATACGAGTAGCTGTGAGAAAGGATATTCAGCATCTGGACGAAACTCAGTGATGCGGAAAAAAAGAAGGAGAAATGAGGCTCACTTGAGATCGAAAGTCACGATTCCGCTCTTTCTGCAGCTTGACTATAGCTTCTTCGTAGGGAGACTGAGAGAGCTTCTCAACTCGAGTTCTGGTCGGTTCTCCTACTTTTCGACGTCGAAGCGATTTGAGGATGCTCCTCTCCTTCTCCTTGAACCGGTCTTGTAGAGCCTCGAGAGCGACGGATCGAGTAAAGCAGATGAGTATAGCGAAAGAGAGGATCCCGGGAACGAAGAACAGGATCATGATAATCCGTGCTAGAATCGAAAGAGGTACGATATCTCCGAATCCTGCGCGAGCAAATTCAAGTCAGTGGGAGGCCTTCGGAAAGGGAGCACGGATCTTACCCGTTGTTATCATGCACTGTACCACGAAGTAGAGAGCGTCCAGATAGTTGACGTCGACGAGCAAATACCTTTGGAAACCGACGTTTCAGCTACCATGAACGAGAATGGAGAGGGAGGAGACAGAGTCGAGCCTACCGGAATGAGCATGTCCCGACCATCAACCATGCAACGAAGAGATCGAAAGCAATGATTAAACTGCATTGTTGCGAAGAGATTCCAGTCCCGTTCGAGCTGTACCACTTTGTTTGGTATCCATCAACGAGTAGCGCGACTGTCACAGCGAGTGCGACTGCCGCTGAAGCTACTGTGAGATAGAAAGCTGTTGAGAGGTCGAAAATCTCCCCTCCTGCATGATTGAGGCCGAAGATGAGGCAAGAAATGAGACTAAGAAGGACGTGAGAGACCAGGAGACCAACAGTGATGAAGGTGAACATGCGCTGAAAACCTGATAGAGTCAGTATCACAGAAAGATGAGGTAGGCAAGAGAGTGAAATCCTGACTTACACAATGCGTATCAATCAGTCGAAACAGAATCGTAAGGTTCGAGAGACATGAGAGAGCGAGAGTTACTGCTCCAGCCGCTACTATCAGCGGTGGATCCGGTCTTACCGCAACGATCAATCCCTCGATGTTGCGTTTCACCGAAAACTTTTCGGTCAAAGCTGGGAGAGCGAAGAGAGGTGCGAGAGGACATAGAATCTGTGCGACGAACGATGCGAAACGGTGGAGTCGACGATGGTGATGTCGTTGACGAGCCTCCGCGTCAGGAATCTGGTAGACTCGAGGTTGCGAGGTCCGAGCAAGATCGACTCCGAGGTGTGTCATTTGAAACTGAAAGTCGAGGGGTCGACAAGCCGTGAACTGACTAGTGAGAGCTGCGAGATGGTGAAGGGATGATATACAACCGGGTGAGCTAGCAGAGAATTGAGAGGAGGTCAAGAATGACTGAAAGACGAAATTTGCTTCTCGACCGGCCAACTCGAAGTTCTTTTCAGCGAAGGCGGCAAGCTGTTGTCTGCGTCTGTAGTCTCGCATGACTCAAAGAAATGGCTGGTTGGAGTAGAAGTGAGTGTAAGCTATCTTCGGCCTCGGCAGACGTGACGGGGAAGAGGAGGAAGAAAAATTTGATGACAACCGCCAACTTCTCGCAGGTGCTCAATTGACAATGAAACTTCCCGTGTACTCCTTTCCATAATCTAGATAGAGCTCTTCACCCGGCTTGATTGAAGAGGTAGCAGTGAGCGTGATCTGATTCGCTCCATCGATGTAGAGGACTGAAAAACCAGAATCACGAGATGAGCTGTACACGTACAATCAGCTCGGCTCGATGAAGGAGGGACTGACCTGTGGGTGTACATTGTTCTTTCTTCTCGCGATGATTGATGAACCTTGTCAAGTTTCCGATTTCTTGCGAATCGATCGCGTGCTCTTGATCGAGATTGAACCAGAAGCTCTATTCACCCCCAATCTGAAGTCAGCTGATTAGAATGCGTGAGAGAAGCGCGAAGAAAGCACGCACGATACGAGCCCGCTCAGAAAAAGCTCTGTGTATAAATCGTCGAATTCAGCGCTTTCGATCGTCGCCGTAGACTTTTCAGGAAGGGAATGGACTTACCCTTTCCACGGACCGTATCCGTTCGAGTTCCAATGACGAGTGCGAATGGCAAAAGACTCGCCAGCGTAAGCTCCGATAGTTGAACCGAGAGGAATGCTCTCGAGAGCGACGAGACTGCGATTTGCCAGAGCATAATGTCAGGTGAACCTCTGTGACGAGCTGAAAGATGCGATAGAGATAGCGACTGACCCATACCCTCCGTCTGGAACCTCAGAAACTGTAGCGATAGTGCTTTTCGACTCGACTTGCGAAAGTTGCATGTTCGCACATTCTAAGATAGCTGTCATCAATTTGTGCGGTCGAGGAGGACGGAAAGGGGGAACTTACGGCCACAGGGAGAACATATCCGAGGGTCGCAGGCTCTGCCACGAACTCGACAAGGGCATTCGTTTTCGTGTTTGAGAACGCAGCAACGATAATTCGGTCCAGCGGTCTCGGGAATGTCGTGACAGTCGCAGCCTCGGTATCGTATCGAGCCTATTCAATAAGATTTATTTGCTTCAGTGCCATGAGAGAGATGCTGTCGGGGAGAGGGAGAGAGAGAGACAGGAAATTACAATTCGGAGGGCAACCGCAGAAACGATCGCAGAACCAAGGAGAAGCTCTGCAAGGGCACTCCTTGCCGCAAGAATCCTTGCATTCACAAGGAGTATAACCTCCCGATGCTTGAACCCTCCACTTCTCCTGCTTCAGTGAGGGAATCGTTGTTTGAGGTTTCGTCTTCGGCTCTTTCGCCCGATAAGCCTTGAAGAATTCAGTAATCTGAACATTGTTCGAGGTCAGAGTAGGCCCACTTGGAGGTCAGAGTCTCGAAAGAACGAACCTCATCGAGGCTGCGTTCCAAAACAATCGAAGCGGTACAAGGGTTCAAGTTCGGAAAATCCTGAACGAGCTGCTGAAGTTGAGCCTTCTGTACAGGCTCTGGAGCAGACGATCGGATCTGTAGAGATACCCACCGGGATCAGCAGCGCTTAGCTGGTGTATCGTCAGTAGGCTCACCTTTCGCGACTTGCAGGATCCGTCTTTGCAAGTTGAGCAGGACCATTTCGGCTTGAGAGCCTTTTTGACTGTTTCTGGTTGAGATAATGGCGCATTGTAGGAGCAAAAGACTACATCACAGAAGCTGAGAATCAGTGAGATGGTACGCAGAATCCAGATGGAGAATTGACGAACGAGGATGAACGTTACAGAGCGTCGAGCCGCAGAACTCGCAACGATCAATCGACCCATCTTGAGCGACAATCTCTCGCTCAGAGTTCGACCTGGAGCTGACAACGAGACAATTTAAGAATCGTCAGTACTTCGAGTTCGGGGAGGGTGGAGAAAATGTGTCTCTCACTTCTGCTGTACCTCTTTCAGAGATATCCCAAGTCTCTCCTCGAACTCCCGACATAGCTGAGCTACTACGGATTCGTCTTTGAGCGCTTCTGTCCAACTCAACGATTCTCCGTCAGATTGAATCCTCCTCGCAAGTTCGTCCCGATCGAGATTGAGAAGTTCGAAGAGTTGATCGAGAGCAGTGAAATCTCGGTGAACACCTATTCAAGGAAAGTATGAGCTTTGAAGAGATTCGTGAAGTAGCGAGAAGAAATGAATGCTCACGACCTGGATTGAGTCCTTCGAGTTTCGAACGAGACACGAGGTTGGCCTTGTTCCAAGCTTCTTCTTGCCTAATCTTCTCTTCGTCGTCGCTGGATTCTGCTTCATAAGCCATAGTCTCAACGCTCTGCTCATCGACGTAGCCGTTTGTCGATTGCGCGTCTTCCCAGCCATTGAGCTGAGGAAAAACTTCGAACGATCGACCGGTGACTGAGATCGCTCGATTGGCGAACTCGACAAACTCGTATTTCGGTATCGGTAGGAAGGGAGGCAGTGTCGCTGTCGCTGGATTCGAGTCGGAATAGTGGCTGTCGAGACCAGGAAGGAGCGAAGGAGTGCGTTTGAAACTTGTCGGTAGGTCCCTGAGCGACGAGAGCCGGGAGTCCTGTGACAGTCTCTGCTGAGCCTAATTGAGCCAAAGTCAGCGTACGTAGCGCCCAAGGGTCGGTGTAGAACGTAGAACTCACGCTTTCTCGCTCGACAACTTCTTCTCTCCATTCTTGCTCCAACTCCTGCAACCTCGTCTCCAGCTTACTCCTGCACACTTCAGTTCTGTCCGTGTCCGGGAGCGCATCTCCTCCTCTGCCCTCTTCCCGGTCGTGTTCGATTTGCCATCGAAATATTGCGGTAGCTCCGGTCAAACTTCGTTTCGATTTGACTAATCCAGCTCGGTCGATCCGACGCTCTTTCGAAAGCGGTACTGAGGTCTCAAACAGCACACTTCTATCAGAAGATAGCATTCTGTAACGAAGGAGGATCCCTGATCTTTGAGGAACGGTTCCCGAACCAGATTTTAGAGGTAGCGGAGGGTAGTCGACGAGAAAGACCGGAACAGTCACGGGAGAGAGACTTTGAGCCGATTCGAGGTATTCCGAGACGCTCGAGGAACCATTGAATAATGTAGCTTGTTCGGTAGACTGACAATCGTGTCGGAGTTGTAGTTCGAACTGATGAGTGACAAGACACGGGAAAGGTATCGAGCAGTCGAGCAGAGAGTTGAGTACAATCTTGAGAGAGAATGGAAATGGTCTGATTCGAGAGAGTACGAAAGAGTTAGCGCTTGAGTTTGGGGAGGGAAAACTGGACTCGAGGATACTCACAATTCGTCGATTCGAAACGAAGCAGAACGTGTCGATGCTCCAGGTTTGACCAGAGAGCCTGAGGGACCGAATTCTAGCTTCTGAACAGGAGGAGCTTGACGTTGTCTTCTTTGTCGAGACGGGAGAGTCCTTTCGGCAGCAGAGAGTGCAGGCCCTGCTGATTTCCGTGCGGCTTTGATCACGGCTGGATGTTCTCTAGCTGCCATCTCACGAGAAGATGGCCGTCGAACTGAGATAGACTTTGAGCGAGACAGCGACAAGTCAATCAAGCGTTCAACTGAAGGAAACGGAGAAAGTGCTCACAGAACGTGCATGCGGGATCAGCTGCATCTGCACCTCTGCTGAAGAAGACCTCGACGACCTCTCCGAATCCGAATCTGAAAGACTCTCTTCACTGTCCATCTCGAAAGCAGTTCACTGAGAGCAATGGAAATTGACAACGAATCAGTCGCAGGCTAATCTCCTCTGTTTGTCTGCTGTTGAAAACTTACCTTGTACAGCCTCTAATACGTCCAGCTCAATGATCCGATGTGAGGAGGAAGCAGGGAATGTTTCGTTGAATGATGAGGCGAAATCTAGAGAGAGTGGTCGCTGATGCTGAGAGACTGCTTGGAAGAACGCTTCTGGCGATACAGACTGACCTGTTCACGTCCGCTGAGCCTTGAATTGAGCGAGCTGATAGCTGCGGGGAAGACGAACGAAGGAGATGAGAGTCTTCGAATTCAACGCGACTTTCTCTTCTGCTTCCTACACTTGCGGCTCCCTTGAGCTCTCTCAGTCTACAGTACGATGTCTACATCACCTTTCAGGCGCCGGCCCAATTTATCGAAGACTTACAGCAAGAGAAACTCCCTCCCCTCCAACTCCCGCTCTCGACCTCTCCCAAGCAACAACAATACGAATTCTGACATCGCCAAACTGCTCATGGACTCTAGTGAAGAGGAAGAGGTTGATCTTGGCGAGAACAGTGATGAGGATGTCGAGATGAGATTGCTCGGGAGAAAAGGTGTTGAAGCACCACGGTCGAACAGACAAGAGGCGGAAAGGACAGCTAGGCAGAACGCAGAGAGTAAGGGCAAGAGGAAAGTAAAAGATGAACAATCGCTGCAGCTAGAAGGAGAGGTTACGAAGAGGAGGTCTAGCTCAATCCGAACGAGATCGACGAAGTCAACGGAGGAACGGGAAGAAGACTCGACGATTTGGGACGAAAGGGAAGCGATGATCGAGTCAGCACCTTCAAAGTCTCGGCGTAGAACAGTGGAGGAACAGGGTACTCGAGCAGAACCTTCAACAGCCACAGCTTCGAGGGGTCTTTCGACCTCTTTCCCGGAAACCGGAAACCGGAAAGGACCGACTCCCACACGAAGGACTTCTCCTCGAAAGTCGACCGCAACAGTAGGCAGCACACCAAGCTCTCCTCTAGCTCTCTCGACAAATCCCTCCCAGCCTGAAGAATCGAATCCTCACTCTGATCCTCCATCTCCACCGAACCGCAAGCGACGGAAACGACCTTCCACAACAGTGAAGAGCAAAACAGAGGAAATGGACGATACTACCCCTCCTCCTTTCGATTACGTCCCACCCCCACAGCCTCAACGGTCTTCGCCAACTAAAGACTTCTCTCCTCGACCAATCAATCCTCCCGTTCAACCCACACTTAAGGCTCACAAAGAGGCTGCTACCAGCTCTGCACCTCTCATTCGCACGACCCATCCGAGTTCCTCTTCTCCTCATAAAGCTGAATCTATTCCTCGACCTGAATCTCCCATCTCACTCCGGAAACCTTCGACTCTCCGATCACCAGCTATCACAACTGAGTCGAAACGTCCTTCGAGTCCAGCAGCGAAAGATCTTTCTTCCCTCTTCTCTACATTTTCGAAAACAGAAAAGACTCCGATGCCTGAACTTTCTGGTGACGAATCAACTTCTAGTTCGAGTCGTCTGGGAGTCAGCCGTAATACTTCCGGAGGAATTGTCGCCGCGCTGGCCGCAAAACGAGCTGGAGAACGGAACAGTCGAAGTCGAGCAACAACGCCCAGTGAGCTCATTCTTTTCTCTCAAAGCTTTCTCCTCGACACGAAGAACTCACGCAACCGCGTGTCTGCAGCTTCTCCTGACCGTTCGAAACGAGCACCACTCGATCGATCGCTATCTCAACCCTCGTTCTCTTCTCCACTCTCTTCCCCGAACGGCGCATCTCCTTTCCGATCTCCTCAGCGACCAACTCTCGGGGCAGCTTCTTCCCTCCCCGATATCCTGTCGCCCTCTAAGAGTCGAAGCGGCTCCGTAAGTCCTGTCAAGACTACGAATGTGCTCAAACCTCCAGCCCTCGGAAGTGTTTATCGTCCAGTTTCGTTCTCTGCTTCTACCTCGACGACAGGCTACGCAGACAGCGGACGAACTCGAACGTATGGAGGTGAAAGGTCGTTCCGACCAGAGCTCGCTGAGTCGGACTCGCACAATCCGACGCCGGCTAGCAAACGAAACACTCTCGACTCAGATTCATCTCCCCACCTTCCGACACTACCTCCTTCCCTCACGCAACGGATCTCTAAGCCTGCTCCTGCTCAAGAGTCTTATGCACAGCTGCGCGAGAAATGGGGAGTTGCGGCGGAGGAAGAGCTCGACGAGGATGAAGAATTCGAAAGTCAGGAGAGGGGCGCGAGAGTGATCGGTACTGGTATCTTGCGAGCTCAAGGAGAAGGGAAACGCTGGAGTGATGAGATTGGTTGGACTCTCGATGGTCTGAGAGAAGGGAAGGGAGGTAGTGGTGCGAGATCGAGGTTCGTCCCGAGCTTTTTGCTCTCCTTTCTGGATCCCCTCACCTGACCAAGATTTCGTGTTCAATGCAGTGCTCTCGAGATACTCGGAAAGACACTTGATCGTGAATGGATGAGGCGCCTCAAGTCAAGCGGAATGGCAGAGCAAGTCTACCTTGCGTTTCGTCGGGGAGGAGCCGGAGACGGAGACAGAGTAAGTCACTCTTTCCCTTCGCGCAGCCAAACCCGAAAAGATCTGAGCTGAACGACTCATTCTCCAGATTCTTGATATCGCTCTCGTTGTTCTCTTGGCTGCTTTGACGAGAGATCAACGGCTGTGCGAACCTCTCTTCCGACTCTCCACGTCGGACGTTGTTGGCTCGTCCACTCCTCTCAGCCGGTCACCGTCTCTCTCACGAGATTCCTCGGCATCACCTCGCAAGGAGGGTCTGCGGAACTGCGAGGTTCTAGAAACTTTGGCCGAACTTTCGAGACGAGAATGGGTCACCGAGGAGATTGGAGCCGAGACGAATGGCAAAGAGAGAAAGGGAAAATTGTCCAAGAGTGATACTCGTCATGTGAGCTGCCACACTCCGTACAAAGCTCGAGAATCCTCTGCTGACTCTGTTTCGAAACGAAAGTTGCAAACGCTTCGCGACATCATCGACAGGTCCGACTTCTTTGAGACGTCTGTTTCACCGGTGAGCTCTCGCTATGGTCTTGTTACTTATTACTTGAACTGCTTGACGCTGAATGGCCGAGTGCGTTCACCCAGGTCAATCTTCGCATGCTCGTCCTTCAGACTATTCAAGCGATTTCTTCTTTCGTCGCTCGACCAAACTTCCAACCTCAACAGCTTCTCTGTACAACTGAAGCTTTCAGATCTGTACTAGACTCCTTCTTGGAAGAATGTCAACCGCTCGAGAAGCGCATAGAGAAATACTCGTCCGGACTCGTGAGTTTCGGTAAAAAGTTCTCGACCTTCACAGCGAGCTCCCGAGCTGACGCACGTTTCGCGCTCGACAGGATCTTCTACCGCCTTCGAGCTCGACTTCTCAGAGCTCTTTCTGTCCAACGACCATCTCTATCTGCCTCGCTATTTTCGAAGCAACCTCTCTCTCAACCCCTTACGCATTTCACCTCGTCTCCACTCCGACCTACCTTCACACTCTTAGTACGGCTTTCCTCGACCTCACGCTCGCCGCCTCGATTCTCGCTGTCTCTAGCGATTCTTCCGAAAAGATGGAGCGAAATTCCAAGCTCCTACTCTCGATCCTGGGCATCATCTTCGGCCTCGCGACAGAACCAATGTGGGGCGATGCTCTCGTTCAAGGAAGAGGCGAGAAGAACGACGGTTCAGTCGGAGCGCTCGTTCGGCTTGCTCTTAGATGCCGTCAAATTTCTGTGTCAAGATCGAGTTCAAGGAGAAAGCAGCCGAATTCTGAAGAGGGGAAAAACGGTGAGGGAGAGGGTCCTGATGAGCAGAGACCTGAATGGGATACACTTTGCCTCGTTCTTGGTACTTTGACCAATCTTGTGGAGTCGAACGACGAGGTGAAGGAACTCTTGAGAGAAACTCGTAAGTCGTCGATGCTTCTTCACTATCTCTCCCTCAGTAGAGCCAAACTGATTGTTCTCATTTGCCAAAAGTGGTCGATCCAAAATGCCAGTCGAATCGAAAATGCGTCCGGAACTGCAACTGTTCTTCACCTGAACCAGTTTTGAAGATTCTATGTCACTTGTATCTCGATCCGCTCGACGACGCACCGAATACCGTGAGCACAGCCGACTCTCATGCCTCAGCTCTCTGGACGCTGTGTAGCTGATTGTGACTCTCGAAATATGCAGGTTCATCAAACTTCTGTTGCAGGATTCCTTCGCCTCCTACTAGGTCTCTCGCTCGTCGACGATCCTCGAAACGAATCCCTCATCCTGGATACCCTCATCCTCGAATCCTCCTCGACTAGCTCTCCCATCTCAGCGATTGCAGACGCCCTAGACGAATTCGCGAAACTTCACGAAGAGCAAACGAAAGTACGAGGGATGTTGCAAATCCAAAATGGTCAAGTCGACGAGGACGACGAGGACTCGCAAATGACTCAGAAAGACGAGGAAGAAACTCTCACGACGATGGAGCCAGTTGGAAGAAAGAGTCTCGACGATCGAGAGGGAGAAGAAGCCACCATCCAAAAGATTCGGTCGACGATTCAACGATTGAAGAGGAGAACGGAATAGAAGATCGTGTCTGACTTGAGCATCTTGTTGACGTGCAAATCATCTGCTTGATCAAGGAAAGCTCGCTAGACTCATCACGCGAGAGGTTGTACGAAGTACGAAATGCGAAACGAATGAATAGCACATATCTATGAATATCTAAATACTAGGAAAGGAAAAACCTAAATACAATCTAAAAAAAACCCTTGTGTGTGTAACAAAAAGGACGAACGAGAGGGATGGCAAGCTCAATCAGTGGTATGCTCTATGTATAAAACGATGCGATCTATTCGAAATAATGCGAGAGTGTCTAGGAGAGGGGAACGAGGAGAGTCGGAATAAAGGATCTGGGTTGAGTGTTACAGAAATCTAAGGAGCAGTAGCACTGTGAGCCGCTTCAGGAGCGTATGAAGGTCGCTTGTCGAGGTTGTCGTCTACGCGTTCTTCCTCGAGGTCGGAACCGTCAGAGGCGTACTTGGACTTGGCTCTAATCTTTTCTCCGTAGATGAAAAGGATGTAAGGGAGAGGGATGGCGAGACAAGCGACGAGGGAGAGGAGAAGACCAGCGTATTGGTATCCCATACCGTTGAACATGTAGTTGGCGAAGAGAGGAGTAGAAGCACCAAACATGTTACGAAGGACTGAGCGAGAAACGAAAGAGGTCAGCGCTCGACTCTACGTGAACTTGTGTCAGCTCAGAGAGAAGACTCACATCCTTGTCCGGCAATGGCGGAAGACGAGTACTCTCCATAAGCGTCGGCAGTGTAGTTGTAGACGCAGTTGAAGACGTGGTAAATACCGAGGAGAATGGGAACGAGAGAGATGATGGGAGCAATCTGTTTGAGATGAGGCTCGAGTCAGTGACAAATATTCGACATATCAAGAGATACAGAAGGTACTCACCCAGTGAACAAATCCGTATTGAGTGAAAGAGAAGATGAAGAGTCCAGCGGGAAGGAGCCAAGCGAAGTACATTGCTCCGAGGAGACGGTATTCAGGAATGGGAACTCCTCCGTTTTCATCACGCTTGCGGTTGTAGATTGAGTCAGTCCATCGAGAAGTACTGCGCGAAGAAAATACGCTATGTCAGTCTTGCGGATCGAGCGAGCTATAGAGCTGAGAAACTTACCCGAAACCGAGGAAGCAACCAATGATCAAAGCGATGTAAGGAAGACCTCCAATGCCTTCACTCCATCCGTGGTTGTTTTGGAAGCAGAGAGGAATAGCAGAGAGGAAGAGGAAACTGTAGAAGGACATTTCAAGGTTAGAGTTTTCGAGCCGAAAATTGAATGGTTGTTCAAACTTACGTGATACCCCAGGCGTAGCTGCGAGAGTCGAAAGGAGAGTGTGTGTCAGTGATTGAAAGAAAGAACGTAAACGGTGAAAGTGACTTACGCGATCCAGAGACCGAAGGAGAGAACGACAGGTTCCTTGACGAGAAGGATGACGGAACGAGTGAGAGCAGTCTTGAGGAGATCCTTGACATTCTCGTTCTCGAGTTCGATGGGAGCACGGATGTTGTTCTTGCCGGTTTCCTTTCGCATGCGGGCGGCACGACGAGCGAGAATTTTGGCACCACGAGTTTCCCGAAGAAGAAGGATCTCGGCGACGAGAAGACCACTGCGAAGATGTTCGAAAGTCAGTAGAGTTCCTTTGCGATCGGAGGAGAAGCAAAACTCACGCGTTGGCGAACAAGTGAATACGTTGGATCCACCTCCAGCCGAGAGTCTCATCGATGAAACCGCAATACAGAGGAGCAGCGACCGTTCCGAAAATGGCGACGAAAGTGAAGCACGACATGGGCATACTTCGGTCCTTGGTGTTCCAGATATCGGCAAGGGTTCCACCGACGAGGATGGTTCCACACGATCCGAATACTCCGGAAAGGAGACGACCGACGATTTCGCAAGAGATGTTGGTTCCCTCCGAAAGAAGGATGAAGATGAGAACGAAACAGGCGTAGGCTCCGAGGAAGACTTCACGACGACCGACAAGCTCACAGAAGGGAGCAAGGAAGAGAGGTGCGATAGCGCAGGCGGCGTTGAAACTGCAAAAAGGAAGAGTCAGTTTGCTTTTCGCTCGCCGGGAACAGCGTGGAGAACTCACGTGAACATGCCGATTTGACCAACAACATTGATGACACCGAACTCCTCAGTCATAGTAGGGATACCACTCGAGAAAGCAGTCGTGGAGAGACCGATGAAGCAGGTCATCATGCAGAGAAGGAAAGTCTGTCGAAGCACAGAGTCTGAAGTCAGTGCAAGATTCAGTCGCGAGAGCGAGGAGGAGACTGACGATCATCCACTTCTTTGCTTTGGGCCAGTTCATAGGGTTCTCTGGGTCTCCCGGCTCGAAGTGAACGAGTTGAATCTTGCGAGGATCGACGTCGTCGGGAAGGTTTCCCTTCTCTTGGGCCTCTGCCAACTTCTTCTCGTCAGCTTTATCCATCTTCTCGTCATCCTGCAAATGTGGGTGTAGTCATCAGCAAATGCGAACGCCGAGACAGAAAGAGGAGAGAGTGGAAGGAACTCACCGAACTTTCTCCGACACGAGTGACCGAAGAACGGCGCGTTGAAGGTTGGGTAGAAGGGGGAGTCGTCCTGTTACGGTCCTCTCCATCGTCTCCTAGATCTCTGAGAGCTGGTCCAGCAGTGGCACTCTTTCCTCGCTTTAAAGGCCATTTTCCTTTCTTCTGAGGTCGTCCAACTCCTCCGGTGTTCTCGATTTGCGCTGAATCATCGGCCTCGGGGAAGAAAGAAGCGTTGATAGTAGTAGGTTTGAGTCCGGGCATGGTGAGGGTTGTTGCGAAGGTTTCCCTTCTTTTTGGAGATTTTAGTTCGAGGAGGGGGAAAGAGAAGAAAGAGGAGAAGGGAGGAGGAGGAGGAGGGCTGAAAACTAAACAGTGGACTCCCAAATGAGGCAAGGGCGGGGAGAGTGCTTCCCTCGCTTTGGACAGTACATCGATTCTCCAGCTTGTTGCGGAACTCCATCATTTCTCCTTGAACCCTCCGCTTCTCGGCCAGCTTTCTCGAGTAGGCTATGAAGTCATTCCTTTCGAGTTACCATCGACACGTGAGGCTAGAGCGTTGGGTTGAGGACTAGTCTTTTCGAAAGTTTAGGTGGAGCCGGGCGGGAAGTTGGAAGGAATCGAAAGTTTCTCGTAAGGCGCGGCTTCCATAGTCTGATGAGACAACCTTTCTCGTACGGCTATGATTAGATTTCAATCTATTACATAATAGACTTGTTAGTTGAACTCGCCACATTCAATTACATAGGGACTAATATAACAGGTTGCCTCGCATGTTCCAGTCTGTCAGAGAACGCGAATGCGAGCGAAACGATGACGATTCTCCAGCGGAGATGGAAGAAGGAGAGAGCTGGGGAGGAAAATGGAGGTGTAGCGGAGTTTGAGTAGCCCCGTAATATCTCATAAAATGACCACTGGTCATACCCTTCGGCTTTTCTTCATTCACTATCAGCAGCCTTTACCAATGCCCGCCGACCAGAAGACTGCGTGCGCCAGGCAACTTCCAGTGTCCGAGAGACTGTACAAGTCTTGTCACTGAGCTCAAATTTATCGAATGAACTCTCCGCAACTCGTCGCCGCCACACTCTAGAGCTTTCTCCAAGCCGACGTTGTCACTGTAGCGTTGAGGCGAATCAAACAAATGAACAAATGAGACGAGAGATTCAGCATGTTGCAACGAAAATCATTTTGTTTTTCTGTCAATCAACGTCGAGCATTTCCTCGTCCTGGTCTCCCTCCAAGCCTTCCTTGGTGTGGCCCGTATCTCCAGCTCCATCGTTGACGTGCTCACTTGCCATTTCCTGATCATTGTTGGCGTTTTCATCGCTACCCCCGTCGTCAACAGCATTTTTCATCGGAGGATCGAGTGCGCCGTCTGACGACTTTCCCTCCATCTCCTCCTCGCGAATCGTAGCAGTACTTTCTAATTCCTCGTCTACATATTCATCAGAGGGAGCCATCTGCGTGTCTTCCAGCATTGCCATCGTTTCTTCTTTCGCTTCTCGCAGAATTTCAAGTAAAGTCGTTCCTTCGATTCGAGACGACCCAGCTAGTTCTAACAGCGTCTCTTTGAGCTTTTGATTTCATGTCGAAAGAGACGAACGACTAGTCAGCTTCGGTCATACCTCGTAAATTCGGGAGAGCGGAAAATTCGAGACTCAGAGGAAACGCACAGAAAGCAATTCTTGTTTCCTTCTTTGAACCTTGTAAGCTTTCGAGCTGACTTTACTGGTTTCAGCTAAAGTGTCGAGAGTTGCAGCGACGAGGTGAGCTTTGTCAATGACGGGAGTCGGAAGTTTAGCGATTTTGGCGAGTTCGAGACCTTCATAACAAGTGACTAGAGTCAGCTCACTTCGTTCTATCAAAGATACGAGCAGGCCATAGCGTACCGTAGTGAACGAGAGGATCAGTTCCATCGATTACTCGATGGTGGAAAGACAAGCTGTAATCAGGTTGAGAACGATCGATCTGTAAAAAAAAATGAAAATGAGCTCGACAGGCTGAATGAGTCTAAAGTAGGCTGCAGGGCTTACTTCGGTTTCCAGATGAAGAGATACAACGTTTGGGAAGCGAGAGAGGGTTGCCGAAAGTTCCTGCAAAAACGAAATCCCGTCAGAAGTCCGCATCGAACCGAGCACAGCGAGCGACAGACCTTGAAGTGCGTAGCGAAGAAGCAGACAGATCGACTCTTGATGATCTCCTCGGCGATAGCGTGAGCGATTCCGATCCCTTCTTCCGGACTTGTTCCCCTTCCCAACTCGTCTACGAGAACGAGGCAAGGTTTCGATTGATCACTGACTTTGATCGCTCCAAGAATCATACTCATTGTAGTCATTTCTTGAGCGAAAGTTGAGAGAGAAGCTTCGATATTGTCGTCGTTCGAGAATCGAGTGAGCAAAGCTGAAACAGGTCGGAACGAGGCGTAGAATGCAGGAACGAAACATCCGATCTGCTCAGAGATTGTATCAATATCGTCAACAATTGAGTCGCAGGATAAAGCCCTTGTTGACCTACTTGAGCCATTACGTGCAACAGAGCGATTTGACGAAGTAGTGTGGATTTTCCACTCATGTTTGAACCTGTGATGATCTGGAAGGTGCTTGAGAAGCTAGCATACGTATCGCTACAGCTCAAGACGAATTGTCAGCTACGATACACGAGGCTGCAGGCAAGAAGGATCATATTGCTCACTTGGGTACGAAAGATCCATCGCTCAATCTGAATTGTTCATGAAGAGGATTCCTACCTGACTTGATCGCCAAGGTTCCAGTCAATTCGGGACGGACTACGAAGACAATAGCCGAAGATCAGCTTTTTCAGCTTTTTAGACCTATGACTGGAGAGGAGCGGTTCTGACCGTATTCGTGCTGAGAGGAGATGTCGGCGAAGCTGCACAACAGAGCGAGTCAGCTTCATCCCCGGAACTAGCACAGCCCAAGAGATCGCTTGCCTCGCGAGCATGTCTAGAAGAGCGACAGCTTCTGAACAACGATACAAACAAGCGACGTTTTCTCGAATGTCTTCGAAAATCTCGTCAAGAATACCGTCTCTGCTCAAAGGTGATTCGACGTCAGTCATACGGATCAACCGACAGGAGGAGCTGAGAGAAGCTGTACGAACGAGAGTAGAAGAATCTCGAGAATACTTTCTGAAATGCGAGCGTTTCGTTTCGCCAATTCGAGCGACGAGAATCTGACCGTCTTCCCTTTCATAGTCTACGAAATAGGTCGACAGGGTCCCATAGAGATGAAGGTCAGTATTGCGTGCCATTTCGTGCAAAAGTAGAGGTGGTTTTGCGAGCGGACTTGAAAGTCGAAAGTCGAAAGAAAGTCAACAAACTCACAATGTTGGTGAAGAGACTGTAAACTTCCCTTCCTTTCTCAGCCCAATCCTCTTTTGAACATTCAAGCAAGAATTCTCCTTTGTCCGTGTTTACCAAAGATATGTCGAGATCCAGTTCACTCTTGAGTCCGTCTCGGAACTCGTTCACATCATTGACATTCTCTCGGTATGTTTCTCGAGCGACGTCGAGGCTGAGACAGCATTCGCACATCAAGAGCTGAGCTCAAAGGATAGAGGAGAGAGGAGAGGAACTGGATGATGCTCACAACTTCTTTTTCTCCGATTTGATTGCGAACAATCGACTAGCTTTCGTCAATTTCCTCGTTTCTCCTCCTCCTCCGGTATGATCTTTGTCGGCTCCGGTTCCACCTTTCCCTTTCTTTTGACCTAGCGGTTCTTTTACCGACCACAAGTCCTTGTTGACACTTTCTTCCACGGTTTGTCGCATTCCGTCCAAGCGAGGATCGTTGAAGACATCGAGACTGGAAACGAGTAGCGAAGTACGAGCGAATTCGAGAGAGGTGCGAAGTGAAGCGAGAGAAAGGAGGAAAGTACGAAGGTTTAGGAGGTGATTCAGTCTTTGATTGATGAGAGCCGAAGGGTCAGGACCTGATTTGGGCAGTATAGAGCGCGTTGAGCGACCGGAACGAGCTGAAGAGAAAGGAAGCTTGGTAGAAGAAGTCGAAGACAGGATTTTCGAGGTGAGCTTGTCGAGATCGATGTGTTTCAGACTGTTCAAGCAAATAACGCTGCATCAGCGAGCACTCTCGTCTTTTAGATACTGTGATAAGTTACGGTTCTAGTGCCTTGCGAAGATTACGGAGTCGTTCTTCCGAGTAAACTAGTTCTTCGACCTATTCGCGATTCGGAAATATCGATGTCAGTGCAAACGAGCGAGAGTTGAAGATAGCTTGATCTTACGGCTTCGTATCGACCTATGATTTGATCCGGATCAGTTGAAGGCGCGAGAATGTTGGCACGAAGCTGCTCAAACAAGGCAAGTCGGTTAGCCGAGGGAAAGAATCTGATAGAGTACGATTTTTGGCTTGCCATTCGAGTTCCGGAGGGAGTGTGACAGCGATTGAGCATTCCGAGTAGATGTTGTTTCGACTTTTGATCGAGAATCTGTGTACATTATTACGAGAAATAAATCGTTTTACCCTTCTCCTGAGTCAAAGCAAAGAGGACTGAAGCTGGCTAGCTAACGTTTTGAACCAATTCCAGATTCTTCGCCGAATCAGAGTCAATCAGACAAGTACCTTCGAACGGAGCATAACGGATCTTGAGCGAATGAGGCGAGAAAGCAGTGCCTTGCGTTTCGAGATATTTGAACAGAGCACAGATCGAAGATAGAGCGTAGTATTTTGACTTGGCAGTTTCGACGGTGTTGATACGTTCGTGATCTTTCGCGCTGAGTTGAGTGAGGAATTCATAGCCTTTTCGAAGCGAGCAAGACACCTGGTGAGCGAGAGGACATTTGAAAAGGAAACGAGTCTGTAAAGACGAACCAGCCTATTGGGAATTGAGTTTAGCTCTCTTGAACAATCGATAGAGCGAAAGAAGGGGAACGTAAACCTACTTGTTCATCCCAGTACGGTCTCTTGACAGGAATGATAGCAGTTCGAGGAAATTCATCTTGTATACACCTCACGAGCAAAGTCGCTTCACTCGAAGCGTTTCCCCTAGCATAAGCAGATCTTTCGGTAGGAATAGCTGAAGGAGGTACTAGAACAGCGTAAGGTGGATTCGCTTTGAGGAAAGTTAGGGTTTTGACAAAAGTAGAAGAATCTCCAAACTTGTTTCGGCAGCCAAAGAGCGTCAGTTTCTTGGATCGGATCTGCATAAACTAGATGAGATGCCTCTCACCTGAGTCATAGTGACTTTGCCATAATCCTGGTTGAGTGCAACAGCTGCAACTTCCCCGCCTTGTCGAGATTGCAAGATAGCGACGATAGATTCTCCGAGATCTGTAGAAGGATCTCCAGTACGTGACATAGCTGTTGGAGGTCTAGAAGTGGAGTAAGAGCGGCTTGGTGGACGTAGAGAAGACATTCCGGGTTGAAACAGAGTGATTGGGAAGGAACAAAGAGGCGATTGCGGAAATTCATCTTCTTGATCTCTACTCTCACTTCAGTCTTCTCCAACTCGAGTCGCGACCTACCTGCAGGGATGTCAACTAATCCGATCGCAATCTCTAGTGGAGGAGCGCCCAATTCGACTTCTCTCAGCGGTCCACTTCAAGAACTTCTACGTGCCCGGATCAAGGCAGATTCGGCTCTACACTCTCCCGCTCTCGAACAGGAACTAGCAGAAGGCGTACAGGGAACTCAAGTAGCGATCGCACGAGATGCATTGAGGGAAGTGATCGAATTGGGAAAAGAATGGCAATCGAAGACGGCGACGAAGTTGTCTCGGGAAGAACAAGCCAGGGGAGAATTCTGTCTGGCGTGGGCGTGGGGACGGATAGGAGAATATGATGGAACTCTACCGAAAAGCTTGAAGGAATCTCTCGCTCGATACCAATCCGCCGCCGATTTACTCGAAATCCCTCCTCCTCCTCAGCTGGACCGAGTTCCTTCCGTAACGAGACCAGGTGACGCGAAGAGACAGTCACTGGATCTACCGGAGGTTCCTGCATTCGCAGGGGATATGTTAGCTGAGTGGGCGAGAACTCAAACAACGCTCGCTTTCTCGAGCTTGTTGGAGAATGGAGGTGAGGCGGTTATCGATGAGAACAAGCTAGCGGACCTCTTGGAGATTGCCTGTCGAAGGAATGTGCAAGGTGAGTCTAGCTTTTTCGAGCATTAACCACTTTCGCAAAAAGCTCGAGAGAAAGAAAAATACTAACGATCTCTTGTCAATCACTTCTCCAGCTCTCTTCACTCCCATCGATCCTCTGTCCTCTGTCGACGATATATCTGCACACGAAGCTGGAACCGTCATGGGCAACTCTCGTTTGATCCGACAGCTCTCTTCTTTCCTCCCGTTCACCTCTTCCCCCGAATTCTGGTCCCGTCACCTAAATTTCGCCACTCATGTAGCCGATGTCAAATTCGTAGAAGCTTCAATGACAGCAAGTCGACTGGTAGACGCTTGTTCAGCACAAGCGGCGGTTCTGCAAGATCCTAAAATTAGCAATCAAGACAGGAACGAAATCAGGAAAATGCTGGAATTGACGATGAAGCAACTAGCACCATTGGAGAGAATGCAAGGAAACGTTTTGTTAGGGCTGGGAAGAGTCATGCTGGACGCAGTCGGAGCTCTCTATCTCGGGAGAACGGAAGGTTTCTTGGCGGAGAGAAGGAGGATAGAAAATGATGCTTCTGCGATGGGAGAAGACGAAGAGGAGGAAGAGGAAGAAGAAATCAACAAGAAGCAAGTGCCGGAGAATGAGCTCGTTCGAGAAACTCGACAAGTCCTGATTCGAGGTGAGTCTCTTCCGTCTCCTGCCCGCTTTGAACGTCACTAACTTGCTTCCGCCGAGTGATAGCTGCTGCTCTCTTCGAGAATGCTTACGCTTCTTTCCTCAAGTCTCCTTCAAAGCTGCGCAAACCTCGTTTCGAGCGAAGGTTGCTAAGACGGGTAAGCTACACTCCCTCGGGACCTTTCCTGAAATCTCGCGACCAGTCAGCTTACCGCTGTCTGAATTTATTCTCCAGCTCGAAGCAACTTATTGCGATTTGGAAAACCTCGACAACGAAACTCCCGAAGTGGTCGAGCTTCGATCTCAACGAATCGAACGAGCTCTCTGGATCAACGAAAGACTGATCGCTCTCGGAGACGGCAAGAGTGGAGAAGACGACGACGATATGGAAGATTCTGATGAAGAAGACGAAGGTGCCGATTCTGAAGATGAGGACGAACCAGACAGGTTGGCGAGGAGGCTAGGGAAACAACGCCTGGGACCTTAAAGATCCAACCGAGCGTGCTCCTCCCAATAGATCTCGTCACTTTCCTCGTTCTGGGTTCCAGGTACCTCGTGTTGTCTACGTTTTTCAGCAGTGCCCCTTTTCTCTTTCTTTCAGTGACCCCCTTTCCTCCCTGCAGTCTCATTTCCTTCTATTCGTAGTACCATGTCTCTATCTAATCCCTAATCTCGCAATCTCTGCAAAGTCTCTACCGTTCCTCACTCCCTCGTGCACAAGGGCGCTTTGGATTCTGTTCAGAAAAATCCATGACGCGAAGCTTGCCTCTGCTTCGTCATGCACTCAAATTCAGTGTGACTAGCTTTCCTCGACTCGAAGCTGCTGGAGGAACAGCGCTGTCTGTTCGGTGGGAGAATGGAAAAATGTTCCGCGATTACGATTATCCCGCACTGAAGAACTTGGGAATCTGAGGGGACAGACTCAAATGCTTCAACTTTCTCCACTCCCTCCCTGATTCTCTTCGATACCTCATCACAGCAGAGGAAGGTAGTCCCAGACGTGCTTTCAAATAAGAAGTGAATTCCGTCTTCCCTCCACCAGACGACTTCGGAGCCGACTTGCCGGAAACAAACTTCCTCTTCTCCTTCACCTCGACTCGACGCGAATCACCAGCCAAATAGCAGCAAGCTTAAGAGCACCAGGCTCGGTAGTAACAGGATCCAGCGAGCGAAAGCCGAGTTACAACCCCAGGAGGACTTTCATCATTCTCATCATCGAAACATCGTTCCACCAATCTTCACGAAGCTAGGCAATGGCAATGGCGAACGGGCACGAGATCTACAGAATACGTTCTCCACTTTCGGAGGGAAGTGGGAGACCTGCTTCTCCTGCTACGCCCACTTCGATTTCGCCTTCATCTCCCACTAGATCCGGTTTCATCAGCAGGACAACTCCGCGAGCGAAGAACTCGACCTTACCTCCTATCCATGTTCCACCACTCTCGAACTCCCCTCCTTCCCTCGTCAGTCCGAATCGAGCCCAAACTCATCGTTCTCTCGCGGTTCCTTCCCCTTCATCTCCCTCGACAATCATTACAACGCCAACGGCACATTCTCGAACAATCTCGTCTTCTTACCCGACTGCAGTACCTCCTCGACCTCACGCTTCGACTCCTCCCCCACGAGTTCACGGTTCGACTTCCGAGCATCGAGCGACTGCGACGACTTCCTACTCTCAATCTCTATCCTCACCATGCTTCATTCATTCTCATCTCGACAGCTCTCTCGCCAGCGCGAAAAGCACACCATCGGGAAGTCATCAAATCGGAAAGAAACCTCGATCGAAGTCGTCTGAAACTGCGAAGGACCCAGGGATGCAGAGAGGAGGCAGTGGGAGTGGCAGTGGAAATGGAAGCAGCAAAGTTCTCCCTACCGATGACGAAGCCAGACCGGAAGGAATCGATGCGACGAGGCGTAGCGGAGGTTCTTCTTCAGCTTCTGGAGAGGGGGTGATCGACAGCAACGATGAGGCGATCTACAGCGATGCGGATTACAATGACGAAGAAGATGAGGAAAGAGGGAACTTGACGAGGCAGTTGGCGGAAACTGCAGTTAGTGTGAGGGAAATGAGCAAGCAGCTTGGTAAGTTTCCTCGTCTTCCGCTTATTCCATTCTGGTCCGGAGTTGATTGGATAATCGTCTCGTCTCATAGGTCGCGCCCGAGTCATTACGCAAATCCAATCAGTGATGATCGTCACGAAAGCTCGAGATAATCAGCTTACGCGGCTCACTCGAGAAATTGCGATGTGGTTAATGCAAACTCCTAGAAATGGAAAAGATCGAGGTCTCATTGTGTATGCACCCTTTCCTCTCCTTGCCTTGAGTAGGTTTTGCGACGAAGCTGACTCTCGAAAACTCCTTGTAGCTATGTCGACTCTCAACTCAAGAAATCGAAACGTTTCGACGCAGCTGGCATCGAGCGGGATCATCCCGACCTCTTCAAGCCCTTTCCCTCTGGTCGTCGCTACTCTCGTACCTCCTCTTCGGCCTCTCTCGCTACCGACTTCAATGGTCACTCGTTTCATCCACGCCGATCGAGTGGACCGACTGGATCTTCAACGCCCGGAACGAACGGAATCACTCCCCTCTCAATGACGAATCTCAATGAAGCTCTCCTGAAGCGAAACAATTCAATTTCGAGTAATAGTGGCGCAAGTGACAGGAGTGAAGCGCATCCTGCTAGAAAGGGAGAACAGGGTCAAGAAGGTCAACTGAGGTACTGGACGAACGACATGTGTAGGAAAAGCCCTCATCTGTTCGATTTCGTCATCACTGTCAGTCTCGAGTTTTCTTTCGATCGCTCTACAACGACGAACAGAACTAATTTGAGATTTTTTTTGGCTACAGCTCGGAGGAGATGGAACTGTTCTCTACACTTCGTGGCTATTCCAGCAAATCGTTCCTCCAGTCATTCCTTTCGCTCTCGGATCTCTCGGTTTCCTCACCAATTTCGACTATTCAAATTTCCGTTCAGTTCTCGGCAACGCGATCAAAGACGGAATCCGAGTCAACCTTCGAATGCGATTCACCTGTACAGTTTACAGAGCCGTAACTGACGGTGATCCGGCATGCGCTCGTCGAGCAGTCAAGAGTGGTAAAACTGGTGGAATCTTCATGAAGAGTTTGACGAGGGAAGGTTGGGATGCGATCGAGAGTGGTAAACCTGCCGGGAAAGGAGAAGGAAGCGGGAAAGGAAGAGATAAAGAGATAAAATGTTTCTCGACAAGGGCAGTAGAGAGCTTCGAAGTGTTGAACGATCTCGTCGTCGATCGCGGTCCGAGTCCCTACGTTTCGCAGCTTGAGCTTTTCGGTTCGTTTTTCTCAGCTCTCTCTTGACGATCTACGAGAAGCTGACTACTCTCTTCGACTTTCCGCAGGTGACGAGCATCACATGACAACAGTTCAAGCTGATGGATTGACAGTCTCGACTCCAACCGGATCAACTGCCTACTCCGTGAGTGGTCTTTGCCTCCTCCGCTTCTTTGCTGTCGACGCTAATGATGATTTACCTTCCCATTCAATAGCTCTCTGCTGGTGGATCTCTCGTTCACCCTGAGATCCCAGCGATACTCATCACTCCGATTTGCCCTCACACTCTCTCTTTCCGACCTATGCTTCTTCCCGACAGCATGGAGCTTCGAATCTGCGTTCCTTACAACTCGAGGAGTACTGCGTGGGCTTCCTTCGACGGTCGAGGTCGAGTCGAGCTTCGACGTGAGTACGATTCTCGCCAATTTGACTCGAGATTTACAGCTAACGTATCCCGCAATCCTTCATGAAACAGAGGGAGATCACATCAAAGTTACCGCTTCTCCGTATCCTTTCCCGACAGTTTGTGCCGACAAGCAATCGACAGACTGGTTCGGCTCGATTCAACGAACTCTCAAATGGAACGAACGACAAAGACAGAAGAGTTTCGTTATTCTCGTATGTTCCTGCGCTTCTTTCAAGCTGTGCGCGAGGCCACTTGCTAACTCCCTCGTGTAAATGATAGGAGGAAGGTCGTAAAGGCTCGAAAGGTGCAGCAGATGTATCTACTTCTCCCTCTAAAACGAAACAATCCTCTACTTCTGAAACCGCTCAGAAGCAATCTCGGTTCTCTGCGCCTCAAAACGGCACCCTTGACGAGGAAGACGACTGTGCTACCTCGGTAGCCGAAGACGATTGCGATGAGGAGGATGATTCGGGAGAAGAAGAGCAAGAGGAAGAATACGACATTGACGACATTTCCGAATCGAACACTACCAACGCTTCTTCTCCTTCTGTTCCTCCATCCGATCCCGCTTCGGCTATTCCACCACTCCCGTTGTTCAGTAACACTCACTCCGAGCCCTCGACACCGACTCTTTCTCCCGCTTTCGCGTCAGCTCCAGCTCCTCGAGATTTCGAAACATCTTCGACTTCCTCAAGCGTCTCTGTCGACATTCAAGATGACGGAACCGATCGGTTTAGAGATCCTAGACCGAAAGCGCGTGGTCAAAGTAGAGCGAGGAGTCAAGATACGATGAGGAGAGCGTTGGAAAGGAGTGCAGAGCGACAAACTGGATCCGAAGCGCGAGCTTTCGCAGTCGTTGGAATGGATAGCGACTCTTCCCATGTGAGCCTCATTCTCTCTTTCAGCATGAGGTCTTCTCGCTGACCATCGTTGTCGTTTCGTAGAGTGGATCTGATCGTGAAGTTTAGGACGAAGCTGTAGAAATTGGATTTGCTCCCCCTTCATAGTTTCGAAAGACATTCGAATATAGTAGTTGCATTGTTGTGTAGTACGCTTTCCATGGATTCTCATGATTGTTATATCATCTTTCCCTCACGTTCTAACGTCGGAGAGGAAAAACGAATTGCCGATGTGGAGCTCACAATTTCTCTTTCTTTCACTTCACCTTGACCCTCAACTATGTCACCTCAACGAGACATGAATATTGAGCAATTCAGGCCTAGCTTCTCGGATGCTGAACTGGCAGGGTTGAAGCAAACTCTGGAAGCTTCCCGACTCCCTTCTCGAACCTACGCAATGAATCAAGAGGAATACGGCATCACGTACGACTGGGTGGAGCAAGCAATCGGAAGGTGGAAGAATGGTTTCGACTGGTACACTGTCCCTCTCCTGCGTGGTCAGCTGCAGGTGGGCCAGAGTTGACTGATGACGATCTTCCACCGACTTACAGGAAGAAGAGGGAAGACGAGATCAACCAAGTCGATCACTTCTATGCTACGATCAACGATGAAGGAACTGACTTCAAGGTGCATTCAATTACTCTGATACCCTTCAAAGGAGAATTTGCTGACAATTTCGTTTCGCAACCTTCAGATTCACTTCATCTACCACGAGTCGAAAGATCCTGATGCGATCCCTCTTCTCATGTTGCATGGCTGGCCGTAAGTCCTTCTCCCGATACTTTTTAAGCAACTTGCAGAGACTGATTCGAGAATTTCGCAAATCGCAGAGGATCCGCTTTCGAATTCATCGAGGCTGTCAAGATACTCCGAGAAAGCACGTCACCTTCGTTCCACCTCGTCGTGCCGATGGAGCCAGGATATGGATGGAGCAGTGGTCCTCCTCTCGAAAGAGGTTTCGGAACCGATGATGTTGCAAATATTCTGCACAAATTGATGACTGGATTAGGCTTTGCTCAAGGTTACGCTATTCAAGTGAGTCCGCACCCTGTCTCATCAGAGTACTGTGACTGAGGGGATCATTGTGTATAGGGAGGAGACATCGGATCAATGCTCGCACGTAAAATGGCTTTGAAGGTCGATGCAGTAAAATGTATACACCTCAACTAGTGAGTAGCCTCTGCTTCGCCTTTTCCCCTCCACAGATACAGCAACTGATGGCTTTCCGTGTGGCTAGCTTACCTGCCGTCGAACCCAAAGACGAATCTCTCAAGAATCAAGTCAAACCGCATGAGCTTCGTTCGCTGGAACGTTCAGCCGAATTCCAGAAGACTGGCAGAGCTTATGCGATCTCACATGCGACGCGCCCTGGTACCATCGGTGAGCTCTCCCCTGTAAACTGGAGCAGCTGACTTTTGAGCTCACCATCTTTTTCAATCGTAAAATTAGGTCTCACGGTCGGGTCTTCCCCAATCTCGCTCCTAGCGTGGCGTGAGTTGAAATACCTCTTGGATACATCTCTTTTGAGAGACACCGAACTGACACTTCTGCTTTGAGAATAGTTTCCGAGAAGTACAGGGATTGGACGGATGTTACTCCCTCGACGGATGAGATTCTAGCAATTTGCACAATGTGGTGGTTGCGAGATAGTTTTGCCTCTTCTATCTACGCCTACCATGAGTTGTTACTCTCGGGTGTATCGTTCATTCACAACGATCCTGCCAATTTCCTCAAGAAACCTTTCGGGTACTCTGCGTTCAAACAAGAGATTTCTTGTACGCCTGAAGCGTGGGTCGGAATCAACGGCAACTGTCAGTTCTATCGCTATAACGATAAGGTGAGCACGGAGTTTTTGTGTACCCTTTCGAAAACTCGATTATTTCTACATCATGCTGACGCTATCTCGAACTTCCCTGCTTCCTCAGGGAGGTCACTTTGCTAGTCTCGAACAACCAGAACAATTTGCGAAGGATATGAGAGATTGTTTTGGTAAAATTTGGAAAGCTTAGATCACCTTGTAGAAATCTGAAATCCGTGCACTCTGTAAGCGACACCTCTCGACTTTGGTAATTGTACTAGTCCATGCGCCTCGACATTCGATAGCACGAATCAAGCTCTACGCACTAGACTCTCGGAATTGAAAGACTCAAAATGCTTTGAACTCGATAGAATTTTGTATTTTGATTTCCAACGTAAGGGAGCAGTTTTGACCAGAGAAAAGCTATCGAAGGGTTCAGAAGGGGAGAAAGAGAGAGAGAGAGAAGTCGTAGGTTGCGAAAATGTCAGACTAGAAAAGAAAAAGCTATACAATCGAGTCGGAAACGAGCAAGGAATGGGGGGAAAGAAGGAAGTTACAGCAAGCCACTTGCGTGTATGATGTGGCGAGAGAGAGCTGTAAGGGGTTCATGCGAGTACGAAGAAGAACAGAGAGGACAAAATGGAAAAAGAACATCGGAAAGGTCATGATGTCGTGTCAAACGGGAGCAGAAAGAAGAGTGTACAGGCTATAAGAGGTGGGGAGCGAGGGGTAGGCGAGTTGAAATGAGGAGAAATGTTGCGAGCGGGGGAAGAGCAGAGTGTGCGAGCGTAGATGGGAGAGCTAGTTTTTGCAAGGGTAAAGTGGTAGTTGGTCCATTCATTTATGCGAGTGCTGGTGCAGAGATTCGAGGGTGCTCTGCTCGGTAAGCGAGAGCTTTAGCGATCCATCCTTCCATATCGACGTCCTTCTCTTTGTTTTCTCGAAGCCAAGGGTGTTCCTGGACAAAATCGAGTAGTTGCGAGTCAATGAATGTGAATCGAAAAAAGCGGGCGAAGGGATGAAGACTCACGAGTAATTGAGCATAGGTAGGTCGTCGTTCGGCTTGTTTCTCCAAACATTTCGCAACGAAATCTCGAGCGGTCTCCGAGTAACGTTCTGGTAGACTCGGGGGATCTCCATGAACGATCGCGGTCAATTGAGCGAAGACGTTCGAGTAGGTCTCTGGTGGGTAAGGATAGTGACCGATGGCGGCTTCGATAATCGACAAACCGAGAGACCAAACATCTGACGAAGCGGTGTAAGAAGTCGCTGCTCCTTGAGATTCACCCTTGATTCGTTCGGGCTACAAAGACGCGATGTTCGAGATGTGAGTCGATAGTTCGCCGATAGGAGCAGAGAGGAAGTGAGGAAACTCACAGCCATGTAACTTTGACATCCGATATTTGTTTTCGCCAAAGAGCGATCAAGTTGACCTGAAACACCGAAATCGCAAAGTTTGACAGCACCATTCCTCGATAACAATACATTTGTGGGTTTGACATCTATTGAGATACAGAAGAAAGTAAGGTTGAGCAAGCTGTCCTCAGAGAAGGAAAGATAAGGCGACTCACCTCGATGCATGATTTTCAATTCATCCTTCAAGAACTTTAATCCCTCAACCATACATCTTGTAATCCTAGCTAAGACATCTTCCGGAACGTCGAGTCCAGCGACAACTTCCAGAGAACCGGCATCCATAAACTCCATACAGTAGTAAACGCAAGATTCGATAAAGAAAGCTCCGTAAAAATCGATAATATAAGGTGAAGTGGCTCGATGGAGGATATCGAGCTCGGTAATGATAGTTTTCAGTTTCGAGTCGTCCAATTCCAGTCGAATTTCCTGCAAGAGTGACAAGCTTCTGGTAAGTTCCTTTGCTATGGTGGAGAAGGGAGACAGTGTGCTTACCTTGAGAGCCATAGTAACCGCAGTAGGTCTGTGAATCACTTTCTGCACCGTACCGTAATTTCCTTGACCCAATTCCTCGAACAACTCGAAGTCGTCCATTTTGATTTTGAAACTCGCACCACTCGAGAAATCAACACCATCTGCGTGCAAGATTGCTTTTTGTGCAAAGTTCAACCTTCCAGAAGGATCGCTACACGACTCGACAACTCTGAAGTCAATCTCGGCTTCGAAGAGAGATAAAGCGGGCGAGGGAAGGGAACTTACACAATTTTCCTGAAATTTGAGAAAGGAGTACCCATAGCATCAGTTTTCCCATTTCCGCCATTCGGACTTCCGACGTCTTCAGTGTTTCTGACTCCCGCACTACCCCCAGCTTGTAATTCACCATCTCCGTTCAAACTCAATTTCATTCCTCCGGGTGGACCTCTCCTAGGTTTCTTTTCTCCTCCTAGAGCGGCACCTTGACTCGTTGTCGAACTAGTACCACTGCTGATTCCCATTGCGCTCAAAGTTAATCCAGCTCCCATCCCTTTCCTCCTAGCTGCCATTCCACCACTTCCAGCTACTCCAGCTCCAGTAATCGGTCCTCCTGCTCTCCCCGGTAGAGCCGTAGGTGCACCTGGTCTAGACATAGTAGGTCTAGGAGCTAAAGCGGGAGGTGCTGAACCTGCGGGAGGAGGTGCAGGTGGATTTGTTGGTTTCAAAGAAGGAATCGTCGTAGGAGGGTTCCCGGAAGACGACGAAGAAGTACGCGAGGTCATCTAACGGAATAATCTTAAAATTGTCAGTGAGAGAGAGAAGAGAGGAGGAGGAAGTAGGACTCACGGCAGCCATTTTCGCAGCTAAAGAAGGAGGCATTTTCAAAGGACCTCCTACTCCTGAACCTGCCATTGAACCTCTCACTCCTGCTTTCAAAGCTGAAGGTCCAGGTCTCCTCATTGGGGGTGGATTCGTAGAGGTAGAGGTAGAAGATGCTGAACTAGGTGGAATATTCGGTCTCATCGAAGAAGGCGGCGAGTTAACTGGAGCAGATTGACGAGGGGCTAGAGGTGGAGGTGATGAAACTGTTGCTAGCGTGGTAGTAGAAGAGGTGGAGGGAGAAGGAGAGGACTGAGGAAGTCGAGATGACGAGGAGGAAGAAGAAGAAGGAGAAGGTTCAACATCGAGAGGTCCACCTCCTTCTGCTACGATCGTAGGTGGTAGAGTCCCATTCGGGGGATTGGTAGCGGTAGCGGGAGTGGTAGATTCTTGGTTCAAGTTGATAGAGTTGACTCTCGTTTCCAATCGATCGATCCCTCCTTGCTCCTCTACCTTGGGGCTCTGATTCGTTGCTTCTGTCGATTGCATTGGTTGTAAAGGTGAAGGGGACCTGAGGTCACTGGTATCGAGAGAGGGCGAGCAAGAGTTCGAGGGCGAGAACTGAGGAGGTTCGTCACTCAGTTTAGTCGGAGTCGAGGTAGCCGTTGAAGAAGTAGAGGAAGGGCTAGTGATATCAGAAGTCGATGCTAACGAGGAAGATGTCGAAGAGGTTGAACTACTGAAGGAATCGTTTGTCGAAATCGTTGGTCGCGGATGATCAATCATCAACTTCACGCGTTACAGTTGAATAGGTCGGTCCTATCTTCCTGTTGGTGAGATCGACTTGAGAGGCTTGCAAATAGAAGTCGATTTCCTCTTAGTCGTCAATTGGGTTGAGGTTTGTCTACGATTTCGAGATGATGCACGATGGAAGGAAACCGGTTGTCGAGAACGATTACAAAATCTTGTGGATCCGTTTCGGTTCGCTTTCGCTCGTCCTCTTTCTTTTTCTCTTTTTTTTCTTCTTTTTTCCCGCGGCTGTAAGAAACTCGTTGAGCTTCGTCAATTTGCGTTGCAACCTCGGGTAGAGAAGATAAATCCCGTGCGAAAACCATGGTAAAATCGGATGAGGTCTCATCGGGTTCCATCGAGAGGGGCTCAAGAGCATAGCCAGGACTTGTCGTGAGACGAGAGATTCAGAAGCAGAGGAACGGAAAGAGGGTGCAGTCACGAAAGCGTCCGTAAAACGTTTGACAAAAATTTCCAAAGCTCATAACTGTTTTCTTACATGTTCTACAATTTATTCGTGGGAGTCGACCACGACGAGGCCTCGCTCAAGCTACACCTGCCCTCTTAGCTCTCCTCCATCTCTGCCTGAAACCTTCTCGAACCCATTTCCTAGCTTCTTTGGCGAACGAACTTTCTCCCAATTGTTTCAAAACTCCTTCGCCTTCGGTACCGATCACTTCTTTCGGTAGTTCACCGTGGATCAGATCAGGGGTATAATAAGTCAAGTAACGTTCGTGTGCGAAAGATTCCCACAGATGGTAAGTGAACTGAGATCCGGACAGTAGAGCCGAGAGCGAACGAGATCCTGAAGGAGGTTGAGAGAATTGATAACTTGAAGAACGATGGATCAAATTCAAATGGTCTTCGTGCCTGTTCCCCAGCATCTTACAAGAGTCAGAAAAGTCGAGGGAATTGATGAAGGGTTTCCGAATGCACGCACCAGAGAGGCCAAAAGAACGCGTATTTGTTCAAAACTGTGATCTCGTCTGGATGCTCTTGAGCCAGTTTCTGTTCGTTCCGAGAAACTCGAGTCAGTTCGATGTCTTATACAGTCGGTTTCGGAGTGTAGTTGGACTCACCCAAGGTAAAGTGACAGAGTGACCTGCCCAAGAACTCGGATCGAAAGTTTTGTACTGATCCAACCACCTCGTGATAAACGGTGCGTAAGGTTTAGCTAACACTACTGCGTTACACAGTCCTGAAGGTGGTAAGTTTGATTCGAGAATCGGTTGAGATTCCATTCCCATTACAGTCGAGAACCTGTAAAGTGGTGCGAGATCTAGTTTCCGAAATGATCATTCAATGGCAAAGAGTCAGTCTCTGAGATTCTCAAATTCACCCAAGAGATCGTTCTCCTATCGAGAGCAAAAGCTAGTAGAGCGAGAGTAGCTCATTAGAGATCAAAACTCACCTCTCGTGACGAGTACGTCAACGTCCAGATATATTCCTCCGAATTCCTTCAATGCCTCGAGTCGAATAACGTCCGCTTTGTGAGCGAAATGCCAAACAGGGTTTCCAAACACTTCGGTAACGTCTCGAACTTTTCTCAACACCAATTTAGTCTCTCCAGAATCTTGAACGTTCCTGACAAACTCTTCCCAGTAGAAACCTGAAGGTGGATAGACGTAATGTAGGTACAGAATTTGAGGTTTGATCGTTTCTAAAGCCGAAGTCATACAGATGTAATAGATCAGATTGAAAGGTTTTCCTCCAAAAGTCGGATGTAACCCGAAAACGTAATGTAAATAAGGTGGAATTTGGCGAGACGCTGTTGGGATGAATGAGACGTTTGCATTGGATGTCGTCGTTGTTGCGAGAGGTGCTTGAAGAGAGTGATGGAAAGGTATTCTCTGATTGCGAAACGAATTGAAACTGTAATAAACTAATCCGAGCAAGATCAACCATACTAGTTTACGCCGGAACTGTAGCGACAACGAAAGCGTGAGTTGATAGTATCTCGCATCTCGTGATTAGGAACTCACGATGGATCTCTTCCTCGGAGTTGAACCATTGACTGAACTCGGAGCATCTTGAGCTCTACGTTTCTTCTCCCTCAATTGTTCATCCGCCAGTTGTCTGAACCGAGAAGTCGGGTTGGCAGTAGTTGAGAAGAACATTCTCCCGTCTCCTTGAAACGCCGTGTTGACGAAAGGTCGGGGAGAGTTTGGTAGGCGTTGAAACAACATTGAGAGGGGAATTCAAAGATCACTGGTCAGGGTAGTGATGGTGGTAGAGAGAAAGCAGCATCTTCAACTCTGAAGCGAGTCGCATTTGGAGCATTTGGCGAAAGCGAGCAAGGGAGAAAGAGGCGAGACTCGCGGTGATTGAAGCTCCAAGATTCTCTCGATGGAGAAAATCAAGCCAACTGAGCTTACAGTAATCGGATATGTATCATATGCTATTTGCTATTCGTTTCTGAGCTACAAAAGAAAAAAAGAACTATTCGACGTAAAATATCGCACGTGACTGGCTATTTCTATAATCTAGCTTTCTTGTCGTCACTAGAACTACTGCTGGTGCTGCTTTTGCCTGAAGCTTTCGACTCGTTGAAAGACATCGGAGTTGTAAGTGCCATCTGCAAACAAGATTGAAAAGATAAAGAAGTTTCTCGTCAGTTTTAACATTCTCCCGAAGAAAACCCGTGTCCGGATTGCCCTTTCTTGTCAAGGTAGAGACTCCACTTTCGGTGCGCACTACTTCGTCTCGTCTCCCGACGGGAAAGAAAGAGAGAGAATGGGAGAGGCTCACCTGAGTACTGACTCCGACACATCTAGCTTTCTTCCTCCAATCTTGATCAATCTTGCCATCACTCGTCGTCGTCGAACCCAAATCTTGAGGACTAGTCCAAACTTCCACCGTCAAATCGTGTCTACCCGCTTGAATGCTCTTCGTACTCGCGAATAATCCAAAAGTCGTTTTCGAAACTCCCGCATTCGAAGGTAGAGGGAAAGAAGTCTTGAAATCCATTGCTAAGGTAAGAGTCGGGTACCAACTAGGTCAAGGAGAGCGGAAGATTTGAGTCACAGTTGAGACAGTTGGCGGATAGAGGGAGAAACTAACGAAGGTTTTGGTTTTTTGAAACCAGGAGTTTGACCCAACACTTCTGGACCGTTCTTCGAGCAATCCGCGAAAAACGGTACTAAATCTGTTGCCATATTCGAGAGCATGAGATACGAGCGTCAGTAGAGGTGACGGAGGGACACGAAAAAGGTTCGTTCGAGCTCATTTCTCACCTGCGAGTTTGGTCAAATCTTCTCCCTGAGTCAATTCGAACCAACAAGCCCATCTCAGCTCGCCTCCCTCTCGTTCACATTCAACCTCTTTCCATCTCATTCCATCTTTGAATCCAAACTTGCCAGGGATCTCACTAAATTCACGATCTTTCAATTCGATAGGTTGTTTCAAAATCGGACATTTCCTTTCCAAATAAGTAGGTACCAGTTCATCTCCTTGAGGTGTAGAAGTGACTAAATCGTAAACGTTCTCCAACTGAGTGTAGAGGAAATGAGCTCGAATTCTAAGAGTCCTTTTGGAAGTTTTAGAAGTGTAATCCCTTTTCTCATCTTTGGGTAACGTCGGGTGATCGTACTGCCACAACTCTACATCCAACCTAGTCCATCGTTTGCTGACAGATACGACTGAAACTTCTACTTCTGCGGCACCCGCTACCGAAGCTGATAAGAATTGAGAACTGAGATGAGCTGGATCCAAATGTTTCGATTTGTGGAGGTTTTGATGCGTTGTCGCAGTACGAGTTAAGAGGGACAGGAGGAAACCACCGTGAGATACACTGCCGATACACCAAAAGGGAGAAACCGTTGCCGAGTAAAGGGAACGAGATGGGTAACGGTCTAGTAATGGGTCTCGAACTCCAGTTCGTTCGAACTTAGGTGTTGCTGAGATAGCCTATCGTTTAAGAGGAGAACAAAAGTCAAGAAACGAGAGGGTTGACCGAAAGGATTAGATCATCGGTTCGCGTTTGAAGGAAGTGGAGCTAATCTACCTTGTCTAATCTGACCATACCGATTCTAGTACGATGGAGACGCGAAGTAAGACGCGAAAGGAGAAGGGTCGAGACCGGAAGTGGAGAAAGAGAGAGAGGGCTATAGGGAAGAGGAAAATGCTTCGATATAACCGGGTTCGACATTTACCGGTATCTCTCTTTGAGCTCTTCCCAGCTTCTCAATCTTTCCCATAGTTTCACGCATGGACCTTACTCGAGGAGTCGTGGTCCGCGCAAAAGAAGTAGTGAGAGAAAAACCTCGATACGAAAAAGTCGATATTTCATCACGTGACTACTTTCTTTCGTACCTCGAGAGAGAAAGGGCGAGCGAAAAACGATATCGATACCATATTGCCAAGTGTCCATAATGTATATACGTTCTCTACTACTACTGCTGCTACCCAACTAAGCACTATATCCTGAAACTCAACTACCGAAAAAGGAGAATCTGGAAGAGAAACCAAAACTCCATACTTCCTTCCTTCACAACAAAAGTCAAGTGCGTGTCTCCAAAGTTCCCCGAGTCTAGTTCCTTCCGTATCTCAATTCCCTCTCGAGTTCATTACCGGGTACCTCTTCTTGTCCGATTCCCCCTCCTCCTTCTCCTCCACCTTCGCCTAATTGTCCAAACACTCTCTGTCGGTAATCTTCTTGAGTTCTGGGAGATGCGAGAATCTCTTCTCTCGAAGGGATAGGTGGTGGAGGTGCTTGAGAATAACCTTGTTGAGATTGTTGCGTTTGTTGAGGAGGAGGAGGGTGAGAAGAGTAGGAAGCGTGAGAATGAGAATGGATGAAAGTTTGTTGTTGTTGTTGTTGAGGGGGAGTAGGAGCTAAAGGTGGTAGAGATGGTCGAACCTATACAACGGGAAATTTCAATGATCAGTCTACTTGGCCGAAACGGGAGGGGGAAGAAAAGAGAAGAAATGTTGTTCTCTTACCATTCTCCTGAAAGATTCTACTTCTTCAACGATTAATTGCCTCATCCCTTCTATACTTTCCTCTTGTTCGAAACCGAAATCAAATTTCTCTCTACATTCAGGTTCGTCTGCCGGTTCATGCCAAACGCTCAAATAAGGGTGAACTAGAGCGTCTTGACAAGAGATTCGTTCGTGAGGGTCGAAAGCTAATAATTTCGAGAGTAGGTCGAGAGCTAGAGGGTTCGCGGAAGGGTACAGTTGTACAAAGGGAACTCCAGGTTTGTAAGGTAACGAACGAATGTAATCTTGTGCCTAGAAAACACGCGGAATTGGACGAAAAGCGAAAAAATGAATCAAAAACAGTTAGTCAAGTTATTCCCCTTTCGGCTATCTGTAGGTAGAGAGAGAGAAACCCACTCTAGGAGATCCGACCCTTCTCAGAGTCTTATCCGATGGAGTACCGAGGAAGTGTAGAACGATATTCAATTGATCGATGTAATCTTTTCCTTTAAAGATCGGTCTACCTCCCAACAATTCTGCCAAAACGCAACCAACTGACCAAATATCAACTGAATGAGGAAATCAAAATACATCTATCAGATCCCTCATGTTATAGCGGAGAAAGAAGGAGGAGTGGAAAAGACTCACTAGCAGTAGTATAATTTGCGAAACTCAACATAATCTCTGGAGCTCTGTACCACCTGGTAGCGACATATTCAGTCATGAAACCTTGTTGACCAGCTGCAGTTGCTTGAGCAGCATCTTGATCGAAACCTCTGGCTAATCCGAAATCACAAATTTTCAATTCACAATCTGCGTTGACCTATTTCGAGAGAGAGTTAATCTGGAGGAGATCAAGAAAGAGAATAGAGGAAACAGTTATTTACGAGTAGGTTTCCAGGTTTGAGATCTCGATGTAGAACGTGGGCAGAGTGGATGTACTGTCATGATTGAAAAGAAATCAGCGAGAACAAAACCTCGTTAGTCTCCGGTGCTGTTGACCGCGTTCTCCTCAGTGGCAGTCGCGAAGGACGACAAATGGGAGAGAACTTACTTTCAATCCACAAAGAGTTTGATAAATGAAACTTTGAAAATGAGCGTCTGACAATGGTTGTCCCGAACGAATCTGATTTCCCAACTCCCTGATCAGTGATACTGCCTCCTCTACGTTGTCAGTTTAGGGAAGACGTTTGAAAGACTTACGATAGCATGCAAATCAGCTTCCATACATTCCTCGTACAAATAAACTGAATCGAACCCGATCGGGTCTACTAGATCTAAATCGTACAGGCAAGTGATGTTCTTGTGACCTCTGAAATGATGTAACAACCTGTTTCCGTAATCGAGATAACACACTCTATGATGAGAGAACGAAACGGGGACACAGGAGAAAGAAGAAGAAGGAGTAGAAGAAAAAGGAGAACTGACTTTAACTCTCTCAATGCTCGTTTCGTCAAGATTTTCTTTTGAAACACTTTCGTAACCTTCAAGATCGAGGTTTTATGGAAGTCAGCGAGGACTCTGGAACGCTTGAAAGGAAGAGAGAGAGAGAGCCATACTTTTTTGATTGCGATAGAATCTCCCGTCAATTTGTTCTTTGCTGAACATACTACTCCGTACGCACCTGTTTGCAGTCAATGGATGGATCAGTCGGGTCACAGCTCGCTCGCACCTCTTCCCAAGTTCTCGAGTCGACACCGCCTCGCCCGAAACTTCCTCTCTCCTCCTTGTTGGAAGGGAGACTTGTAGCTCACCTTGACCTAACTCTTTCACAAACTCGTAATTCGAATCGACGAGGAAAGGTTCACTGAGAACTGGGAATGCAACTCGAGGTACCGAATGAATGTCTGGTTGTTGCGGTTGCTGGTAATGCTGCTGCTGCTGCTGTTGATGGTAAGACATTGCTCCTCCTTTCTTCTAGTAAACGAAAGATCGAACTGGAGCGAAGAGTAGTGAGAGAGAAAGGGAAGCTAAAGTTGGACTAATACTCGTTGAATTCGACTCGACGCGCGGTTCTCTTCGACTTTCGCTCGTACCGATTCTTTGCTCGATAAAGGGTTGTTCGCTCCTCGCGAGCACCAAGACAGCGCGAAAACAAGCAAGCTGTCCTGTCGCGAACCTTTTCTTCGCAGGAACAGTTTCGCGAAATTTCTATCGGAATCTCCGTACCAGCGGACCTGACGAACGATTATGACATTCTGTGAACATTCTCGTTGAACTCATGTTGTCTATTTCAAGGATCCTATACAGAGTCTGAACCGAGTACAGCTCTGGGAAGTCAAATTTACTCCGAGCAGGCCTCCTCAGCTCGTTCAACCAAAGATCTCTGGCAATCACAACCTTCTACACGAAAGACGAGGGAGGACCACAGCTTACGCCGCATTCCTTCCTGCGATTCGTGGAGAAGGAATGTTCGCCGGAGGTCCTGATGGGTGACGAGAATCCAAACTGAAGCCGAACCTGCTGACTTTCCACTCCAATCATCAGCTGCTATCGTAGAAGCGATGCCTTGGGTAACACTTGAGAGGCTTGCTGCGGCTTCAGGTTGAGGACTGGCTGAGAGAGCTTGTCGAGGGGGAAGGGAAATGCACAACTTTAGGGTTGAGACTCTTTGACGCGAGGTGAGAATACATCTAGGTTGAGTCTGTGTTTCATACTGGTGAGCTAGTGAGACCGAGTCGAGAGATCTGTCGGGTGGGGAGAGAAGAAGGAAAGAGAGGGAAGAGGGAGGGAAATTGGAGAGAGCAACTCCTCGAGTTTCTTCGCCTCTTCGTTGATCCCTCCGACAGCCAATCCAACCCGTAGGTAAGGCCCTTTGATCTACCTACACCAGAACCCAGCAACTCGGCAAGCCAAATCACCACCAAGTCTCGACTTTTTCCAACCTTTCTCCTTCGAATCTCTAAAGTGAAAAAACTTAGCATCAACTCGACTCAACCTCCAAGACCAGTCAAACTCTACGGAATACAAGTCTAGATGGATTCTAGATGGAGATCAACAGGTGGAGACTACGGTTCAGTGAGAGAGGAGGGAGATTTGGTAGCAAATTCGAGGGTAGAACTCGTCTCCCTCTCTCTGAACTGCTCTGACTGACTCCTTGCTACGTTCTGTTCGATCACCTCTAGCCATGTCCTCGGATACCACTTTCAAGCGCTACGTCGAGGTCGGTCGCGTCGTTCTCGTTAACGACGGACCTTCTGCCGGCAAGCTCGCTACCATCGTCGAGATCATTGACCACAACCGTGTATGTTATTCTCATTCCTCGATTCATGATGTAACGAGATGTACTGACAGAGTTGCTCGGTGGATTCCTAGGCTCTCATCGACGGTCCCTCGACTGGTGTCCCCCGCCAATCCTTCACTTACCGACGACTCGTCCTCACCCCTTACGTTCTCAAGAAGTTGCCCCGTGCCGCAGGTACTTCTACCGTCAAGAAGGTCTTCGACGCTTCCGAGGTTGTCGCCAAGTGGGAGAAGTCCGCGTGGGCTCAAAAGCGCAAGGCTACCGAGCAAAGGAGGAACCTTTCCGACTTTGATCGTTTCAACGTCATGCTCCTCAAGAAGCAACGCAGACGTTTGGTCCAAGTGAGCTTGCAAAGACTTCGTTCCCGAGTTGCATTTGACTTTCGAGAATTAACCTCATCCGTTGCTTTCCTTTCACCAACAGGCTGCTGCTGCCAAGGCCAAGAAGTCCGCTTAAATCGACACTCCTCCCTCTTCCTAGTCTCGTTTAAGCCCTCTTCTTGATCCCCTTACCTTCTTCCTTCTCTCGATACCGCCTCGTTCTTCCCGATTTTCAATTTTGCTCCATTTCCTCCACGAATCTTCCTCTCTTTCGACACTCCAGTCTTTCTTATTCGACGCCTCCAGTTTACACGACACAATATCGACTCTCAAGAAGACTTCTCAAGCTTCAACAAACTACCTTAAACTACAGGGAGAATGATGAAATTTGGAATCTTATAAGTTGTATATTGTGGGAGATTCCCGTCGTGATGGATTGAATCAAGGGTCAGCGAAAGGTCGTAGATTTGGGTGGTATGAAGTCTTTGTCAATCGGGATTGGACGTCCTC
This sequence comes from Sporobolomyces pararoseus, assembly GCA_010758995.1. Lineage (NCBI taxonomy): Eukaryota > Fungi > Basidiomycota > Microbotryomycetes > Sporidiobolales > Sporidiobolaceae > Sporobolomyces > Sporobolomyces pararoseus. The sequence continues at coordinate 635,320 of RSDY01000003.1, read as the reverse complement.
CTCCTCTTTTATTCCGACATGACTATGAGTGGTAGAATTCTTTTCTTTTTTGTTTGAAAAAGGCTCTGCTGTTCGGAAAAAAAACTATCTAAAGGCTCAACCAAACTTCCCTTCCTCTCCGGGTTGACGAAAGAGATGTCGAAGCTTGAGCGCTCGACAATCCCGTGACTTTTCTGCTTCTTTTTCTCGGTTGTGAAGCGAATTCGAGCACTCGGGCAAAGGTAAACAAACCGTTAGGTATGACGGTTCGATGCTCTCTATGTAGAGTCCTTCAATGTTGCAAAGAGAATAGAATCAGCTGCGAAAAAAGCATCTTTTTTGACGGAACGTTTTTCACGCTCTTCTAACTTCGATCGCATCTCCAGTGTTTCTTCCGTTCTTTCACTTTCTCTTTCTCTTCCACATCTTTCTCGCAACACTGGCAGTTCTACAATGCTGGATCAATTAGCCGGAAGGCCTTCACCTTCCTGGCGCCGTTCTCAAGTCAGTTTTTACGCTTTCCTCCCCACTTCTGGATCCTTTCTCCCTTCTCCTTCCGATCCCTCTTCTCTCAGCTAACACCTCTCTCTCTCGTCGACTTTCCCACATCAGGTGTTCCTGGTATTACTATTCTGGATCTCACGAATAGCTCTAACTTCTCCCCGAGGTCCCCGGTTCCTATACCTCCGAAGACTCAACTCGAAATTGTCCAAATTCACTCCTTGGCAATTGATCTTGTCTACTTTGACAGTGTTGTACGCTTTGAGACATGGGGATGTATTGTTGGGTTTACAAGCTCCTGAACCTTTAGCTAGGTTGTATTCGAGAGATTATTACCGGTAAGCCCTATCTCTCTTGCTCTCTCTCTCCTACTCTCTCTTTCGCTTGAGGTCGACGGCAAACTGATGAAATTATGGAGATGGTAGAGCTACTTGGATTGTTACAGCTCTAGATGCAGGTTTCGCAACAGCAGGTCAAATCAAATGGAAATGGTTGAGAGATATATTCTCCTTGTTATGCACAGGGTATTACTTGTTGTTCGCAAACGAAGCAGATGAGAAAGTGAGTTTCATTCGAGCACCTTCTACGAAAGCTCTGAGGAGAGGAACACGGAGGAGTTCAATTTTCTCAATGTTGAATGAAAACCAGGACTGACAGTTTGCTCGTTTTACTTAGCTACGGAAATATCGAGCGATTTGTACAGTAGAGATGTTGAGAACTACTTGGGAAAAAACTTCAAACCCTTACATTAAGTTCTTCACTCGAAAAGATCGACCAAAACTCGAAATTACCAAAAAACTCTTCCTACCTCGTCCAACTGGATCAAAGTATACGTTAGTCCACAATCGCTTCTCTACGTGCTGAGTGGTAGCTGACAATACGGGATATATCGAATAGTAAACCTCTTACGGCTTATCTGTTCTATTCGGGAGACGAAACAAGTTTGGCGAAAGAATCAGATTTGATCATGGATATTCCAGGTGGAGGTTTCATTTGTATGAACCCTGAACACCATGCCGAAAGGTTATTGAGGTGGGCGAAACAAACTGGTAGACCCGTTTTGAGTTTCGACTACGGAAAGGTGAGAGCTTTCCTCCTATCCTGGTATGCCGATAGCTCAGGAGTTAACGATACATGGGATCTGACGATTAGGCACCTGAATACCCTTACCCTTTCGCAATCGATGAGATGTACGACGCTTATTCGTTGTTGCATTCGACGAAAGGGAAATGCATCGGAATGAATTTGGACGGTCAAAGAGATCTACGAGTTGTTCTTACCGGAGACTCAGCGTGAGTCCTACAACGTCGCTTTTCCTTACTCATGTTCAAGACTGACATCCCCGATTTGACTCTTCATTCAGAGGAGCAAACATCGCGACTGCGATGCTCGTCAAACTTCTCGAAACTCGATCTCCCACTTCCAGAGAACCTCCAGTTCCAGTCGCTCTCGTCTATGCCTACGCGGCTCTCTCCTTCCACTTCACTTCATGGATGCCCGCTTCCGATCTCCGAGTTCTCCGTTCCGAATCTCATCCAGACGTTCAAACTCTTCTCAAGCAGAAATCTCACCTCGAACACCGTTCCCCTCTGAGTGTCGTTCAAGATCTCGAACCTCGAGTCGAAGGTAGTGAGAGGAAGAGACCTGTTGTGCAGAGGAGGAAAAGGAACAGAACTGGTAGTTGGGGGAGAGGATTGGTCTCGAATTTACCTGGGAGCAAATCTTTCGCTTCTTTGAGACAACAACTCGGCAGTATCAGTGGTGGAGAGGAAGACGAAGTGAAAGAAACTGATACGGAAGAAGTCACTGATGTGAGGGAGAAAAGCGTCAGTGAGAGAATTCTGTACTGGAACTACGGAGAAGGTCAAGAAGAACTTGAGAAACAGGTGGAGAACGATGTTGGCATGAAACTAGTCGGAACAGACAAGAAGGAAGCAGTGTTGGAGAATACGAGGCTGGCTATGACTTCGAGAACTGCTTTCTTCAACGGTAAGTCGTCTCTCTCTCAAAAGCTCAGATTTCTCACCTGATCTGACTGTCGATACTTTTTGCTGTAGATCGCATCATTTCACCTCCTATGGTATGTCCAACCCGCTTGTTTCGCAGATTGAGCGTAGCTGACCAGACATGATTGTTTCAGTGTCGAGCGATGGCACTTCTGTACATCGGACCTCTCAACTCTCCAGATCTTCATTCCGACTACCACATCTCTCCAATCTTTACTCCACCGCATCTCCTCCATCAGTTCCCTCCCGTCTACCTCTCTTGCGGCGAGAGGGATCCGTTCGTCGACGATACGGTGATTTTCGCTGGCAAACTTCGAGAAGCTAAAGAAGCTCGCAAACTCGAACTCCTCGGTAAAGAACTTCGTCACGGAGAATCTCTCAGAATGTCGTCTGGTTCGTCCTCGACGAACGCACGAGATCCAATTCTCGATGAAGATGAAGAAGATTGGGTTCAAAGCAGCATCATCGAAGGCTGGAGTCACGGTTACCTCCAGATGGTCGCACTCCTCCCTGCTGCAGAGAAGGTCATCTCGATGATGGGAAACTGGATCGAGGACGCATTCGAGAAGGATACGATCAAGAGGGAGAGGTACGGAAACGGAGGAGGAATTCGAACCTCATCGACGTACTCGACTTCGACTGTCGTTCCTCAAGTTCCGCAAACTCAAGTCACTCCTCCATCGAACATTGAGGCTTCCAATGTTCCTTCCCTCGCTGTTCCGATTCCCGTAAACGCAACTCTCCATCCCTCCTCGAATTCAGCGATCGTCGATTCTGGCAGCGACGAAGAAGAAGTCCTCTCCTTCACTCCGAGGAATCGAAGAGGATCTTCAAATGTATCTAGGACCGCTTCACCTGCTCCTGTCTACCCTGGAGTTCGAGTCGCTTCGGGCCCTACTTCGCCAACTCGCAACGGATTCGCAGCTTCTTCCTCTTCTCCCTCCCAAGCTCCTCGTTCCTCTCCCGAACACCTTCACTCTATTCACTCCCACCTCGTCACTCCCGTCGAACGAGCTCTGAAAGATGAATACCATTCGACTTCCGCCTCTCTCGCCTCGACGAAACACTTCCCTTCTCCGTCTCAAGAAGTTCGTCCCGCAAGCACGACTCCCGACGATGGTGGCGCGCCCCTCTCCAGAGCACTCAGCGACGACCCTGAATCTCACAGGCCTTCTTCCGCCCCTCCTCTCGCGATCGACGACGTTGTCAAGAAAGCTCGGTCAGGTTCAGCTGGCTCTCTCCCCGCTCCCACCGGTGCACACTTCGTCGATGCCAAACACCTACTACGAAGGAGGAGAGACGATTTAGTCAGTGGACTGTCGGCGAACAATTCTAGGGTCGCCTCTCGAGACGGTTCCGATGAAGAGACAAACCATTAACCTCCTAATCTTTACTCTCTGTCTGGACCTCCTCGCAGATACTCGCTTTCGTCTCTCTTTCTGTCCCGTCACACGTTCTCTCGTACCTAATCTCACTCGTTGTCGTTGTTCCTTCCTTCTTTCTATACCATCCTGTCGCTAGCTTGTTTACTAGTCTGTTGTAACCTCACTACATCTCACTCTCCGAAATGTCAAGGTACGATCATCGAGTAGCTGCGAAGAGTGTAGAGTCGGACAGAAGCGATTCCACTGAACTTTGAGCATTTCTCACGGTTTGTCGACATGCGAGAGATCGTTCGTTCGTTGAGCAGTAGCCGAGCCAAACGAGCCCCGTTTGTGGTTTGTCGTCGAAGAGTATAGAGTAAGCAGCGTCGAGTGGATACAGGAGGCGAGCTCCGAATGAAAAGATGGCAAAAGAGGAAATCGTTTCAAGGGGGAGGAAAAAGGGAATGAAGAGAAAAAGATAATCAGCTCACGGCGGGGCTCGAACCCGCAACGTCCAGATATCAACTGTAATCGTAAAAGTCTGGCACTCTTCCGATTGAGTTACGCGAGCTGTAACTTGACAGCATGGCTAAAAATAATAAATATCTACTCAAACTACGGGTGGTCTCGTGCGGTTCTCTACTAGGCGGTGTGGCACTGTTGCGAACTCCTCACGCCAGATTGTGCACAGACGATCGTTGACGGAAGAAGCTACTACGGAGAGTCTGTTGCACGAGAGAAGCTTGAGTTCGAAGTTCTCCGGTTTCTCGCTCACAATTTCCTCAGTCCCAGCCTGTCGCTCGTTTCTTGCGTTCGCAAGACATTGATACTCGGAAGGTTGCGCTCTGCTTCTCGCCGACCTCGAATCGGCGCAGTTCCATGATTTTACTGCCTAAAGATCGAGCCATACCTAACATATATTCTGTAAAGCCTAGTCGACTACTTCCAAGGTCTTCTACATAACAACATATTCTCAACTTAGATCCAGTCGAAGGGGATCTTGTATAGCTCGAGAACTGACAGCGGAGTGAAGCTTTGGCGTTACCTGCAAGGAAAAATGGGATTTGAGAATCTCTGCGAAGCTTGATCCGACCCTCGCGTGCGATCCCGCCTCGTCTCTGTCTCTCCTATTTCTAACTGAATGACTCTCGATACTTATACCGTTGAGCTCAAAATACCTGATCAGACCTCGAGCACCTGGTGTGCTCGAGAGGAGAGAACCCAAAGTCGATCACAGCGCGAACTTCAAAGTGAATGCAGGGGCAGCTTTTCGCTTACTGACTGCTTCTCATAGGACACCAGACTGGCTCAGTATCAACCCAGTCAAGCGAAAAAGCGGCTCGTAGAGTAAAGTCTGAAGTCAAGTCGACGGAACTTGTTGAAAGACATTCTCTACCTTTACCTGTCACCCGCGACTCAAGACAACCGCGCGTACGAGCATCAGAAGGAGTTCGAATACTATGGAAGATATACTCGACTACCCGGACGAGCCAGAATGGGTCAACTCTGCCTACCAATCGACTTCATCTCAACCAAGTCTCACCTCAGCAGTCTCGGCTCAAGAAGCACACCTTGGACTACCCTTTGTATCATCAGACCTGCAAGATATCCTCCAACATCAAGCGATAGTGAATGAAGCTCTAGAGGACAGTGAGGAGGAGATGGTGGAAGTCGATTCAGAAGTAGAGGTCGAGCTAAGACGAGGAAAAGACCAGATGCACACTCAAGGGGACCTGATAGATCTCAGAGACGAGCTAGCAGCATCACCAGCTCACGCTGACAAGTCGTTCTCGCTCAGTCACTTTCAAAGTCTCGAACCTGTCTCTTCCCCTCCGTCAAATGGACAGTCCCTACTCAAAGCAACTCAGTTCGATTCAAGTCCTCCAAAAACTCCCCTGGTGGCTCCGAAGACTTCGATGACGAGGATGGTTCGCACTCCTTCTCCTGTCTCGATTTTCGATTCGGAAGACAACAACCAGCTCGAAGCTTCTCCGACCAGTCGACTCTGTCGATTCTCGCAGTATAGTCTTCAAGCTCAGAGTCTCGTCACTCCACCGAGAAGGAGGTCGGCAAGTCTTCGACGAAATAGTACTTCTTCCGATTCTTCATCTTTGCTCAGAACACCTTTATCTCTCCTCCTGGACGATTCTTGCAAACCCCTAGACAGACAAGCTCTTTCTTCTACTGGAAGGCTGATAGATTCTCCAGCAGCGACCCCCTCTCGAGCATCAAGCCCAACTCAAGCAGAAATGGACGCTTTCTTTGGTTACAACGATCCGCTCGGATCCAATCTTTCTCGAGGTTCCCAGAAGCAGACAGCACCACCAAGGGCTCCACCCAGTGAACCGAGACCCGAGCCTGAACTTCTTCCTCTCCCGCTTCCTCCACTTCCCGTTTCAGCTCTCGCGCTCTCTTCTGCTCAAACTCCTACAATCTCTGCTTTAAAAGTTCCGCCCTCGATACCTTCAAGGCCCAAACAGCCTACTCTCGTCAAACTTCGCAAAGTACCTGCTTCAACGAGCAACGTCGTTCTCTCGCCAATAGTCAACTCGTCAGCTCAGAGTTCCTCCGAGAAAAGGTCAGTCTCTTTCCACATTTCTCATCGCCTCTCGATCGCAAAGCTGACAGCCTACCCTGCGGTAGAAATGCTATTATCTCGGCGCTACAGCGACTCTCGCTCGATATTCTTCGGAGCCTAGTCAAGAACGTTCAAACGCTCACTTCGTCGACAGATTCGACAACTCTAGCTACTGAATCTCAGCATCCGGCAAGTGGGAGAGGAAGAAACATCATCGATCTGGATCAGGAGAACTGTTCGTCGCTGCAAACGGAAGTGTTGCTATCGATTGAATTGAGTAGGAGAGGAGGAAGATCTCAAGCTGAAATTGATTACGGGTGAGTCGACCTTGTTCACTTCTCTACGCAACTTGACTGACATCCATCGCTCGAAGTTCGTGTAGTCAAGGAAATACGGTAGTCGGTCCACCTACGAAGAAGCAACGAATTGTGTTCCCTCGCAAACTTGGGAAAGGAAAAGAAGCTCGACTCGGAGGACGAGAGCTTGGTGAGCAGCAATCGATCATCCTCTCCGTTTGAGACTCTACTTACGGTTCAATCGCTCTAGCTTGCTTCTTGCGAGTCGTGGAACTCGTGCTCGATGGATTAGTCGCGGACGTCGTTTCGACTAAACGAGACCTTTACTATCGAGACGTTTCGCTTTTCCGTAAACAGCAGACGGTAGATTCAGTGAGCTCCGTTCACTCTGTCACACTGCCTGTATAGTCTCTTCTGAGAACTTTATGACGAAACGATCGTGACAGCTCGTCGAAGACCTAGCAGCGACTCTCGGAGTTCGACGAAGCGATCTCAACATCGTCGCTACCTCCAAAGGAATCTTCTCCGGAGATCTTATTCTGCTCATGAAAGATGGGGCTAGAAAATCGGGTTCAGTCGAGGTTAGGATTCCCTTCTCGCTTCGTTAAGCAGGAATGAACTGACAGTCGATTTCGACTCGCAGGGAACTCTTATCCCTCCGGCGCTTCTCGTAGATCAAGTCGAAGCCAATGCGCTCTCGTGGGTCCTTGTCGCTGAGAAAGATGCGAGTCCTCTCTCTTACTCTTCCTAATCCCTCGTTTCCCTCAACGAATCTCAGCTGATCTTATTTTAATAACATTCTCGCAGGCTGTCTTTCAGAGCTTGTCTCCTACAAAATGGGATCCAAGCCTAGGGAACGGTGTTGTCTTGACTGCAAAAGGCTATCCAGATATTTCGACTCGAGAACTCGTCAAAAAGCTTGCCGACGATTTCCCTACGTAAGGCTGCTTTCTCTATCAACTAGCTTACGAAGATGCCTGATTAGTGACCGTAACAAATCTGTAGTATCCCCATCATCTTCCTCGTCGACGCTGATCCTCACGGAATCGAGATTCTGAGCACTTACGTCCTCGGATCTTCTGCCCTCTCGCATGACTCTTCGAATCTCGCAATCGGCCAGGATCGAGCAAAATGGATCGGTCTCAAACCAAGCTCTCTCATCGACGACCTCGCGAGGAGAGATGAATCGCTCTCGCTAAGTTCGCGGGATCGGAGGAAAGCTATCGCGATGTTGAGAAGAGAGTGGTTACCTGCTGAATGGAGGTGAGTCTCTGCAGTAGTACTTCTTCTCCATCACCAACTGATATTCATGGCTCAGCGTCTATAGGCGAGAATTAGAGTACATGTTGCATCTCAATCGCAAAGCCGAAATCGAAATCCTCTCATCCTCCACCTCACCTCTGTCAGCCACTCCCTCCAGCTCTCTAGATACAGCCAAGCCTATCTCCTCGTCTGGCTCTCGCCTCGTCGAATTTGTCGCCACTGAAGTTGGGAGGGTGTTATCGAAAACAAAAGTCCAAGGGGTCGAAGAGCAGGTTACGGGAAGCTGTCACGCTGTGTAGATTCATCTTCTGCGACGTATCGATTGAGCTAATTTGAACTGCTCTCACAATCCGCTTGTCAGGTGCCAAGTGATCGAAGTTCTGCGAGAAATGCGAAAGAAACGTGCGAAACTGCTCATTTCGAGCCAGATATTTTTCGCAAAAATAGTGGTAATCGTTCGAACAGTGAAGATTGTGCATTGCTTCAGGGTACCGTAATCAAGCTCGTTCTTGGTGAAAGAAATTCGGAAGGAAAATCCCATCCCCCAAAAACTTCGACGTTCGTCATCCAAAGTCGAAGATTTGCTTGCTCTCTTTCCCTCTTTCCTCCACTGCATTTTCCGTGAGTTACAACGGCCTTCTGAGATCTATACTAGCTCGAGCACAGTGACTGACCCTGTACCTCCTACAGTTAAACGTTCGTCTTGATCCCTCTTGATCTTTTGTTGAGAGTTTGTTCCAACCAGTTCCATCAACTCACATCGATTTCGTTAACTCGGTATTGCAGATGTCTACCTCCCTCGATCAACTCAAACAATTCACCACTGTCGTCTCTGACTCTGGAGACTTCGAGTGTGAGTTCCCTGCGAGTCTCTCTAGTTGGAATCGTCTTCTCTCGGTCGCTGATTCATACATTCGCCTTTTATAGCTATCGCTGCTTACAAGCCTCAAGATGCTACCACCAACCCTTCTCTCATCCTTGCCGCTGTCAAGGACCCCAAGTACGCCAAGCTCATTGACGTAGCTGTCGAATACGCCAAGAAGAAGGGAGGGTGAGTTCCATTCTACTACTCAATCTTCCTCCGACTTCCCGAGGTCAACCGCCTCGCTCGCTCTGAACTAACTCACGACTTGTATTGTTCTGTTAGTGACCGTGATGCTCAAATCGAGAACACCATTGACCGTCTCGTGAGTCTTTGACTCTCTCTCATCATGTCATCGATCAGGACTCGACTACCTCGGCACGCTCCTGAACTTTCGCTGACCACCCTCGTTTACTTCTTATCAGCTCGTCGAATTCGGAAAGGAGATTCTCGCTATCGTTCCCGGACGCGTTTCGACCGAAGTTGATGCTTCCCTCTCTTTCGACAAGGAAGGAACCAAGGCCAAGGTACGTCTCTCTCTCTCTCTCGCACTTACTCTTCTAGCCTCCAGAGCTCTTGAGACTGACAATCTGCGAACCTATAGGCCAAGCACTTGATCGCTCTTTACAAGGAAATCGGTATCCCCAAGGACCGAATTCTCATCAAGATCGCTTCTACCTGGGAGGGTATCCAAGCCGCTCGTGAGCTCGAAGCTGAGGACGACATCCACTGCAACCTCACCCTCCTCTTCGGTTTCCAACAAGCCGTCGCTTGCGCTGAGGCCAAGGTCACCCTCATCTCTCCTTTCGTCGGTCGTATCCTCGACTGGTACAAGAAGAACAAGCCCGAGGGTAACTACGACGGACCTACCGACCCTGGAGTCATCTCTGTCTCCAAGATCTACAACTACTACAAGCAACACGGTTACGATACCATCGTTATGGGTGCTTCCTTCCGCAACGTGAGTTTACTCTTTTTTTTTTCATTGTCTTCTCGTCAACTGTTCTTATCTGACGCTGTCCATTCGGAACAGACCGGAGAGATCATCTCCCTCGCTGGATGCGATTTCCTCACCATCTCTCCTTCCCTCCTCGATCAACTTCAAAAGTCGAACGACGAGATGAAGCAAGTTCTTTCCGCCGAGAAGGCCAAGACTGCCGACCCTATGGAGAAGGTTTCGTTCGTTGACAACGAGCCTGCTTTCCGTTGGTCTCTCCTCCAAGTGAGTCTCCTTAACCCTGTTTTCGATTTCTCGTTCCTAGATATACTTGAGCACTCTCTGACTGTCTCTACGCTTTTTTCTTTTTGCTTCAAAAAGGATACCATGGCTTTCGACAAATTACACGAGGGTATCAAGAAGTTCGCTGCCGACGCCGACGAACTCAAGGACCTCCTCAAGGCCAAGCTCGCTTAAAAGTCTGTTCTCCGATACCCCTCCTTCTCTTCCCCTCTCTTGCAAATAGAACCCTTTCCAACCCACGTTATTTCCAGATGTGACGTTTATCTGTCTTTTCCTCGACCCTCGATGATTACCTATTCAAAATTGAAAACTCGATTCAAGTTGTACCCGAAATCATGTACTCTTCTCGCTTTCCCTGTTAGAGTGAAACGAGAGAAAGACAAGCTGCTGATCAACGATGGCGAAGGGCAGGAGGTTAGCTATTTCCGAATGCTCGTAAGCAGTGAGGATGCGAACAGTGTGAAAACTGGAAAACCAGAACTCGCATTGCTTTGTAATTAGCGCCAGCTTCCGACCTTCTCCTTGAATATCGTGTGATCGCGAAGGAGTGTGTGGAATCGAACGAAAGAAGTCCGAAATTCCTAAATAGTGCGTGCGAAATTGCTCGCGAATAACCTTTGCGTCCGCTTCCTTAAGCTTGCTCTCAACCATCGTTTAAAGGCCCAGGATAGACAGCACTCCGGAGTATCGATAGCACGCTTAGCAATCGAATTGTCCCGAGCGCTCTTCCTTCCCCATCTCTTCCCCTTCTCCACCACGCTCCTCTCCTTTGTCTCGTCCAACTCTCGGTCCCTCCCTTCAGATACGTCAGTAGGTCATTATAGCAGCTCAGCGACACGGCCAAAAGCTCTAGGAGGCACTCAAACCGCGACAAGGAGTCCTTTGATCGAATAGCCTCGCCTCCTCTCGTTTAGTCTGTATCTATCTCTCGCTCTCGACGGGACAGTTTGAGCAGACAGGCAGCTAGAGATGATTTCTCAGACTGCACAGGGAGCTACACAGGGTGAGATAGGTGAGTCTTCTGCTCCTCCTCTTTCGGGACTCAGGTGGTGAAACGAGGCGGGGGTAGTAGGAGCCTTCGAGGTTCACTTCTCGGAAAGCTGATCTAGTTTCGTACGGCGATTGTAGATGCATTGGAACAAATGATGGACCGGATGAATCGAACTAGTTCACCGGCACCTTCTTTCCCTCCTCCTCGAACTTCTTCTCGAGCTTCTAGTCACACTCGCCTATCTACCCACTCTTCGACCCATTCTCTTCACTCGGCTCGATCAGTCAGCCCTAGACCAGCTTCCCCTCTGTCAGGTCGACCTTCAGTAGAAGCTCATCAGGGAGAAGAAGCGGAGGATGAAACGACCCCTTCCTTGAGGCAAGGAGAATGGGGAAGGAGGACTCTCAATCACTCGAGGGCGAGGACGACGAGTGACAACAGAGGTCTACAGCAGCGGAACTATGACGACGACACGAACAGTTTGAGAAGCAGTCGGTCTAGAGGAGGAGGACCCGATGAAGATTCAGCTGCCAACTCTTTTTACGTTCCTTCTCCATCATCCCCTGCGACAGCAAATCAAACTCGGTGGTCACCCCACGCATCTCCTCCTCCTCGACCTCGGCAACCTCCTTCTCTCAGTTCAACCCCTCCCGCAAATGTTCATTCTGGCCAGAGCCCTCTTCGACTTCTCCCTCGGTCACCACTGAACGACAGGGCACCGTTGGACGACTTAGCGTTCCTTCGAGAAGCAGGAGCTTTCGCAGACGAAGAGCAATGGTCAACCCTCAACGAGATCAGAAGTCGAACGGGAGAAACCGACTCTTCTTCGATTCACAGCTCAAACTCGGCTAGTCTGAGGAACGCTCGTCTACGTGAAGATATTGAGAGAACAGCTCAACGGATCAAGGAACGAGGGGCCACCGAAAACGACAGTCGAGAACCGTCAAGTTCTCAACCCTCTCCTCCAGTTCCAGCGTCCATCACGACAGCTCCTTCAGTTCCCAATAATACAGCTCCCACACCTTCTAGAAGACCTAGTGTCGGTTTCGCATCGAGCCTGCCTTTGTATCCCGGTGCACCTCTCCCGGCCGCCCCCTCTTACGACGACTCTTTCGATGATCGATCCCTCTACTCTCTCGCTTCTGCCGGTGCCGATTCGACCGGAACTTGGCCCAGTACGCCAATCTTGGGAGGAGGAGCTTCAAGTGCGAGGTCAGAATACGGTACTCCCAAGGGAGAACGACAACCTAGGATCAGGCAGAAAGAATCGAAAGAATGGAGTCAGGCATGTTGGATCTGGATCAAAGAGAAAGGTTCACCGAAAGAGAGTGGCACAAGTGCTGGAAGTAAATTCAGTAAAGCTCCTTTGATCAGAGACGTGAGTCGAGTCCCAAAATTCACAGAACGAGGGGGAAAATTCTAATCTCTGACTCCAATCCGTAGGTTCCTTCGGTCATGAAACGGAAAGCTGGCAAGAGGGAATCGGCTCATCACCTACTATCTCCGGCCGAAGCAATGCTGTTCAACTTTGAGGATCCTTCAGGGAGCAGGAGCAGCAAATCGAGTTCTTCGAGGGAGAAAACGAAGGAGAAAGAGAAAGGGAAAACACCAGTTGGACCTGTTGCCGGAGATAGAGATGGAACTTGGAAAAGAGCTACAGGAGTTTTGCGAGATGACGGATACTTTAGAATCTTCGGAGAGGTGAGTCTCCGTTTTTTTCGTGTTCTCGTTTGAATTCCTAAGGCTAAGCGAGATGCTCGACCCGTTCTACAGGCCGACAAGGTCATCATTCATTCTATTCACCTTCCTTCCTACAACCGCACCGACGTTCGATTGTCAGATCACAGTCTTTTCGGTCGACCCAACTGCGTCTCGATAACTCACCGAACCGCTTCTCCCGTCACTCCTCATCGAGCTTCTTTCGCATCTTCTCCCATGTCGGCCTCCCTCTCTTCTGGATCTCCTCGCTCGACTCTCGAAGACGCAGTCTACCTCTGTTTTCCTTCAGTCGTCGCAACTCAAGTTTGGCTCGTTATGGCTCACTGCTTTGCTCGACCTGAATACTACCTCGCCTCGGGCGTAGCGACCCCTCGAGCATTTTCTTCCTCCACGAGACGGTCTCGAGATCCAAGTTGGCCCTCGTCGGACGAAGGAGAGTCTTTCGAAGATGGAACGGCGGAACTCGAGAAGAGTTGTAGGATCTTTCGCAAACTCAACATTACGATCAACGAGGGAAGGGCATTGGGAGAATCGATGACAGAGACGAGTAGACCTGGAGCGAGATCTACTTGGGACCGACCGGGAATGTCGAGGGAAGGTTCGAACAACGGAGATGGATCGAACGATTTGCAATCACCTGGAGCTATCGATTCTCCTAGCAAATCGATTGCTTCCTCCTTACCGAGTTCTCGAACGAGAGGAGGAGAAGGGAAAGAGGATACGTCGGGAGTTGGGTGGATGTGTGAGATCGAGATGGACGGAGAAGTCGTCGCTCGAACTGCGACAAAGAGAGGCACTTCAGCTTTCTGGAACGAATCTTTCACCTTCTCGTGAGCACATCTCCATCCTTAAACTGTCATATGCCTCGAAACTGACGCTCATCGCATTGTCCACAGCGATTTGCCTCCTTTCACTTCACCGATCACGATCCGAGTTTTACAATCTTCGAAAGGATCTTCTCGCCTACACGTTCTCGGAGTCGCTACTGTACGAGTCAATGACTTGCCTCGGCATGAACTACTCGAGGATTGGTGGAGCGTCAAACCTGTCAATTCAGCTAAGATGACCGATGTTGTCGGCGAGTTGAACTTGGGAGTTCGGGTGGGAGAAGAAGTCGTTCTTCCGAGCCGAGAATACGAATCGATACTCAAGGTGAGCTCGATGCCTTCCCCTCTTGATCCAATCGAGCTGACCTTGTTGGTCGATAGCTTCTCACGGACGATCTCGATGCAGAACTCGCTGTCGACATTGCACAGGAGTTCCCTTCAGAGCTAGAAGAAGTTACAGGAATCCTCCTTCGAATCTATCAAGCCGAAAGTCTCCTCGTTCCACGCCTTCTCCGTCTCGCCGACCTCGAAATCGACAACAACAACCGACTGAATCGAAGTTCCGCCATTCTCTTCCGAGGCAACACGATCCTCACCAAGTCAGTAGAACTCTATCTACGGCTCATCGGTGCAGAATATCTTGAAGCTTCGATCGGTGAAACGATTCGCAAAATCATCAAGGACAAGGTCGAGATTGAGATTGATCCGAGCAAGCTCAAGTCAGGTTACAAGGATAAAGAGCTCCTCGCAAACGTTCACGCTCTACATGAATGGACGACGACTTTGTGGAACTCGATCTACGATGCGAGAGAGAGGTGTCCACAGTGAGCTTTCACTTCTTTCCGTTTTGATCGAGTCTGTTGTTGACGAGCTAATAACACTACTCGACTTGTCGTAGGGATCTTCGTCAAATCTTCGGTCACATCCAACGAATCGTAATCGAAAAGTACGGTTTAGGAGAAGATCAGAAGAACACTCGATGGACTTCAGTCTCGGCTTTCATCTTCCTGCGATTCTTCGTTCCCGCAGTTCTCAACCCCCGCCTGTTCTTCATCGTCTCGAACTCTCCTGGCAACAAATCTCAACGTACTCTCACCCTCATCGCCAAGACCCTTCAGGGCCTCGCCAACTTCTCATCGTTCGGTCAGAAAGAACCTTGGATGTTACCGATGAACTCGTTCGTTCAAGACAACGGAGCCGCTTTCGTCGACTTTATCGAGCACGTCGCAACTCCCGCGCCTGCTACAGCTCATCGTCAAGAATGGACTTCTCCTCTCGCTTCGACTTACCTCGCTCCTTACCGACTTCGAAACTCCCTCACTCCCCTCGCCAAGGAAGGTGTAGCTCTCCTACCTCACCTTATAGACCTGCCAAGAGAACTCGGTCTACTGGCGAGTCACCTGGCGAGATGGACGGCAGAACACGCAGGCCACGATCGAGAAGGTTCAACTGGAGCTGGAGGAGGCAGCAGAACTGCCACTCCGTCGGTTACATCGTCGAGAGGAGAAAACTCTCAGAGATTCATCGAACTTGCAGAAGCCTCTGCGGAAGCTCACAATGAAGCTCGACGAAGAGGAGGAGGACTCGTTTCATCTCTCAACTACTACGATCTTCGAAACAAGCAGCCGGAACTTCGTACTCGAGCCGGAGGAGGACCTCGGCTGACAGGACGACCCGCTACTTCGAGCGGTATTGGAGCAGGAAGAGGCAAAGTTCTGTCGAATGGTCCCTCTCGACCTTCGACCGCTTCGACAACGACAGAGGAACTCCTTCACATTAGGAATCCTTCACGACCAACGACACCTCCTCCTCCACCTTCGACTTCAACGATTCCGGCGACTCCTGTAGAAGACGGAGAAGGGGCGACGAGCAAGACGGCGAAACGAAGAAGTCACCGAAGCTTCACGATTAACGGTGCTTCGCCCGCTCCAGGCAGAAGCGTCACAACTGGCGGCGTATTGAGGTCTCTCTCAACCGAAGATCTAGCTCGTCTAGCTTCGATCCAAACTCGACCTTCTCTCGACTCTATCAATACGGATCAATCGAATTCGAAAGTCTCTCCCGATTACTCTCCTCCGACTCCTCTCGCTGCAGCTTTCCTCGACGACGGCTCTTCACCGAGACAAGAAGCCGACGTTTTCGATGACGCGACCCTCTACGACCCGGAGGAGGTCCGTCGAGGTTCGGACACCTCGTCTCAATTTACCGGAACTCCTCGAGGTCCCTCTGCAGCTGTCATGAACAGAGCTGCTTCAACTCATTCTACTTCGACAGTCTCTTCGGCAGGTCGTTCAACTCCTCGTATTCCCCCGATCACTCGAGTTCACATCAATCAAGAAACTACGATCTCGACTACTCACGTTTCTCAACTCGCTTCCCCTTCCTCTGCTCTTCCCCTCGGTAACTCGGGATCAGTCGTCGCCACGAACCCGACCAGTTCCACCGAGACGCCTTACGAATCGGAATTCGGCGGAATGTCTTTCGTCAACGGATCATCTTCCCGTCGTTCTCCAGCAACTTCGGCCGTCTCCTCTCCGGTCCTCGCTTCTCGATCGGCAGGCGGATTCCCTACGAGTCCAAGCACGATGTCAATCAGTGCTGAAGTCGTTGCACCTTCGACTCAACGGAGATCTTCTTCGGCAGGAATCTTTGGTCTAGGAAAGGGCTCAAAGTACTCTTCTTCGGCGACAGCGGGGGCAGGAGGAGACGATGAACAGACGAGCAGTAGTAGTAGTAGCGGAGGTCGAGGTTTGTTATCGAGAGCGATGGGAAGAAAAGGCTCAAGAAGTTGAAACTGTCAACTCTCGCTCTCTCCTGTAGAATTCGTTTGATATCAATTTTTCTGTTTATGTGTTCAGTCTCTATTCCCTCTATCTCTCTTTTGTTGGTTCTGTGCTTGGCTGTCACCGTCACTTTGTTCTTTAGTCTTACAGTATAAATCGCGTATTCTTTTTGTTTTTTGTATTTCTAGTACAAACCCGAGTCCAAGTACCCCCCTGATACCAGAATACTATGCAACTTTGTCCTCTTTCCGTCTGCCACTACTTGTCTTTCTTTGTCTCCTCCTTCGGTGAGGCCTCCACTTTCTCTTTCGCATCGACTGCAATAGAGTTGGAAACTTTTCCTTTCTGTTTCCTTTCTTGCTCTTCGAGTAACTTCCTAGCTTCCTCGTCGGTGAGTTTTTGGCCTAATCGACGAAAGCAAGGAGTCAATCACAGCACTCGACGGCCGAACAGAGAGCGAGAAAAGAAAGAAAAGAAGAAGAAAAAAACTCACCAAACTCGTTTTCACGAGTAGGATCGATCCTGTAGATCCAACGTTGGTAGAGCAAAATGAGGAATACCACATCATCTCGGAAACAAGCTAATCGATGGAGCATGGGCATCCTGCACGGAAGAGAAAGAGGTAAAAAAAACCTTGTCAGCACCACGATTTCGATCAAATTTAAACGAAATACTTGTCCCCTTACTTGACAATGAAAGAAAAGAAATCATCTATCACGGTCGATAGTAATTTATAGCCCATCGCTTTCATCGGTATGTGAGCGACCGATTTGAGTTTCTAGGCACGACGAGAAACGGGAAATTTTTGAGCACCAGGTTGAAAATTCCAATCGATTGAGAGAGAAAAGCGACTACTCACGTAATTGATGATCAATTGAGGGACCAACTGAACGAAGCCCATGATCGAGATGAACGAGTAGAGAGTCGCTACAGCGAAGGACCACCAGCTTCGATGCTCGTTGTAGAAAAGCGAATAAATCGTGTAAGCGATCAACATGGGAAGCAGCGTCCAGCTGACATACTGTTTCCATGGCGTAGAAGCACAGAGTATCGTCAGCAACGTTTGATACAGCCTCGAGCAATGTCAAGTAGAGAAAACCTGTACCTTGTACGCCAATTTGTCGTATTCTTTAGTTTTCTCCTCATCTTCCGACAAAACATGCTTGTCCTTGACCTCGATCTTGTAAGGCAGAATTGAACCAGCTGTAGAAGGTACGATTTTGATATCTACTGCTTTCGTAATCTTCCACGCTTCAATCGCGATTCCCATTCCTGAAGAGAACAAAATCATCCAACTTGTTTCTTCGGAAGAGTCCAACAGGTACAAGACTAGATGAGGAGATTGCGTTAGTATTCGGATAACGAATGGAAGAAAGCGGTAGAGAGTGCAAAAGGACTTACAGACTACGATCTGAGTGAAAATGTTTGCGAGAATCGTTCGGACTGAAACCCCAACCAATTCTTTCTTGTTTCTCCAATGTTTGACATCCGAAGAGAACGCGAGGAACTCGAACCTGATCGATAAAAAAACATTATTCTCGAGACTGACTAGTATGTGGGCGAGAGAGAGAGAGAGAGGACTCACAACATGTGCAAAACTGAAACGACTGCAGTAGTGATCAAAAGCCAAGGACTCGTCTCGAGTAACATACTCTTGACGGCATCGAGCTCACTGCCACCACCTCCACCTCCAAGTCCACCAGGTGAAGGAGAAGAAGATTGTTTCTCGAAAGAATCTTGCATCGACGCGTAAAGTTGGAATTTGAAGTGAGAAGTGGGCTTGAAGGTGATTCGGAGAGGGAGAGTTGGAGTTGTGGAGTTGATCGGATTCATTTGCTATTCCAAGGTTTCGAGGCGTCAGCTCTCTCGTCAAATCACAGACAAAGTCTTGCTAAACTTACGGATTTGAGCAACCAGAAATCGTTCACGAAGACTGGTGGCAAGTAGTACTCGCTGCCTCCAGGCTTCTGTTGAGCGAGTTGGATATTCTGCTTGATCGCGGGAGGTAGAGTGTGGAAGGGAAGTGAACCCGAATCGCAAACTAATTCGACGGAAACGTTCGGGTGGTAGTAAGAAATGATCGGTAAAGGTAATTTCGAGTCTTCCTCCTCATTCGTAGATTCTGCTTCGTCTTCGACCGTAGAGCTGGAGGAGAGAAGTTTCTTCGTGGTGCGAATTTTGCGTTGAGGCATGTAACGAGTGAGGAGTTTGCGCGTGTGAACCCATTCTGCTGGTCGAACATCACCGTTGAAGTCGAATCCTCCATGAGGTACTTCGGAGCGAACATCTGCCGGCGAATTGAGTTTGGAGTAGGTCAAGAAGATGTCGAGGTAGAGCGAAGAGTTTTGTTGAACCGCCTACTCATTCTCGAGGTGGTCAGCGAATGCTTCCCTCGAGGTCAGAGACGCGCAAAGTAACTCACAGTAGGTACATCCCATTCAGTCTCCCAGACGTGTTCGACTCCGTCGTTTTGCCATTTGATTCCTTCGAATCTCTTTCCAGGTAAACCTGCAGTCTCCTGGAGTACTTTCGACGGGTTCGATCTCGCCTCGTCGTCATCTAGGGTGGAAAGTTGTAGTGCAACGTCGAAGAGAGTTCCGGAAGGGTAGAGAGGGGATACAGGAGGGAGAGGTTTCGAATTTCTAGCGATTGAAGGTGGTGGAACTGGTAGTGAAGCAGGGTTTTCGTGGTTCAGGTTCGAAGGGGCCACGGTAGGTTCTACCGCTCCTTTGTTCTCTGTGGGAACTCGAGGATCAGTACCGAGATTAGAAGGAGAGGGGGAAGATTTCGAAATTAACTGCTCACTCGAGCCGAAGAGTGCTTGAGTGATGTACCAGATCGCAGCAGCTTGTAAGCCAGCTCTCACTAACGGCGAACTCAGTAAACCTCCTCCTTCTGCCGGTGCTCCTCCTGCAGCTGGCGCGTTTGCACGAGGTTGCGCCATTCTCTCTGTTGGCGATCGAGGAGACTGTTGTGAGTTGTCCTTGTAGTTTCTCAACTGCTATCACTGTCTTTGAGAGGCCGAGACGAACGTGCTTGATGAGGTGGGGGATCAAAAGAAGCTGGCAGAGATTGATCAAATTCGCGAAGTGATCGGCTTGATCTCTCACCACATCGCAGCAACCTCGGACAATGTCGATCTACGCTCAGAAGAATACCTCGATTGATCTCAAAGACAAGACTGCAGCAGTAGCAGGTGGTACGACTGGAATCGGAGCTGCGATCGGAGAAAGATTCGCAAAAGCTGGTGCAAACGTTTTCGTCATCGGTCGTAATCAACAACGTGGAAACAAAGTAGTAGAAGAGCTCAAGAAGTTGGGACAGGGCAAATACGAGTTTATCCAAGCTGATTTGAGGTGAGTAAACTAACTATTCCTTTGAAAGAGCGATGTGGGGAGGGGTCTTACTCTCCTTGTCAGGGGAGCTCAGGGCTGATCAAAGTCGTGAATATGTAGCTCTACCACAGAAGTGAAGCGAGTCGCCGAAGAACTCAGGAAGAAATCGGGAGGAGAAATTCATTACCTCGTAACGACTCAAGGCGAGTACTGTCGTTCTCCCTCCTCATCTGTGTCAAGCCTCATCGTTCCTCCACTGATCCGCACCCTCTGGTATTTTCGACCGTGCTTTGCAGGTGGACCTCCGAACGGAGATACTTCCCTCACTCCAGAATCTCACAATTCTCATTTCGCGATCCAAACTCTCTCTCGATTCGGACTCGCCTACTCTCTCGCCGTCTCGAACACTCTCAAAGATACTTGGATCTCTGTACTTGCTCCAGCCGGCAGTAACTCTTCTCCTCCCGATTTGAAGGATGTCGAACTGAAAGAGAAACTGTCGGGAATGTGGGCTTTGAGGAGGATCATCGCTCAAGGTACTCAAGATGGAGCTCTAGGTGACGCTATGGCCGCTGTGAGTATTCCCCTCTCCCTGACTAGCCTATACTGCTTCGGGTCATGCTCACCATTTCTTCGTTCCCTTTCGAATCTCACGCCGTTTTCAGCAATTCCCTCGAGAATTCCCTCACCTCAAAGCGTACCATCTTTTTCCTGGATACGTTCAAACAACTGCCGGCGCAAGTGCGGGCTTCCCAACTCCGATCCTCTGGGCTCAAAACCTCTTCGGTCCTCTACTCGCAAAATACGCACCTTACTGCAACACTCCTCAATCTTACGCCGAGATTCCTTTCTACGTAGCTGTCAATCCTGAAGGTAGGAAAGACGAGAGTTTGAGGTTCAGTGGTGTCAGAGTTAAAGGTTTAGGAATTCCTACTTGGGCGAAAGAGGAGAATGGAGTTGCGAAACAAACTTGGGAAACTTTGAAGGACATTTTCGAAAAGGGTAAAGCTTCACAATGAGTGAAAAGTTGTATATGTACATAGGTGATGTGTGAGTAGATTTGTGCGGCAGTACACCAGATCAATCATCAGTCAATCTCTTCGTTCCAACATTCGCAGTTCGTTCTCTTGTTGTTCCTGAGAGTCACCCAGATTCAATAGATACATTATAGTTTGAACAACAAGAGCTGATGGAATAGAATAACCAGAAGCAAGTGTACTGCAACAGAAATCAAAGAAAGACCCTCCCACTTCACATCGTACCCCTCGAATGTGAACCACTTTGCCTTACTCTCTCTTTCATCATTTTCTCCAACCTCTGCTGATCTCCTTGAGTCAAACTCAATTGCTCGGTAGGTGTGTAGCAGAAAGCGCCGGGGGTGTTCCGTAATACGAAATGATCGACATCTTCCTCTTCTTCGCATTTTTCTTCTTCCTCCTCCTCCGTGTCGCGACCGAATACTTCGACATTCGAATCGAATCGAGTAGTAGGCTGAGTTCTCGGAGAGATAGAAGGTGAGTTTTGACCAGGTGGGGAGAGCTTGAGATTAGGTTCCTTGTCGAAAACCGTCAACCATTTAATTTTTTCCGTTCCAGTCGAATCGCTCGAGTAAGACGGCGACAGCGAGGGTCTGTTGGTGTCTGTCGGTGAGCTCAGGAGGTCCTCGTCCTCCGCGATCGAGATCGAAGGTGAAGAGATTGACAGTCCATCTAGAGAGATTTTAGTTCCATCGATGAGGGAAGAAGATTTCCTAGCTTTCATTTCCTCCGAGTCGCCTGTCGATGAGGTTCTCGCGTCTTCGGCTGAGAGTGACCAGATAGAAGAGACTGACAGGTTGAGGAGATCTTTCGATTTGGTAAAGATTCGTTCGTGGAAAGCTGGATGGAAATTTGAGCTTTGGGAAGAACGAGCGGTCGAGCTGAACCTCTGAAGGAGGTTCGCATCGATTGCCGATTCGAGAGAGACTCGAGGGGAAGGAGGTGTCGTACGGTGGGAAGGAGCGACGGGAGGTACTGGAGGAAGAGGACAATTTGGAGGAGGTGGAGGTGGAGGAACGAGTGCCGAAGTTGAACGGGAGGCGATGGTAGATTTTGGTCGAGGGGGGTTTGGTCTACGCTCAGGTAGGTGCTCAGAAGAGACTGATAGAGCGAGAGCTACTCCGGGACGTCGAGCGGGGTCGGAGACGGAAGAGGAAGAGTGTTTGGGTTCGGAAGGAGTTGGTCCAGAAAGTCGAGAGTAGCTCAATGTCGAAGTCGGACTGACTGGCTTTGAGCGAGAGACTAGATGTTCGTGACCGACAGACTCGAGGTAGGCGGCCTACATGCAAGTCGATTCAGTTCACGCTCATCTTCCGAGAACTCGAGGAAAGAAGAGGAACTCACATGTCTGTCTGGAGGAGGGTCTCGAGCGAGGAATGATTTGAGTCGTCTCTTGAACGCTGGACCAGTGTCGACAAAGTCTACTTGAACGGGTACGATCGGAGAAGAACGAGGACTTGTAGATCGAATTCGAGGAGCTGCGCCGATTGGAGGCATACCTTTCCGTTTGAGCCAGAAGATGGTCGCTGTTGATCAAGCACAGTCGTGTATAGACATCTAGCAAGAGACAGAGAGAGGGAGGGAAGAAGCAAGAAGGCAGTGAAAGAGAATACTGGAATTGGAGCAGTTTTTCGAAAAGTTCGAGATTTTGTTTGAGGTCACGGAGCTTTGCGAATACTTTGTTTCTCCTGCTGAATTCTGCGAAAGTAGCAACTCAGCCTTCTTCCAGCGAGTCATTCTGGTATTGTCGAAGTCTGAAAACATAGTCAACAATCAAGTTCGAGCTTGAACTGAGAAGGTTTCAGATTTTGCGAAGAGAACTTTGGAAGTTCCTTTCAAGCTGCCCTCGGAGGCAAGTCGGCAATCGGTGTTGCAGAGTGTACAGCCTCTGTCGCTCACTGTCCGCGTGATAGGCTTCGAGTGGTGAAGCGAAAGAAGGGAGAGAAGCTTTGTTCATCGCTTGCGAAGATCGCAAACTTCTCATACTTTCGTACTCGCGCTGTCAGGAATCCTATTCACTTCGTTAAGTACATTCTGGCTTCGCTATATACCGACTCAATCGATTCATCAAAGATGGTGCAATTTCAGCTTCAACTTCGGCTGACCGCCGCTCAGTCCACGCTTTCTTTTTGCTCTCCCACGCGGGTTTTACCTCTTTCTGTCTCTTCACTCTCTACACCTCTCCTAGCATACAGCACGAAGCGCATATCGACGAGCATCTCACAGACGAGATGGTTATCGATCGATCGAGGTCCTTCAACACGCTCGCACCTTCCCCTGCAGCTTGACGAGAAATTTCAGCTGAATTTCAAGTTCAAGATGGGCTTCTCCTCTACTCTTCCTCGCGGCAGTTTCCTCGCATCACGGCTAACGATCTCACGACTCCACGACTCACGACTTCAGTAACGACCCTCTCACGACCTCCCAACGACTTCTTCCCCCACTCACTCATCACCACTGAGCGGCAGTCTCCGATCGGGTTCCCTTCAAGTAGCAACGACCTCGGAAGCTGAACAGATTCAGCGCTACACAGAAGTAGTATAGAGCAGACAGTCATACAGTAGCACCAGGCTACTCTCGATCAAGAGCAACGGGAGTCGATAGAAGCCGACAAGTTGAATGAGTTCAGAGGTTCACTACTCCAAGTCGGGATGCCCTCTCGCCGAGACGTTACCGAGAGATCCAACTCCGTTCTTCTCGAACGCTGACTTGAACTTCAAAGCGCACGATGTCGGTTGGCTCGTCGCAGGATTGTTTTCGATTATCGCAACATGGACTTCAGTTTGGTACGTCTCTACGTCCCCTTCCAGGACTCGCTGTCTCCTGAGTGAAGCTAACAATAGCAGGTACATCGAATAGGTTGATCTTGAAGCATCTCGTAAGACATCGGAATCGCAATGCGAGTTTCCTTGCTAACCTCCTTTGAACTCTTTCGCAGAGCTTTTTCTACAACCCTCCGGAGCAGCGAATGATCGTCAGGATCTTGTTCATGCCTATCATCTGTAAGTATCGATTTCGACTTTCGGAGCGAGTTGTCGAGGCTTATTCAATCGCTCTCGTTCAGACGCTTGGTGCTCGTTCTTCAGTTACTATTTCGTTCATCAAGCACTGTACTGGCAGCTCGCTCGAGACTGCTACGAGGCGATCATCATCGGTTCTTTCTTTTATCTCCTCCTCTCCTACCTTTCAAATCCTCGACCTACTCGCGACGAACCTTTTCCGCAACCTTACAGAACGCAAGCTGAACGAACCGCACAATTACGTTCTTCGGTCAAGAATTTCCATCTCAAGAAATGGATGTGGCCTCTCGGCTGGCTAAAGTGGAGACCTGCGGGAGGAGGACCGGGAGAAGGAGAAGCTTTCCTATGGCTGATGAGAGTTTTAGTCGGTCAATACGTTATAGTTCGACCCCTCACAACTCTCGCATCAGTTATCGCAGAGTACACAGGCTACTACTGTCTCGCCTCGTGGTCGCCCAAGTTCGTTCACGTCTGGTCTTCGGGAGCGATTACGATCTCTGTGACCGTCGCGATGTATGTCGTTCTCCAGCTTTACGTCGCTCTCAAGCAAGACTTGGGTCCTTACTCTCCAGCTCTCAAGGTAAGTTCTCTCACATTGTCACTCGCCGAAACGCTTAGCAGCTTACCGAGCATCTTCGCAACGACGTGCAGTTCCTTGCGGTCAAGCTCGTAGTTTTCTTTACTTTTTGGCAAGAATCCTCGCTCAGTTTGCTGGTGACGATCGGAGTAATCAAGAATAGAACCTACTGGAGTGCAGAAGATATTGTAGTTGGAATTTCAGGTTTACTTTCATGTTTCGAGATGATGCTCTTCGGTGAGTTCTCTTTCTCTCCCTCATACCTCTTCCTCGCTTCCATCGGGCAGTTCGCTGATGCGTCTTTGATTACGATAGCTTTTATGCACATCAAAGCTTTCTCCTACTTACCTTACCGCGCGCTCGCGAGACCAGTTACGCTCGATCCCTCGGAAGCTGTCGACGATTACGAAAAGACGATTCCACCTCAACACCTCACTTTCGAAGAATGGTCGGAATGGGACAGGAAAGTGAAAGAGCGAGAGAAGGAAGAAGCTAGATTAAAGAACATGAAACTCCCGAAGCAGATTTCGGATCTCCCGATCTCAAATCCCGATGGATCTCCCATTCTTCAACAGACGAAGAAGTGGCCTGCACTAGTGAAATGTTTGAGGATAACGGATCTCATGAGGGAGTTAGGAGAAGAAACGAAATGGGTAGGGAGAGGAGGAAAAATCGAGATGAGTCAGGAATTGCTCGAGGCAGACAGGAATGACGACCTCGAAGCCCTAGTTGGAGTACCTCGACCGAGCAGCGACCAAAAAGATAGGACCGACTGGACAGAGAAAGGAGGTCGAGGATCGGTCCGAGATTTAGACGCCGAGTTGAGAAATTTGAGGGAGAGTCGTCCAGTTTCGCTAAGAGGAACCACGATTGACAAGAACGGGAACAGAGTGTTGAAGAAAGGTGGGAAACATGCTTGGAGTCGAGAAGAGGATCGAGTGCTGGAACAAGAGCGACAGGGAACGCTGAATCGAGATGACTTGGGAAAGGCTGAGACGGAGGAGAATGAGCTAGAAGAAGATAGAGGATGGTGGACCAGTATGATGGATTCGATCGGACGTGCACGAGCTCGCCAACGCCCAACTTTTGAACAAATACCTTGTCAAGAACTGACTAGCTCAAATTACGATAATCGTCCATCAAGCTCGTTCCAGCGTTCTCGCCTTCCTCCGACCCTTTCTTACACTCCCGACAATATTCCTCTCATGACCTACGATTCTTCGATACCTCTTCCTCCAGC
Source organism: Sporobolomyces pararoseus (assembly GCA_010758995.1). Lineage (NCBI taxonomy): Eukaryota > Fungi > Basidiomycota > Microbotryomycetes > Sporidiobolales > Sporidiobolaceae > Sporobolomyces > Sporobolomyces pararoseus. The sequence goes on along the minus strand of RSDY01000003.1, from coordinate 609,702 downwards.
TCATCGTTTCGACTCAAATCCCGCTTTTGAACGCGATCCTCTCCCTCACCCTTCCTCCTTCTCCAAGCAGTTACAGGTACCACCTTCCGCTCCATCACGAAGATACTTAGACGACTCAACGTCAGCTGAACACGCGCAGCACAATTCTCGCGAGTCGGAACCTTCGCAAGATTCTCTCTCTCACCTGCCTCAAGAGACGTTGAGACCTCACTCGTTCATTCCTCCAGCTCAACTCGTCTCTCGTTCCCCTCCGCCGTTCGCCCATCTACAATCCTCGAACCACTCTGTCGCACAGCACTCACCGAAACCAGTCGAGCAAGAGTCGCAAACGAAAACCATCTGTTCCTCACAAGCTCAATCTCCCCCTAGCCTTTCCCTCGCCCCTCCTCCTGCAGCTTTCTTCTCCGACGGCCCTTCATCGTCCATCTCACGAGGTCTTCCCCTCGGTGCAGCTCCTCCTCTAAATCACCCTTAGTCACTTCAATTCCTTTTACCCTTAATTATCACCTACTAGCTAATTTTATCTTTCGTTATTTCTACTTTCCACATGCCTCTTTTCGACGAGAGATTGAGAGAGCAAGGCATACATGACGTTGCACAAGACTAGCTAGGAATAAGATATGCTAACAAAGGCGAAAAAACTAGAAAAAGTCTTTGGGAGTAAGAATTTTGGGTTTTCTAGATAGGGATCCGACTGTAAATAAGGGGTTGGGGAGAAGCTCGAATAGCGTGAAGAGTAAAATCTAGGTTGCGAGGTAGAGCGTCATTCGTACAAGATAGAGGCGGAGGGCAAGAACGATGAAAAGCACAGAAGAAAAAAACTGATAAAACTGATCAAAGGAGAAGTGGAGGAGGTGATTAGGCGGTGATGAAGAAGAGGTGAGAAAGAAGAAAATGCGGTATAGTAGATTAGTACGAGTGGGAGGATTGAGGAATCTAGTAAACTGGTGCAGAGGGTTGTCCTTGACCGATCTTTTGGAGGATGAGACCAGCTTCTTGAACTGCACGCGAATCTCTCAAGTCAGTCGAGACGTTCGATAGAGAAAGACGAGAGTAAGATGAGAACTCACCTAGTTCCCAACGAGTGTCAGAGATGTAGTCGCGAACAGTTTCGCAGAGATCGAGGCAGTTTTGCTTGTTCGGTACTGCTAGAAGTCCGTCAGGAGTAGTCGTGCACATCTGTAACGATACGAGAAGGAGTCAGCGACAGAACGATCAGGTAGGGTAGGGGAAAGAGAACCTGAGTAAGCTCACTTGATCGAGGTAGCGCATCGCAGCTTCTTGATGGTTGTGAGCTTTCATCGCTGGAGGACCGCTGGTAGATCGACCGAAAGCAAAGACGGCGAGACAAGCGATGTAAACTGCCCAACGGTGATGGAGACAACCACTGTGAAGAGCTTTGAGAGTGAGTCAAGAGATTCAGCGAATTGCAAAGAGAGAGTTCCGAACTTACGCAAGATCACCAGTTGATTGTTGCCAATGCATCAAACAAGATCTGAGGAAATGAGAAGCATGCCAGGTTGAAGCTCTACCTTCTTTCGAGCTCGACCACATGCGGATTCGAGTTTCGGCAGCGTGGTAAATCGGAGGAGTAACGACCAATCCGAGAGCGACTTGAGCACCTGCGTAGATTTGTAACCTAGTGACGAAACATCTAATCAGTTTACGAAAAGGGATCCTATGAAACGTAACGAAGGACTTACTCGTGAATATCGATGCTGAACGTAATTTGAGCGGTAGCGTAGAGAGAGATCGAAGCACGAAGGAGCTGACGAGTTGCTGGAGAAGCATCAACGAGAGCTCCATCTAGTCGTTGTTTCCACGTGTTGTACGCGGAAGAACTGGTAGAGAACGAGTCAGTTTCGGTTTGAGAACTTATCGAGATATAAACGAGCTCACATCATGTCGCGCCAAGTCTGAGCTCTTCTTTCTTGGTTCGAGAAGCCTAGAACATGATCTCGCCTGTGGTAATCGAGTGCAATTAGTAAGTGAAAAGGCAGAAGCAGAAGAGGGAGAGGGAGAGATTCACCAATGAAGATCTTGAGAAACGCTCAACAGACCGTGAAGTACAGCGATTCGTGAGAACGGGTTCAAACTGGGAGGATCGTGAGTAGCAGTAAGACAAGCTTTGAGAGCTGAAATGAATTGAATCGGAGGTCGTGCTTCGTCATTGAGTCGTTTCCATTCGAGAGCATTCGGTGCGTCCCAAAGGTCTTCGTCGCAGGGTAATTGTAGTTGAACTTGGAAAGCAGAGAGCGTGTGCGAATGACGGAAGAAAGCAGCGTCTGATCGAAGAGCGAGAGAGAGGAACTGTCAGCAAGCGAGAAGAGGATTCCTTCAAAGGGGAGAGAAAGAGAGCTCACGTTCTACATCGACGGCAAACATGATCTGAGCCAACCTCTTGGCGACTTCTTCTTGGATCCAAGCGCGCCACAAGAACTCGACGTCGTCTTTCTTGTCGTGAGGGATCTCGATTGCGAGTTGCGAGAAGAGACCACTTCGTTTTGCGAGAGTGATGCAAGAAGACCAGAAAATGTGAGCCATTTCGTGATCCATACGAGCTATAGAGTAAAGAGTAAAAGTCAGCAAGAATCATCCAGAGAGAAACGATGTACGATAAGGAAACGTACTGCTGCAGAGTTTTCCGAAAATGACGATGAGCAAGACAGTTTGATGAAGCCAAATCTCTGCTCGAGGTCGGAACTCTGGAGAACAGAAGACTTTGCCACGGAACCAAGGATGAAGTTGAACTGAAAGTTGATAAGCATCGAGAGGAGCGAAATAAGTTCCAAGGAGCATCTGAAAGTCAATTCGGAAGAGAATTAGCTCGTGCCCTTGGACAATGCCTGTGCCGAATGGGAATTGCTCACCATCGATAGTAGAAGAGGTGTAGGAGCTTGATTCGGTCTGAAAGAAGCTCGATGAACAGCCGGCGCAGTCGTTTCATGCATCTTGACCCAGAAGAGATCGAGGTAGAAGGTCATGTTTCGAGCACTCATTCGAGGATCAGAGCGTAGCGAGCCCCACTCAGGCTGTCAAAGATGAAGGGAATCGTCAGCATCCGCACTTGGAAGATCAAAGAGGAGATTTGAGCTCACTCCTAGGTAGTCGAGAACTCGAGTTCGAGTATCGCTATCGACGTAAATTGACCAGTCTATCGGTTCGTGAGAGCTTGGCATATCGAAAGGACTTCCGGGTCCACTATGAGAATCCGATGAAGAGAGCTGATTCAGGAGACAGAGAGCTCGGTCAGTTGAGCGATTTCGCGACGCAACAAAGGGAAAAGGAACTGACCGTAGCTATCGGAGTCTTGGTACTTGTAGGTGGACTAACTTCTTGAATCGGTTCCAACTTGATTCCGTTCGCATGGTGCAGAGAATTGGTAGAGTGGTGATCGTTTGAACCTAAACCGAGTAATCCAATTCCTTGATTCTGCCCTTGATTCTGACTCTGACTCTGACTCTGATTTTGATGTTGGCCTTGACGTTGTTCATGAGCTTCCAACTCCCTAGAAACTTGTTCCAACTGACTCCCGATTCCATTATTCAAGAAAGCTCCTAAGAAATCTGTATTTCCTCCAGCACCTGGACTCGCCGGCCTACTCATCGCAAAGTGAACGTCGAGCGGTTGAGAAGCGTCGAATAACCAAGACATGTCTTGAGCAGTCATATGGTTTGAAGACATCAAGTTGAAAGGTTCTTCGAAATTGTACGTTTGAGCTTGATGACCTGCGAAAGCTTGTGACGGATCCAGAGCGAACTGAACGTGGTGAGGTTGGTGAGAATGAGGCTGAGGTTGATGCAGAGTAGGTCCTCCTCCACCGTTGGCGAGAGGATGAGGTGCCTGAGGTCCGACGCTCAAAGTTCCGTCTACTAGTGCGAGAGCGTTCGTTGAAGTGTTGTTGTGATTCGAATGGTCTGGTTGGAAAGGTGAAGGCATTACGAGAGAATTGGCGAAGATGTTGGAAGCAGGAGGAACGAGATTGGGAGTGCCCCCGAACGAGGCGGTCGGCGAAGGACCTCCGTACGAAGAACCGTAAGTCCCTGGAGGTGAAGGACCTTGTTGTGCAGCGTTGGCGAAAGCGTTCTCCGCTGGAGAGAGCGAAGTCGACATGGCATGAGGTGACATTGTCGAAAGAGTAGAACTGGGAGTATGAGCTGAGAGATCGGAAGGGTGAATCCCTGGGAAGGGAGGTGTCGGAGCGTTCGAAGAGTGACCGTTCGCTGCCGCTGCTGCTGCTACCGAATTGTAAAGGGCGTGATGGAGAGCCGAGTTTTGAACTGAAGTCGAGGGAGCTGAAGGAAGTGTCGGAATATCGAGTTTCTTTGTCGGTGGAGTTGGCATCTGCGCCTTCGATTCCTTTACTGATTTGGCTCGTTTACGCGGTGCTGCACTTCCATCTCCTCTCGACCTCAATTCTCCTGATTCTTCCCCCTTCTCTTTCTCCCTTTTGTCATGTCTTTCTGAATGCCTGGTCAAGAGATCCATTCGAACGAACGTCTTGCTGCATCTACGATAGTGAAATGAATTGCGTGGAACCACTCTGGTCAGCACCATGGCTCTCCTTAGAAACGGAACTGGGGCTCCCTCGATTCTGGACCCCTTTCGAGTTCAACTCTTCACTCACCTGTCGCAATTGAAAATGGTAGTTGGATTGTGATTGAGCTTGTGACGATTCAAATGATCTGGTCTACTGAAAGCTGTTGATGAAATGAAATCCGAAAAAAAGTCAGTTGACCCTGCGAGGGAAGATCAGAGGAAAGAGAGAGAGAGAGGCGTTGTCGAAATCGATTCGGATTCATCGGGAACTTACACTTTGTGCATCCTTCGTAATCACAAGCGTAACGTTTCCCTTCCTCTGCACCGTGGGTCCTTCGGCGTCTCTTCTTCTCGGGGAGAGGTGCCGATACTTCGTTGGGAGAATCGGTCGGTCGAGAATTCGAGGTCGTTCCATCTTGCACTGAATCGAGTACTGCCATAGAGCTGAATGCTGCACTAGCAGCGGCCATCAAAGTTTTCGCGTCAAAAGGTGTCGTACGTCGCGGGTTTTGGTGTGAGAAGAGAGGACGGTCGATTCAAACAAACTTTCGCTGCACTCCAGGTTTTCGCTCCTCTCTGGGGAAGAAATTTTTCTTACCTTTCCTTTCCGCACAGTATGTCCTCTGCTACACGGACAACGTCCAGCCAAAGAAAGTCGATAGGAATAATTTCAACATAAAATACGAGTCAAATTGAAAAAAAAAGAAAAAGGTTACGACACAGAGTTTCCTGCGCCTCAGGTTGCACGATCCTGCTACTTACAGAACGACGTCGGTGTGTAACAAAGATAGAAATGGCCAAGACACCAAAAAGAAAGGAAGAAAGAAGAAGGTAAGGGAAGCGAGTTGGGAAAATTAATATTTAGGAAGTTTGAAAATTGGTTCAGAATCGTCGACGATGAGATCCGGTTCACGTTCTCGTTTCTTGTTCGGTGCTGATGTTGTTGAACCGTTCACAGTAGTGGACGCGACAACGTTCGAAGAAGACGAAGAGAGAGTTGAATCCGTTCCGGAATTGAATGAAGCTGTTCCTGCCGAGAGATCAGAGATCGGTTTCGTTTTTAGCTTCCTCTCTTTTTAACGCCGGAATGCGATTTTGAAATCTGCGAAGAGAGAAAGATACTGTAGACTCACCGTTCGTCCCACTCCCTCCAACACCGTTACTGGTCGAACTCTTCTTCGAATCTCCTTTGCCTTTCGCAACTTTGGCCTTCTCAGCTGCTGCTTTCCTCATCTTGTCTTTGAAGTGCTGAACGACGAAGGCTTGAAGGATTTGTAAAGCTTTGCTGGCAGGGAGCGCTTGGTAACTGTCGATTTGTTCCTTCGTGAGGTGAGCAAAGATACCAGGGTTGAGAATGATCTTGCCTTCGTGCAGTACGATAGGTGGATCGGCGAGGAGAGCTGCAGTAACTTCATCAGGAGGCTTGTTTGGGTCTGTTTTGGGAGGTACAGGTCGAATGTAAGAATCTGGGATGGGACCGACGACGATCGGGAGAGGTTTCGAGAGTCCAGCATTCGCTGCAGTCGAGGATGAGGGAGACCCGGACGGTGAACCTGACGAAGAAGTTGGAATCGGTACGGAAATCAGGGGTGAAATAGGGGTAGTCGTTTTCGTTTTGCTCGATTTCGATGATTTACCTCCTCCTCCTCCTCCTCCACTACTTGACCCTGAAGGTTTCGATGTAGAAGCTGCTCCTGTTGAAGACTTGTCCTTGCTAGGTGAAGCTGATTTCGCCGTAGTAGATCCAGTCGAGTTGGTAGAAGAAGTTTTAGAAGCATTCGACTGAGTGGTTCTTCGAAAATGTAGTCCATCGAAGTTGGGAGCTTGAGCTGGATCCATCATCCAGAAAGCACCTTTTCCAGCTTCGTCACTCCTTCTCAATACTTTGAAGAATCCTCGAGCTGGAACTAGGTTGTGACGAATCGAGTTCTGAAAGAAAAAAATGAGAAACGACGTGAGACTTAGATTGGAAAAAAAGGGGATCGGAAAAAAATGACTCACCTGCCAACCAGATTGATTACTCCTGAAGTAAGGCCACCTCGCCATGATCCAATCAAAGATCTGTTGAATCGTGAGTTTACTAGTTTCTGATTCTGCGAGAGCTTGAGCGATGAGAGAAGCATAAGTGTAAGGAGGTTTCGCGAAGAGATCGTCCGCTGGAGCTTGGAGCGGCCAAGGAGTTCCGGGAGGATGAGCAGCTGGAGCGTAGGGAGTGGGACGAGGTTTAGCCGGTTCTGTCGAAGTCGAAGCCGCAGCAGAAGCAGAAGCTCCATCAACTGGGATCGAACCTGGCAGATCCGGAGTCGCATTCGCTTTTTTCTTCTTTGAACCTCCTTCTGCTTTCGACTTCGATTTGCTCTTCTTTGCGGGCGTTTTCGAAGCTGGACCAGGTTGAGGGGTTCCCGTACTTGTCGCTGATGCCGGTTTGAATGCTGAAGGAGGCGCGAGAGGTAAAGCGGTAGTCGACGCCGAGAGGGGGAGAGGAGAAGCTGAAGGCAGAAGAGAGGGAGAAACGGAAACTGGAATGTCAGGTTTGATCTCGATCGAAGATGTGCTGGAGGAAGAAGTCGGAAGGAGAGGGAGAGATCCTGAGGCAGGAAGTGGAGGAAGCGAAGGGAGGGAAGAAGGTGCGATACTAGAAGCTGAAGAAGAAGGCGGAGGCTGAGGTTGAGGTTGGAGTTGAGGTGGAGGAGGAGCGGGAGAAGCCGAAGTGAGGTGTTTCGAGGCTTTTCGTTTCGGTTGCTTCAAAGCGACTGGTGCTGGTTGAACAGGAGGGGTCGGATCTTTTGGAGGTATCGTCGAGATTGGAACCGAAGGCAAGGGTGAGACGGAAGGTGCCGAAGGTACAGGAGGTACAGGAGAAGGAGCTCGAGAAGATGGTCCTTTAACGGGAGTTTTCCGCACCATTGCTGCTTCTACTTCCGCTGTTTCTGCTCCCTCATCATCGTTGCTCTCGTCGTCGTCGTCGTCATCCGAGTCATCACTGCTGTCATCTTCGTCTCCCCATCCTAGATTCGATTGAGTCGGACGAGGAGGCGGAGCTTTGCCTTTCCCAGGTCCTTTCCCTCGAGCCGGAACCAGATTCGATGGAATAGCTTTTCCTTTCCCGCTGCGAGTACTCGGTCTCCTTGAATTCGCTTGAGTGACGACAGTCGGTGATTTACCTCCGACGCTTTGACCTCCTCCTGGCGTACCCGAGAACAGTTGAGCGATCATGGCAGCTCTTTGACGGCCTAATTCGAGTTCTTCCGCGGTAGGGATAGCGACAAGGTCGGGTAGAGGCCGAGGAATTGAACCTTGAGCCGACAGGTTCTGAATTGCGGTACGAGAAGCGGCTCGAGGTGGAGGAGCCATCGGGTTGTGAGCTCTGAGAGAAGCTTGACGAGGCAGAGGGCTTCGGGACGGACGAGAAGAAGAGTTGTTCGAGGCTGGAGGATTCGGGAGACTTGAAGAGCGACCGGGAAGGGGAGGTAGCGAAGGGTTTTCGCCGAGTAGAGAGGGGGAAGGAGCAGGTTGAACAGCGGGCGAAGGAGACGGGGAGGGTTTGATGTCGTTAGAAGTTGAGGACGCGGCTTGCGCAGACACAGGTGGCAGGTCGGCTGAAGTAGGAGGCAGAGGGCTGAGGTCGAACTCGCTGTCGGAAACTTCGGAAAGGCTCGAAGATTCTGCTCCGTCGACCTTGATTCCACTCTTTCCTTTTCCCTTTCCTTTTCCTTTTCCTTTTCCTTTGCCCTTGCCCTTGCCTTTCCCCTTCGATATCTTCGCCCCACTCTTTCCTGCTTTCACAGGTGCGAGGCTTCCTCCCTTTGCGACTGGACCTCCTCCGGGTCGGTGAACGTCGATTGTCGGGAGCAGGAAATGGAAAATTCGATCTGCGATTTGAATCTTCGTCCTACAGATAAACATTTTTCGTTAGTTTCGAAAAAGTGAGAAGAGCTGGGAGCGTGAGGGTTGAACAAACTTTTCGAGTAACAACGTTTTCTGGCCTTTAGCTCTCCAATGACCTTCGATAACTACTCCGTTCCTTCCGAGTACTTCCAAGATCCAACCTCCTAGCTCGTGATCGTAGAACAACTTGGCGTGTTGACGAGAAATAGCCCGACGAGACCCTAAATCGATATCGGTGGTCGATTGAACGGGAGGAGGGAGAGTCGGAGGATCGAGTACGGGAGCGGAAACTGGATCGAGTTTCGACGTCGATGCAACAGGTACAGCAGTGTCGACAGTTTCTGAGAGTGAGATTTCGGGTATTTGCTGATCGGGAAGGAGAGAAGAAGCTGCGACTAGAGGAGGAGAGGATTTGATGAATTCAGAAAATGAATCGTCGACGACTTCTTTCTCTTTTCCCTTGCTCGAAGAAGGTTGAGCGACTGTAGCAGGCGAAGCTGTAAAAGGAAAATTGGCATTCGTTTCCTCCTCCTCCTTGATCGGTGGAGTGCCGTTCGAGAGTTTTGGAAGTTTGTAGCTGTCTTGACTGGCGAAACTTGCTTTGCGATTCCAAACTGAAGCTGGACGTCTCCCGAGTACGACACTGAGCTTCTGGATGTAAATATCGAAGTGATCGAATTCGAGTTTCGCAAAAGCCTTTTGTCGGTTTTAAAGTCAGCCTCTCATTAAATCGGGAACGACTAGACGAAGAGAACTCACTTGTATTCGACCATCTTGATCGATTCCACCATCTGCTCCAACTGTATCCCTACGTTGGAGACCCTCTGTCAATTCGGCAGCGAAATCTTCTGTCGGATGAATCGGAGTTTGAGATTCTGCAAAAACTGATGGCCGACTTTCTGCGGCGGCTGAAAGAGGCGGAGGGGATTCGAGAGGTGTTGCAGGGAGTGCTTTCGGTGAAAGTGAAGGTAGAGAAGCGACGTTAGAGAACGAAAGGGGAGCGAGAGGATCTTGAAACGTATCGCTGTTTCCGAGAGGGGAGTGATGGTCGTAGGTACCCGAGAGAGTCCGTTGGCGGTGATGAGACTCTGGAGGTGAAGGATCGCGACTCCAAGAAGGCAGCAAGTCATCGTCGTCGAGGATTGGGGGATAGTTCGAAAGAGAGAGATCGGGAGGTCCCATCGAAGTTTCCGTCATGTTGAGCGAGTTTCAGCTTGTAAGACCTACCGAGAGATCAGACAACATCGAAATTCTCTGGTCAGCATGGAACATCATGAGTTGAGAGAGTTATTGATGAGAATAATAAATTCCTCCGATTGTCCTCGTTCGACGCGAGCCGAGCAGCTTGTTACCGCCTGATAGGAGACTTGTAACTCTACTGTTCATGGTAGACCCCTCAGAGCAGCTACCGGTGCTGTCTCGTTCTGTTGTTTGAATCCTCGAACTTTCTGATTCCCTCTCGTTCCACTGACTTCCTTGACCGTGAGAGTAGATTATCAGTGACTGACCTTGGAGCTCTATCGAACTATACTACTCCTGTGTAGACCACCTCTCCTGCTCCCGCTTCACTTTGAATTAAACCGAGATCCGAGCGATCTTGCTGCGCCTGGGTCGAATTTAAGACTTTGAACCTAGCGCTCAATATCTATGCTGTGATCGTCCTGTGACCTGCACGAGCAAGTCGAGATTTGAAGTGAGTGGAAAGGGTGAGGTCTCATCAATTCGACGTTTCGACTTTGTTCGTTGAACCTCACTTTCTCCCACTCTCTCAGACGAATCACCCTGTATAGCAGGCACAGCTTCACGCAAATCAGCTAGCGCTAAGCAAAATCTCAGAATCGACCTTTTCGGTCGTCCAGAGTGTTCTCGAGCAAGTCTTTTCAACTAGCTCTCTACTCTCTTTTGGTCAGTGAGCCGCTCAAATTGACAGCTGCGTAGTGTTCTCATAGGTCTTTTCACAGTGCCCTATACCACGTCGCACCCAAGAGGACTGCAAGGAGAATTCGACTTTTCGCACGGAGACTCCTCCAGCGTTCAACCTCGCTCAATCTCAACTCTACGTTTGACCCGACTGTTACGGTGTCAAAGCCGATTATTCGTGCTATAGTACAATCAACTATTAGTACGATTCTCACCGAAGAGAAGTCTAGCCACCTCCCCCTTTTCTCTTCCTCCTCGCCTTCCTTATTGGGCTTTTTCCGCTTTTCCGCCCGCGTGCTTTTCTTCTTTCGATCATTCGGGCACGGGAAAAACGAAACAAGCTTCTTTGAAGAGTCTCCCGCCATCGAGCCCAAGAAACTAGTTGGGTTCGAAGGTCGGTCGATCTTTGACGCTTTCTTCTCTACTCTTCACCAACTCGCTCAACACCACGTACGGCATAGAAGGAAAGGTAGCAACGAAAGGACGAGCTCGGTAGGATGCCGTCTTCGAAGAACGACTCTCCTCTGTTGCGAGCTGCAAACGTGAGTTGAACCAACATTAATATTGTTGTCTTCTTTTTGTCTTTTCCCGTCGTTCGGCCCGCTCTCTCTTGTTCGAAAAGTCTCGCTAACCTGACCTTTGTATATCCTTCGACTCTAGGTATTGTCACGCTCGACTTCAAAGATCAAGTTCTTCAAGTCTCTCTCACCTAATCCGACCAGGGCTTCTTCCCTTTCTCCCTCTACCTCGCGCTTCCCTTCTCCTCCTCCATTCGACGTCTCCTCATCTCAACCGCCTGATAATCCCCACAACAGGTCCACAGCAAGTCGAGGATCGATAAGGACGTCTCATAAACGAGAAGCTCGTGAAGGCGAAGGCGACAACGATTCGAGTCCTCCTTGTCTCTTCACAAATATGAATCCCTTCGCCTCACTTCCAGTCGAGATAGGTTCGGCCCCTTCGTCTCCAAAGCACCCTCGTCTAGAACGTCGACACTCTTCCGAGCTTCGAGCAATCGCAGCGAACAAACTCAGACAAGAATGCGCGCAAGCATCAGTCACGTTTCGGAGGCAAAGTCTCGTCGATCTCGAATTCGTCACGGATCGTCTTCGTTCGAGGAGGTTATCGTCACTGAAAGGTGAACGTCGTCGGTCTTCCACTTCTCGTCGAAGAAGATCTTCAGCAGCACCTCGTGGTTCTCTCTCCCTCGAAGCTGGCCCTCGTCGTTCTATCAGTCCCACCGATTCACATTCCTCTCGAGGTTCCCTCTCAGCTCCTTCCCACCCCTTCCTGCCGTCTACGGATCGACGCTATGCATTTTCGAACGAGAATCGCCAGTATTCTTCTACAGAAAACAGATCCCCCACTCCTCGGCTTCGACCACTCTCATCCCTGCAGATCGCCATAGTCGACCCTCTCGACCGTACAAGCCGACGCGATACTTCAGCCTCTCAATCCCGTCTCGACTTGAGCGAAACCTCGACAAGATTCAATTTCTCCTCCTCTTCTGCACCCTCTACACGTTCTCCATCCCTCTCGACCTCCCTCCAGACTCGAACGGATACGGATGACAGCGAGTTTGAGACCCCTCTCGAAGACGACATCGACACGTTCCCCGATATCTCTTCCTCCCTTCAACGGCTCTCCTCCCATCCGCCGACTCGAAACAGACGATCATCGATCCATCCTCACGCTCTTTCTCATTCTCGAGCTCCTCCCTTCCTTCATCTCGACCTCACCTCCCTCTCTCGCCCAGCTAGTCGTCGAGTTAGCACTGCATCTTCTTACCACCGTCCTTCGCCAGATCACGACCTCCTCACGCCCGGAACTATATGTCTATTCCCCACTCCTAGTTACACTTCGAGATCCTATCACGCCGCAGAAGACATCTTCGCAGATGCTTTTGCAGGCGCACTAAAAACGAATGAATCTGAATGAGCTTCTTTCTCTCTCTCTCTCTTTCTTGTTGTTTTCGGTCTTCTTTTGTTACGTCCCATGTTGTTTCTCTATCGAATGAAGCTTGAGCCCCTTCACGCTCGCACAGAGTGGCTTTCTCTCGTTGTGAGAATCGAGAGACTCGGGAGGGAAACTTTGTCGGAATTCCTTCCACCTCGCTTCACACCTCGGGACCTCGAAGACGGACCAAAATCACCTATCGTAGAATGTGTGTCAGCTATAAAGTTCGGGTTTGAACTGACAAGAGATCTCTCTCGAGCGAATCCAGTTTTTTTTCTAATCTTTCACTCGACGATCATGCAACTCAAATCTACAAGAGCTGTCTACAAGCAGAGAGCACTCCCTTCCGACATCATCGACTCGCAGTCGAACCGACGAGAGGACCCGGTTCCCTTCCTCTCTCCGAGCTGCATCTCTTACAGAATCTCACTCGCCAAGCTGTGAACTCTCCAACCGTTGAACAGGTCTTCTATCAAGTTCAAATCCATCGGAACTCCTTCTGCAACTCGAGCTCTCGAGGGCTCTCAACGTTCGCTTCGACTCGAGATCTTTGAAGTCGGAACACCTCAACTCGAAGAGAAGAGCTTGTCAGGGCCAACCAGTCTTACGAGCGGACAAGTTGACCGTTACTGACTTTCATAACGGGCGATCTTTCCAGGCAAGTCCGAAGATTGTCTCAATTTCGCCCTCGTACGGCGATCGCGAATTGAATTCGAATTTGCAACTTATTTCAACTTTTTCTTCTTTTCCAGCTCTTAAATTCGTATCACCGTGATCCCTACTCGAATCCCGCTTCTCCCTCAGTGCTAGACAACAATTGACTGTCGAAGAACGACAACAAATCGACAAAATCTGGTGGACTCGCCGTTGCGAAACCTTCTCGCGACATGATCGAACCACTCGTCTCTCGTCGAACTAGCGTCAACCCGTTCAAGAAAGACAGTGTATCAGGGAGACTGATCAAGAGGGTGTCCAGAGCGGTATCAGGCCAACATGGAGAAGGGAGAGAAGGAGGAGGAACGAATCCTTCGACGACAGCAGCTCATCCCGTTCAAACCTCGTCGGAACCTCCCATTTCCCTTCACATACTTCCTCCACTCTCTCCCACGCTACCCATGCCTTCCCTCTCTCCCTGTCCTTCCTATCGAAGCTCTAAATCTGCGACTTCTTCTCGTTCAATCTCTCGCAAACCTGCACCAGAACTCGACTTCTCTCTCCTCCCGGTCCTGGATGACACCTGCTTCTCCTCCCCTGCGTCGACGAGTGAATGCTTCAGTGAAGAAGAATCGAGGTACGAATGGCGAGATGAAGTCAAGGTGGAAATTGTGGATGGTCTTTGGACGAGCACTGTCGATGAACGGAAAGACTGGCCTCTCCCTTCCTGGTACACCTCGGATCTCACTTCTTCTCCGGCGATCTCTTCGAAAACGACTCGCATCGCTCGACTCACAAACCATCACTTCACGAAAACGACAAAATCGAAAGCCAGACGAAATTTTACGCCTCTCACGAATCCCGACCCGGGACTAACTTGGGTTATGGGTAACTCTCTCGACAGTCCACCTCCTCCCTCTTTCGAATCCATCTCTTCGCACCGAGAAATGCAAGTCGAACCCTCTACCCTGTCGAATCGTTCTTCCCGCTCTTTCTCCACTTCGACAACTTCGCCATCCTCACCGTCCTCCTCAGATCGTTCCTTCCCTTCTCGAGTCAATTCACCTTTCCCCCGATCCCCACCACCAGATCGCAAGAGTTTGTTTCGAATCGAATCAGGAGCTCAACCGATGATACTCAACTCGAGTAGAGGTGGTTTTACTGGAGACGAGTTGTACGAGGAAGCTAGCGATGATGAAGAGGTATTAGTGATACGTATGCCCTCGTCAGTTTAGATTAAATCGGATTGGATGAACTTCCTATAGTTTCCCTTAATTTATTCGTTCTTCACGTAGTCATGTCGTTCTGTTCTTTATTGTTACAATTGCATTCGGATCTTTACATACCCTAGATCCGAGAAGCTGAACGCCTCGAATGAGAAGAACAGGTTGAGCTTTGTACCTGCTCGAAATGCGAAAATCAAAGTTCTCCCGTTTCGCACCTACGACACCAAAGCGGTAAATGCAACTTTGTTGCTGCATCTCCGGAATGGTGTACTCAGGCGATAGAGCCCGTCTGTCTACCGGGTAGAAACAAAAAGGGAGAGGGAGAAACAACCCAAACTTGGGTTGAAATTGAAAAGAAGCATCGCTCTCTCTCTCTCTTGTTAAAAGTCGTAGATCGTTCGTTTGTAACGTGCTTAATCAGCTCGTGGTAAGATCAATCTAGCCGCTCTAGGAATCCTTCTCCTTCCGAAAAAAGAAGCTTTTCAATTTTCAGACCTCCCAAGTCCGTAAAGTCGGGACAATTGAATTTTTCCCTTTTCACCTTTTCCCGCGAACGAGTCGTTTGCGACAGAGTCTACTCTCCTCCTTTCATCCGTCCTTCCTACTGTCTTGTCTGGCTGTGTCCAGTTCTCGACTCTACGTACTTTCTGAATGGCTCACCTCTCGAGGAGGATTCGTCAATCTCTCTCCCCTCAACCTCCTTCAAACTCGTCAACCAACGAAGATCAATTCTTCTCGCCGAGCGATATGACGACGACTACTACTATTCCCCTACCTCTCCAGGCTGGTCCTAGGAAACTAAAGAAAGGAGACAATGTAAAGAACAGAGTGAGCTTTCTCCTTTTCGCGAACCTTCTCTCCCTCGTCGCCTTTCGGCTGACAATCTTCGCCGTCATTTCAGATGTCGATGGCATTCCGCAAGACGTTCTCGAAACCACCGATTCCAGCTCAAACTACTGCAAAGGTGGTCAACCTCGTAGCTCCCGTCGCTCGACAAAAACTCGCATCTTCTCCTTCGACATCGCTACCGAGTTACTCTGCAGCTTCATCTTCTCCCTCTCGTGGATACTTCGGTCCGGCACCAGAAGTAGTTCGTCAAGGATCGATCGGAACTGCAACTCGAGAATCGGGAAGGAGCAACAAACCTCAAACTGCTTCGACAGATGGATTAGTCCCTCGTCGTTCTCACGTTGGCGCTGGCGCCGTCGGTACTTCACCTCCTCTTCCACCTATCCCACTCCCTTCGACAACTACCGTCATCTACGATGGAGAGTCCGCCGCATCGACCTTCACTCCTTCCGATGGACTCGGAATCAAGCTCGACCTCAATTCTTCACCTTCTCGTTTCGAAGACTCTTCCTCGTCGACTACTCCTCGTTCAACCTCGTCTCCGCAGTTCCCCGTCCTTTCCAACGTCTCTCACGCCGCCCCTTCCTCGACTCCTTCAGTTCCCGTCGTCGAACCACTCCGTTTCGAAAACAGTCGAGATCGTCTCTTACGAACTCGCGCAAGCATCTCAGCCCCTAGCGAAGCCGTCAGCAAGCCGAGAGGAGCGAATCGAGCAGCCGACATGACCAAGTGTTATACGTTGGCGACTTCCTCTCCCGCGAGCGATCCAATCTCGACAAGACCGCCAAAATCAGCTCTTCGATCGAAACCGATCACAACAATCGACCTCGATTCGGTTCCTCTCCCTCCCGAACCTCCTCACACTCGAGTAGCAGCAGCTTGGACGAGTCGTTCAGCACCTTCCTCAAGAAAAACTTCTCTCGCCACTTCTTCGCTCCCCGTCCCCCCCTCCTCGTCAACTCTCCCGAGCGCAAGACTCTACTGTCTCCGACCAAGCGTCAACGCTTCGACTCAAACTCCCAACTGGAACGAGGAGACGAGAAAGAGCCGTCGATTCTCGGCGAGTACACCTCCCCAAGCTTATTCCTCCATGTTCGCACCTCCCTCGGTTCGACACCAATCGTACGACATCACTCCTCCCTCTCCTTCAGTATACTCTATCGCTTCAGTCGAAACCCGAGGAGGTGCAGGTCACCGCAAAGGAGAGAGTCACTCTTCGTTTTACGCTTTCAAATTGACGGATCAGATCAAAGAAGGAGGAGAAGATGAAGATTTGCAGGCAGTGATAGACCGTCATTTAGGAGAGTTGGAACAATCAGAGAGAACCCCATCTCTTACAGTGTCGGGAGGAGAGGGAGGAGGATACGACGTTCCTTTCCTCGATCCTTTCCCTTACGATACTCCTCAACTTCGACCTTTCGAAATTCCTCACACCCCTCTCGCAGTTCCTCCTACACCTTCTTCCACAATCTCCCCCTCTCAAGTCCCTACACCTACTCTCGATAGAACTCCAACTCTCCCTTCCTCCCGCACGGGTAACCTCGAAATTTCTTCTCCCATTGTCGATCCTCGTCCCATCTCTCCTTCTACTTCTTCTTCAACCTCTCACGATGCTTCCTCTTCCGAAGGTATCTCTACCCCACCTACCTCTGCCGCTTCTTCAACTTTCGAAGATCAAGATCAAGTAGTTTCAATTCAACTCGCCGAACAAGAACCGATCCAAATTCGTAAAGCCTCTCTGATCAGTTCTCACTCTTCTCGTAAATCTTCCCTCGTCGCTTGCACTACCACCGATTTCTCTCGTCGACAATCATTACATTCTAGGTCTTCTTCTATCAGTGCTAAATCGGTTAAATTCAATTTAGTAGAACCTACTGAACCTGAGGAGGAGGACGAAGAACAAACAAAAGTAGAACCGATCGAGTATTACCAATCAACTGTTGTATCTCCACTCCGTCGTCGTTCAGAAAGTGATGGATTAGTTACTACAAGTCGAACTCGAACAGCAGGAGTAATGTCTAGAGAAGAAAGAGCTTTGAAAGGTAGAAGTTTCTTTTTGGTTCAAGCTTTGATGGGAGAAGAGCTACCTCAAGAAGGTATGATTAGAGATTGGGCTAGGGATACAGAAGATGAGGGTGAAACTTCGGAAGACGAGGGAAGTATCGCTGACGGTGAGATGTGAAAAACCTTTTCTGTTCCTCGAGCTCAGAGATAATTGTGATTCGAGGGGCTGGTTTCCCCTTCTTCTCCCTGTCTCTGTCTTTCTGTTCTTTATACTTGTAGCTATTAGCTAGTACATATATATCATCTGTCCCTATCATGTAGCTATCCTGTCCTCGAAATATATATGTTTGATTTTTTTCCACAAGAGTCTCATAAAATCGTGACAGAGAGACAGAGAGCCGTCAGTAGTAGCTATCCAAAAGGGATACAATGAGGTACTCGAGAGAGAGGATAAAAGAGTCATTCACGAGGAAAAACAAACTTAAAATGATAAAAAAGTAAAAAAAACTAGCTTTTTGAAAAACGAAAGAGGAATCAAGAGTGAAAGGGGGAGTTTGGTGGGTATCTTGGGGAGTTTTAGAGCTGACGAGTTCCGTGAGAGCTCAGAGTGAGGCTCGAGAGAAGTTCAGGGTTCTAGTGGTGGTGATGATGTTGAGTCGGCTTTGTCAAATTTAAATGGTATAAATCTTCTAGAGCGTCTGCGTATTGTTTGACTTCTTTCGCCTAATACACCAACAGTGCTCATGGGTTTTATCAGCGACTGACGCCCAAGTGAGAAGGTGGAGAAAAGGATTTGAGCTTCTTACCTTTTCTTCTAAAACGTCTATACTCAATTTTAGGTGATCGGCCAGAGCTTTACGTTTTTTGGTAGAAGTTCTAGAGTTCATAGATTGATATTCCACTGTCAATTCCAAGTAAATCCTAAAAAGACGATGAGAAATCAAGTAGGTTAAAGTTAGTTTCCATCAAAAGTGCAGTCTCAGAAGAGAGAGAGAGAGAGATTTACTTTTTCTGAGTAGCGAAATCATCTTCGAGACGTTCTAGGACAGCTTGTAGAGTTCGACAGTGTACCTCGCGTTCTTGAATCCTCTTCTTTTCTCTCGCTTTTGCCTTCTCTATCCTCAACCTCTCCTTCTCCTTCTCTCGTTCAATTCTCTCCCTCTCCCTCTGTCTTTCCCGTTCCTTCTCTTGCTGTAGAGCACTAGCAGCCTCTTTCTTCTCCTTCTCCCTCGTTTCATCCGACCTCTTCTTCCCTAAACATCTCTTACACAATTCCTCCCTTTTATCCTCCATCGCTCCTCGTTTCTGGCCTTGTTGTTGTTTCTCCTTCTCTTCTTTCAATCTTTCCCTCCTTTCCCTCCTCTCGACTCTTTCGACATCTTTGAAAATTTTCTCTGCCCTTTCAAAATCTGGTTCAACTTCTTCTTCTTCTTCTTCCTCTAACTCGGTTAAAGAAGGTGCTGTCAATGTAGTTGAAACGGTTGAAGCAGAAGCAGAGGTAGATACGGAAGAGTGTAGAGATGAAGGGGAATAAGTTGAATCTTGTTCTGAATCGTAACAAGATGAAATTGATAATGCTCTTCTTCTTCTTCCGATATTTTTACCTCCTTTCTCTCTTGAATGGTATTGATATTGATTAGCTAATGATGATGATGATGATGATGATGTTGATGACGAGTTCCTAGTGGGAGTTCTACGAGAAAATTCAATCTCTTGTTCTTTTCTCAATCTTTCAATATCTTCCGCCTGAGCAAAAATTTCAAGGACATTTCATTCGAGAACTGATCAGTTGTCAAGACTCACACAAGAGAGAGAGAGAGCAAAAAACGAGAACTCACACTAATGAAACTCATTCTACTACTACTGCTACCATTCTCGCTCCTAGGTGTATCAGGTCTTTCATCTGTACCTCTCTCCTCTTCCCTCCTCCTCCCAATCGCTCCCTGTCCCTGTTCTACTAAACTCTTCCTCCTCTCTTCCTCTTCCAAATTCCACCTATTATCTTCTTGTCCCTTGTAAACTTGTTCTTCTTTGTCCCTCAACAAACCTTCTACTACAGTTCTGACCCCTTCAACTTCGTAACCTAGAGATTGTAAACCGAATCGAAGGTCTTTCACTTCATCTTTCAATTCCAACGCGGTAGAACATGCTACCTCCTTTTCTCTTTCTCTTTCTCTTTCTCTTTCTCTTTCTCTTTGTTTCTGTTGTTGTTGTTGTTTTGAGGTGGAGGGAATAGTAGGAAAGTGGGAAGTAGGAGGAACAGACTGAGTAGTATTCTGTTGTTGTTGTTGTTGTTGTCGCTGAGATTCTTCTCTAAGTTGTTCAACTAAAAATTCTAATTCTAATCTCCTTTCACGTTCTCCTTTCAACAGTTGAAACATTTCTTCCCTAACTTTTTTCTCAATCTCTTTCTCCTTCTCCTGCTGTCTCTGTCCTTGTTCCTGTGAGGAAGAAGAAGAAGGTGATTGTCGAATGGTTTGTTGTTGTTGTTGTTGTTGAAGTCTAGATAATTGAGATTCTAATTCTTGTACTCTCAAACTAGAAGTTTGATTCTCTTTCTCTAATTGACTCAGTTTACTAGTTAGAGAAGAAAGTGCTCCAGTGATCAATGGTGCTAAAAAAGATGAAATCATTAAAGTTTTTTTTTAGTTTTGATCAAGACACACAAAGAGAGAAAAAGACAGAGAGAGAGAGAAAAGCTCACCTTCTTTAGATTTTTGAGTACTACTACCGTTACTTGATGAAGAAGGTCGAGCACTATTCACACCACTCTTCAAAGTAGTAGACGAAGCGAGAGGTTTTCTATCGATGATCTTTACTGGACTCTCTAAAGCTTCAGTTAGAAAAGTCATATCTGGTAATCTAACTCCTCCTCCACCTCCTGATCGTGGTACTGACCAACGAGATTTAGATTGAGATTGAACGATTGGAGATCGAGTTTGAGATTGGGAGGAGGAGGATAATCTAGGTGGAGTACCTTTATCTGAAACTTCTTCAATTGTAACTGGTCTACCACCACCAACACCATCTTGTCTTCGAATTCCTCCCGCCGCAGCTTGTGGATTGTTCGTCGTAGAAGAGATTGATCTACTCCTTGAGTGATTCGTGGTAGTATTATTAGTTGTAGAAGTAGCTAAGATTGGAGAATTTTGTAAAGGGTTCAAAGGGGAAGAACGGTATTGATTTTGATTAGTTTGAACTTGTGGTGGTGGTGGTGGTCGAGGAGCTGGTAAAGATGATTTCGTAGGAGGTGAAAAAGTTGATAAGAAAGGTGGTTTAGTTCGATTTGTAGTAGCAATAGTTTGAGGAGCTTGATTCTCTTTAGTTTCTGTTTCTGTTTCGAGGCGATGATGACGACGGACAGGAGAGTGAAAGACGTTTGTTCGAGATGAAGAAGAGGTCAAAAGAGGTTTGGCGGGAGAAGTCGGATCTAATTGAGAACGAGGGATGGTCAAATAAGTTAATTCGTCACTGTCGTGTTCTTCTTCCTCTTCCTCTTGTTCTTGTTCTTGTTCTCTTTGACGTGTAGAGTTGTATCTGATACCTGATAATCCAATCCTGATACTTCCATCTTCTTCCTCGTCTTCCTCGTCGTCCTCTTCTGAAGTGAATTCATCATCTCTTTCATCTCTGAAACCCCTCTTAGAACTAAGTACACTACTTGCATCGTCTGAGGAAGATAATCTAGCATCTTGTAACTCTTTCATCATTCTCTCGAAAGATAATTCATGTTCTTTCCTCTCCAATTCGGTATCGTCAGGTTCTATAGCTTCTACTCCTCCCAATCCCAAAGAATAACTAGAGTGAGGAGAGTTGTTGTTGTTGTTTGAAATGTTTGATAACCTAGAAGTTATAGTAGAAAGAGGTTTGAGAGGTCTAGAATGAGAGTTGGTTGTTGTTTGTTGTTGTTGTTTGTTGTGGTTGTTGTTCGAGTTGAATGAATCTTTGGTTCCTCCTGCTGCTCCTTGCAACATTGAAGAAGAGTGTACAGAGTTGCTGTGTAGTGAAGATAGAGGAGTTGGAGTATCTGTCAGGTGAGAAGAGAAGGGAGGGAACCGAGACGATCCTCGATGTTGTTGTTGTTGAGAAGAGAGAGAAGGTCGAGGAGTTGTCGCCATCTCACTACGACTTTTGCACGCGCTCCGATGGCTGCACCAGCGCGTAAAGGTGTAAAGAGCGAGAGGTTTAGTCGCGGAGGAAGGATCGAGGGCGGGAAAGGAGAAAGAAAGAAGAGAGGGGTCAGAAATCTGACGCTTTGAAATAAACAACAACTTATAAGGAGCTATTCTGACCGCTCCATTCGATATATCATGTATCTGTATAGCTATCTAGAGTACTCTCTTATTTTCTAGAGGCGTGTTCGATGACGAGTCTCACGGTGGAAATTAATCCTCATCATTCTTTTTGAACAGCTTCTGCCTCCTCAGTTCATCCACTACTACAAGACCTCTTCTACCGTTCCAGACAGGTTTAGATCAGAGCACTGCCTGAAATCGTAAGCTTTCCCGCTCAACCTCCTTCCATTCCCTCATCTATCTCTTTTCTTCCTTCCCCTCTTTCTCTCCTCCTGTCCCTCTCTGTATCTCGGTAAGGCACACGAAGAGGGTAACTGACTCGTCTTGACTACCTCACTTCTCCTCTTCTTCCTTTACAGACAAAGCAGCTTCCAACAAACTCTAGAAACTCTTTTTCGCTCAACTAATCTCGACTCTCCCCCACCTCCTTTCGACGACGACGAGATGCCTACTTACATTATCGAACACATGGAGGATGACAATCCCAACTCCACTTTCCCTCACTGGATCGCTTTGGAATACGCTCAAATGTTGAGACTCTCTCACCCTTCTACCGTCATTTTCTCTTCCTTGTCTCCAAATTCAGTTGATTCCTTAACTCAACAATTATTAGAGAAGGGAATGGACAAGAGTAGGTTCAGGGTAGAGACCAAGAGTGTTAAGGAGTTGATGAAAGAGGAAGGGGTAGAGTTGGGGAGAGTTTGTTTGTTGGATCCTAAAGCTGAAAAAGTCGTTGGTCCCGAAGACAACAAGGAGTTTGATTGGTTCTTGTGAGTACTCTTTCTCTATAGAATAAACTCACTCGCAATTTAACTTTTTTTTATTTTTTTACTTTTTGAAAATTGTTCGTAGATTCGGAGGTATCTTGGGAGATGATCCCCCGAGAGATCGTACTGGTATTTTGAGAAGAGATGGATACCCTTCTAGGCATTTAGGTCCAGTACAAATGACTACTGATACCGCTTTAGGAGTAACTAAACTTTGTGTACAAGATGGCAGTAAGCTCCCCCCCTCCCCTTCTTTCTCTCTTTTCACCTTCACCGAGAGAGTTTCCAATGACTGATTACGATTCGTGGCGGACTTTTATTATTAGAACGATTGGAAGAGATTAAATTTGTAGATCATCCAACTATTAAATTCCCTGGAAAAGGTTACGAAAACGAATCAGTCGAAATGCCGTTCCGATACGTAGTAGATGAGAAAACTGGTGAACCTATCTTACCGGAAGGGATGAGGGAACATTTGAGGTAAGTTCCCAAACCTTGTTGTCGACCAATCGAGAATTTTGGGGAGGGAAAACTCAAGATTGACCCTCAATTTCTCTCTCGTCCTTTTTTTTTTTGTATGACAGGGATGATATGGATAGGGAGCTGGATGATTTCTGAAGGAATAAACTCGATGGGTACAGCTTTAGTTTAGGCCCTAGGGGATTCTGTAAAAGTCATTTTTACGGGTTTCTGAAATTATTTGCATATATATATAAAGGCTACGTTTCTTCAACTCGGAATGGTCGTTCCGAGTAAACTTGTTCTTGTCTCTTGACGAGCAGAACCGAGAGTATCGAAGTAAAAACTCAACCGAATAGAGAGGGCGTCTCACCGCGTTTCTGAAGACCTGATCTGACTCCGACCCAAACTCTCTCCACTTTTCACACCTAATCGATTCTCAACCTTGATCTTCTACGCGCCAAATACAAGATTTATACGATAATAGACTCTCCTTCCACCTTGAAGCGCTGGTTCGCTCTCATTCCCTCATCATCATCATCATCATCTCCATCTCTCTACTTCTGTGATCAAACTCTCTCTCTCCATCTCTCTGGAAAGGAATGTATTCCCCATCTAGAGCTCATTCACCAGTACATCGACTACATTCTAGAAATGCACCAAAATCTTATCGAAGATTCTTCTCATTAGGTTTAGGTTCTTCTCGTTCGTTTCGTTTACATCCAATCTTTTTGATTCCAATTTTCTTATTGGGTACTTTGTTCTCACCTTTTACATCAACAACAACTGGAACAAGTGAAGGAACAGGAAGTGGGAGGAGGGAAGTTGAACCAGTTTACAAGAGGGAAGATTATTTATATACTCCTGAACAAAGTTTTTTGAAACCTGATGCACCTCCTTTAGATTTGTTACAAGATGATCTTCTTTTAGGATCATCAGGATCAGGAGGAGGAGGTAGAACAAGAGGGGATAATGGTGGTGGTAAAGTTTTGGCTAGAACTGGTCATGGAGAAGGAGAAGATGAATCTGAATGGTGGGATCCTACAACTTCTTCTTCTTCAACTTCTTCAACAAACGACAATCAAGATAGTGATAGTCAAGGTATTTACTACGAAAGACAAGGTTATTTATATTTTCAATCAAGTCCTAGAACGATTCCTTCTTTACAACAAAACCCTAAATTCCCTCTTGTTCCAAAATCACGTCCTCCTCCTCCCGTCGCTAAACGTCCAGCTCAAGCTCAAGCTCAACCTGTTTACGATCAATCGATCCCACCACCTCCACCTCCATCTGATTGGTTAACTCCAGGAGATCTCTTCAAATCCCCTCTCGAACGTTTCTCTCCTCCTCAACTTCGTGATCCTCTCAACGCACCTCTCCCACCAGCTCCTCCCAACCGTCCCCCGAACGCAGCTCGACGTGTTCCCTTAGCTCAAAGGATCCCTCAATCTGAAAAAGATGCCCTAGTTCGTAGAATCGGTAAAAACGCGCAAAAAGCTCAATTGGCATTGAAGAACGGTAAAGGGTTCGTACCTTCTAAACCTGAAGAATTAGTTTTAGCTGAAAAAGAATACAAGAAGGAATTGGAGAAGAAAAAAAAGGAGGAAATTGATAAAGGATTTAGAGGATTGGTTTGGGCACAAGTTGAACCCGAGAAGAAAGTTTTAGGTATCGATGATGATGAGGATGAAGAAGAGGAGAAGGAGAAGGAGGAGGAGGAGGAGGATGAAGAAGAGTTGAGTGATTTAGAGATTTTGAAAGCGGTTAGAGAATTATCTGTTGAAGAAAAAAAGTTATTGAGTAAAGAGGAACGAGAAGTTATTAGACAATTGGAACTCAAGTATCCTGTACCTGATAACGAGAAACCTCCTACTAGGGTACAAGATTTGATGAAACAACCACAACAACAACAACCTCAAGTTGGAGGAGGAGGAGGACAGAGAAGAGGTAATTTCAGGGATCGAGCTGGTGCTGCTGCCAAGGAAAAAGGAAAGTTCAACCCTCTAGTTGGAGGAGGACAACCAGGTAGAGAACGGGTTGTAGCTGGAAGAGCTCAACAACAACAACAACAACAACAACAACAAGCACAGGGTAGAAGGAGAGGAGGAGGAGGAGGAGGAGGTTTGAGAAAAAGGTCTTTACCTATCGTCGAAGACAATTCTAACGAACACGACAACGATGACGAAAATGAATCAAGTCGATTCGTTCTGGAATCAATCGACGAATCTCAACCACAACCACAAGAAGAAGAACAAGAATCAACTGATCAACACTCTAAACGTTCCCTCACCGATTCTTCATCATCATCATCTCCACCACCATCTCTACCTCATCCGATCACTCTATTGATTTCTCAAGCAGAAGAACGTTGGGAATCAATGTTACGTAGACAATCTCAAACTCTCGAACAAGCGGTAGAAGAATACAAACGACGTTACGGTTACCCTCCTCCAGTAGGGTTCGACAGTTGGTGGAGGTACGCAATGGAGAATCGTATAATCCTAGTAGACGAATACGATCAAATTTTCAAAGATATCGAACCATTCAGATCCTTGAGTCCTAAAGAGTTTAAAAAGAGGAGTAAAAGTTTACAAACTGATGAAAGTTTACCTTGGTTCAAACATTCTTTCGGAATTGGAATCAAATCTGGTCAAATCAAACAATATACTCACCAAGCAGGGAAAGGGGATAAAAACAATAATCGAGAAAGGGTTGAAGATTTGATGGATCTTTTGGCGGAATTTTCAGAAATGATTCCAGAAGATGTAGAATTGAGGTTTATGAACGGTGATGAACCTGGGGTAGTTGTCAGTGGTGAAGCTAAACAGAGACATTTAGAATACGCTTCACAAGGGAAATGTGAGCCCTTCTCCCTCCCTCCCTCTCTGTCTTTCTCATCTCTATGCGTGTGCGAACTCACCTCCTCTCTCTCTCCCGTTGATGAGGAATCATTGAAAATAGTTTTATCACCTCAAGAAGCACAAGAGCTCTTGGAACCTAGTGGTTTAACTCCTTGGGATTCTCTATGTTTACCAAACTCTACCTCTAGAAGAAAATCTCAAGCTTTACAAACTGATGAACCTCCTTCAACGAGTAACACTCTCAGGAGTTTCATCAACTTGGATCACGATAAAGCTATAGATTTATGTTTACATCCAGAATTGAAAAGTTTGAACGGGTTCACCAGTTGGTAAATTTTCGCTTTTCTCTCTCTCTCTCTCTCTCTCTCTCTCTCTTACTCTCTTTACCAGAACTCGAAAGATCTCTGACGAAGCGAAACCCCTCGATTTTATGTTTCATGGTTTTATAGGTCTGGACCTAGACCTTACTTGTTGTATCCAGTATTCAGTTCTACGAAAACTTCATTACATTCAGATTTGTTGATCCCTTCAATCTCGAACGATTTCTATACTCCAGTAGGTAAAGATCCAATTTGGGAAGGGAAGAAACATGACAAAGTTTATTGGAGAGGTGAGAACAGAGGTAGTTGGTACTCGAAAGGTTCTGGTTGGAGGAATAATCAGAGAGCTAGATTAGTTACTCGTAAGTATCACAACTCTTCTTTATCTCTATTCTCTTTATTGTAATTTTGCTTCTCTCATCCCTCAGACTGATCCCTTGGTTGTTTTGTTCTCTCCAGTTGCTAATACACAAGATGAAACCTCGACTTCGACTATTCATTTCACTACTACTGCGGAGGAACAAGGAGGAGAAGAAGAAGAATCAATAGTCAGAACTTCTTCACCGATCCCTCTAACTTCTTTAACTTCTTATTACCTCGATATCGCATTCTCTGGTCAACCTTTACAATGTTCAAACTCAAAACTTGATCAAACTTGTAAAGACTTGTCAAGGGATCCTCAATTGAGATGGGATAACCCTCCTCATCTGCAGGGCAAAAGAGGAGTAACATTATTGAGTCCAGAAGAAGAAGAGAACCAATACAAGTATGTTTTAGATGTAGATGCAAATTATATAAGTGGTAAATTTAAACGTTTAATGTAAGGTTTCTTCTTCTTCTTCTTTCTCTCTCTCTCTTTCTCTCTGTATGGGAACTGATGAGACAGAGGAGTGCCTGGTGCGTATCGTAGGAGTTCAAGAAGTTTGGTTTTCAAATCTACGATTTTCCCGGAATGGTGGTCGAAAAGGATTATGCCTGTAAGAAAGTTTTCCTCTTCTTCATCCCTTACAGCTTTCACTTAACTTTTTGTGCTGAACCCTCCCCCTTCGCATGCTCTTACTCTCTCTCTCGAATGGCAGTGGTATCAGTAAGTTTTCCAATTCTCCTCGTCTTTCTTCCTCGTTTCTCTGGAACTGACCACTCACATGTTAAAAACGTTGTTTCATTTTTCAAGTTACGTACCTATCAAATCTGATTATTCAGATTTATTAGACATTTCAAGTTATTTTATTGGTCAACCAGATGATCAAAAGAGTGGTAACCATGATTTGTTGGCTAAAAAATTAGCTTTGAGAGGACAGAAATGGAGTCAAGAACATTGGAGGGAAGTTGATATGTAAGTTCTCTAGCCTCTATTCACTGTCGATTTGAGCGAGAGAGAGAAATACTAATGAGATCGACAAATTTTCGATTTGTTTAGGGCGGCTTATATGTTTCGACTTTGTAAGTTAACTACTTTCCGAAACACTGTTCGTTCGTTCTCTAGCTGACCACACTCTCCATTCGATGCGAACGATTTAGATCTAGAATACGCAAGGTTATTACACAGGGATGAAAATGATCCAACTAGTATGGATTATTCGGGTTAAAATTATTTGGTTTTTTTCTGGTTTTTTTTGGTCTGCGTTAGATAGTTTCTTCTTCTTTTGATACACCCCTTCTCAATGTAACGATGTATCAAGTGTCACGGCTCTTTGATCGGGAGCGAGATATTGAAATAGTCAACTTGTTTGAACGCGCGCGTGAACTCTCTCGATCACCTTTCACTTGCAACTCGTTGGAGAATGGTCAACTCTCCTGACAGTAGTAGCAGTAGCGATTCCTATGCTTCTCCAATCGTCTCTTTCAACCTGATTCAACACTCTCAAACTCAACCTTCAGATGAAACAATTGCAAGTTCTTGTTCAACCAATCGTCTAGGAACTCTGTTATTGAAATCCCGTACCAATCCAAAGAACGAAGAGATTGTACAAACGGTTGAAACTCCTGGATTGATCAGTTCTGCACCTAGAGGTAGTTTGAACCATTTAACTCGAGACAATTTTAAAAGGATCAAACCTTGTAACACTGGAGTTCATATCTCTTTAGAACATTTGTAAGTAGTTATACCACACACTCCTCCTCTTTCAATTTGACAGAAGCTGAAATCGTTCGAAAATTGGATAGTTTGGATTTTCAACCTCCCCGGTTCTCACTCGCACCTTTCGAATTAGCTCATTTCTTATCCCTCTCACCTTCCCAAACTAGTAGTAGTAATACACCTCGTTCTACAAATGTCGATGTCGGAGCAACAACAGACAAGGAGAAACAAGAAAGGGTTTTGATTTCAATGAGTTTGAGAGATCCTTCTTCTGCTTCTTCTTCTTGCGATAACGACGACTACAACGATGAAAGTATGTCAACCGACAAGACCAAGAGTGTACCTACCAATGGTGATGATCATGCAGTTGCTTTAGGGGGTAGAGGAGTTGTCAAAGTAATCCATATTTCCTTTCTCTCTCTCCTCGGGAGAAATTACTCACGTCTCTCTGTTGTGTTTAGGTTTCAGCGAGAGATTACTTAGATTGGGCTTTACCTAGACCACCAGATTTATTATTCTCAATCGCTGATGAACCTACTCCAACATCATCAGTAGCAGTTAGTAAGAAAAGGTTGGAAAAAAGTTTGAAAAGGAGTTTGAATTGGTTAAACGAAATCGCTCCACTAGTTAAAACCCAAACGAATTTGTTTGCAACTTTGGTAGGTAGTCAAGATCGTTCTAGGAGGATTGAATTTTCTAAATCTTTATTAGGCATTTCTTCTTCCCGTGCCACTTCTCTAGTCACAACTCTTTCTAGTCCTCTAGATTCCCTAATAAGCGGTTACGTTCTCTCGATACCTTCAAAGTGTTCAATAGAACAATCAAATGATTTATTGAAATCTTCTTTATCTCCTTTACCAACCTCTAAACCTCGAATCGTATTGGCTCCCAAAGGTCCACACGAGATTTTGAGGTTGATCAGGGACGTAGGAATCGATTTGTTTGCGGCAGAAGAATGGAGTCAAAATTGTTCTACTTGGGGAATCGCTTTAGATTTCGAATTTCCCGTCTCCGCTACTACTACTACTCTTACTACTACTACCAGTCCTGAGAAGAAGGAGAAGAAGAAATCAATAGGAATCAATTTGTATCAAACTTGTCACGCGTTCGATTTCTCTCCATTATCAACTTCAACTCTAGCTCTTTCAACATCTGTACAGGACCCTCATCCATTCGGACCTTGTGGTCCACCTACAAGAAGTTATGTGCACCAT
This sequence comes from Sporobolomyces pararoseus, assembly GCA_010758995.1. Classification (NCBI taxonomy): domain Eukaryota; kingdom Fungi; phylum Basidiomycota; class Microbotryomycetes; order Sporidiobolales; family Sporidiobolaceae; genus Sporobolomyces; species Sporobolomyces pararoseus. Next base: position 580,670 of record RSDY01000003.1, on the reverse strand, counting down.
TTATTGTTGGCACACGAAATGACTAGTCATGTCATTTTAGCATTACACAATCAAACCTTGATGAATCAATTTTTTGAATCGATTAGAAAAATTTTAAATTCATCTGGAGCTAAAAGGTTTGAAGAGGAAGTTGAAAAGTTTGAAGACTTTTACGAGGATAGAGAGGGAGGGAGTGAGGAGTACGAAGTAGTTAGACAAGGTAGGAAAGGTTGGAAAATGGTAGAAAAAGCTAGAGGGAAAGGTAGTTTGAAAGATAAAGTTTTAGAATTGGAGAAACAACAACAAAAAGAACAAGAAGAGGTCAACAAGGTGGTGATCGATGTAGAAGAAGAGAAGGGAAAGGTTCTAGTTGGACAAGAATTAAAGTGAAAAAATTCGACAGCACTGACAGAATGGAGCTATCTTTTGAAATCTTTTGACAGGTGACGATCGTTGTCAGTGGCTAGGAGCTTTATTCTCGATGTCCATTGCGATAAGACGACCGCCTAATTTGAGAGCTCGACGGGAAAGATTCAACATTTTTTTCGCAACCTAGTCTCGAACGAAAACCGAATCCCCGTTTGCGTGTCCCACATTGCATCAAGTCGAGGAGTTCCTATGTCTTCAACGGAGAAGCGGACCCACCTCTTCTCTTTGAAACTTGGGATGAGACAGAGCGAGAATTTCGAGACAATTTCACCGAAACCATAGCTCTCTTGTTCGTTTTCCCCTCACACAGTCTTTCTCATCTTTTTCGCAATTCTCTACGCGTCAATCGAGTCACAGACGTCTCGCGTTCACGAGGATACACCAAGCTTGTACAGCTAGCCGACATTCATTCTCCGGTTTCCCTCAACCTTTCCACCAAGATCTGGAAGTCTTCGACCTTCGATGAGAATACTGCCGAGCCTGCTGGCGCTCGTGCTGAGTACAACAACAGTCTTCTCTGAACCACTAGATGCAGCAGACTATACTCCAATCGTGAGTGAAATTCCTCCCCTCCTCCTCGGGCTCCAAAAATCCTCCAACATTTTCGAATTCCTTCCCTCTCACCTCAAGAAGGCGAAGCTAACAGTACTGAATGGAGTTTGGATAGGTTGTACCGTTAGCGGTGAGGACACCTTACTTGGGAGCTTACTTGCAAGGGAGGCAGGACAAGAATCTCGCCAATTCAGATCCGAGGTTCTGGACGACTAAACCTCTAGGTTGGAAAGGTTTGTTCAGAGTCGATGGCAAAGTTTGGAATTGGATGGGGAACCTCACAGATTGTAAGCATTTCATACCCGAGTTGGAAGATGAAGGTTTTGAGCTAATACTCTCTCTCTCTCTCTCTCTCTCTCTCGCGCGTATTAATAGATCCCGCTGCTATCAACTCTTCTTTCGTACACACTACTTCAGAATCTAGATTCACCTTCACCGACGATCCTCCGACCGTTTCAATCGTAGCGAATTTCATTTCTCCCATCACTCCAGCCGACATTTTTCGACAATCGATTCCATTCTCCTACCTCGAATTGACGGTCAATACTCTAGACGGTCAACCTCACAACGTACAAGTCTACAGTGAGGTCAACGGATTATGGTTGGCCGACAAGGAGGAGGAAGAGATTGAATGGGAATCCAAAGGGGAGAAAGATTGGAGAGGGATCAGGTTCAGACTCGTAGATCAAAGACCGTTCACAGAAGAACAGATCGAAGAAGGTTGGACGGCAGACAGGATATTGTCGGGAGACGTTTGGTACGCTGCCAAGAAGGGCTCATCGCAAGTTATCGAAACTTCTTTCTCAGCTGGAGACGACGCAAGTTCAACTAGAAAAGGTTTCGGTACTACTGGATCTTTATCCAACGTCTCGAACCATACTTCACCGAGGAGGATTCGAACTCGGGACAGTCAGCGGGATTCAGGAGAAGTGGTTGACGAACCGGTTTTCGCATTCGCTCACGATTTCGGTTCAGTTTCGCCTTCGACTCCTCTCGAATCTCGAACTCAGCTTCTCACAATAGGTCACGTTCGAGATCCTCTCGTTCAATACATGGAAGCAGGAAATTGGGTCGTACCGCTTCGCCCGCTTTGGAGATCGACTTTCGACTCTACTGAACACCTCATCTCTTTCTTCTTTCAAGACTTTGACAAACAGTACGAACTGAGTACAAACTTCAACTCGAAACTTTACTCGGATGCTAGAAAAGTCGACGGTGAAGAATACGCTCACGTCGTTTCAATTTCGACGAGACAAATTTTCGCTGCACTTGAAGCATTTTGGGATGAAGCTGGAAAAACAAGTCAAGGAGAAGGAGGATTGGTAGCTTACTCACCTCTGACCGGTCAACCAATTCCTACTATGGGTCAGTCTAAAAAAAGGCTCCTCATCAAAAGAAGTCTCCCTTATTACGCGCACGGTTCATGGAACTAACGACGAAATCGTCTCTGTTCATAGTTATGCTGAAAGAAGTCAGTTCGAATGGAAATTGTGGAACTGTAGACGTTTTAGCTCCATTCCTTCCTTTCATGATCTACGCTTCACCTAGTTTGATCCCACTCCTTCTCGAACCTACGATTCGTTACGCCTCTACCGGGCTGTATACTCCCGTTCCACCTCCTCACGATATCGGTGATCATTACCCTGCATGTATAGGCCAGTGAGTTTTCATCTCTCTCTCCCTTTCCCTCGGACCTTCTATCCCTCGTTGGACAAAATGCTAATGAATCTCTCTCTCTTTTTCTTTCTTTGTAGTAACGATTTCTTATATCCCGGATTACCTATCGAAGAAGCTGGCAACGTACTCAACATGGTCCTAGCTGGAATGAGAAGTGGTAACCCTGAACCCTACCATTCCTTATTGACAGGAGCTAGAAAATGGTTCGATGAAAAAAGAGGAGGGAAAGGAGGAATGATGACGATCGGTTGGAACGATTTCGTAGGTAAATCTGGAAAAGATCACAGGAGAGAAGGTGCTAGGATGAGTAAGGAACAAGCGAAGAAACATTACGGATTATTGAAAGTTTGGGCAGATTATTTAGTAGAAGAAACACTTTTCCCAGGAAGTCAAAGCGAGTCTCTTTTCTTCTTTCTCTCGTTCCTCCCCTCGAGATTCTCGTCTGACTCAGATCATGCGCTTCTCCTGTATAGGCTCGACTGATGACTGTAAGCTTCTCTCAGTATATTGATCCTCGACTCGCAACTCGAGTTGACTCTGACTTTTCTTCCACTCACACTCAAAACAGTTTTCGGACCAGCTCCCAATCAAACCTCCCTCGTGAGCCTCACTCTGGTCTTTCGATAGAGAAGGGGATTTATTATTGACGTGTCTCGTCAACAGGTCATCAAAGGAATTACTGGAATCAGATCCATGAGTGAAATCGCTCGAGATTTAGGAAATTACGAAGATAGTTTACTTTACAGGGTCGGTACAACAAAGATCACTTCTCTTTTTTGGATGCTCAGCATTGGAACTGACACTCTCTCTATATGTTTTCAGCAACGAGCTGATTCAATTCGAGATAAATTTTTGGAACTCGCAGTTTCAAACGATGGAACTCACCTCCTCGCTTCTTACGGTAACCAATCGAGTTGGATGACACATGTGAGTAGTATTTTCAGACTCTCTTGAGCCGTCGGTCGAACTGATGCAACCCTTATCGAGGTTTTAGTACAATTTGTATTACGATAAACTTTTGAATGGAAACGGAGATGATGGAGGAGATCAAGAATTCCCTCAATTCGTTTATGATATGCAAGATGAATTCTATCCAACTATATCTCGTAAGCAGTCCCTACTTTTCAAGGATTTGGAAAAACCTGTTTTTCTTTTCACTTTTTCTCGAATCAGAAACTTAACAACCGAACTCTCTCTCTTTCTCGTAGAACCTTATGGACCACCACTAGATTCACGTTTCCCTTCGAGGGCTAAAACTGATTGGCTACTCTGGGCAGCAGGGGCATCATCTCGTGGATCGAAAGCTCGAAGATTGTTTGTCGAAGCGGTTTCGAAATATTTCAGAGCCGACAAGAATGCAGTGTTTGGAGACGCGATCACTCCTCAAGAAGGTTGGTCAGTTGGGTTCTTGACTCGACCAGTGACTGGTGGTCATTACAGTCTGTTGGCATTGGAAACGATGGATTACGAGAGGCAACGTAGGAAGAATAAGCAAGAGGAATGGATCAGTCAAGAATTTTTCTTACTCGCGGTGGTGGTTGGTCTCGTGGTTCTAGCTTTGGGGGTTTGGAAAGGTTGTAAAAGGAGATGGGTGATCAAGAGTGGGTATCAGGAATTGTTAGGTACCGCAAAGACTGTCAGGAGGAGGTTTTCTTCCAGAGGAGGTGGACCGGGAGGAGGCGACGAGATTTGGTTGGCTCAGACTCCTGAACAAGGTTCTTCTGTATTCGATCTAGGGATTCAAGATGGTGACGACGATGATGACGATGATGGCGAGGAAGAAGATTGGGCTAGGAGAAGAATGGTTAAACGTCGTTCTTCTTCAATAGGTTAATTATTTTTTTGCAAAATATATGTTTCATTGAATACGACAACAAGATGACAAGACTGCGAGAAGCGAGACGTCTACCTCAGGATATGATACTTTTTTCAATTCAACGGGCAGCTCTCAATCTCTCCCTCAGAGCTTCGTACCCTTTTCTCACATCTCTCTTTCTCCTCCCTTCATCTTCTTCTCCTCCGCCTTCAGATCTCGCTATTCCTCTCTCTACCTCTTCGTCTCCATCTCCATCTTCTTCTTGAGTACTGTCATCGTCAGATTCAAAAACTCTAGCAGGAGCAGATCTAGTTCCTAGACTAACTATCGAATTCCTCCTCCTCGACGACGTCGTCGTTCTTAACCGAGCAGAAGAAGGAGGAGGAGGAGGAACTCTCAAAGGAGCTTTATATTCTGCCGATAACCTAGGTCGATGTCCAGTTATTGCAGCGTTCTTTTGCGAGGAAGAGGATGAGAAAGCGGAACGAGAATTGAATGTGGGAGTTGTTCGATACCCAGAATCACGAGGTAAAGAAGCAGGTGAATGGTTGACGAGGAGGGAAGAAGGAGCGGTAGTCATGACTGATTGTTGTGACGAAGGACGGAACGAGGGGGAGTCGATCGAGAGAGGAGAAGGAGAAGGCGACGAGGTGGACAAGATGATCGAGCTTCTCTTGCGAACAAGTGAAGGGGATGAAGTTGATGTGGGTGATGATGTAGCTGATCGGGATGAAGGAGAAGGGAATGAAGTAGAAGATCTAGGGGCGCTCAGTCTACCGCTATAATGTACGCGCCAAAGAGAGAGAGAGGGTACGAAATAGAAAGAATTCAGCTGTGGATATTCCCTGAGGAAAGAGGATAGAGTTTTTGGGTTGAGACTTACCTAGTATTACGGAATGCCTGACGGTAGGAAGTTTTCAATGACCAACGTTGAATACCACAACCTGATTTACAGTTCCAAGGGTTTCTCAGATCAGTCTCAGCAATCAGAGTCGAGGGAGGGAGGGAGAAAGGACCTGACTTACGAATCAAGCATTGTGAATCATGTTGTACCGCTTGAGCTACCAATACAGTCGAAGGGGTCCATTTCTTCCAATTGTTGAAACTTTTCCTGATCAGGTTCTTTCGATAACTTGTCAAAGCCGTCAAAATCTGCAACAACCACTCGAAAAATTTAATCGTCAACTTCTGCAACCCCATCTGCCATGTGTCGCGTTCTTCAGAAAGCTGTTCTCCTTGAACTCACCTTACTTTCCCTTCTCCACTTCTCAAACACGTTCCTTCTAGTTCCCTCCTCGATCCGATTTCGTACCTCGTTCTCAAACTTTTTCAATCTCTTCTCTCTCCAAATTCCAAAACCATCTTCCAGAATCTTTTTCCTCTTGTCTGTCGTGTAATCCGAGATTCGTTGTTTCAAACTGATTGAGCGTCGAGTTGATTGAAACCATTTTTGAAAAAATTGATCCCTCAACTCTAATTTATATATATTTCATTCCACCCGAGGGTTGAAGAGTTCAGTCAGTCACGCGTACAGAGAAGGCTTGAAGAGAGAGAGAACTCTAGAGACAGACGTACCTTCTAGTTTGATAGATCTATAATCATCAGCTTTATTCAATTGATCTGACAACTCTACAGTTCTAGTAATCCATTTTCTGAAACTAGATCTACAAGGGAAACCCCCCAGAAACAAGCCGTCAATCAGCTGTCAGATGCTAAGGAAAAGAAGCGAAAAAAAGAGGCAAAGAAAGGACATACTGTGCTAATCTAGATTCATAAAGTATTGTAGATTCTCTTTCCAATTCTTTACGGATTATCACTTGATCTTTCCAAACTGTTACACTCGTCGACAATGTTATCTGGTGACAGATGAGGTTCGTTCGACGCAGCGAATACGGAATCAGCACAACTAGACATTCACACACAGAGAGAGAGGGATTGAGAGGGGGAAAAAATAAACGCACTCTTCGAATCTTTTTCTGAACGATCTCTATCAACCTTTTATCTTCTCTACTCTGTTTGGTTCTCTTCACCCAGACTAGACATCACCCATCAAAAAACTAGTTTAGCTTTCTACAGCTCCATCAAGAGAAAGAAAGAATAGAATGAAAACTGACATTGTAAAACCTCTGATTTCCTTTTCCTCTTTTGATCTTCCTCCCATTTGTTTCGTTTCTTCTGTTGAAACAAATCCCTCCATTTCTTCAAACTACTCCTTTGTTTGAAAAATTCATAAACGACTCTACTTTTTTCATGTTCCAATTCAACTCGTTTGTATCGAGTTTTCCATTTCTCTAAAGAAAGTTTCTCAATTCTTGAATTGTCTAATTCGATAGCTTTGAAAGAAAGTTGTTTAAAATGTTGTGAACGAGAATTCCATTGATTCAAAGATTTCGATAAAAGTTTTAAACGGTTTAAAGTTGAAATTTTGTTTAACAAAGTTCCATTCAAATCTAATTCAATGAAATCAAATCTTTCAATCCATTTCTCTAGTACGTTTTTAACCAATTGTTGAGATTTAGAGGTATAAAATTTTGAAGCTTTAGTTTTCAATTTCCAGAGTTTAAAGGAACGGTTCGAGAGGTTTAGAGAGAACGTTTGAGATGCTATAGAAGAAAGTTGAGATAAGTTTGAGGTTCGAATTTTCCAGGTTGATAGAGAACGAATAGCTAATGATCTGTTGTGAGTAACAATCGATAAATCTTCCAATTCTCTTTCATGAATTTTGTCTCGACTGGAAAAACAGATTTTTTTGAAGGTTTTTGAGGAATGTCGTTAGTGTGTCAGCTTGAAACATGCTACAAAAAGGAGGAATAGAGAGAATGAGTGAGGGAGAGAGGTGTTCGTGTTGAAACTCACGTTTTCGATTTCCACTTCTCGATTACCCCTCGAATCAATCTATCCCTCAACCTGATCCCATACTCCCTCTCTTGTAAATTCAACCTAGTTTTTTCTTTCCAAACTCCCAAAAACTTCTTCCCCGTTTCAAATTCTTTCTGGTTAAAAACTTCTTCTGCAACTCCTTTCAAAGTTTCTACGTGATCTGAACGGTTCTCCAACTGTCTAGACCAGATACGTAAATGGTAAAGAGGTAAAAAACGTAACCTGAATTTAAAAGCTAAAGATTCTAATGATTTCAATCTCCATTTCTAAAAAAAAAAAACCGAATCCAAACACACAGACATTAGTCTTTCACAAAAAGGGAAGAGAGAGAGAGAGATAAAAGGAACTGTTACCTGTAAAGTAGTTTTCAATAAAACCTCTTTCCTACGAACAAATACTAAATTCCTAGCATGTTTCAATTCCTTCTCTTTCTCTTCTTTAAAGATTCTCATCTGTAATTCCAATTTAACCTTCTCTCTTTCTCGGAAAGAATTCCTCAATCTACCAAACCATTCCCTTTTGATCGTTTCTTCCCTGATCTCTTCCCTCTCAATTGAATTCCATTCCTCTTCTAGGAGAGAACGCAAATGAATTTGTTTACGAGTTAACGAAATCCAATCCAATAGACTACAACGTAACAACCATTGATCCCTCGCCAACCTAACCGATTCCAACCTAGATTTAGAGAATCGAGATAGTTGAGACCAATGATCGAAATGAATCGATAAGAGATGTAATTGACGGAATTGTAAAGCTTTGGATTCTAATTCTTCTAAACGAAGAAATTTTGAAGAAGACTTGGTGGTGGCTTCTAAAGCTGCAGGAGGTGGAGGTGGAAGTGGAATCGAAGGATGATGGTTCGGAGAAGAAGATGAGAGTCCTAATTCTTGTAATCTACGTTCTAAAAGTGGATGTTTCGTCACAGCAGCGGTAGTAGAAAAGGGTCGGGTTGGAGTTGATTGAATTGGAGGAGGAAGAGGACGAGTTGGAATTGAAGCAGAAGGAGGTGGTGGTGCTTGAGGAGTTGATTGCTGCCGATAGAATTCTTCTTCTTCCTCCTCTTCTGTCTCTTCTTGTCGTTGTTGTTGTTGCTGTTGTTGTTGTTCTCTTCTTCTCAATCTTTCTGTTTGTCTAGCTAGAGCTAAATCTTGCAAACTAGGTACTCCGACGTACTGATCGTCGCTGCTAGAAGAGTTTCGTCTATTAGATTGATGACCGTTTTGACGATCTTTGGAACGTCGAACGAGGAAATCTCTAGGTAAAATATTAGCAGTCGAGGGAGAAGGAGGAAGGGGTTTCGGTGTAGTGGTAGTAGGCTTAGTTGAAGAAGAGGAAGTTCTAAAGGGAGGAGTTGAACGAGGTCTATTCGAGTTGATCCTTGAATCGTCCTTGTTCTGTTGACTAGATGTTGTCATCTTATCAATCCGAGCTCTGAGGATATCCAACGCACCAACTGTTGGACTAGGAGTTTGTTGTTGAGATTCAACGATTCTATTCCATTTCTCTTTCCAAGTCGCTCCATCTTGTAAAACCAATTTCAAAGAGATTCCGTACAAATCTTCTTCATCTTCCTCGTCTTCTTCCTCTCCTGCAGGTTGTTGTTGTAGTTGTTGTTGTTCAAGTTGATCTTTAACTTTGTTGAATTCACTCCAAGTTTTCGCACCTTGATCCAACGCGTTTATAATCCTATCTAACCTAGTGAATTGAGTTTGAGTCAATTGAGGGAACAATGGAGTAGAAGAAGAGGTAGAGGTGGTGGTTGTAGAGATGAGAGACAAGTTCCCTCCCCCTTCGAGAGTATTAGCACGACGAGGTGTTGGACGTGTCAAGTGATCATGAGGGGACATTCATTCGCATTCGAATAGAATTAGGCTGTTTAAGAGAGAATATCTGAGAGAGAGAGAGAGAGAGAGAGAGAGAGTCGAAACTTGTTTCTGAATTATTAATAACTTTCGACGCGACTAACTGTCGAATTTTCGTTTCTTCTTCCTCCCGGCTAGAGTTTAGAGCTCGAATGATACTGTAACGATCTAGGGGAAAAAGACCTGATCGAATTCGTCAAGAGAAAATCGCTTTCAGATTTCTCGCACGGCAGACAATCAATTTCTCTCCTCAGTTTGTTGCCATCGCTCCCTCTGACACCGAGGCCCTTCTATCGATACCCTTATCATCATCGAGAGGAACAACTAGTATCAAAACAGCTTGAAAGAAGTTAGAAGAAATGGCAACTACACCTTCAGGAAGAATCATCGGTCCGAAACAGCGCAAGATCGCTCTCTTGGGATCCAGGAGTGTCGGTAAGTGATATATTGGCTGTGGAGATAGATACTTGACCACAGGAGACCCTCAGAGGATGGTAGAGAAGGGAAACGAGATGAAACCGCGTCATGTTTTGAGACAGTCGGAAGGAACAGCTTCAAAGAGACTAGTCAGGCTAGCAAGTAGAGACTCGGGGTATCTAGGAAGTTTACAGTGAAGGACCGAAGCTAATCCGTGGGACAGTCGAATTGGATTTCGACCAGACAGAGAGAGGCAGGTTCTCCTCGACGACTCAACACGATGACGATGGCAGAGGGGATAGATTTCGAACGAACGAGAGCGTCACAGCGACCGGTCTATACCAAACTCGGAAGATGACGAATCAAATGATTGACTTTGAATCCCCGTTCTTCTTTTCGCAGGCAAATCTTCGCTCAGTGTCCAATTCGTCGACTCTCACTTTGTCGATTCTTACTACCCTACTATTGAAAACACTTTTTCAAAGATCGTACGGTACAAAGGTCAAGAATTTGGACTAGATATCGTCGATACAGCTGGACAGGTTAGTATTTTTCCTCTCTTAAACATTTCGAGCTTTCTTCTCATCTCATCCTTTTCGGTTTCATGTCATCGGGACTATCTTAGGATGAGTTCTCTATCCTCTCTTCTCGACACGCAGTCGGTCTTCACGGATGGATCCTAGTTTATTCGGTAGCTTCTCGTACTTCTTTCGAAATGTGTTCAATCATTCGTGACAAGATTCTCAATTACACTGGAAGGGATGCAGTACCGATGGTACTAGTAGGAAACAAATCAGATTTGGCAGTACAGAGGTGAGCATGACAACCTTTCCCTTGAAACTCCCCTTCTTCTTTGCGCTCCTCCACTCGAGGCCGACTTACCATGACCGCCTTCTGTTGTTTCCAGACAAGTAACTCGTCAAGAAGGAGCAGATTTAGCTGCATCGTGGGGTAAAACAGCTTTTATTGAATCTTCAGCTCGAACGAACGAGAACGTTGCAAGGATTTTCGAAAGTGTCGTAGCAGAAATCGAAAAGGATATGAACCCTGAACCTGAACCAGAGAAAGGTTCTAGTTGTGAAATCATGTAAGATAATAATATGATATGATTCATACAGAGGAGGTTGTTTTGAGCTATAAAAATTCGAATACTCTTTCTACTCCTCAATACCTCCTCTTTTTTTTCTTTTCGCTACCTTACCTCCTGTTTACTGGTTCCTTCTGTACCTCATTATCCCTTTTGTCTGCTATAGTCTTCCTCCTCTTTTTTTCGTTATTGTTCCGCCTTGACAGTTTCTCTTTTCCGTCTGATCAATCGTGTAAATTTTGTTCTTCTTCTCGGAGTTACTTCGATAGGCTTGTAGTACCATAACAGATTGAGAGAGCCTTTGAATGTATTGTGTTTCAGTCGACAGGTCATGATCCGTCGGATCTTTCGCGTCTCTAGCTCTTTCAGTCCTCCAACTCCGACACAACTCGAGAGCGATGTTTCGACCCGATATGACTCATTCACGTCTACCTTCAGGATCACCAAGTAGTCAACCTCATCATCCTCCTCCTCAAAGTCCCGCTCAAATTCCGAACAATCCAAACAGATCAAACAACCTTCCTGTACCTTCAGGCTCTCCTTCAACGGCCAGTAGCAGTGTCAACGGAGCTTCGATTGGTACTGATCAGAAACCTAGAACAGGTCCGGAAAGATCCGGGATCAAGAGATCTGCAAAGGTGAGTAAAACCAATTTCAACGAACACTCTTTCAGGCTGACGAGTTTTGAGAAACGTCGAATGTCAATAGGCATGTAATCATTGCAGGAAAGGTAAAGGTGAGTCCTTCGAAAATCGAATGTCCCTTTTGTTTGAACGAGATGGGTTGTAATTTCGCAAATTGACAAGAGTCGTTCGTTATTCGCTCGTATGGTGTCAAAACAGCTCGGTGCGACGGTTTCGATTCGTATCCTTGTCGAAGATGTCGGTAAGCCCAAAGTCTTTCTTTGTGGTTATCATAATTGAATGGGAGTAGGCTGTTGCGAAGTTTTTCCCAAGACTTGCGAACGCCTCAAATCTCCTGATCAGCTTCAGCGCACGATACTGATCAAGTTAGAGCTTGAAATCGAGCAGGGAGAGTGGAGTAGAATGTATCTTTGAAGGTATTCCAGTTGAAGAGTTACTCCAGAGATCGCAACGGAAGAGAGAAGAAATCGGTTCCCCGTGAGTTTTTCTGACCTTCATAAATCTCCCTCGTCAGACGGAATCCTCAAAGCTCACGAGTTCTCGATCTACCTGGTAGGGCTCAAGAGTCTCAGATTCATCCTTCGGCTCTCGAGTCTCGCTTGAGAGCGATAGAGGGAGAACTAGATCGTCTGAAATCGCAGAATCGTCGAATGGAGGCTCGACTCGACAGAGTGAACCCTCAACAACCTGTGACTGCCTCTGCTCCTTCCAACACTGCACTGACAAAGCCGCAAGCTACGGAGACGATGGCGAGAGAAGCATTCGATTTGTGAGTGGTCCCTAGTTTCGCTCTTTCTTCGTCTCCGACAATGAGATCTCAACTGATTGTCGTTTGTCGTCCCTAGGTTCTGGCAACATTACGCTCCCCTCGCGCCCTACATCTCACCGACAGAAGACCGCTATGAGCACGTTAAAACCAGATCTCCTTTGCTGTTTCACTCGATCATGTGAGTCTCGACTAGTTCAAAAATTTCGAAAGCGCTAGATAGAGCTGACTGTGCCTCTTACACCTCGCAATGACAGCGCTGTAGCATCTAGGTTTCAGGAAAACAGAGACTTTGTGGAGTCGAATCGCGCAGAAGCGACTAGACTTTTGAGGGAAACACTTTTCACTGAATCACCTTTGACTCTCGACGATGTGAGTTTACTCTCATCGTTACAAAATACTTTTGATCCGGTCCACTGACACTATGTATAGCTCAAGGGAATGGTACTTTACTCGGCATGGCTTGTGAGTTTGAGCAGAGGTTTCAAAACCGAGTTGATATCGAGAGGCTAACGTGGTTCTATCTCGCTGGGTCAGGGTCGAGGAGCACCTCCAGGTCATTCAGTATCTCTCGCTTTACAACTAGACCTACCAAGATCACTCGAACGATTACTCGCCAGTATCGCAAAACCTCCAGAAGAAGCTGCTCTCGCTTTCGATCAACTAATGCCGGCCGTTCGAATCTGGCTTACTCTCTACGCTCAAGACCTGTGGCTCTCGTTCGCGATGGGACGTAGATCAATGGTAACGATCGATCTCTCGATTACGAATTCTCGACTCTTGCTCAATTTTTCGGCACTTCGTCCAGTCGACGCTCGATTGATCGCTCAATCCGAGCTCGTGACGATTCTTGGGATCGTACAAGAAACGTTCCTCAAGATGCAACATCAGACTACTGAGACGGTTCATGTTGTTCACCAAGCGAACTCGCATCTCGACAACTGGATCAGAACTTGGAGTGAATGGGCGAAAGGTCAAGAAGAGACTTCGGGAAGATATGTGCTAGCTTCTTTGACTATGTTACTGCAGGTGAGCTCTGCCGGTCTCCCTTTTACTCTCTCTTTCTTCGTTCGAACGAGCTAACACTTCTCTCGATTTCCGTCAAAAAAGGGAGGAAGGTTTTACTCGAATACTCTCGGTCTTCGAGATATTACGAAACCGGAAGAGTTGTTGCCGATGCATATGCCGTGCCTGAGAACAGCTCTCGATGCCGCTGTTAGAATTCAAGGCAAGTCTTTTCTGAATCCGTTTTCGCCCTCTGATTCGCTGACTCTATTTCCTCGCGAGTCTACAGGCATTCATCCAGCTCAGAAGATTGCACACGCTGCCGAGTTCACTTTGATCACTCTCTCGGTCGGTCCCTTTTCTCGTTATCACCCTAGTCTTATCAGATTCTTAACGTCCCTTTTCGTCGTTGTTGCTCTCCAGACCTCTGCACTCTTCCTCCTCAAAATGATCAAGCTCACTCCTCATGCTTTCTCGCCTTACGCCACACCTTTCTACCCTGCTTTTCCTCCAACTTCCCCAACCACTCAAGATGCGGTCGATCCTTCTTCCCCTGACGTCTCGGCCTCTCCCGAAATGAGTTCCGCTCCTTCGATCTCGCAAGCTCTCGAAGCCGTTCGACACTCGGCAGGTCTCCTCGCGAGTGTTCCCCCGAAACAGCGAAGTTATCACTCGGCAGTCGTCGCTGCACTTCAGAAACTCGAAGGAGAGCTCGCCGCGACTTCTCTCCAAGGGTCACTCGGAGAGTCGTCGATGGCAGGAGGAGGAGGTGGGGCCTTGTCGAATGGTACAGCTGGAGAGAAGAGGCCGCGAGAAGAGGAGGAGGAAGATGGAGGAAGAGAAGGAAGTTTCGCTCGTTCTCAACCTCCTCCTCCTCCAACTCCTTCCCTCTCTTACGCCCTCTCGTCTGCTCCGGGGGATACTGGAGGAGTCGGGACGTCGGAATTGAGCCACGGGCAGTCAATTTCCGGATTCGACGACGGTGCGACAGGGAACGAAGGGGGTTTGGATGAATTGACAGATTTGTCGATTGCTTCCCTCGTTGGAACTCAGGCGTTCTGGTCGTGGGAAAGTACTTTGCCAGGAGACATCAATGCGGGTTTATCGAGTATCTTTTGATTCGAGTTGTCGACGAAGTATAATTTTGCGAAACTGTTTGTTGTTACCAATTTTCTCAGTTCAACTCTCTCTGTGTTTGCACTATCGTTGGAGATCGTTCCTTCGAACGCTTCGAGAGTTTTCGAATGGGCGAAAGAGTCAAAAATGCACGTGCAGACGTGACAATTTGATTAATGCCAATCGCTTCTTTATCTCTTTCGCTTTACCTCGAACCACTGTCAACATGGGATTCACTCAAACTATGCTACAGCGTTATGTGAGTCAATTCTCTACCTCCAGTGACGCCCAGTCGACTAATTGCTCGGTTTCTGCAGGGAGCTGATCTCAAAGTCGCAATCGAGCATCCCTTCCTCAAAGCTGCCGGCACGTACGAACTAGACAAGGACAAGTTATCGGAATGGTTGACTCAAGATCGTATCTACGCCCTGTGCGGTTATCCCAAATTCATCGCATCTCTGATTTCGGCCACTCCTCTCAGCTCGACTTCTTCTCAACGGGCTTCTCAAAGTCTATTAGGTCTATTTTCGTTCGCTTTGTCAAACATCGACAGGGAAGTTGGATTCTTTGATTCGCTCGGACCGAAATACGGCCTCGACCTCGAATTTCCTCCTCCCGAGTCAAAATCGTTTGGAAAACTTCAAGGATCTCTCGTGAAACCAACTACGAAAGCCTATGTCGATCTTCTGATTGCGACTGGGGCTGAAGCAGGCATAAACGGAGGTCTCGAGGAGGCTCTCGTTTTACTCTGGGGAATGGAAAAGGTAAAACTTCCTCTCGCTGGTGAAAAACTCGCATGTTTCTTGCGAAGTGAATCTCACGAATCGTTGCTTTTTTTATCTGATTCAGATCTACCTCATGGCTTGGACTCATGCCAAATTCCAGACTCCGTCTTCCTCCGTCGACACCGACTCACCAACTGTCAAAGCTTTGAAAGAGCTCATCAACAATTGGACGATGGAAGAGTTCGTCGGATTTGTCGAAAGAATCGAGAAGGAAGTTGAGAAGCTAGACTTGCAAGAAGGTACAGAAGCTTGGAGTCGCTGCGAAGAGGTGAGTTGTTTTGTCCGGTTCAGGGAAGCTCAAAAATCCTAACTTTTCATTTGCTTGTCGCACAGATGTTCAAGTACAATCTTCTCCTCGAGCAACAATTCTGGCCAGACATGTGAACATCAAACGAGATGCCTTGAAGGGGTTGTGTGGGATAATCGATATATCTATATACATTTCATGTATAAAGACTGCAGGGTCTAGATCGTGTGAGAGAATCTCTCCTATCAAAGTCTGCTCTCTACTGCGCGGACGGACTCTAAGCTTGTAGGTGCCCCTGCATGATCACTGGATGTAGAGAGGAGACGCGGTCAGCGAAGGAACGATCGGAACTTTTCGAAAAGACGAAATTCGTTTAGAAAAGCTTTCGAAAGCGGAACTCACGTCTAGCGCTTCCTCTAAGCGCAACAAGCCCACCTTCTTCTCCCCATTTTCCGTTCCACTTGAGAGCGAACAATCCTCCACGTGGAGAAACTTGGTGAACATCGACAACCTCCGGAAGGGGAGAATCCGTTTTCGACTGCCTCTCGATATAGTAGGGCCCGAGGAAAGTGTTTGCACTGCCGCATACCTACAGAACATTTGACAAGTGTCAGTTGAGGCTCTGGATATGAGTTTCGAGAAGTCGTACGTGATCCTCCAGAATGCCGACCGATGGAAAGAAGACTCGACAACGGTAATGAATCGTTGCAGAGGGAGGGGAGAGGTTTGTGAGGTAGATACCGCGGTAAGGAATCGCGAGGAAACTCGGAGAGTCGACCTCGAGGGCTCCGAGATCAACTGAGCGAGAAAGCAGAATCGTGAGGTTGTATCTCGAAGGTTCGTTCTGTACATTGCGAAATGGGCTGAGTTCCCAAAGCCCTGTGACGAGAAAATATAGTGGAACTCACTGAAGGACTGAGGCACATTTCTTCGACTTCGCTCGACTCGAGACCCGTCGCAGCTTTGAGAGTCTTGAAAATGGCATCTCGAGCTTCGATTGGAACAGGTTGAGCCTTGAACGAAGCTGGAAGCGTGACTTCGATCCTTCCGTCTTCACTTCTCGAGGCCACAAGCTCGTAAGCTGTCTCCGACTTTGCTCCCTCCTCGTCTAGCGTTGGTAAAAGGAACTGGTAACGAATTTCGCCAAATCTTGGGAAAATGTGACCGTCGAGCAAATAGCAGGACGCAGCCATGGTCGCATGGCCACAGAGAGGTAACATTCCTCCGGTCGAAGTGTGCCATCTGATCAGAGGAGGAGAGGAAAGTGTCGAGGTCGCGAAGGATTCGGAATTGATCAGAGGGTGAGAAACAAAGGCGATAGCTGGTTGATTCAGTTCCCTAGTATTATAGCGTGTATCAGCTATCAAGGACACCGACTAGCCCTCGCTTCCGATAAAGAGCCAAGGGAGAGAAGCAGAAGGAGGTGGTAGCACTCACTTTGCCAGGTTTCTCCTCTCGGCCTCTTCTAATGGTTCTTCGGACAGCACTACAGCTGCAGGATTCCCTCTGTAAGCGTTTGCAGTGAACGCGTCGAGAATTGCGACCCGCTTCAAGGTCTTTCCGGAGTTCATCGCTTTCGGCAGGTGATTTGAATCCATGTGGTGCTTCAAAAGGGAGGATGTACTCGAGTGCGTTGCGAAAGACTTCAAGAGACCAAGCAAGAGCTTGGCAAGTCGAGGAGGAAGATGAGTCAGTGAATCGAAAGAGTCAAAGGGTTTCGCGAACGAGGGTTTGGCTCAATTGCTTTGTCACTTCAATCGACTCTCGGCTTGCACCTTGCGGAACGCTGACTCGATACAGTCGAAACGTGGGACAGCATTCAAAGCATTTCTGATCCAGAGAAAGGCAACTCAGGAGTGAAATTTCTCGAAAGAGATACCTTTTTCACCTGTCTAAAAACCTATCAAAGGCTAAACGATGCATCGAAATAGAATATGACAACAATAAAATGGGAGAGAGAAGAGATAGACACGGTGCGAGACAAAGAGAGGCTAGGAGATAAAGCTCAGCGAGAGGAAAGTTTACGACGATCCCGAACCTTGACTGAAAGTCGCCCTGGTCGGGGTCTGCAAGTTGGCATCTTCACGAATGAAAGCGTGCGCGAGGAGTTCACGAGCGGAAGGACGAGCGGTGTGCTCGATTTCGAAAGTTTGTTCGAGGAAATCATCCGCTTCGTTCGAGATGTCGTCGGGAACGGTAGGTCGTCCACTCGAACCGATCTGGTTCAGACAAAGTAGCAGTTAGTGAGTCGTTTCGGAGAAGGCAGCGCGAGACAGAAAGGTGAGCTCACTCGGAAGATCGCTTGCATTTGGGTCAGGTTCGCCCAAGGATGAGCTCCTGTGAGCATTTCAACGACGAGGCATCCCAGAGACCAGATGTCGGCTTTACTCGTATAGGCCGTCTGTTTCACGACTTCGGGGGCCATCCAATAGACTGAACCTTGAAGCGAAGGCCGGTGAACTTTGGCTCCCGAAAGAAGATCTACGATCCGTAAAACTGGTCAATAACGATGAGCGACGAGGTCTTAGGCGCTCAGCAACTTACTATCTTCCACTTTCTTCGAGATACCGAAATCAGAGATCTTGATGTTTCCCTTGTTGTCGACGAGGATGTTGGCACCTTTGATATCTCGGTGAATGATTTCTCGCTCGTGAAGGTAATCGAGACCGGTCAAAATCTGCCGAACGAATTTACTGACCAATGCTTCCTCGAATGCTCCGTAGTTTGAAAGGAGTGCAGCGACAGATCCTCCGGGCACGTATTCGAGGAAAATGTTGAGGTGTTGACCGTCAGTCGAAGAGTCGAGGTATTGTACGATATCTACAGAGAAGACAAGTCAGTCAATCGTTCAAGGGTTCGAGAGAACTGGGAAATGAAAGAATGCTCACTCTCGTGCTGTAAAACCTTGAGCAATTCAATCTCGCGCTCGAGAGCTTCCAACATGCTCTTCTTCCGTTCTTCGTTGTGGGATTTGCCGGTTGGGAGTTCGACTTGCTTGACAGCCATTAGAGAACCGGACAGAGGGTTCATTCCGAGGTAGACACTGCCGAACGATCCGGCTCCGATCAAAGCTCCCTTGATCCACTTCATTCCTTTCTCTGCAAAGGGGAGAAGCAAGCGATTGGTATGTTAGTTCTTGAGGACGCTCTGTGTCATCGAGAAGCGGAGGGAGAACGTACGCTCAGGTTTAGAAGGTGCACCTTCTCCAGTTTCGACTTCTTCTTCCTCGCTCGCCTCCGTTTCGCTCTCTTCCTCATCAGACTCATCATCTTCGTCGCTCGCGATCACACTCTCGTCCTCATCCGAGTAAGATCCACCCCAGCTTACTCCACTCGCTCTCCTCGTCTCGAGTTCTGCCGTAACTTCATCGACCGTGATGACACTCGCGGCGTCGCTGTCTTTGCTTCTTCTTTCCCAGAGACTCTGTGCGCCGACACTGAGCCTTGAAGATCCCGACATGCGAGACATCCTCCTCGTAGATAGTCGGGCACTCCTCGTGTCGAGGTAAGAAGGAGCGAGAGAAGAAGCGATTGAACGAGTTTCGGCGAGATCGTCTCCTCCTGCGACTGAAACCGAACGTGATGAAGAGTTCGACGAATTGAGCGCCATCGTGGTTGATTCTGGTGAAGGTACGAGAGTTCCCCCTTCTCCGGTAATGATCAGGTTTGAAGTTTCTTCTTGATCTTCTGCTGACTCGTCTGGAGGATCGAGAGAACCTCGAGGTGAACGTCCACCGGTAGCGCTCGTAGATCCTCCACCTCCTGCACGAGTTGTTGCTTGACTCGAGTGACTGAGTCCTGCAGAACCATCCGAAGAACCTGAGAAACGACTCATCGCCGAACTTTCCTCTTTCTTTTCCCAACTCGTTTGACCTGGAACTGAAGGGGCGGCCAAATGAGGGTGACCTCCTACAGTAGCCCGGGTCGAGCTCGCTACACTGTTCGTACTCATCCTCCTACCCATTCCTCCCGCCAGACCGTGAGCTCCCATGCTTTTCCTAATA
Organism: Sporobolomyces pararoseus; assembly: GCA_010758995.1. Taxonomy (NCBI): domain Eukaryota; kingdom Fungi; phylum Basidiomycota; class Microbotryomycetes; order Sporidiobolales; family Sporidiobolaceae; genus Sporobolomyces; species Sporobolomyces pararoseus. The sequence goes on along the minus strand of RSDY01000003.1, from coordinate 561,405 downwards.
CTCATTCTAACCTGTTTGCTCAGCTTCTTGTCTCCAGATCCTCTCAGACCGAGAGGGAAGAACTCTGTCAAATGAGTGGCGATGAGTTCTGAAGGAGGTCGTTGACCGAAAAAGTTTCGAAGTTTGCGAGCTGAGGAAGGAGCGAGGGAAGAAGCGACGCTCGCGGTGGGTGAACTCGATCGAGGGTGAGGTTCGGTAGTCGATCTTCGAGCTGGTGCAGACGGAGTGATCATGGAATCGTGAGAAGTTGGCGGAGACCTGCGAGAAGAAGTTCGTTGAGGGGGACTCGTGACATAAGATTGACTTCCTCCTTCTCCTCCTCCTGTACCTTCCTTTCCATTCGAGGTCGACCCTCCATCCTCTGACGACCTTCCATAGTAATCTTTTGCCCAGTCCGGTGCTTCGAGACCACTCATGACGCTGACCGTGCTAGCTCGATTCATCTTCCCACTGCTACTCGTCGAACTCCTACTCGATTTCTTCTTTTTCGGAGAGATGATGAGTGCACCATCTGCGTCGTACTCCTCTTGATCCCTGTACCCTTTCTCGTCGTCTGAATCGCTTCCTTCTCCGCTCGTCGAAGGACTCGCAGGTTCGAAACCCATTTTCGGGATTTCGATTCCAAGGTAGTTTGGACTCGTGGGTGAAGCGGTAGGACTCGTTCCAGTGTATCCAGAAGTTGTCGGAGTGAAAGAAAGGGCACCTCCAGGTCTAGAAGAGTCGGCTGAAGCGGCGTGAGAATCTCCGAACACCCATTGGAGTTTCCTGCCGCGTTTGTTCGGAGAGGGAGAAGAGGAGAAGGACGATGAAGAAGATTGAGATTGGAGAGGTGACGTAGGCTGATTCGTAACGAGGTTCGAGGGCGAGGTCGTAGAGATCAGTGGGAGAGGGGAAGAGGCGGCTGAAGCGGAAGAAGGTAGTTTGCGAACGAAGAGTCCTCGAGCTCGTTCTGGCGCTGAAGTGTTTTGACAGATCGAGTGAAGCTCGGCTTCTGACAAAAGGCGAGCTGTGTACATACCCAACGAAATTCAGTGACTTGAGCAAAGAGAGACGAGACATTTGCTGAGGAAAAAAACTCACCCATTCCGTGCTGATCAGGAGTCCAAATTCCCCAACCATCTAATTCGTCTTCTTTCCCTGTACTAGAAGATCCGTTGTTCGTCGTGGTCGAGAACTTTCTCACTACTCTACTTAAAACTTCTCTTCCATCTTTCGCATCCCCAACTGCCAGAACTCTCGTCGTTACTCCGTCTGCGCTCGTAAACTTGACAGCTTTCCTCATCACGTCCAGGTTCGATAACGGCGTCGAAGATACTGAACTGGCGATCACTCCAGAAGAAGAAACTAAACCTCCTGCAGTCGAAGGGCGAGCGAACGTCGATCTTCCGACGGTGTAACCTTGGTGAGAATCTGATTTCGTAGTCGCATGCGAACTCGAGGGGTGTTCGAGCGGCGAGGGTAAGAGCTGAGAGTGTGATTGCGCGTTGGCTGCGTAAGGGTGACCTGAATAGGAAGAGAGGGAAGCTTGAGCGGTAGACGGTCGAGCTCCGAGTGAAGATGAAGAAGCTTTGTGTCGAGTCGCGGCCGTCGAGTTCCCAGCTTGAGTCGCGGTCGAAGGTCGGAGTTGTGAGTTCGTATTCGGGTTCGAATTGATACTCGAAGAAGGAGCAGAGTTGTAACCTGGAATCTCTCCCAACCAATCTCGAGTCGATCCATTGGTTGAAGAGGAAGGAGGGGGAAGAGGTATTTTGGAATTCGGTGGAGGAAGGGAAGGAGGAGGTACTGATCGACTCGAAGTGGTTATTGCGGAGGAAGAAGCTGAAGAGTTTGTCGAAGGAGGAGTCGCTGACAATTGACCTGTTCGAGGACTCGTCGTTCTCGAAGGAGGTGAGACCGAGTTGTACTGTGCTTGCTGTAGCTGAACTGATACTAGAGGTGTGGTGACGTTCGACTGTGCGAGGTGAAGAGGAGGAGGGATTCGATTGCCAATGGAGATGTTGCGAGCTGAGTAAGAACCTGATCCTGGACGAGAGTCGACGAGAGAAGGGTTGAGGTTGCTCTGAATCGTCGAAGGGGGTAGATTGAGACTATTTGCTGATCCAGGAGGGGTTGAGAGGACCGAGGAAGGTGGAGACAAGGTGTGAACTAGGGGACTCGAAGGTCTCGATTGAGTAAAACGACTCAGTAACACGCTCGTTCGATTGTTTCCTCCTGGCCCTCCTCCTACCGCGGCTAGGTATTTACTCCGTAATGCCCTGACGGCTACACAGATCTTTACTCTGTCTCCGACACTCCTGACTCCCATTTCTTTCAACGCAGTTTGATCGACTTCCAACAAGACGTTCCCTCGGATGTCATTCTGGGCAAACACGTCGGCGTAGGTGCTAGAGAGGGTAGGTAGAGAGTGAGAGATCCAGGCTGCTACATGTTGATCTGACCAAGAAGGCAGAGTCGCGTAGTCTAATCCTGAAGCATCCGATTTCAGAGTCGGACTCGAGATCGTTCTAGACGATGTACCGGGTCGCAAATTGAGGTGGAAAGCGGTTCCATTGATCGAGAGAGGCTGCTGGTGAGGGAACGAAGGAGAAGAAGGGGAAGATTGAGCGGAAGAGCTGAATGAATGAGAGTGATTCGGGGGGAGGTGAGTAGCTAGACTGCTCATCTGACGTGTTCTTCTATCTGTGCATCGAGTAGTTGAGGCTGACGGAGGAGCAGAAAGGAGTAGAAATATGAGATGTGGAGACAAAGGCTAAAGAGCAAACTAAGACGTGACTTGCTAGTCGGAAATTCCTTTGCATAGAATTTCTCAAGCTCTATTCGTAAACCGTTGTCGACTGTTACTCTGCCAATGCTCTCAGCTTAGACTCGCGCGCGCGCGCAGAGCAACGTTCGATTTCTCAAAGCTTGATACCATGAATTTCTCGATTTTCAATTTCGCAAATCGACAACACTCGCTACTACCATCATCCACGTCTCTGTCCACCTGATTGCTCCATCTTCATCATCTGCCTCGAGCCTATTGTCACGCTTTGCTGAGCCTGCCGTCAAAACTTCCTCGACAAATGTTTGAGTTTCGCAAGGGTGTAAAAACCAAGTCGGTTGCCCCGTCACTGGGTGCTCCGAGTGCGAGATGAAGGGCGTCCTATCCAGCTGATCTTCGGTGATATCTACCGTATTGGGTTCCGTTTGCGCTTTCTCGAATCCAGTGAGCGGGTACGGAAGAATTTGATTCTGTCGTTGAAAAATTGTAGAAGACGCGATCTCTTTCAAGCTCAATGGCGATCCAGCTACCAGTCAGGGCGATCTCGAGAGCTATCAGCGACGGGGCCGAATGGTTTCAGAAGGAAGAACGAACTCACAGCGATCGAAAGCCTGAACCCAGAGTACAGGAACTTGGAAAGATGGACTCCAGCAGATCGATAAGTCGACTCGACAAGTCTCCACCTGAGCTTTGAGGTTCGTTTCGGTCGGAGGGAGAGCTGCATCGTCCTCCTCATCTTGAACGAGCTCGAAAGCGAGATCTTGTTGGCCAAGCGGATCGGAGAGAGGTTTCCTGAACGAGCGGGACAAGGATTCGCGTTCTAGGTAGCCTAGCGCTGGATAGTACTACGAGGGAGGGAAGATTCTTTCGATCAACGACGGTAGCGGGCGATGAAAGGGAAGAATTCTTTCGGCTCACCTTTGAACTCTGTTCAACAATCCATTTCCACTTTCCCTTCTCTTGAAGATGAACCGGTTCAGGATTTCCTTTCAATGCATCCGTCGCGTCGCGTTTCCATGATTCTCGTTTTGCAAGGTGTCGTGACGATGAAGTTGAGAGAGGTTGGGTGGGAGTAGAGGAAGAAAGAAGTTTGATCAAAGCAGTTTCGGCTTCTTGTTGAGTGAGAGGTCGAAGTTGAGTGGAAGCCAGAGTGGGAGTGGAGATAGTTCAACTACCGGGATCTGGCCAAACTTGAAAGCGAGAAAGAGGGGAAGTTTGTGCCCAACCTTTTTTTGTTCGGCTTTTCCACCGCGCCGAGGTTCCGATCCTCTCGGTTCCTTTCTTTTTCTCTCTCCTCTCCTCCTTCCTCTCCACTCTTAACAACTATACTCAAAAATGGTCATGGATACTACTCACCCCGTCGTCGCTTACATCGGTCAATCGTGAGTTTTCCCTCTCTTTCTCTCCTCTCCGGTTCATCCGATCCCCACTTTCTTACTCAACTTGCTGACTTTCATCCTCCTTCTGCGACCTCCGGCAGTGCATGGAACCTCGTAGGAGACAAGTTCTCGGACCGTGCCAATCAAACTCTCAAGACTCTTATCAAATTCGTCGAGGTGAGTCCGCCCCTAATTTCTAAATCAGTTCACCTTCATCTTCACCTTGCTCACTCTCTCTCCTTTCTCCAGGAAGAGTGTCTACCCGCCGAAGCTCTGTTCCACGCTCAAATCTCGACCGACCCTGCGAAGCGATGGAAATCTTACCCTGCCGTGATTGAAACCCTCAAAGCTCGTGCGAAGGAACTCGGACTTTGGAACATTTGGTTATCGAAGGATCACTACGCCGCTCAAGGTGGTTTCATGACCAACTTGGAGTACGCTGTTTGCGCCGAGATTATGGGAAGAGCAATTCGAGTCGCTCCCGAAGCTTGCAACGCTTCTGCTCCTGATACTGGAAACATGGGTGAGTTCTCCTTTCTTTCATCTCTGAGATGACTGTCGAGATCTTTCTCTGCTCGTTCCCACATGCTCGAGCGGGGAGGAATCAAAACTGTCTCGCTTTGAAGAGTTCAACTCAGAAACTGACTTCTTCTTGCGTTCAATTTGTTCTCTTTCCTGCAGAGGTTCTCGCTCGTTACGGCAATCCCGCCCAACAAGAGAAATGGCTCAAACCTCTCCTCGAAGGCAAGACTCGTTCTTCTTTCGCCATGACTGAGAAGGGTATCGCCAGTTCCGACGCCACCAACATTCGTACCTCGATCAAACTCGACCCCAAGACTGATGAGATTGTCATCAACGGTCACAAGTGGTGGATTTCTGGTGCTGGTGACCCTCGTAACGCTCTTCACCTCGTTCTCGGAAAATCGTAAGTTCCCTTTCGAATTACCTTTTTCGCAAAAACGTTTGAATAACGAGAATTTCCTTTGTTCCCGCTCTCAGTGACACCTCTGCTAGCAAGTACAACCAACAATCCATCGTCATTGTTCCCAGTAACGCTCCCGGTATCAAGCTCGTGCGACCTATGCAAGTCGTAAGTTTTGGCATCCTTCTCAGACTCCATTTTGGCATCCTTCTCAGACTCCATTTGAGCGGGGAAAGTAGTTGACCCGTCTATCGAATCTAGTTCGGATTCGACGACGCACCCGAGGGTCACTACGAAGTTATCTACGAGAATGTTCGTGTACCCAAGGAGAACTTGGTCTTGGGATGGGGCAAAGGATTCGAAATCATTCAAGGTCGTCTCGGTCCTGGACGTATTCACCACTGGTGAGCTTCTACTCTTCGACTTCTCGTCGTTCTCGTTCTCGAAGACTGTGACTGACTCTCTCAACTTCGAATGTTCAGCATGCGTTCTCTCGGACTCGCTTCCCGCGCTCTCGATCTCGCTTTGATCCGCGCTACCGATCCCAACAAGACCACCTTCGGCAAAGTCTTGTACCAACACGGAACCGTCGTCAAGGACCTTTCAGATTCTCGAATCGAGCTCGATCAAGCTAGGTTGTTGGTGCTCGGTGCCGCTATGATGATTGATCTTCATCCTCAACGAGCAAAGGGTGCTATGAAGGAGATTGGAATGTCCAAGGTTAGTCTCATTTGCTTGCCTTTGGTCTCCGGATCGGAACTGAAAAGCTAAATCTCCTTCTTCGTATGCGAAACAGATTATCGTCCCTAGCGTCGTCGGAAAGATCATCGACCGTTCTATGCAACTTCACGGTGCTGAAGGTATCTCTCGTGAGTGACAGACTGTTTTTTCCTTCGAGCCGTTTCGAAGAATCGTAGCTGACTTTCGACATTCTTCTTCTCAGAGGACACTCCTCTCGCCGCTATGTGGGCCGGAGTTCGTACTCTCCGCTACGCCGACGGACCCGATGAGACGCACATTGCCAACTTGGGTAAGATGGAGTTGAAGCGAGTTGACGAAGTCAGAGCTAGACACGAAAAGATGTTGAGGACGCAAGAATCTCTCATGAAGAGTCAAGGGATCAAGAGTCATCTCTAAGCACTCTGTAGTTCCGTATCTTTGGGTCTTGTTTTCGTTTAGTTTCTTTCTCAGGGTCTTACCTCATATGTGACACGCAATTCAGTTCAGCAGTACCTTTTCAAGTTCGCGAAGTTCAAGAGAGTTTTTCGAGCTCAAACGCAAATCTCAGCAGGATTCTCATATACAGAGCATGACGAACGTTCACCTTTGCCTACACAACAACCAGGAATACGTGGAACCTTCGATAGGAAGGAGTCTGAGAGCTCTTCTGTCGCTCACTTGATGCGAAACAACCTTTCTGCTTCTTTCATCAACGTCGACTTTCTCTACTCAAATGGCTACTTTATCAAGTGACCCTCCTATAGCAGACACACCTCCAGAGGGACTGCGTCGTCGTTCTGCTCCTTCTTCGACTAAACCTGACGTAACCGATTCCCTTCCTCCTTCTCCCTCTCTCGTTCCTACCACTCCTCCTGTCCGTCCAACTCTATCAAGAACCTCTACAGACTCGAATGGAACCTCGTCTTCTTCCTCCCGGTTCGAAATCAGCGAAGAAGATCCGTTTGCAGCTTTCAGTTTACTCGATGTCCTCAACGTGCTAGACGCTCATTGGGATCTGTGGACTCGACCACTGAGAAGGAAGAGTGTATCTTGGAAAAGTAAAGCGGATAAATTGTTGGATGACGCGAAACAGAAAGGAAGGGAATTCAAACTGCCGGCTCCGTTCAACGATTTCCCAGTAGTCGGTTCGAGGAATGCATCTGGAAGTGGAGGAACTAATACCCCTGCGGGAACGAGAGGCGAGTTTGCGGGGTTGAGTCAGAAAGAGAGGGAAAGGCTCGAGAGGAAATACAAAGAGGTTAGGGAGAGAATGAGAGGGAGTGTCGCCAAGCTAGTCGTCAAATGGGAAGAAGAGTGAGTCGAACTCTCACCTGAGGCTTTCAAGAGAAGGTTCGTGAAGGGGGTGTGACGCTGACAAATCTCCTATTGTGAAAAAATAGAAAAACTGTTCGTTTGCGAGATAAAGTAAGCTCAAACTGATCTTGCATCCAGTTCGATCCTGCGCGTGAGTACTAACACCTTTAATCTCGTAGATCTCCTTTCTCTGCGGTGTCATGAACGTACTCGTTTCAGCCCTACTGCTCGGATTCCAACCTACCTGGATCCCGAATTACTACGGAATCCAAATGCTCGCTTATACTCCTTACCGTATCTATACTTACAAACGTAAATCTTATCACTAGTGAGTAAAGGTTGATTATCTGTCATCTCTTACAACATCTGACACGAGCGACTGATCTCGGTTCTGTCCCTTTTTGACAGTTTCTTGTTCGACTTGTGTTACTTTGTCAATCTTCTCACTGTACTATACGTAAGATTCATCTCTCTTAAGGTCGTGTACCTGAATAGGAGGATGTGCTGACTGCGATTCTCGACGTACCTCAGCTCTTCGTTTTCCCTGGAAGTACTTTCCTTTTCCAAGCTTGTTACGGTTTAACCCTCGGTAGTCTCGGATCGTGAGTCTGAGTCTTCTTTCGATAACTTTCTCCAACCCAGCTCACCTTGATTACGAGTTCTGCAGAGCTATCGCAACTTGGCGCAACTCTCTCGTTTTCCACTCCCTCGACAAGGTCATCTCCCTCGCAATCCATATTTTCCCTCCCCTTGTGTTCACTGTCATTCGGTGAGATTCATCTCTCTTTCTCTCTCGCTGTCTTCTGAAAGCTGTTGAGGACTGACACGCCGGTTTTTCTCGTTCCCAGTCACTACTATCCGAAAGAAGAAGCGCTTCGTCGGTATCCAGCAATGAGAGAACTACCTCATTTGAATTCTTGGAACGCGATGCTGATCTCGATGTCAGTGTGTGAGTGTCTCATGTCTCCTTCCTGCGTTAGATGACGTTCGAAAAGCTGACTGTCGATTCCCGTACCTCACGCAGACGCGTTCTGGCAAATCGCGTATTACCACTTTGTGATTCAACTTCGAGCGAACAAGATCAAAGAGGGTCGAGCTACGAGTTTCACCTACATGGTGAACGACAAGAAGAGGCTGATCGGGAAAATCGCTGCAAAAGTTCCCGAGGGTTACAAGGAATCCGCTTTCATGGTGAGGTTTTCCTCAGCTCGTGTCACGTTCACCTACAGAGAGTACTGACGAGTTTGAGCGAGGTAATTTAGGGAGGTCAAGCTATCTACACAATCGTTACTCTCTTACCTCCAGTTCTCGTTCTCTACGATTCCAAGTTCTGGTCAGACGTCTACCTTTTGTTCTTGTTTGCTGTCAGTGTCTGGAACGGCGCTTCATTCTATAGTGAGTCAAAATCTGCATGCTCGATCAGTCATTCGCTAATTACAACTCTTTCGTATTTTTCTCTCTGCTGCAGTGGAGGTGTTCTCTCGTCGGTTCGAAAAGGTGAGCTTCTGGTTCTTCGCTGCACTGTATATTGTCAACTGAGGCTAACTGTTCGATTCTCCCATCGGTATGCAGGAACTACTCGCCCTTCGCAAAGAATTCGAACAACAACAAGCACTACTCGCTCGTTACTCTATGAATCCACCTCCACTCACTCCAGCTCACTCCCTCGCTCCAACTACCGATCCGTTTGCTACTGCAGAACCATCTCCCGAAGGAAGTTCAGGTGACTCTCGATTGTACGATTCGCCAATGCAGAAAGCTACCGAGGTCAAGTTTGAGGATGAAGTCGAGGCCAAAAGAAATGGTTCAGAGGCAGACGCGGATGTCCCACCGCTCGAAGCTGAGGGAAACAAGCCGACGACTGCGAGCTAGAAAGAGGGAAGAACGGAGCAGCAGTGCAAGGAAACCGAAAGAGAAGGCCCGTGCACAATCCAAAGCTGAGAGTGTGTCACTTGTCTCGAAACCTGTCGACGATTATGTGTAGAATACTGAGCTTATTCAATACTTACATCTCCCAGTATATTGCTTTCGAAACTTTTCTGGAGAAATCTTATCGTACAACGTCTCTCGTCTCTTCCAAATTTTGTCCCGATTGCGAGCCTTCTCCGCAACGAATCTGATACTGTGCCGGAACCACAGCGGACTCTCAAAAGTCCCCACCAGCTCGTCGTATGCAGTGTTGTCGATCGATCTTCGCCTCCAAGCGAAAAGCTTACGTCGTAAGGTGAGAACCTTCTTACGATTCGCAATCGAACTGAATTTCATTCGGATCGACTCGCTTAATTGCCTTGTGATCTACAGATATTTGTACTGTATTGTACACGTGTAAGGCGGTTGAAGAGATGAAGCGTGGACTAGTATGGAAAGCGAATGACTGCGAGCCTCGATCGAAGACGGCTTCCTGCTCGACGACATCACGAGGCAGGGGAATACGTCGTCTCTAATACGTCGACCTTCACACCTTCAGCATCGAACGCATCGCTTGGCGAGCAGCAGAACGACTATAAAATCTCTGCTTATTTAGCTTGCATCTTTCTCTTCTCTCTCCATCACTCTACTACATTCTAAACACTACACACTATGGTGAGCTTAACCTTTCTTAAGGCTAGTCTCTATCCATACTGACTCAATATAACTATCTCGCCTTCCAGTCTGAATCGAAAACTTTCTCCAACGATCACGAATTCGCCTCCGAACAAGGAAAGAAGGGCGGAGCTACTCAACCTGATGAGGTCTACAAGGTAAGACTTTAATCCACACACTCTCGACCACTCGTCGTCGTCGTATCCCGCTCTAGTTGAGCTTAAATTAATTTTTTCGGTTTTTTTCTTCTTTCTCTTCCTTTCGCTCCTCTTCCCTCTCTCGTGTAGCCTTCTGAACATGATGGACTCAAGAAGAACGGTGAACCTGACAAGAGGATGAGTAGCGAACATGGCTTCGGCGGAGATCGCGAGAAGGCCTCGGAGGAAGGAAAAAAGGGAGGAAAGTCTTCAGGCGGTGATAACGACGAGGAGTAAAGATTTTTGAGCTAGTCCTTCCATACAGTACCCTGTACAAACTATTCTATATTGTAGTTAGTCATTTTATATTGTCGAAGTATCGAAATCAAGTTTGAAGTACCTTATTACCATTCTCACCTTGATGAGAGCGTACAACGTGCGTTCTGTTCGTTGATCCTCCCTGCAGACAGAGTGTAAGGTAGCGAGTGAGAGAAGGGCTTGAAACCGCTTGAAAGGGTTTCTGCACGGTCCTAAAAACCGGCCTGCAAGCCGCATCGATCGAAAGACCCATCTAGCGAGCGACCAGCGATCAACGAGCAACGGGTAAACCTAACAGAGTGTGTTCGAAAGCTGAGGTGATCATGAGTGAACCGGAGGGCGACCAGGAGGTGAAAAGGAGTAAAGTTGTTTCAGGAGGTCCCTTTCGAGCTTTGTGCCTCAATTTAGCTTAGCTTCCAACACTACAGACGATTACGAGGTACCGTCTCGAAGAGACGTTCGAGTAAGAGAAGAATACGCACCGCGTGAACGATAATTCTTCAGTTTTCCTTTTCACCTCTCTTCTCTTCTCTTTCCTCTCCGCTACACACGCCCGACCCTCCTCACCTATTATCTCCTAATCGATTCCTGCTACCTCACGCTCTGCAACACGCCATGCACTGTCGCTCCCTCATCACCCCGCTCCTCCTCGTCGCTGCTGTCAAAGCGTGAGTTTTCCCTAACCTCGAAGATTGGTCGAGAGACTGAGTACTTACAACCCGTCCTCTCATGAGACATCCCGTGAAACAGTCAAGACATCAACAGTCAAGACATCAACAGTCAAGCATCCAGTGCTGTAGGATCAGGAATCGTTGCGGGAGAATCAGCAGTCGACTCGATCGTTAACGAAGCCACCTCGAACATTGCAGATTTAGCAACCGGAGTTGCCACGACTTTCCTCAGCGTTCAAGACGGAGCAACCCAAACCCTCGTCTCAGTCTTCAGTGATGCGACTTCGTACCTCGCCTCTCAAGGAGGAGTTGCGACTCAATGGGCAGGTTCAGTCTTCAATGCTGCCAGGCCTGAAGCTTCATCCTACGCCGAGGCTATCGAATCTGGAGCTCGATCGATCCAGAGCGTAGCGAATAGCAAGATCGCTGGACTGACGGAAGGTATTGCTGGAGGAGGAGAAACTGCGACGAGCGCTTTAGCTGGAGCTGGACAGACTGCTACTTCGGCCTTGGGTTCAGTTGGACAGGAAGCTACATCTGCGATCGGTGGAGCAGTAGGGAAGGCGACAGGAGCTGTTGGAGGTGCAGCAGACGGTGAGTTCGAACCTTCATCCAATTTCGTTGAAGACAAACGAAAACTGACCGTGTGTCGATTCGATCAGCCATCGGTAACGCGTTCAGCGGAGCTCCTGGTACTTTCACACTCTCTGCCGGAGTTATCTCTGTATCAATCCTCCTTGGTTCCCTTGCTGTTTTAGCGTGAAAAGACTTGGAAATCGTTGGATCTGTCGACTTTCGTTCTGATATCTGTGGTTGATTCGCCCCTACTTGGCTATTCTTGATATCCCTACCTAAATATCTCTCTTGCACTGCGGGTTGACGTTCCAGTAGTCCTCCTGTCCTTTGAGGTCGAATCAGAGCCGGAGAGCTGCGAGAGAGAAGAGAAGGGGAGGGGAAGTCCAGCCGATGACGGCCCAGTCCCAAATAGCTTCAGACCATGGCTCTACGATCACGGAAGCAACCTTCGAGTGTAGCGAGACTGCATCAGGAGGAAGAAACTAAAATCAGTCAACTCTCGCACCTTCTCTTCACTTCACAACTTTCTTGCCGCAAAAACCGCGCAGGAAGCTTGAGATAGCCTCAAGAGTACTATGGGAAAGAAAAGGAAGCTCACAGCGATCGAAGAGAAGACTCTGGTGCGTTTCATCTCCACCTCATCTTCTTCGGGGCCTCTTGTTCAATTCTTCTTCACGGAAGAACTTGAGGGAAGTATGAAGGCTCTCAGAGGATATCAGTAGACTGACAGGACAGTGGTTTGACCTTATCAGGGCAACGAAGCTTATCATGCTGGAGACTATAATCTCGCTCTCGAACGCTACACGAAAGCTATCGAAAAGGGACTCAAGGATGCAAAGTCGGAGAGAGCTTTGTTCCACCTCAATAGAGCACAGGCACTCATCAAACTTGAGAAGTACGTGCTTTGAAACTTGCTTTTCCCTTCTTTGCTTCGACGATAGGTAAGCAGAGCCGATACAACCCTTAATCGTCTCGTCCTAGATGGGAAGCAGCTGAAACAGATTGTACTACTGCAATATCCCTCACTGGAGAAGCGACGAAGAGTAAAGCATACGGAAGAAGAGCGATCGCGAGGAAAGAACTTGGAACTCGAGTCAAGCTCAGAGCTGCTATCGATGGTAAGCCGTACACTGATCTCATACGATGGATACTAGGCCATACTGAGACTCGACTGCCGTGGTAGATCTTCGAAAGTGGCACGTCCTCATCTTGAAAGAAGAACCTCGAGACAAAGTAAAAAACTCAACCCATCTGCAAACAGAGATTGAAGCTATAGAGAAGAAGGTTAGTCCGTGACTCTGGGTATCTGCAAAACGCCATGGCTGACGAGATGCATGTTTGGAACAGCTCCGAGAAGAAACAGCATCAGCTTCTACCCCTTCGAAATCTCGATCGAACGACATACCCTCGACCTCTTCAGCCCCTGTCCCCGAGTTTCCTCCTCTCAGCGACCTCTCAGACGCTCTACCTCTCGCTTCTCAGACGTCGACAATTGAAGAGAAACTCGCTACGATTCGTTCTTCTTCTCAGCAACTCTCGCGACTTTGGGCCTCGAAGAAAGGAGAGATGGTGACAGCATGGATGGATCTTGTAGTCAGGGATATACGTAGAGCGAGATGTAGACAGGCTGTAGATGGACTGATGGAGATGGGAAGTCTGAGAGATTATCCAGAGGTATGTTTGGGAAAGTGTTCATCGTTTCTTCCCTTCTAAGCTGATCTTCCCTTTTCATTGTGTCAGCTTCGATCGAATCATCTTGCGGAGGGAAACAACATTCTCGATCTCGTCTCGGCTCGAGCTCTTCGGGATCCAGCAACTTTCGCTCATCAACTAGATGCGATTCGAGCGAGAACTATCGTCGCGGCTCGACAACCTCCTCCTCCTGCTGAAGTACTTTTCGGAATCGTACCTCGACCTCCTGAAGAACCAGTCAAAGCTTACATGAACATTCTCGACGATGGGGACGACCTTTACGGCCAGGTCATTCAAGTCGATTTAAATTCACCCGAGTCACGATCTACTTGCGATCGATTGCTGGACATCGGAGAAGCGGTCAAGGCAGAAGTGGGAGAAGTGATGATCGAGAGGCAACGAGTTCTCTACGTGGGAGCGCTTCGAGCAGCGAGAGTTCTCTTGGATCTCGCGGGAGATGATCCAGAGGTAGATGAGGAGGTCGTCGCAGAGTACGAAGAACAGATCAAGAGTCGAGAATACGCTGGAAGAGAAGACTACAGCTTGGATCGAGTAGAGGAGATTGTTAGGTCTTCGATGGCTTATTCTGAAGATTACTACGAGTTTCTTCGCACCGATGGAGAATGTGAGCTCGTTCTCTCTCTCTTCCTCTCCGAGCCGAGCTAATCTATTTCGAGTAACAGTCGTTTCTGAGCAAATCCTCGATCGAATCCCGACTACCGTCAAGCCCGGAAGTGCCGTCTTCATGATGCTCGCGAAAGAAGAAACGATCGTTCTCATCCTCAACGCTTTCGCTCGGCAATCGATCTGGAACGAATGCCTTGCAGTCATCTCCGAACTTCGCAAACACGATCCTCGCTGTGGTACTACGGTTTCAGTTCCCCTCTCTGACGACTACATTCGAAAGATTGGCTTGTTGGCGAAACTTGTCGAAGGTAAGCAAACCTTGCTCTCTCGGTTCTCGGTCCGAGTAAAAAACTCACGCTCTTCATTGTATAGCTTTCATCGGCCTCGCTTTCAAGGAGCTCAGTCAAGCTATAGAAAAGTGTTTCGCTGAAGAGTTCAAAAAGATGGGAAATCGTGAAGACGACAGCTTGTGGTCTGCGATGCAGGCTGCTGTGAGTGGCTCTTTATCTTTGCTCTTCGAGTATGACAGCTCAATCGATTGATTGTACTGAGTAGGCCGAATTCTATGGATTCTCACCTCGTCGAAGCCAACAAGCTGTTGACCCTCTCGCCAAGATGTTCAAAGCTCTCACCAAACTTGATCCCGCCTCAAATCGGAAGTCAACCTTCGAGATCGTAGCTTGCTTGAACGAGTGAGCTTTCTCCGACAAACAGAATGATCGTCACAAGCTGATGCGAACCCTCTTCTGAACAGGTTGAAAGACTTGTTCGATCAAAAACCTGATCAGAAGACTCGACTCTCGAGAAGACTTGTCGATGGTCTCGTGAGTTGATCTAACTTGCTTCTTCTGAAGAGAGCTGATCTTTCTCGCCGATTTGTGCAGGGAGAGTATCAAGACGCTATCGAGCTTCGTGAAACGATTCTCGATGCTCACCGACCATGGTTCAACACCAGTCTTGCCGAGTAAGTTCACATTGTACGCTTCTATACTACTGAGGAGGAACTGACACATTCCGCTCGAACAGCCGATCAACTTTCCTCGCCAACCTCAATCCGCTCTGGACTTCTCTCGAACGGTAAGCTAAATTCTTCACTGGAAATTGGACCTCTCGCTGATTTCGATTCGACGTTGTAGTGCATGGTTGCGCTCAGCAAGTGATCAATCGTTACTTCGAAACGTTCTCGACACGAGCAGTCGTTCTTCCCTCGATGCGGTTTGGACAGCTTTCGATCGACAGTGCATCAAAGATTGCAAGTATACTCCTGATCGACTGTTCAGTCGACTGGCTACGATCGATGGAACGACTCCGAGGGAGCAAGAAGAATCAAGTGAAGAATCAGATTCCGAGGACTCTGACGAAGAAGGATCGGATGAAGATGACGGTCCTCCTCCTTTGATCTCTGGAAGTGACGACGAGATCCCTCCTCTCGATCAAGACTCGGACCAAGAAGATGGACCTCCACCACTACTACAAGAGTCTTCCGATGAAGAAGGAGAGAAAACTTCGTATCGTACTCGCAGACCAGCTCCAGCTCGAAAAGCTCCCTCCGCTCGTCGCCCCGTCGCAGCTCGACCTACTCAACCCGGTCCTTCTTCAGGTCTCGCACCGTCGAAACGAACTCAGACACCAATCGATCAATCCGCCGTCACCGACCCAGCTTTGTTCGGAACTCGAGATGGAAAGAGGGAAACTTTCGACGAAGAAGAAGAGGAAGAACCGAAGAAAAGAGAAAAGGTGAAGACTAGGAAGGGTCCATCTGGAGCTGTCGAAGAAGATGGAGAAACGAGTGATGCGACTGTTCGAGGGACTTCGAGTTCGGAATGGGAGACAACAGAATCAGAAAGTGAAAGAGAGGGATTACCGGCTGACTTCAAGTTCAAGGTCTCGAGGCGAGTCTACGAGACGTTTGAACTGATTCTTGGTGGAGATGGAGTAGTCAGAACCGAGGTAGCTTGGATCGATTTCAGATTTGCGATGCAGTCTATCGGCTTTCAATCTATGAAAGGTGCTGGATCAACCTGGAAGTTCCGTCCTCCCCTCAGGTTCCGTCGACTGGGTACCATGTAAGCTGTCAACTTTCGTTCTTTCCAGCGTTGTTCCAATCGGACGAAGCTGATCGTTCTCGTTTTCTCGCTTCACGAACAGGGTTATCCACGAACCTCATCCTGCTTCAGCTCTTCGTATCTTCCAGGTCCACAAGATCGAGTATGCCCTATCACACCCCTCTCATGACCACGGCGCAAGCTGATTTAGTCTCTCGAGCGATTTTGACAGAGCTCGACTTCAACGTCGCTACAAGATGCACATTAATATGTTCACAGTCAACAACAGCCAACGCCGAGAGGCTGCTACTGTCACTCACTGAAGAAGGTGGTTCGGAAGGATTTGTTTTTGACTATTTGTTGTGTAGCTAACTAAAGTATCGCTTTTTTTTGTCTCGTTCTCTGTTCTTTCGCAATCGTTTTACCTTTCCGCTATCGCGACAAGAGGAGATCGTCTACAAAGAGAGATGATTCTATTATGGATATGAGCAAAAAAATGAGATCTAGGATACACCAAGAAGATTTTAACACACTCCCTCTATCGTCACTCGCTAACCCAGTCGTCTACCTCTGAAAGATCTGAATCTTCATCGTACCATCCACCTTCATCGTCCTCATCCAAATCACTAGGGTTCATATCATCTTCGTCCTCGTCTTCATCGTCGCTGTCAGGCTCTAAAAGTTCCACCGTAATTCCTTTCGCATGACAGAAAACTTCCAAACTTTCGAACTGAGCTTCACTCAGTGCAGCATCGTCTGCGATTTCCACCTTTTTCAAACTCTCTTGATGTAAAGTAATGAAATCTTCTACGTCTTTGTAAGCGAACAAAGGGCAGAACCCTAAACTGAATTCTACCAATTTACAATTGACGAAAGATTCTAAAAATTTAGCTTCGTGAGGAGTCGAGAGTACCAAAGTTCGAAGTTTTGGAAGGTCGAAAGGTCTTCCCAAGTATTTCTTTGTCGTTTCTGGATGGTTAGCGTGAGGAGTTGAGTCGATGTCTAATACTTCTAGAGTCGAAGAGAATCGATGAATCAAGTTGAAAAAGGATTCGAAAGATAAATCTTGACATTCTACTAGAGCTAAACATTTCAGTGCTGGGTAAGGGTTCGTTCTGATTCCTTCTTCCGCTTCCTCGTCCTTCTTCTCGAAATCTAGAACGAGTTTGACGAATTCGTCATTGATGAGATAACCTGATGCTACATCTAAAGTTTCTAGTTTGTCTAAACCGAGTAACGCCTTGTGAAGTCGTTTCCTTTCTTCCGGTTCTTTGAACGCGCAATAAATCTCTAAATCCAATCTCAACAGTTTCGGACAATTCTCCAACAATTGAGCGACGTCCCCTTCTGAAGAGACTCCGTCATCGTTAACGAGAATCGTGAGATCGTTCAAGGTAGAACGGAGGTGAGTTTGAATCGACTCGAGGGCGTGATCGGTTCGGTAAACTTCGAGGTCATTGATGATGGTAGGATCGTCATCGTAAGCGTCTTCTGGTATAGGATGCTTTTGAAAGGCCTGAAGAGATCTCGAGAGGCAGTTAGAAACCGGACTCGAAGGAAGAGGTGTAGAATCTGGTGAGAGAGGGAAGAAAGACTCACCTCGCAATCGACTTGTTCGATATTAGGACACATTTCTATCACTTTACCAATCAACAAACTCCTAGCTCTTCGTTTCCTCGTCTCGTTCGAGAGGGTTCCAGCCGAAACTTGACAAACTTTTTCGATTTCTTCCACGAGAGTCTGACCTGCCCAAGAATTTTCATCTTGTAGGAGATCGTCCCAGGGAGGGATGAAGGGATCTGATTGACCGAACGCGAGAGATTTGACGTGTTGAGCGTGTCGGGAGAGGATATCTCTAACGAGGACTAGGATCGATTCGACTGAAGTTTCTTCCAAATTGATTTCCTAAAGTCGAGGTAGTAGCGTATCAGTCTTTGTTCCACGAAGGAGAAAGGGAATAGCTGGAGAGACTCACATGCCAGATCCAAGGGAAAGCTAGTTCTGCAAACTCCCGGTTGACCAAAGATAGATTGTGTAAACTCGCGAGATCACTCGCATTGACCTCTTGCAGAATGTTGTAAGTCTTTACCAACTCTCCCATACTAGGGATTTTACCTCCTCGTTGTGATCCTCCTCCTTCTGATCCAATTTCCACATCTTCGTCTACCCAACCATCTTCATCTGGAGTTTTCTCCCCTTTGCTAACCACTTTCTTCTCCTCCTCCATCTCGTCCTCGTCCATTTCTTGGCGCTGTTCGATAATCCTTTGCTCGAGATTAGCTCCCTGGTAAGCTTCCATACCACTAGCCATTGCGACTAGAGGAGTCAAACAAGTTTGTAATACTTTTGGTCCATAAAGGTCTGACATGTGTTGTAACCACGGATCTGATTGAGAAGGGTCCCTCGGTTCTTGTGTCATCAAACTGTAGTACAGTTCTTGTACTATTTGTGCTTTCAGTTCGGGAGGTAAACGGTTGAGAGATGCTGACATCGCTGGTTGTTGTTGTCGAGATTGAGGGATTGAAGTGTTGGAAAGATTTGTTGGTTCCAGATCCATGTGAGTCGATGACCAAGTGATCTTGTGAATGAAGCTAATCGGTAGTGGGAGTGAGGCAAGAACGAGTGCGATTCCGATGAGAGAAGTTGCAGAAAAATACTGAGACACTCTCTCTCGAGCTCGTCCGTCATACTTGGTGTTTGAACAGTAGGATGTGATATATTCTGAAAAGTGTATCAAGAGCTACAAGAACTCTCAGAGCGAGAGATTGAAAGTTGTTGTTTTTCCGAGAGGACTTCACTCAACTTTCCTTCTCTCCCTTCTCCAGTCACTCTATCGACCTTCCACTCGTTCTTCACCACTCAGTCAATACTCCTGAATATGTCTGCACCTTCGTTCCAAGTCACTACTGCCTCTCCCGCTTCAGGTCAATCGATTCAACCGATGCACGACGCCCAATCAGCAGCTGATCAACCTCAAGGTACCGGTTCCCAATTGGAACAAGGTCATGCCCCTATGCACTTGGGTGCCAAAGGTTTCCTCATGAAGAAGATGGCCGCGTCAGGGTCAGTCTTTCGCTCTCTTCATTCTTTCAGGAGAATCTCATTTAAGGCTGACCAAACCAAAACACATTCATTCAACTCTCTCTCGACAAACCTTCGGTACTTTACTCTTATACGACACACCTATTATACTCTGGAAATAATTGCCAAACCTCTCTCCAATCCTTCGATTCAATCGCTCTCGGTCATTTCTCGAATTTCACTTTCATTCAACATTTTCCCACCAACCTTTTCTCATTCAACCTCTCTTTCTCCTCTGACAACCACTCACTCACGAACCACCCCTGCCTGAAATTGAATGGTGCCTTGTACTCCTCCTTCTTCGACCGAATCAATTTCTCGTTCTCGCTCATCACTCAACAGTCAATCCTCTTTCCACTCTCCTACCGATACCATGGTCTCCCCCTGCACGAAAAAGTTAGTTCAATCCAAACAACGACACTACACAAAGTGAGTCACGAGATCCCCCCCCTTTACTCCCTCTCGTTTATATTCTCACTGACCTGTTTTTTCCTCTCTAGGGGCAAACCTTTATCCCTTTCTTCTTCTTTCCAATCTTCTCAACAGCAAGGATCGAAACCCAAGTCTAGTCTCGGTCAATCTTCTTCCCTGTCAGGTTCGAACGAGAACGATGCACCTTTCTAAAAATTGGAGAATCCCATTCAAGTTCTGAGCTTACTGTACAGCTCAACTTGGCTAGCCCCCATTACCGAACCTCGCACATTTTTGCCTTGTACATTATTTTCTCATCCTCTCCTCGGTTCTCATTCGGATTAGCGCCCTCCCTCTTTCACTTTCCTTTTTTTTAAATTCTTTTTCGCGGCAGCTCTTCTTGTTTTCTTCTTTTCCAACCAATCTTGCCCCCTTATTGTTCATCAGTTGTCGTTCAATCAATAACAACTCTCTTCATGTGCCAACGATCGAGTCACCGACAAGGGAGGAACGTTGCGAATAATTTTCGGCAAAAAGAATACGGCTTGCTCGCAGTTTGCTGTGGCCTTGACGGTCGGCGCGGCGAAGCTTATGTAACGTCGAAAAGAACTATGTATGTCTCCGTCTCCCGCATGTGTTCTTCCGAGGTGTACAGGAAACGGAGTTGCGGAAATTTCAGCTCCGCCGACTCGTGCGAAAAAATCCTCGAAGGGCCCGAGGTTTGAGGGTTTGTTCCACTTCTCTCTCTTCCCTTTCTCCCTCATAATTCTCCAGCAAGAAATATCAGATGGTAATACCTTCTACCTCTTCTAGCTCCTCCCGGAGTAGCTAACTGCCTAGCTGACTCATCCCCCTTGATCGGAACTTCTCCTCCACTGCATGGCAGTCTGCTACAGATTCTCAACAACTCGTTCTAGCACGTTCAATCGGTACAATCGGACTTGGTACAGCTACTGGATTGTTACTATCTATCGTAAGTCATTAGGTCTCTGTAGCATTCCCTGTGCGCGTTTGAAGATGTTGATGAGTCTTACCCCACTTGACCTTTTCAACCTTCCCCCTACTAGCCTCTATGGATCCTCCCTTCTCACGAGAGATCTAAGGTCACTTCGAAAGATAGACTCGTAAGTTCACGACAGCTTTCGCTCTCAGAACCCGCCGTGATCCGAATAGAATTCACATACATACAATTTCATGAATTCGTTTGATAGCATCTCTGGTCTCAAGTTTATGATCTCGGTAAATCAACAGCTTTGACCTTGTTCCCCCTATGTACTCTATTGTTTGCTGGTTCTGCTTGGAGAGCCGAAACTCCAGAACTTTATTTACCTAGTAATTTCATCGCGAGGAATCGAAAAGTGAGTTGTTTTTTTTGTCTCTCTATCTGGCTTTCAACCGAGTATAACTGATGAGGATTGATTGGTTCAGATCGTCCTGAGTTTGTGCTCTTCGTTATCGGTTTCGGTTATTGGATTCACTGTAGCGTTTTTGATGCCTGGGATCAAACGATTGAAGGGAGCTGAAAATGATTACAACGCTGGTCGGTTTTCTTCCTACGTTCTGATCCGAGGTGTTTAGAGATACTGAAATTTCTTGAGAGGGTGGTACAAACAGGTCAGAAACCTTCATTCTCGACAGATGAGGTAAGTTACATCTTTCGCAAGTCAAACTGGAACTGCACTGACTCTTCGCTTCGTTGGCCCTCGATTCATGAACATGTAGGAGATCAAAAAGTGGGGTCGACTGCACCTCGTCCGGTTGGCATTCGCTGCGACTGGATTCGTTTTGGCAGTAGCTGAGCTCGCGAGTTCCTGAGTAGAATTCAACTTTTTACTACGGATACTGCTTTCATCCCCTTCTCTCTCTGGTGTACTTGGTAGGTAATAGTCAAGGTAAATCATGTCTGTAACCATTTGAACCACTCGAACGACTTGAACTACTGGAACCGTTACCTCTCATTGCGACTAACCCAGTCGATCTCATCCCTTTGACCAATTCCTTCTCGTCGTCGTACCCACATTGATACCCATTACCATTCGAGTGGGAAGAATACCCATTACTACTGCTGCCGCCGTTCAAAATTTTCTCATCTCTCTTCCGATTCGTTCGAACTCTCTCCGGAGTCAATTTAAACTCGTAATGCCTGTAAGGTCCATCGTTCCCGTCTTTACCAGTTTTCCAAACTTTTTCTAATTTCCAACCTGCTTTCAAAGCGAGAGCTTCGTATTGAGGTTGAGTACGTTCGAGTGCGTTGACCGCTACCATCATTTGTAAATCCATGAAATAAGGAAGTAGAGAAGGTACCGGGAAAGGATTCGGACTACAGAGGAAGTTGTAACTCTGTTCGACTACTATCAGGGACGATTGAGAAGATGCAGCCTCGGCGATTCTTTCCAAAATTCGAACGGCATCTGAAAAGAAAGGAAAAAAGAAATGTAAATTAGCGACAAGGGAGTTCCAACTGAGCAACAGAAGAAGACGAACCGTGATCCGCCCAATCGTGTACTATAGCTCTCAAGATATACACATCTGCTCTCCGTACTGGTTGTTCTTCGAAAAAGTCATAATCCATTAAAGTTACTCTTCCCGATTCGATATCTCTCGGAGCTGAAGCTTTCCAAAACTGTTGTCCAACAAGCCTTCGATCAGCATCTAGCAACTGCACAAACTGCAAGAGAAAGGGACGTACAGGTTTCGCTTCTCTAATTACGTCTGGTAAATCTTGAACGACGACTCGCACTTGAGGATAAGTTTCCGAGATTGTCAAAGAGACTTGACCGATTCCTGCACCTACATCTACCACTACTGCTTGATCTCTCAATTTTGAGAAAGGGAATCCATACAGGATACTGTCTTCTCCTCCACTGAACGCCGTTCCAGCGAATTTCACTGCCGAGCTGAACCTCGCGAGAAAGTGAGCGTTCCGTTTTTTTGAAAAATGTTCAAAGATTGTGATACCGTTTCCGAAAGCCATACCGAAAGGTGCTGCGCGAATGTCGTAAGAGAAGGAAGTGGCGGGAGATAGAACGGTTTCCGAGAGATAGGCGGAAGCTTTGAAACATTCGTCGGCGGTGTGAGCGAGGAGCGCGGCGAAGCCAGACGTGTCGACATAAGCCAGATCAGGATAGCTAAAAATAGTGAGAGGGAAAGTCGAGTCAGCGTCGAACAGGAGCGAGAGAAATGAAAATGACCACGAGATTCTCACGCTTTGAGCTCTGCAACGGATTTTCCCGTATCGAGGGCGCTCGAGCATCGATTCCTCGCAAAAGTGTCGAGTCCTACTTCTCGAAAGATATGTCGAGCAGCCAACAGTCGAAGAACTCGAGCTGTCCTCCGAAAGGATATTCAGCATTTTCTTCTCTGACGTTCCAACGATAGAACGATGGAAAGGCATCACTAACCTAGCTTCTCTGGACAGATTGAACTACTCTTCGCAATGACCTTGACATGCAACGCTGATTTCCCTTGCTCTGCTGCTTCCCTCAAAGTCTCTTCTACCCTCGCATCAATCGCTACTCGAAGACAACTCGGAATATGAAACTGTGTTGAGCATGACAAGACGCTATCAGCTCATGAAAGGTAGAGTAAAGTCAGTACGAGGTAAAGACTCACCAGGAAAGCTTGATTGAGAGTATAGGTGGGTCCTCCTAGCAACGCCTGAATTTGTTCACAGAGAGCTATAATCTTTGGTAGCTCTGGTCGTGGAGGTGGGAAATATCCAGAAGGATCCGATGCAGAGGGTAGTTCAATCTCTGCGTCGACCAGAGAATCTACGAGATCATTAAACTTTGCTCGGAGAAATAGAAGTTCCTTGATGCCGGTTGAGCGTTGATAAGTCATTCACCTCTTGCTGGTCGTTGATAGGTTGTTGCCGCTCGAACAGTGTGAGAAAGGCTGAGCTGGTTGAAGAATGGCGGGGCAGGGGATGAGATAAAGATCTTGAAGGGATGAGGAGTTACTTCTCACCAATCGAGAACTCACAAGTTCGAAATCTGCACGCTGACAGTTGATCCGGGAGTGACGGCTTCTTAGTTACGAGTTACGTACCTCGACTTTTTCCTGCCAGTTGTAAGAAAAGATAGACATTCGGAGAAGGTCGAGACTTGCCGAGAGTGGTGCTCAAACTGCCTCGTAAGGAGAGTTTGCCAGGTTCGCTCGCGTGGTCTCAACTGTTTCATGGAGCGATCCCGACACGATCAGTAAATCATCGTGAGAGCAAGTCGAAGGCGAAGTCTTGGGGACGGAGTAGATTTTGTGAATCGAGTTGACTAGGGAAAGCTTGAATGTGAGAGAGAGAAAGAGACGTACTGTAGCGTTTCTCAAGCACTGTTGCTGAAGGGGGCGAAGTTAGCAGGATCGGAGAGTTGTCAAAGAGCTGTCTATAGCGAATATTGAAGCAGCCTGACGATGCAAGCTCAGGACCTCGCTGAAAGTGCTGAAATTCTGCGACCGGCATCCGGTCGCGTAGCTCTATTACAGTCAGACCTGTCGACAGACTCAGAGTCTCAAACCTATACTATCGAGATGCATCCACAGTGAAAGAGAATGAAGCGGAAAAGAGCTGTGAAGAGAAGGAATTGAAACGAAGTTCGCAAAAGAGAAGAGAAGAATCTTTGTGGTCAATAATACTTCTCATTGGGCATGCAGGCGATTGGACTTACTCTTCTGACTCAGATATAAAAAGTCATGAATACTGAAGCGAGAGGTGGCACTCGTTCTATAATGGTCGAATGGTCGAGAAGTCGAAGGGAAGAAGGTTTCGGTTTGAGAACGAAGTTTGCCAGCGATTCCTATCCGAGCATCTGAGGAATACAGAGGATGAAGCTGCCCCCACTGTACAAGCTTTGATCGGATCTCGAGACTAGAGGGTCGCAGGAGAAGAGGAACGAGTTGAAGTCGGTATTGGGGTAAGAGAGAAAATCATCTCCCTGCTTCTGGATTTTACCGGATTGACAAACTTCTCCTTGATCCGATTTGAACAGCTCTCTGCTGTAGCTGATTCCGCGCACAAACGAGATGATTGGGATAGCCATGAATATTAGTGAACGGCGACAAGTTGAATTAAGATAGTTGAAGTTGGATTGACTGTTTGGCGTCGAGTTTCATATTGCAGGTTTCAAGCTGCACTGGTCGCCAGTCGTACACTGAGAGTTCATCAGAACGGAGTGAAGTAGCAGGAAGGAAAGAGATAAATCCCACAAGTTTTCCTCATCTTAACCTCACAATTCACATCGCGCGTCAACTGGCAGCGAAACAGCTCAAGTAACTCCAGCGCACTACTAGGAGGAGCTCGAAGGTCAACAGAGATGAGCGGTTGGCCGAGTCCGACTCGAGACTCTGATCTGCCTCAACTTGGCTATTCTTACGACCCGTCGATGAACGGAGGAGGTTACTTCGACAGTCCAGAGATCCCCAAAGGTGAACTCAGACCAGACGAGTACGCTCACACGAGCTCGAGACGGGACAGTCATTCGCGTGATCTTCCTTCGCGTTCTTCAACCTCTACTTCTCATACGACGAACGACGATGCTTCTAATTCTCGTGAGATAGCTCTTACTATCTACTATCTAGCTACTCGTGAGCTTACTGATCGAATACGTCTTTCCCTCACTCTTTCCCACCTCCACTTTCAACCAACTCCATTCTTATCTCGTATTCTGCTTCCACCCGTAGGACGCTCAAGATGGGACGTAGGAAAAGAGAAAGATACGACCTCAGCGAGCGCAATATCCTCCTCCTCGAGAGACAATAACAAAATTTCCTCTTCACTTCCACCCAAATCTCATATCGAACCCTTCTCGCTTGCTCCTAAACACTCTCCTTCAGTCACTCCAAGTTCACTGCCAGTACCTCTTCCAGCCTCCGGCTCCTCGAGATCGAGTCGCTCACCGGGTTCGACTCGCTCTTCCCTCCCTTCAACCTCAGCTTCAAGCAGTGCTCCCTTGCACGGCTCTTCCTCTCGTCGCTCTCAACCTCCTCCAGCTTCACAACAGGAGAAATTTCCACCTTTCTTCTACAAGACTCTAGGGACGAAAGATTACAAAGTTATTTACGATCCTGCTCTCGATCCGAATCCAGTCAAGAAGGGAAAGGAAGTCGTGAAAAGGTACGATGGAGAGAAGTTTGATGGCAAAGTTGAAGATCCGAGAAAGAGTGCTGAAGCGAAAGACAACACTCGAAAAAAGAGGAGAGAATGGTTCACGAAAACTTTACAAACTCTTAATTATCCCGTAAGTCGATAGCTGCCCATTGATCCTACGAAGTGGGTACTGACGACACGATCTTCTGTGCATGGCTTTCTCAGTGGGACAAGAACTCGACTGGACCTCCTCCTCCCGCTCCTCCATCTGCAATTCTCGTGACAGAATTCCCTAGTACCGTCACTCCCGATGCCCTCTATTCTCACTTTCGCTCGTACGGCAAGATTGAATCGCAAGATTTCAAGTACGACTCGAAAACTGGAGGATCTCTTGGAATCTGTTGGATCAAATTCCAAGATGATGTACCTCGAACTCATTCACTCTCGAAGGAAGAAAAGGAACGGTATGACAGAAAGAGGAAAGCAGGTCAAGCTCAAGATGGTGCACTCGTTGCGAAAGAAGCGGTTCAGAAAGGAGATGGAGCAAAAGTTGGAATGGCCATGATGATGAGTTCGACGAAAGGAGTCAAGGTCGTCTTCGATGCTCTTGGAGATGTCTGCAAAGAGGCAGTCAAGAAGGAGATGGAAAGACTACACCCAGAGCTATCGGTACCGAAGCCAAGTTCCTCAAACTCGAATTCTACTTCGCAAGGTCCAGCTCTGCCCTCCGTTCCCCCTCCGCCTCCTCCCTCGATAGCGCCTCCACCACCACCTTCCGTTCCTCCACCTCCTGTTCCTACTACAGCACCTCCGCAGCTCTCCAATTTACCGAATCGACCGAGTTCGATTCATTCTCCCATCAATACTCCTTTCCGATTCTCGAACGGCTCGAGTCCAGTTCCAACTGGTCCGCGAGCGTCGACACCTGCTTCGACTTCTTCGAGCTCAGCTCCTCCTCCACCATCAGGACCTCGTTCGATGCAGTCGAGAGCTCCCCCTTCAGGTCCAAGAGTTCGAGGTCCTGGTCCTTTCGATCTCGCAACCCCCTCGATGGCGATTCCACCTCTCCCTTCCGCTTCGACCTCATCTCCCTCGACTTCTCCTCACCCGTCATCTCTCCCCGCTCAACCTCGTTCCCTCTCGATCAGTTCTTCCCTCCCTTCGAAACCTTCTCACTCGATCGTTCCTCCCACCGGATCTTCTTCTATTCCGACTGGGCCAGCTCGAGAACGGACAACTTCAGGCGACAGGCCTCCGATTGCACCCTCCGGAACCGGACGATTCGGACTGAACCGAACGAATAGCGGTCAATCTGGCAAACCTGCACCGAAGAGAGCAGAAGATATGGCTAGTGCAATCGCGCAAGCTGTGGAAGCTGCCAAGAAACGCTTACAACAACAACAGAAACCTTCGTCCTCAAGTTCGACGAACGCTACTCGAGAACGCTACCGTGACGAACGAGGAGGTTTTTCGAGGGACAGGGATGGGGAAAGATCACGAACGACGAGGAAAGAAGAAGAAGACGTTGATATGGAGATGAGTGCCGAAAGCTCACCTTCTGGAGATGAAGATGGGGAGGACGAGGATGAAGACGACGAAGAGAAAGTCGACAAGAAAGACAAAATTTACTTCCATCATCAAAGCGGAGCTGCCAGCGCTCAAGGAGGTAGAGGCTGGTTACCTAGAGGGAAAGCTCCTGCAGCTGCGATAGCTTGGCAAGCTAGCAAGAAGGTATTGGAGGAGAAACTGGCGACGAATGGCAAAAAGTACTTGTTGATCGAGAGGGCAGAGTTTCAACGAACGAGACAAAACACTAGCGGAAGGATGGCAGTACCAAATGGAGAAGATCTCGAAAGGCACTTCAAAGACTTTGGAATTGATCGCGTGAGTCCTTCCTCGTACTCGGATATTTCGCGTCCCTCAATTGTGAAAGCTGACGACCTTGTTCTCGAGCAGACTTTCGCCGACAGTTCTGGGTGGTACATCACTTTCACGTCGGACGATGCAGCTCAGAGAGCTTACGACGAACTCAGCTACAAGCGATTCTCAGGAGCTCCCCTCGAACTCGTCGTCTGCGACCCTCCCGAACCTCCCAAAGCTACGACCTCGGAACCTCCTTCGGCGACCGAGTCCAAGTCGAGACAATACCACTACAAGTATCCCAAAGTGAACGCACCTCCTCCAGATCCAAAGCTCGCTTCACTGCTTCAGAAACTTTCACAGAAACCGAAAAAGACGAAAGGTTGGACGGAAGAAGAGTTGGTCGAAGAAGCGAAGGAGATCATTGTCAGGGAACTGGTCGATGCATTCGAGAACGATGTCAAGATGAGGATCGTCAGAGGGAAAGTTCAGGAACACCTGAGTAACTGGGAGAAATCGCAAACGAGACAACCTCCACGCCCTCTACCTCCTCCTCCACCACCGCCTCCAGCTCCTTACGTCAAACCCGAAGTCGCCTCCTCTTCCACTCTCGTTCCCGCTCCCGTAACTTCAGGTCCTTTCCCTCTTCCCTCATCGTCTCACGTTCCCGAGATTCACTCGGAAGCTCACGTACCCTTAGCTCCTCAAACCTCAGCTATTCCAGCTCTGAAAGGAGGTCTCGCCGCTCTCTCGTTCTCGAAACGGCAAAAGAAGAAACAAAACGGTTCAACTCCTCCGATCCGACAACGCTCGACCAGTCGATTCTCTTCCGAAGCTCCTTCAGAATCTTCTGTTGCTGCCCATGATTACAGCGACGATGGAGAAGGTGCAGCAGGCTCGGAAGGTCGAAAGCAGAAAGAGAAGAAGAGGAAGGACCCGCTCTCGAACAAAGGAAGGAAACCTGCTCGAATAGCTAGCGAGAGTGAAGACAGTGACGACGAGCGAATTCAAATCGATAAGAAACGGGAGAAGCAGAAGAAGAAGAAGAGGGAATTGAAACAGGGTAAACTCAAGGAGAAGTCGTCAAAGAGGAAACAAGTTCACTTGAATTACACGAGCAGCGAAGACGAAGGCACTCCCGATGTCGCCGAACCTCCAATGTTGAGCTTCGAAGATATCGTATCGAGATCGACCTCGCCGGAACTCAACATGCAACCGATCGAAGTTTATCGAAAGACTCACGAGCAAGACCCGACTTCCCAAGTCAAAATGGAGGAGGACCAAAATGGAGCGCTCTCTACTCTCACGGAAACAGATGGAGAGAACGCTATGCAAGTCGATCAAGATCCGTCTCGTGCTTCTTCCGTCCCAGATGGAGACGATTCTGAGGAGGAGGACGACGAGAAGAAACTGCCCTCTCACGAAACGATCAAATCGAATCGACAACGAGCCGCAGCACATCTCGCCCCTCGACCTGTCACTTCAGATCCATTCGAAGCTGGAGTCGCCGCCGATGAGGAAGATCTATTCTACCTCAAACTTGCCCTCGAACGACTTCAACTCGGA
Organism: Sporobolomyces pararoseus; assembly: GCA_010758995.1. Classification (NCBI taxonomy): domain Eukaryota; kingdom Fungi; phylum Basidiomycota; class Microbotryomycetes; order Sporidiobolales; family Sporidiobolaceae; genus Sporobolomyces; species Sporobolomyces pararoseus. The sequence continues at coordinate 532,663 of RSDY01000003.1, read as the reverse complement.
TACGACTTCCAACCTACTCCTCCTGGATCAGACGACGAACAAACGAATACGAAACACCCTTCGGGGTCAGCTCGCACAGAAGGACTCTACAAGATCACGGTCGAGGAGAAGATGGCGAATCGACCTGCAAGCAATCGAGCGAAAGCTGCAGCTGAGAACTCGGCAGAAGCCCTTCAAGCTTCGGCTGTCGCCGTCTCTCGACTTGCCCGCGCCAACACTCGTGGTCTTGTCAGAGGTATGGAGTTGCACAAGAAGGTTACGGCGACTGATACGGATGTTCTCAAGTTCAACCAGCTCAAAACTAGGAAAAAACAACTCACGTTCTCGAGATCCGGTATCGAAGGTTACGGGTTGTTCGCGAAAGAGTGAGTTCACTTGCCATTGCCGATCCTCTCTTCCAACAGAAGCTGACACAATTTGCTCTTGCAGGCATATTCCGAAAGGAGATATGGTCATCGAATATGTCGGTGAACTCATTCGTCAGCAAGTTGCAGACCGCAGAGAAAAAGCATACGAACGGCAAGGTATCGGAAGTTCTTACTTGTTCCGCGTCGATGAAGATCTCGTCGTCGATGCCACGAAGAAAGGAAATCTCGGGTCAGCTGAAATCTCCTCTCTCTCTCTTTTTCTGTGGATCATCAAACTCACGTAGCTTCCATAATCCATAGTCGTCTCATCAATCATTGTTGCGCGCCGAACTGTACCGCTCGAATCATCACGATCAACGGAGTCAAGAAAATCGTCATTTACGCGAAAACTGTTATCGAGCCTGGAGACGAAGTTACCTACGGTTAGCTCCGCATTTGACAGCTTGCACCAACATGTATGAGCACTGACGAATCGTATGTTGTTTGCAGACTACCATTTTCCGATCGAGGAGGACAACAAGATTCCTTGTCTCTGCGGGTGAGTCCGACAGCTCAGTTTCACCCTCCCGCTGCCAATGCTGACTTGCAGTTCCTCGTTTCACAGTGCTCCAACCTGTCGCCGCTACCTCAACTAGCCCTTTGGTGGCTCTTCTCCCGCGTTTTCGCTCTCGCCTTCAGATTGTTATTTCCTTTGCACCGCTCTTTCAGAATCGTTTCTCGCTGATCATAGCTATCGCATAGTACTTCTTGTTGTGTTTCACACTCTTGCAAAAGGTTTCTGCTGTGCATTTCTTTTGTGTGAAACTCCTGAAAGCAACTTCCGAGAGAAGGATCGCTCCTTTCCTCTTCTGGTCACTCTCAGTCAACATGGCACAGCCGGCGGTCTCTCGCGGAACGTTGAGGTTGCTCACAGATACTACGCAACAAGCAGCACGGTCAGCAAGGGCGATCCCTTTCTTCCTCAGTCGTTCATCATCTCCTCGACCTTTCCCCTTCTTCTACCCCTCTCAACAGCACTTGCCCTTCGCGATACCTCGCAATACATTCTTTGACCGATCCCTCTCCCCTTCGCCCACGTTCTCTTCCCTACGAAGCGCTTTCCACACTTCATCTCGAGGGCCTGTTTCTCGAGCTCCTCTACTGCAGCGAGGGTTCAGTACGACGAGCAGGAGGAACGGTATCAGACCCTACTATGGCAATACCAACAGAGGGAAGAAACCTCCCAATTGGAAAGACCGTATCAACTCAATCGAACAAGTCTGGATTTTAGGCGGATTGATCGGTAGGTGATCTCTCTCTCTCCTCGGGATGGCATATAGCTTCAGACTGACCAGGAATATGACAGTCGCGAACGTGCTCGTTTACTGCGCTTGGGCTTACGGTCAAGAATTGGCAGGCAGATTCAGAGATGCGAGTTGGATCAGATTCTTGCAGCGAAACTTCACAGTGTCTTGGCAAAACATTACACAGGGCAGAGTGTGAGTCTTGTACTCGATGGAAAGCTCGAAGCTGACCGTCAAATCGAAAGGAATTGCTGACTCTTTCCCCCTTTTTTCTCAGATGGTGTCTTTTGACTTCAGCATTCAGTCACGAAGGAACTTCCCATCTAGTCTTCAACATGGTCACATTATTCTTCATGGCTCCTCCCGTTCTGGCGATGCTAGGAAACGTCGGGTTCCTTTCTCTTTACATTTTCTCAGGCCTCTCCGCTTCGACTTTTTCCTTACTTTTCAATCACTTTGTCACTCAAAACCCCTTTTATGCAGCTCACGTAAGTCTCTTCTGGCTCACCAAGTCGCCTGCAGCGTGTAGCTGACATGATAAATCGTTTTCTGAGTTTTGTAGGGAGCTAGCGGAGCAACTTACGGTACGATCGCCTTTTTCGCTGCAGCAATGCCGAGAGCGACGTTTCTGCTATTCTTCGTGCTCCCATTACCTGCATGGGTAAGTCCGTGATGTTCTTTCTCAAGCTACGGGCCAACTATCGCGAGATGATCGAGTTTTAAGCCTTTAAGGCGATGCGACACTCGTGAACGGGCTGACCGATGCTGCTCTTTGTGCTTATAGCTATGCGTCAGTGGTTTGTTTGCATGGGACTTCTACAATGCAACCTCTCGAAGAGGCGGAATGACCGACAGCGCTGGCCGTAAGTTTTTCCAACTTCTCTCCACTTTCGAAATCGGGATAATTTCGTATTGTAACGCTTACATCGCTGCTCTCCAGACGTCGGAGGTGTCGCCTCGGGATTGATGTTCTTCCTTCGCAAAGTCGGCAGAATCTAATTAGCAATTTTGAATCTTTTCCGCTCCATCATTCGACTCCTCTGTTTCTTCTCGCTCTCTCGTCCTCTGTACCTGGCACGATGTTGTTTTCTGTCTATCATAATCTCGCTGGATTCTCCCTCCCCTCCCTCACTGTGTATCATCTTTTATTCCTCGAACTGCAAGTACGTTTTTCACCACTCTCCGTGATCTCTCCTCTCGCGACCAGCTCCTCGCTCTCGATGCTTCCGCAAGTGAGTGACGTCCAGTGAAGAGGTAGTCAAAGATTTGAATTCGTTCCAGCACTGCTTTGAGAGAAAACTGAGAGAGTCACAAGGTTTTTTGATCGGAGAAAACTTGAAACAACGAAAAGGGAAGAGGGGTAAGTGAAAGGAGAATAACAAGCACACAAGTTTTCGGGAAGGACACCCTTGATAACAAATGAACAAAAGGACACAGATAGAGGTACTGAAAAGAATTCGAAGGTATTTTGGAGTAAGTACAAGTTGAAAGAAAGAAGAACAGAAAAAGGAGAAACGAGCATGGACAAGTTGGCGGCGAAAAGGGACCTGAACCTGATTTGAGGATAAAGTATAACAAATTGTACGAATGAACAGAAACACGAAAGATGGAGGGAAAGAAGGAGGGAGGCTATACAGAATTGACGACGGTGAACGACTCGGGGTGAAGAATCTTACTCAACGCTTGCCCATGTAGGAATAGGTAAGCTCAGAGGTCCACTAGCTTTGACGAGTCCAGCGAGAGAATCGACGTTCGTAGCGGTGCCGATTGATGAGGCTGAAGAGTGAAGAGCTGAAGGGATGTAGAACGCTGGTGTCGATTTCTGGGTCGGTGCAGATGAAGTCGAGGCAAGGTTTATGGAAGCGGGGAGCATCGAAGGGGAAGTTGGAGAAGTAGATTGCTGATTCTGTCGTCGTTCCCACGCGGCAGCGAGGAGGTCGTGGAGAGAAGGAGAATTCTTCGTCGTGTTCGGTGAGGAAGAAGCAGGGATCGAGATGGAAGGGTGAGAAGCGGGTGCTGATTGAAGAGGGTTCGGGACGATAGAAGCGGAAGGAAGTGAGAAGGTGGGATAGGTAGAAGCGTAAGTGGCGTGAAGATTCGTGAAAGAGTTAGGAGCCGAGACTGGGAACGAGATGTGCGGTGACGAAGAGACGTTGGTCGTGGTAGTGCCAGGGTTTGCAGACGTCGCAATCGTGTGAGCGTGCATCGCCATAGCAGTGAGGGGAGGTGAAGGTAATCCGAGACTGAGTCCTAGTGCCGAAGTAGCTTGAGAAGACGACGAGTTCTGAGTTGGATCGAGACCGAATCCTCGAGAGAACATTGCAGCGGTGGCAGCGGCATCTTCTCGAGCTTGTTGCTGAGCTTCGGCAGTTGCGGTGTAGTTGTTCAGCCAGTCGAATTCGTTGGTTTCGGTCGAAGGAAGAGCCAAGTTGGTCATCGGATCTGTTGGGGGAGTAGGGTATCGGTCGAACAACCCTCCTCCGCTCTTGCGTTGAGAGCCGAGGAGTTCATCGTACGAAGAAGGAATCGTTGAAGGTGCGAGACTCGAAGATGAGTTTCCTCCTCCGGGTCCAACCGCCGAACCTTCGATCGAAGCTGCGAAGGCTTCGAAATCGAATTCAGGCTCGGGAACGGTCGCGAGCTGAGGTTGTTGAGAGGTAGAGTGAGAGGCGTTTCGTTGATGTTTGAACGCGTTCGAAGGAATAGGGTCGTTGTCGAGAATCGCCTGTAAATCGGTGAGGGAATCGGTGTGAAGGGCCGAAGGCGAGTAGCTCGAGAATGCTGGAGAAGGGTAATGACTTTCTGGAGCTGGAGGGAAACTGGGAGAATCGACGGTCCAAGTTGGGTCCTCTTTCTCCCCCGACGGTTTCGCAACGTTGTCCTCCATACTACTGTCTCGGTAGTCTTCGTCGTCATCATTGTCCTCCTCCTCATCGTCTTCGCCTTCTTCGATCGGGAGAGACGCAGTCGAAGAAGCAGGACTGTTGATGAGAGAGAAACAACCGAAACTTTCTGGAAGTCCGGCGAGAGTGAGAGCTCTCGGACGACTCATTCCATCTGCCGCTAGAGCGTTCAATCCTCCTGATCCTCCTCCTGGTCCTCCTCCTGCTTGACTTGCGGAGGTTCCAGCGATTGAAGCTCTTCGAGTTGGTTGAATTCGAGTTGAGCTGTAGCTTGTTGCAACATTGCCGAGGCTACTATGCAGAGGGAGGACAGACGGGTCGATGGAGTTTGAGTTCCCGAAGGAGGGAAAGTCGGCGTTGAAGCTGGTGGGGGCAGTAGAGGAGGAGGAGGTGAAGTTGTGTGCGGGCTCCGAGTAGGCAGGAAAGGACGGCGGATGAATTGGTAAACTCATCGAAAGACCGAACGCGGACGACGACGACGAGAACTCGGGAAGACCTTGGGAAGGAGGAGGTAGGACTTTGTTGTTGACAGGTTTTGAAGAGGAAGAGCCGGAGGACGAAGACGAGGAAGAAGGTTTCGGAGATTTAGGGGCAGAAGCTCCTGCTTTCGAAGTTGAAGAAGTCGAAGCTCGACGTTTCTTCGGTCCTTTACCAGCAGGTCCTTCATCCGTCGTTCTCGAGTGTAAACGGGTGTGTCGATGAAGAGTATCTCTACCAGCGAGAAAATTCGAAATTGTTTGCGAAGGTCAGCGTTTTTCGTTACGAAGCACTTTGGGAGCAGCAGTTGGGTGAACGTACTGTCGAGCAAAGGTCTTTCCACAGGTCTCGCACGAATATGGACGATCGAGAGTATCTAATAAAGTGCAAGAGGGAAGAGGGTCGAGAACGAGGGTCAGCTGAGTTCCCTCGCGAGCTCTTTGAATTTCTCGACTTCTTGTGCCGACTCGGATGCCGAACTCGTTTTTCCCTCTAGTTGTTTCACTTCCTGTGTGCTGATAACTTACGGGTTCTCTCGTGCCTCTGAGCGTGTTCCAACTTCTTGAAAGTCTAGTGAGAGAAGAGAGAGAAGGGTGAGCGTGAGAACCAAGTTTTCGACTCACCGAGCTGCGAACGCGACAAAGTGGGAAAAGAAGAGAGACTCACCATTGGACAGTAAGAACAAGTGGATAACCTCTCTTTACTCTTCTTCTTGCTGGTACCGTTTCCGTCATTCGAAGAGGGAGCCATGTTGAGGGAAGGAACAGTTGAGCGAATAGGAATAGGGAGAAACTGAGTGGGGGCCCGGAAAATTGGAAAGAGGAGAGAGGAGGAGAGAGAAGAGGGGTAAGAGTGGAGGCTATACTGCTGTAGATGATTGTAAGAGAGGGAGCTGTACAGTCGGAGAGCTGACAAGAGCAGCTGTGTCGAAAACAAGGGAAATGAGACAAAGAGAAAAGAGAGAGGAACCGAGAATTTCGCCCTTTGAAAAACTAGCGTCCAATTTCATCACCAGTTGCTTTTTCTCTTGCACTTGAGCAGTGTGTCTTAACGCTTCAATGTGGCGCTCGTAGCCCTCAAGCTTGAGCTGTACTCTCAAGAGATTAAAGAGAGAAAGCGTCTCACCTTTTTCCGCGAGATCGACCTGTTTACTATTTATCTGACTATCACGTTACTTATACATTCATGAGTTGATAGTACAGCAAGCCCAATCGAACAACTGATTCGAAGCATTTAATGAGATGTAAATTCCGAACTTTGTTGACAGACGAATCTCTTTCTCCCTCTTCCCACTCGTCAATCTCTGACCCAGCTGCAATTATCTGGAGAATAATCGCAAGAGCCTACACAGCCTGTCAAGATGGCCCCGAAGCGTTCCCGTTCAATCTCTCCTGATCTACCTTCATCTTCGGCAGCTCATCAAGTTCCTCTCGAAAGACTCTATCCAGAAGCTGGTCCTGCTCCCAAGTACAAACCGAAGAAGGGAGACGATACACCTGCACCTGAGAAACGTCTAAAGGTGTACAAACGAGGTAGGTCCTTTCCTCTATTCAAGATGGAAATCTCGCAGCTCAATCAACTTCTTGTCAATCTTAGCCTGTCCGAAAGCTACTCAGGAAAGGGTAGATCGAGTAATGAGTCAAAGGTTCTTCTGTGTCGGTCGAACTAGAACTTCAGAGATCAGCGAAGAGTTCAAAGTTCTTGGGAGTACTGGAAATGTCTATACCGTTCGAGTCTGCAACGTCCCGACTTGTGATTGCCCCGATGGACAGAAAGGAAACCATTGCAAACACATCGTGAGTACCTCCGAATCACCGTGCATGCGAATCCGAGCTGACTCTTTCGTCATCGTTCTCAGCTCTTCGTTTTCCTCAAAAGTAAGCTCAACCATGTTTTCCGATATCTTCTCACGAGTCATATCGCTTACCGTTGTCAACTCCCTACTGTAGTTCTTCAAATCCCCCAAAGTGTCAACCTTTGGTACCAATCCGCTCTTCTCACTGACGAACTTCGAGCAATCTTTGCGAACGCTCGTCCAGCACCTCAAACTCAACAAGAAGAACGAGTCAAAAAGATGTACAGGATCGCTACCGGTGAAGAAGAACCTGAGAAGGATGAACAAGGTCAAGAAGTTGATTCAGTCGGCGTCAAGAAAAGAATTCCGAAAGAAAATGATAGTTGTCCAATTTGCTGTAAGCTTCTCTCTCACCCTGTAAACTCGCCTTGGAGCCATACACCACCCTGATTCTCTCGAACGCTTTCACAGACGAAGATTTCGAACCTGGTTCGGAAGCTGGTCTAGTTTTCTGTTTGTCTCCTCAAGGTTGCGGAAATCCTCTCCATCTTCCCTGCTTCCAAAATTGGGCTCGTACTTCAACTCCCGTGTATGTACATATCTCATTCTCTTCCAGACCCACCGAGTCTTTCACTGAACGAGACTTTTGCTTTCGATTTCGGTTTTTGTCCTGTAAAACAGAACCTGCCCACTTTGTCGAGAGAAATGGACCGATTCTTCTTCGAACCCTACCGCTGGAGGAGCTGCTGCCGGACCTAGTTACTCTTCAGAAGGCTACTTGAACTTGGCAGCTTCCGCAGGAATCTCTTCAAAGAGGGATACCTCGACTTACTACCATGGACCTCGCAGAGGAGAAAGGTGGGATGGAGGTTGGGGTAGATACGAAGATTACGACGACGATTTTGATCGCTCCGATTACTGGCATTAGTTTCGAAAGGACGGAGGGAGGGTCGAAGGGAGGAACAGAAAAGAAAATAAAACCCTGCTCAATTTCAAATCCTTCGTCACGAAAATTCCGAGGTGCTAAATCGTCTCGTTTAGTTGTATTTCGCCGTGTACATTTAGATTCTCCTTCCCCTCTTCACCTTCTCTCACTATTCTACTTCTCTACTTCCTCTGTTTCCTACCTTGTTTGTTGCTATTTCTTTCAGTTGTCTAGTTTCAGTTCGTGCAACCCTTTCTCTCGTATCTCTCTTTCTTTTCCCGCTAGGGGGCGAACAGAACGGTAGGCAGTAGAATATCAACAGTTGAGGATTAAGAGCGATACCAGAAAGGAAAAAGAAACGACGAGTCGGAACAAACGAAAAGTAGATTATCGATGAATTATTTGCGAATCAGTGTCGATCAACACGGAGAGGGAACTATACGAAGGGGATATATGTATTGGAGACTCAGAAGCCGGCAGTATTCCGAACAGGAGACCTCAAGCTGGTTTGACAGGCGGTTTTCGTAAGACTGAACGAGCGTCGCCTCGTTTCAAAGCCCAACCTGCGAGAGAGACGAGTTACCTCATCAACGCCGACGGTTCAAATTGAGTCTCAGTAGAAGGCCATACGTACCTTTTATACCAAAGAGTACCGCGATCCAAAAGAAAATCACGCAGACGAAAGCGAAAGCAACATTGAGGAAAGCCTGACAAGGAGAAGACGGTCAGTGTCTTCTTCCTGTTGATCTACGAAATGAGGACTCACCATCATGTCATCAGCTTGGTGTCTCATAGCAGCGAAAGTGATCTGCTCTGTCGAGAGAACAAAAACGACTCCTCCGCACGAGAGAAACAGCGATGCGAGCGCTTCGGTCGGAGGTCGAGAAGGTAGGATCGATGCGGGAGGACGGAGATATAGGAAGAAGTACGTGAGGAAACGGAACAAGGAGAAGGCGGCGAGGAGCACACCCCACATCGCATGAATTTCCACTATCATTGGAAAAAAAAGTCTGAGCTCGATCGAAGAAAGAACGAGAAAGAGAGATTCTGCCGACCTTGGAATTGGTAGGTTTGATGATGAGCTGACATTGCGATACCGGTAACTCCAATGACGAGAGCTGGGAACGGATTAAAGGAGAAACTCGATGAAGCAGGTTGAGCGATTCGAGAATGGTCTTGAGACGAAGCTTGAGTAGCAGGCGTTGCGAGCCATGAACGGACTGTACGACTTTCAAGGAGCATTCCGAGAGATCCTGCAGCCCAGAACCTATTCAGGAGGGAATGACTTAGTCAAGCAGATCGGAAAGGAGGAAGAGGAGAAAGCAAGCTCACATGACGGCAATGGAGATGTGCTGTACGTCCTTGACCGAGTACGCTCCAGTCTTTCCCATCCTCTCCATCCACGTGTTTGTCGAACCGTATAAGAAGATCACGAAAGATTCGACAAATTCTGCAGTGAATCCACTTCCCGAAGGACGACGATTCCACGCCCAACCTAGGGCTGACATACCTCCACAGTAGCGCGCGAAGGTCAAGAGACCGTACCAGAGGAAGATAGATCCTTTGATCCCGTGAGCTAGACATCTATAGGAGAGTCCAAAAGTTAGCCTGTGAATCGAAACAGAACATATTGTTCAAAGCTTACCCATTCAAGTAGTTCTCTCTACACAAGCCAGTATACACGACTATACCGCTACATACGTTGATGTAAGCGAGAATGACGAGGAGTCGCATTGCCAGGTCGAGAGACTTCGAGACGAAGGTTTGTAAACGAGATCGAGTCGAGTTCTTTTCAGTAGCGAGTGCAGACTGGAGCGCCTCGGGACCAGCACTGTCGCAGATAGTATCGGCATCCGAGAAGGTGGCAGAGTTACCGCGAGAAGAGGAAGGTGAAGATTGAGCTTGATCAGTCGACCAACGAGAAGGAGAGTATTCTTCGGCGGGAGATTCAACTAGTGCTACTCGCTCTTCCGACCCGAGGTTCAGTTTCGATACTTTCTCGTTGTCATCTGAGAGTCCAGCCTTCGACTTGAGGGAGGAGACTATCAACTCGAATTTTTCTTGAAAGCGAGTGAAGCTGAGGAGAAATCGAGCGACATCGACGAGGTTGAGAGCCATTGCGATGACCACCGTTAGCCATCCCCAGCTATTATGAGACGATCCTTCGTACATCTCTGGCGTACTCCAAGCGTAAATTCGACCGAGGAAAGAACCGAAGATTGAAAAAACGAGGAAACCGATTTGAGGGAGAATCGAAAAACGAGAGCGTCCAGCCTTGAGGAAGATAGCTATTTGTCAGCGAGAGTAGTCAGAAGGAAAATGCACCCCTATTTGGTGAGCGACCTTGTTCGAAGTTTGCAGAAAGCTTGAAAATGAGAGAATTTCAAGCTCACCGAGAGGTAACAATCCAAAGAAGGCGATACTCATGAGTATCACGTGCGCAATCATTGTTCCAGCCATTCCGTCTTCCGTGTAATCGAGATCGAGGTAAGAAGGAGGATCGGGAGCATGGGTCAGAAGGATTTCCGTCTCGTTGAGTTCTAACTTTGGTGGTTCCCTAGAATGATGATGATCGTGTCCGTCTCCTCCTCCTCCTCCGTGTGAATGATGCGTGTGTACGTGAGACGCTGGAGTAGCGGATACCGAGGTAGGATTCGGGCTCGACTCGATTCCTGAACTTTCTTCGAGCGAAACCTCCTTCATCTCCTCTCCCGTGATCGTCTCCATTGCGTGAGCTTCTGTATATTTCGACTTTACAACTTCGTGGTGTTCATGGCGTTTGTTGAGCCGGTCTGAGGAAAGCCGAGGTACTTCGACGAATTCGGCTTGAGAATGTTGAACGATGGGATCGATTTCTCGAGTGTTGAGAGCTTGAGGAGGTACAGCTAGAGTGATCGCTACGAGTCCGAGAAGGAGAGCCAGCGCCCGCATGATGAAAGAAAGCGGAGAGGTGAAGAAGTAGATGACAAAGAATCTCGAGGAAATTCTCCAACTTCGCGTAGAGATCCGATCTGACACAACTGACACACTATCTCCGATCTCTCCCTCTCATCCGCCTCTGCTCGATTGATTCAACAGTAACCGTGCTCTTGTAGCATGTGAGAACAAGAAACGAAGATCAGGAGATTAGAAGATTTGAAGATCGTTAGATTGCGAAGTTTCGCATTTCACGTGAAAGAAAGACGATGGACGCTCAAATCTGCAGACCTTGCGCACACTGTACAATACACAGAGTAGACAGAATAGATAGCTACTGATAACGTAAACAAGAGATAAGATACAACCTAAGGGGGGCAAGATTAATTGAACAACTCGCTGACACTCATTCTACCTTCCATCTTCTCTGCTCCACCCAAACTCATTTCTGATCTCCTCCTCCTCGCATCCCTCACGACAAGTCCTCCTTGTCGTTGTTGTTGTTGCTGCTGCTGAGTCGAAAGCGGTTGATGGTGAGGAGCAGTGAGGAAACTCGAAGCTGATTTTGCGAGAATCGGAGGCAAGAGAGGTTCATCTTCTGTCAGTGTCGAGAGAGTCGAGGTTGTGGTAGTTACTGAAGCTCGAAAGGTGCGAGGCGGTCTGTTCGATGCTCGAGGGATAGGAGGGAGGGAAGAAGGAGCCGCAGTCGTGATCGTTGGAACGATTGGCTGATTAGTCGATCGAGACTGAGCTTGTGAATGTCGTTGTTGCTGTTGTTGTTGACGAAGCTGATGAGGCGTAGGAGGTTCAACGTCGTCGATATTGGGTCGAGAAACTCGAGACCGAGCTGATGGAGGAGGTGCGTGAGAGGAAACTGGAACAGCCCGGTAAGAGTTTAGCTCTTGTTCTAGGTTCTTGACTTTGTTCTGAGCTGCGGTAAGCAGCGAGATCGTCGAGAGGTGTTTCTGAAAGCGAGGAAAGCGTCAGATGTAGAAGAGTAAGGGAAGAAGCTGAATGAGAGCTTACCCGTTTGCTCTCGATGAGCTCCTCTCGTAAGCTTGCTACGTGTTTGATCTTTTGATTTTGATTCGAGTGACCTGCGAGTTCGGCGTTCTGGTCGATCAGATCGTGCAGGTCTTGTTCAGTCGCAGCGTTGATTCGAGCCAAATGATCAACCGTTTGTTGTAGAGAACTATGCTCAGAGGTCAATGGTGCGAGAGTGCGAAGTTGAGATGCGAGCCTAAGGAGAGAGGGGCGATCGTTAGCGGTCGAGCTCGAACATCGAAAAAATCGAGGAAACGAAGACTCACTCTTCTACCTGCTCCCTGAGAGCAGTTTCGGCAGCTCGACTCTGAACCAACAATCCGACGACTCGTCTCTTGTCAGCGCGCTCCTTTTCGAGTTCTTTCGCCTTTGTGTCGATAATTCTCCTCTGCTCCTCGATCTCTCCTTCGAATCGTTCAGTCGATTCAGCTGATTCCTGCACGAGATTCGATAAGTCGGTCCCGAGCGTTGTAGCATGAGCAACTTGATCTTCCAGTCGAGAAGTGAGCGAGTCGACTTCCGATTCGAGTCGAGGGATTTCTTCGTTGATCGCCAAATCGAGCCTGACAGAGCACACGGTTGTGTCAATCTCAGTGAGATCGTATAAAAGGGCGGATGAGGTGTGGAAAGGGGGTCAAGCTTACTCTCCTTCGACGACCTCGTAGTCAGCCGACATCTTTTCCTTCTCTTGTTTCCACTCCCTCCTCCTCATCTTCCATACTGTTTCTCCGCTCTGTTCTACTTCCTTGACAATCTCAGCTTCCTCTCGCGCCGATTCTAACTCTTCCGCTAGTCCTGCGCTCTCCCTCATATCACTCCTCGCTCTCTGCCTCCATTCCTTCTCGTTGCGCTCGTTCACCAACAGTCCTCGATCGACATTCCATAGCTGAAGGATATCATTGTTGTCCTCTAGTAATGCTTTGACCTGTTCCTCCAAGCCTTTTACAGTCTCCTCCAATCCTTTCGAATACTCGACCAAGCTCTCGACCTGAGCGAATCGATCCTGTAATTGTCTCTCAACCTTGACTCGGAGGAGCCTTTCCCTCGTCAATTCGACCACTCTAACCTCCCTTACTTCACTTTTCAATTCCTCTATGACTCGTTCCGCAACTCTCCTTTCTACTTGTCTGCCATCTCGTTCTCTCTCCCAACTTTGTTCAAATTCTCTACATTCCTCGAGTTTCATTTGGTATGAAGATTCTAGCTCTTCGAGTTGGGTCCGAACAGAAGAGAGTTCAGATTCTTTCCTTTGTCGAGATTGTTCGTGAGAAGTTTGAAGTGAAGTCAATTTCGATTGGAGTAGTGGAAGAGAGGTTTGGTGTTTCTCCAGTAGTGATTCAGTCCTTGTCAATTTCGATGATAGGTGACCTATAATAACGAACAGGTGAAGGTTAGACGGACGGGAAAGAGAAAAAGCGAGAGAAGAGAGAACCCTAAGAACTTACGGATCTCACTCTTGAGACTCGCCACTTCCTTGTTACTCTCGTTCTTCTCTTTGACGAGCTCTTCTCGGTTGCTCTCGTATTTGGCTAGTTTGGCTTGTAGTTTCGAAAGTTCTTTCTCATGTTGTTGATTCATTCCAGTTTTCAATTCTTCCAGCTTCAAGGAAGACGAAAGCAACGTCAGTCATACGCTCTCGCATCAACTGGGAGTATCAGAGAACGAAGGAAAGGATCAGTCACCTGCTGCTTGTGTCGTTCTCGGGCTGCGTTATCGATCGTTTGCGAGCTACTGACTACTCTTTTCCTCGCTGTAGCTGGTGCTTGATTCTCTTTCTCGCTGTACATCCCGAATGTACCTGTGGTAGCTCGTCTCGTGTGAGCTAGAGTCCATAACAGGCTCAAGAAGGGAGAGATCAGGAGAGCTCACTAGGATTGTTGTTTTCTTTCGAGTCGAACCTCTCTGCTTGTACTACGTTGAGTAAACCTTTCTTCTCTGTACCTTGGGGTGACCGTGGATTATAGCTACCGGGTCCAGGTACTCCAGATGGTGCTGTATGAGGGTACGAACAGTCATCGAGATCAGGTTCGAGTTGAACGATCATTGAGAGGTCAGAGGGAAAGGGAGTAGTCGTACCTTTCTCGACAAAGCGTGGAGCTCTAGGAAACTGCATGAATCACCCAGCGTGGTGTTGAAGGATCGGGCTGTTGGTTCAGAGGAGGAGCGCGAGAAAGAAGCGGAAAGTTCAAATTCATTGTTTTTTCTCTTTTGTTCTACTCTTCAACGCGTCTGAACGACTCGAAAGCTAGCCCTGACGCCTCAAAGTACCGTATCAAACATCACAAGCACGCGTCAACAACATCTCGAAGTAGTCGTCTCGAATTGGAGATGAGTGGACTTCATCCTTGGCTCGCTTCAGAATGGGACAGTCAAAGGTGCACAAAGGGGTGCGAACTATTATCTGAACCTTGTACAGCAGGCAAGAGGCTTCAATACGTTCAGGTGAGTCGTCGCTACTGTTGTACAGCTTTCTCCGCATCAAACGCATCTCTCTGAACTCGCACTTGTTGTCGTTGGGCAGTCTCTCGCAGAGACGGAAGAAGACGAAGAGAAGCTTATTTGGGTCAGAATGGCAGACACTGAGTTGATCATCGACGTTTGCATTCCCTCGGACTTCATTAATGGAGTTTACAATGTGTGAGCTCACGACAACCCTCGTATCTTATTTCTCTTCTTCTTGCTCAGCTGACAATGATGAGCTGCTTTATAGGATAGAGACCTCTTTCACTTCCTCGGGAGCTGAAAAACCGATCATCAAACTCTTGTCCTGGAAATTCGTTCTCGCTTGTCCTCCGAATCCTTCCCAACTCTATCAAGCTTCCTCATCCAAGTCCAACTCGATAGTCGAAACTCTATCAAAGAGAGTATGTTTACGAGTTGACGACTTGACAAAGTTTGGAGATACGAATGGAACAATCTTCAAAGCTCACAAGGACAGAGAATTAATCGATTTCCGCAAATTTGAAAGAGTCAAGGCGACGGTCGAAGCTGTAGAACACCCAGAGGAACGACAGGCTCAAGCTGAGATCGTCTATGCAGACGACGTGAGTTGTTCACACAAGCTCTTCCCGGCCTTCACCCTCTTGCTGACTCCGCTCTCGAAACTACGCAGCTTCCTCGTTTCGGAACTCAGCCTGAAGTAGTCGCTGCTCCAATTCCAGGTCCCTCCAACCAACGACTCTCCTTCGCCGCTCCAGCTCCTGCATTGACTGTCGCTCCTCGCCAGTCCACCTCGACTTCCACCTCTACCTCCTCTTCATCTTCCTCGTCAACCAGTTTCGACTGGTCCCTCGTTGCATGGCCTCCGCAAGATATCGATTACTCGAAACCTTCACGATCAAATGAGGAGTTGGAAAAGCTGTGGCTCAAGAAGAAAGTGAAAAGAGTGGAAGATTGGAAAGGGAAAGGGAGACGAATCGACCCTTCGCTTGAGCAGAGCTTGAAGGAACAACAAGCTAGGATCAGAAGCTCGAATGAAATAGTGGGATCGACAGGAGGAGGAGGAGGAGGAGGAGCAGGAGGAGGGAGAAAATCCTCAAAGGAGAAAGAAAAAGAAAAGCAGAAACGACGTTCTACTTCTTCTCGTCCTCGGCAACTCCCAACTCCCACGAAAACTTCTCTCGCCGGTACCTCATCCATCTCGCGGAATACTTCTGGATCTACCTCAAATGTTCAAGAAGGGGACAAGGAGAAAAAATCCAAGTCCCGAAGTGCACTCCCCGATTCACCACCTCCAGTCGACAATCGTTCTTCGGCTTCTCCTTCACAGCGAGCTTCCCAGAACTCTCAAACACGTTCGCAACAACGATCGCACTCGCGCTCTCAACCTCGATCAAAGGGCACTTCAAGTCAAGGAGGAAATCAAAATCTTGCAAAAGGGAAGCAGAGAGCGAAAGAAGCTCTGGGAAAATCAGAGTCAGATGAAGAAGTAGAAGCAGAAGAAGCAGCGATGGTACCTTGGGAGGAGACTCCGACTCCCGAAACTCTCGCGCTCGCTATCGCTGCGACCCAGGCTCAAGAGTTGGCAGAACGCAAGAGGCAGCGGGAGAAACAAGAGGAAAGGGAGAGAATCCGTCAGGAAAAAGAGCAGGAACAACTTCACCAAGCCGAAGAATCAGACTCAGAGAAAGAAGATGACGACGTAGCTCAAACACTTCTGTCCCAGCAACAATACTCTCAGAGTCAAATCAAGAAATCTCAGTCCTCTTCACCTGCAGTCCTCAACCAGATTGCTCGTCCTTCCACCTCCTCCAACCCAAAGACAGCTCGTACTCTTTTCGATCAAGCGACAGTTGCAGGCCGAGGAACCACCGACCAGGCTCACCCTCGCTCTTCCACCCGTCGACAAACTCAACGACTTCCTCCCTCACCTTCTCTCGCCCCAAACGCTACGCAACCTTCTCGTCATTCCCTACCAAACTCTGCTCACCGTGATCCTTCTCTTCCCACGACTCAGCGACAACAACAAGAACAACAAGAACCTTCTTCTGTCCCTTTACCTACTGCAGCTCAACACCCCGCTTCCCAAGACCTTCCGACTCCCTCTGCCTGGAACGCCGCTCTCGGAGACGGAGAAGATTTCGCCAACGCGACAGCTGAAAGTATCAGTTTGACTCAACAAGAAGAAGGTTTCCCGAAAGGTGGTCAAGAACAACAACAACAACAACAACAACAGAGTGGAACGGTCAGGAGATCGATTTTGAGGGAGAATACATCATCTGGTTCAACCGTTACTTCATCGAAGAGGAGGAGAGAGATGGGAACTCAGGGGAAAGAGAACGATGGAGAGATGATGATCACGAAGAAGCAGAAGAAAACTGCAGAGAGTGAGAAAATTGAGAAACGAAAGAATGTTGATGTGAAGGAGGAGAAGAAGGAAGAAGTAGCTGTCATCGAGAAGAAGAGGACGTCAAAGAAGGTAGAAAAGCGAGTTGTGGCGGGAACGAAAGAGGGGAACGTGATCGAAAAGGTCAAGAAACCTGAACAAACGATCGAAGGAGACGCTTCTACAAACAAGAAACGTCCTCGTTCTATCACGGAGACTGTGGCTGTACCGAGCTCGCCTTCTTCTGAAAAAGCTCATCAATCGAAGAAGTCTCGACACGACGGTCCTCGTTATCCTCCTCCCATCGCTCCCGCTCCCCTTTCAGCTCCTCGCTCCAGTTCTCGCACTCAAACCCAACCTCAGACCCAACCTCGCCTATCTACGACCTCACAAGTCTCACAAGTTTCATTCTCTCAAAATCCAGAATGGATCAGCCTCAGTGCTTCTCTCGCTCCTCGACCGAAGGCGGATTCAAAGACCAAAGAGAACCCTATCGAGAAGATGTGGAGGTTGAGGGAGAAGAGGAAACGTCACGAGGCTACTCTGATGGAAATGAGGCAATCGCTGATCTAGAAGCAGGGAGGAATACATTTTTTGTGGACTGCTTTTTTTTGTTCTGCGTTCGTTTGTAACTTTAATTTCTAGCCGCACTTTTGTGCGTAGGTGGTTTCCCTACAAATAGTTGTTGCACTAATGGCTACGAGTACAAGTTCCGTTCTGCAACTTCCGCTCGTTCTAAGTGCAAGTTGAATCGGTTCCGACGGTGCTTGGTTCGACTTTCCCGCGCTTCTCTCACTTGTGACTGGCTGTAAACTCTGGATGTGAAGTGATAGTTGCAGTTGGGAATGCTAGAACTGGTAGGAGACGATACCTTTTCGAGAATCGTAAATCCTTTTCCATCTCAAATTTGTAAATTCCTTCGAGAGGTGGTACGCGAGTTCCTCCAAAGACCCATCTGTAAACCTTCTCACTTCTGCTGCCACTCTCCATACCGGTCTCGAGCCTGTTCCAACTACAGGCAGAAGTAATTTCCCGGCTTTGAGGTTAACCTCGACTCTGACATCCTCTTGCCTCACTCTCGTCCCCGTTTCAACCTGATTTCCATTCTCATCTTTCCCTTCGTCTTTTGATGCGCCAGTATCCTCTTCGATCCAGCTCGCTTTCCTTCCTTGCTCAATGACCAGGTCTTCGCATCTCGCTTTTCGCTGCATAAACCTAAGAAGATCCCCTTCAAACAACTTCGACCACTCCTCTTCGTCTTCCACGTTCACCTCTTCTCCACCGTTCAATAAGAGGTAAGATTCGTTTCGTCTCTGTTGATAGCGCGCGAGAGCTGCTATCCAAATATCATAAATTTCTTCTTCCCTTGTCCTTTTCACCATCATCGGTCCAGTTTCCTCGCTCGCGGTAGTCCCTGAGTTCGTCACTGAGTTCATGGTGAGAACTCCGGTCGATGCTGTAGGCCCGTGAATGGCTCTGAGTCGAGTTTCCCATTTCTTCTGTAACGAAGGTCTCGATCTCGTTACGGCGCAAGCTACGAGGTGTAGAGTCCGACAGACGGGTTTCAGGGTGAAGACGAGAGTCGGGAGTGAGGCATTCGAGAGAATCTGGAGGAGGAGGTGGAGAGGGAGCCGAAGAAGAGGGGAACGAGAAGTGGAGGAAAGGAGAGCACTTGTTTCACTTTGAGTGGTGTATGGAGGAGGCGCAGGAGCTGAAGACATCGATCTGTGAGTATGTTAAGCAGCTTGTCGAGATGTGGGAGAGAGAGAAAGAGAAAGAGAGAAATTTCGTCGTTTGAGGGGGAGGACTCGAATTATCGAAGTTTTTGGGGCGACCCTCGGAGCTGGGTCGAGGTTCTCCAGTATCTGATTCCGATCTCAGAGCAGTTGAAGCTAGAAAAGCAAGGTGAGAGCAGGAAGTAAAGCGAAATTTGAAAAAGAGCAAAACGTTTGGTCGTCGCCTAGTTCACTCTTCCGCTCGATACCAAGCTAGGAAACGCGTCGATTACCTCAAGAGATTAGCTCTGCCATTGTGCGAGCGGATTCGACACTGTTCAAACTTGAAAAGTCGACCTTTGTCCTCTCCAAAACAACTCCGATCGATTCACCAACTTCTTCGATCAACTCGACTCGAGGATCAAGAGTGTACCCCTAGAAGGAGAATGACAGATTATTCAGCTTTCGCCCCAGCGCGACCTCCTCAATCTCCAACTGATCCCTCTGCCCCTTCTCCGACCTCATCTCAGTTCGCGCTGGCACCTCAGTTCAACAACCTTCAGATAGATCAAACCTACTCTAGACCGAACCAGCAGTATCAGCATCAACAGCAGTATCAAAATTATCCACGTGAACAGTCGTCGTTGTCTCAAGGAGGTCCTCCTCAACTTTCGAATCTCAACATCCCTTCTGCTCAATTCAACTCCAACTCGAGCCTGAGATCACCAGCTTCCCCGGTAGGAGGAGGAGGAGGATACGGATACACGTCAGCGAACCGACCCAGGCCAAACTTGACTGGAGGAGCAGGAGGAGGAACAGCAGCAGGCAATTCTCCAATTTCACCAGTAGGAGGAGGTTTCTCGGCAGCGGGAGACTCGCCTAGTCGTGTACCCAGGAAGAGCTCACTTGCGAACAACGGTTCAGGGATGTCACCTAGCAACAGTCACGAAAGGCTTCCACCGATTCCAACCTCTTCTTCAAGCCTGCATTTTCCCAAAACTTTCGACAGCGATGGCAAAGAGTACGAGAACAGTCAACGGGACTCGAATGGAGGAGAAGCAGTGTTCAACGGAGCCGCCCTGTCTAGTTCAGCTTCTCAACCATTCAACTCTCCTCAACCTCAATCCGTTCCCCCGAAAGCTCCTCCTCCCGCAAAGAAGGCGAACCCTCTGGAAGATCTCATTGCGACGGAAACTCTCTACGTCGAAGATCTAGGTGGAGTTATAAAGGTGAATTCAACAGACTCCTCTTCCTTTTTCTTTTTTCGCTCGCTGACTTTCTACCCTATGGTCTCTTTCTGTAGCGAGTGGCAGCAGCGTGGTCTCGATCGAACTTTCCTCCTCCAGCTCTCGACACAATGTTCAGAGCAGTCGAAGCGGTTTACAGAATCAACAAAACCCTCCTTGGAGTGAGTTTCATTTTCACTTCAAGCAACTCCTGCCGAGACGAGAGACTGATGCAGTTTTTCTTGCTCTCGATCACAGAAACTGAACGAGATCGGACCCAACCCTTCCTCTCCTAAGGCTCTCGGCGACCTACTCATGCGCTGGATCACAGATATCGAACCCGCTTACTCTCGATACGGTTCAACTCTACTCCTCGATTTCGATTCCTGCGCTCCAGTTCAATCAAACCCGAAACTCGCCCCTATCCTCTCTTCCCTCCCTTGGCCTGGAACCCTTCCTTCTCCCGATCAGTATGGCCTGTCGTCTCCCGCTTCAGTCACTCTCGATCTCCTTTTCGAGCTCCCGGTTCATCGAATTCGATATTACAAAAAGCTGTACGCAAAGTTACTGAGATCGACTCAAGAAGGAAGGAGTGATCATGCGCTGTTGGTGACTGCGAATGAGAAACTCGCGACCTTGGAACAGATCGCAGACGAGGGAAGGAAGAGAAGTGTTTTGGGACAAGGCGAAGAGAGACAGATTGGGAGAGAAGCAACGGCAGTACCGAGGGAAGAACCGCTCAGTCAAGGGACGAGGAAGATGCCGCCGAGGTTAGATCTCAAGGGCTTGCAAGGAGAGAGGAACAGCGGTGAGAGTGGAAGAATGGAAAGTCCCTCAAGCAGCAGGTGAGTCGAACTCGGTTTCATCTCTGTCCATCTCAAACCCCGACTAATCTCGTGGTGTTTTGAGCAGTCTCCGCTCGTCTTCAGCAACTGGAACCTCGACAGCGAACACTTCAACAACAGCTCTCCCTCGCGATCCGCCTCTTCGAGTTGACGAGCTTGAACGACGACTCGCGACAGACAAAACTCTCGATATCTTTAGCATGCAACCTCGAGTGAGTCTCCCTGTTAATTCCATGCAGCTTTACCTCGTCATTCCTGACAACCTCTGTTCGCTTGCGATAGAAGTGCAAACTTCAAATGCAACCTCCTTCCCTCACCTTCCAGCGACAACTGAGACGAGCTTGTTCCGCTGTCGTTTCCTTCACTCCAGCTTCTGATCCGTCACAACAACGAGTCACTCATCCTCGAGCTTACATCATCCTTCTCACCGACCTCTTTCTCCTCTGTGAATGGGCCCTACCGAATGAAACGGCATCCTCGAATCAAGATCTCACTCTGCTGTATCCTCCACTAGCAGGAAAACACCTGAGAGTATCAGAAACGTCGGAGAGTTCAGAATTAGAGGTTTCGATCATGGGAAAGGAGAGGTTAACGATCAGATTCGGAGGAGGAGAATCAGAAGCGAAAGATTGGAAACTAGCAATGGAGGAAGCCGCGAGATTCGGTGCAAACTGTAAGATCTTTTTGCGTCGTCTGCTCTCGACTCCGCCTGACTGACACCTTTGACTCATCAGACACCGCGTCGCTTCGAGCGGATTCAACATCGTCAGCCCAACCGAGAACTCCCCTCTCTCCGATTTCGACGCAACTTCCTCAAATTCCACGAGTCCTAAGTCCGACAACAAACCAAACCTTATCTCCTGTCGAAGCTCAACAGTCTTCATTCCCTGTTCCTGGAAACAACCGATCTCTGTCTCGCTCACCCGAACCCGTCTCTCCAGTTTCGAACTACTCGCGTCAGGATTCGTTCAACTCGATGGGCGCTTTCGCTCAACAACCTCTTCTGAATGATGCTCGCGGTGGCTATGGTCAAGTACCGTCGATCTCTCGTCCCGATCGAAGCGCTAGCATCGCTCGAAACGAATCTCCCACCTCTTTCGTCCCTTCTCCTTCTTCGACCAACTTCGCAGGCGACAACTCGTCGAACGGAGGATCTCGAGGTGCTTCTCCGTTACGACCAGACTTCTCATCGAACAATTCACTCCCCCACCCACCGTTTTCACCAGAACGTCAACCTCCTTATCAGATTCACCCTCAACCTGGAGACTTTGGAGGTCCCGGTTACGTCGCACCTGGAGGAGGAGGAAACTATTCCTCTCGTCCTTCTTCTCGGACGTCTCAGAACTCGTTTGGTTCGAGCTCAAATCGAACCGATCGCTCTTCTGGCTATCCCGAACCTCCTCCGCCCTTACCCAAAGAACGAAGCTACAACGGACTCAACATCAGTGGTAGAGGTGGACCTCTGTATCCTACGAGTATGAGAACAGACCCAGGAGACTCTCGTTCAGTCTCTGGTCACAGCGATTACCTCTCGCCTCACAACTCGGTTCATCGTTCGAAATCTGCTGAAGCTCTCCGAGTTGAAACTCCTCAACACTACCGAATGCCGTCTCAAGCACTCTCGGAGGAACGATCAGTTTCGAACCCAGCTTTCGCACCGACTGTAGGAGATCGGATCGGAGGTGAAGACGATTCACCTCCCACTTCTCCAGTCGGAGCTCGACCCGCCGAGAAGACTGCCATCGTCGCCGACATGAGGTGCAAAATCTTCCTTCAGCAACACCACTCGGTTTGGAAGAGTCTCGGAACGGCGAAACTCAAGTTGTATCACTCGATGCCGAGCAATACGAAACAGCTCGTCGTCGATTCCGACAAGAGCAAAGGCAAGACTCTCATTTCGACTATCGTTCTCACTGATGGAGTAGAACGAGTCGGAAAGACCGGAGTTGCTATCGAATTGAGTGATCAAGGTGATCGAACTGGAATCATCTATATGCTTCAAGTGAGTTTTCTTTTCTCTCTTTTCCCAGCTCTTGCGTTCAGACAACATCTTACCTACTCTCGCGCTCCCTCATAGATGAAAACGGAACAGTCAGCGACTGGACTATTCGACCAATTACTCGTCGGTTCAGATCGAGCAAGACGATAAATAGACACTCAATCTTCAAAACGAAAACCGAAACTTCACGAATCTTTTTCCTTAGACATGCCCTTCTCACGACCTCATTTTCCGTAACCCCTCTCTATACCATTCCTTACATGCTCTCATTTACAGTGGCTCTGCAAATCTCGCCTCGAATTTCGCTACTCGCACTCTTCCTCGCTCACTTCGATACCCCTTTTCTCTCCATTCTCTCCTATTCGCTTTTTCGCATTCTCTCACTCTTTCCCTCAGCTTGTTACACTCTGGATCTCGCTTTCTCTCTATCATTGTTTAGCTCGCAATTTTAAATTAGCTCATACTTTTCGATTTTTGGTGGGGCGCCCCTCGGGTTCTTTGAGAGAGGAGAAACGGTAATTGTCTCCACCTTTTTCCTCTTCAGCCTCTGACTCTTTCTCTCCCTCTCACACAACAACAACATCGCAACATGGTCACACTGAAGGGTTTAGGATTAGTTGGATTGCCGCTTGCAGCAGGATTCGCAGCGTGGATTCTTCCCTTGATCACGATTCTCGGTATTCGAAGGGAGGTTCTACCAGTCAACAATGGCAAGTGCGTCGCAGTCAAAGGTGAGTCTCGAATCTTCGTTTCTTTCTGCTGGAAGAGTGAAGCTGATCCCGATGTCGAGTGCTGCTCAGGTCTCGTCGGATGCGAAGATGCTTGGATCGATTATGAAAAGGCTGAAGCCTGGCTGTTAGTCGAACTGTTCTTTCTCAATGGATTCGTCGTAAAGCTGACTTTCGATCGTCAAGCTAGAGTATGTTCGTCTCACGAAGCACGAAAAAGCTGGCTTCCAGCGACTCTCCACCTCGATTCGGCTTCTCTTCCGCAAGTTTCAACCGACTACATCGCAGTCCTCAACCTCGACGACAACTCGTACAAGAAAGTCAAGCTATTAGGCCTCCCGTCCGATGCTGACGGGATTTACGTTCACGCTATCGACGCTGTTAAGGGTCCCGACGGAAAGAAAACCGTTTTCATCAATTCTCATCGCCCTCCGAAGAACCGTTCCCTAGGCAAGACTCTCGGTGCCAACTCAGTCATTGAGATCTTCGAGACAACTGCGAACCCTTACGAACTCAAACACGTCAAAACAGTCTCGCACCCTCTGATCAGAACTCCGAACAACCTCGTCGCAACTGGACCTCGTACCTTCTACGCTTCGAACGATCATCGTTACAAGGTTCACTGGGTGAGCTTTCAAGTTTTTCGTTGGAAGATTCAGAAGGGCGAAGGCTGATTGCAGTTGTGAAAGTAGACTCGCGCTTTCGAGATGCTCAAGTCCATTCCTTCCGACATTATCTACTGCGACGCTTCGAAGGGTACTCCGGTCTGCAAAGTTGCCGCAGACGGACTTGTGTACCCTAACGGTATCGCACACAGTGCCTCGAAAGGACCTGGCAGCTTCCTCTACCAAGGCTCAACGCTACAGGGTCTCGTTCGAGTCTGGGAAGAACGTTCGGATCACACTCTCAAAGCTGTCGCAGAAGTCCCTGTGAGCTTCAACTTCCTAAATCTCTATGACGGGAAGACGAGACTGACTTCATACGTCGAGTCTCAGCTCGAACGACCCGTCGACAATATTCATGTAGATTTGGATGGTGCTATCTACGCTACGACTTTGACCAAGGTACTCGACTTCATGGAAGCTGGAAAAGATGGAGGAAAGTCGAAGAGTGCCGCTGTAGAGATTCTCAAAATCACAAACGATACAGCTAGCAGCGGATCTGGGAAATACAAATCCGAAGTAGTGTTCGCGGACGACGGAACTATCGTTTCCTCTTCGACTACTGCAGCTCCCTACAAGGGAAAGCTTGTCTTGACTGGTAAAATTCTCTTTCAAGACTCGAAGACTCTATCCGAATTGAGCTGACTTAATTCGTCGTTTCGCGTTTTCACTGAGCAGGTGTTTTCTCTCGAGAAGTCAGCATTTGCGACCTCAACTAGTCTCTGTCTCTCCCGCCTCTACTCCTCCACCATATCTCAATATCCTTGCATAGTGTCAAGAAAGTTGTTTGTTGAAATTAAAGAATTTGTTATGCTGTCGTTTCTCGTCTCGGAAACTTTCCCAGAGGTGTTGGTCACACAAAGGGACTCTCTTCCCCTGACAAGCGATCGTGCAGAAAGAAGTTTTGTTCGAAAGCGGAGATTGCGAACGATTTGACGATTTTGTTTGAGCGCGCGCGAAGACCCAAGAAGCTTGGTCAACTTTCAACACCTTGCTTTTCTCGTGTCTCCTCTCTCTCTCTCACACATATATTCCGTCTTTCAGTCACTCTCAAGGCGCCGATTCGGAGAAAGCAGCTAGTCGCCTCGACCCTTGGAGAACTCGATTTGATCAAGAACTTTGATTTACGCAGCAATCGAAAGACGGACTCGAACCGGAGAAGAAGATCAAAGAAGAGAATGTCTACAGCTGTAGTAGTGCATGGATACAGCGCTCCATTCGCGACTGCAGCTCCTACTGCTAGTGCGGCAAGAGGAGGAACGACCGGGATCTCTTTCGCTTCAGTGGCCTCTCGAACAGCTGGAACTGGTACCGCTACATCTTCAGCAGTCATTGTAGATAGTACCGGAGGAGTAGACTCCAGCTCGTTGTTGGAGTACTTTACGAAAGTGAGTGTTCTCCTCTCTTCACCGAACTTATCCTCTCAAGGTGGAACTGATCTCGTTGTTCACGCTCGTGCAGCCTTATATAGATGCCCACTCCCTCTCGATACCTTCCTATCGCTACGCTTACATTCTATGGTTCGTGATCGCTGGAACTCTCATCCTTTGGTCAATCGCCTATCATCTCAGCGGTACTGGAACGGGAGGAAGCTCGCTAGGAGCGTGGTTCAGGAAGTGGTCGATCAGAAGGATTACTTGGACAAAGAGAGTAGGGAAAGAATCGGGTAGCATGCAAGAAGAGGGAAAAGGAACTTCAACGACGAGGAAGAAGGTTGTTTGGGCTAGTCCGACATTCGCTCAAACGATCACAGTGAGCGTATTGATCGCTTCAGCACTATGTTTGACGTTCATCGGAGACGACTACATCGCTGTCAGTTTCCTTTCAATTCGTGTTCTCGATCGAGCTTCTTTGCTCATCTTCCCTTTGACTCTCACACACAGCCAACGACGTGTACTTTTGGAGGATACTGTGGATATCAGAGCTACTTCGGAAGTTCAGGTCCGCCTAAATCGACTTATCGGGCGAAAAGAGCGATTTCTCCTCTCCAGTACTCGTCCTTCACCGCCGATATCGATCAAACTGCTCCTTTACCAATGCCTGCGGGATTTAAGTATCAAGAGTTGACGCATCCGGTCAAGAGAGGTGTCAACAACCCGAATGGTTGGGTGAGTGCCCTGTTCGAAGTTCACCGAGAGTTGAAAGCTCAAGCTGAATTACGCTCCCGCAGGCCCCTTTCAACGATCCGCTACTCGCAAGCTCTAACAAGGATATCAGCAAGAGTCCCTGGACTACCGCTGCTCGTCTCGGCTTGATCTCTTTCGCTATGTTGCCTCTAGCAGTTACTCTCGCTCTCAAGCAGGTGAGCCTCGACTCCACGATGCTCTCTCTCTCGAATCAGAATTGATATTCTCTGGTGTACATAGTGGCCGTTCAACATTTGGGCAACACCGTGGTTGACGAACTATCATTTCGACAAGGTGAGTTCCGTCTCGAG
Organism: Sporobolomyces pararoseus; assembly: GCA_010758995.1. Classification (NCBI taxonomy): domain Eukaryota; kingdom Fungi; phylum Basidiomycota; class Microbotryomycetes; order Sporidiobolales; family Sporidiobolaceae; genus Sporobolomyces; species Sporobolomyces pararoseus. The sequence goes on along the minus strand of RSDY01000003.1, from coordinate 506,515 downwards.
AGGTTTCATTCTCGAACCCTGTGAGCGTTTCTTGACCTGTTCTACTTGGGAACATAGACCGCTATTCTCCATAGGTGGGCCGGACGAGTCATTTGGGCTTTCTCGACAGCTCATGCGATCGCCTGGTTTTATCAACTTTCGCTCGACAAAGATCCATTCGGTCGAGCTGTTCTCGTTCCTGTCTGGAGCTGGTATCGTTTCGTAGCTGGTGCAGTAGTATGTTTGTCTCAGATGCATGATCTCCTGTGCTCTCCGCTGACTGGCTTCTCTCTCTTCACAGGCATGGGTCATTCTCACTTTGATCACTTTCCTCTCATTGAGTCCCTTGCGAAACCGCTACTACGAGCTGTTCTACTGGAGTCACGTTGTACTGCTACTTCTTTTCTTCGCTGCCGCTATCTTGCATCATCGAGTGAGTCTATTTCTCTAGTCTCTTCATCGAGTGATGTGAAAGATTGACCATCACTCGCTTCTTTCGATAGCCCGTCATGTATTTCCCGATCGCTGCCGTCGCCTGGTGGGGTCTCGAACGCCTCATTCGCTTCGCAGTATTCCTCTGGATCAACGGATTCGCACGAGGTATCTGGTTCAAAGAACCGAGGCATCCCCCGAAACGATCAAGTTCTCAATCTTTCGGCATGCTCAACGCCGAAAAGCTTCACGACTACGACGACGTCAAGACCTCCGCTTATCCCCCGAACCCTTACTCGGAATTGGCTGAACCCTTCGCTTCTCGAGCGACACAGTCCCGTCAATCGAGTTTCAATGCTCATTACCCTCCGCCCCTTTCCTCCTATTCTCCTCCCGTTCATTCTTCCCACGCTTCTCCTCCTCCCGGATTCGCAGCAGCACAACTTCTGCCTGGTCGAACAATTCGCCTCACTCTTCGAACTCCGTCTACTCTCCGATGGGCTCCCGGTCAACACCTCCTACTCAATATCCCCTCTGTGCGATTTTTCGACTCTCACCCTTACACGATCGCCAGTATTGACCACCGAGCGAAAGGAGTCGCACCGATCGGAGCTGGTTCTACGAAAGCTCTCGACAAGGGGAGCGATATCATCCTCCTCGTCCGGGCTCAAACGGGATTTAGTAAAGCACTCTGGGACCACGTCGTCAAGGTTCGGAAGGAAAGAGAGCTACGAGGTGCAACGGCATCGGAAGTTGCACAAGGAGTGAACCTTCGAGCTCTCGTGAGCTGGCCGATGGGATCTGCTGCAAGAGTCGAATGGGGAGCTTACGAAAGCTTGACGATCATCGCCGGTGGAACTGGTATCACTTTCGGTGTCTCCGTTCTCGAGAACGCTTGTACAAGAATCGCAAGGAGGCAACAAGATGCAAAGTGGAAGACGAGTCGAGTTCGATTCGTTTGGATTTTAAAGGAGTTTTGTGAGTCGTTTCCTCCTCTGACCTTTCTCGCTCTCGACGCGTTGGACTGACTCGTTCGACTCTCGATCTCAGCTCATCTCAGTTGGGTCGCCACCACTCTCCGTCGCTGCATGGAAATGTGCGACTCGTCTCAGTTACAGATCGATCTCTTCGTCACCAACGACACTCCTCGTCGGCCTCGTCGTCGTCCTTCTGCACAACCTCTCGCAGGATTCGACTCTACCGACGACCTTGCACCTCCTACCGCTCCCTTTGCTCGACAGGCCCGATCAGGTTCACCAAGTCGAGACAGTTTGGCTAGTGAAGTCAGCGATTGGAGCGATTCTGAAGACTCCCCCTCTCGTTCTCGCCAATTCAATCAGATGCCCGACTATGGAGACCATGTCGACTCGGTCACTGACTTGGTGCTCTTCGAAGGAGAGGAGGAGGAACGTACGGCAGCAGAAATCGAAGTATCGGCGAAACTCAAGAAGGAAGGTAAACTCCGTCGAGCTCTCTCTCGACGAGGCGCGAAGGCTACGACGACTTCTCCCGCACCTCTTCGACATGCCAACCCTTCTACTCAACGACTGTACGAAAGTCCTCAGCAACACGACAGTTTCGAAGCTCTCCCTCTCGACAACAACGACACCTCTCCAACTCTCCACGAATCACCTTACGCTCCTCGTTCTGCCTCTTTCGGAGACATCGGATATCGACATGGCTCTCCTTCTCTCCACTACGACGAACATGCGGAAGCTCAGACTTTAGGAGACAATTCGTCAACTCGTCATCTCTTCTCGGGAGGACGCTCTCAACGAAACAGCATCGCCGATCTCGCGGGAGCTGCTTCTTCAAGTCACAATCCTGAGCAAGGGTTCTTCCTCGATGTCACAGAACTAGAGCAGCAAGACCTCGAAGTCGTCGCCGAATTAGCTCGACCAGGTTACCCTCGACTGGAACAAATTCTCGACGACGAAGTCTCGCGCTCGGCCGGAAAGACCATGGTGGCCTGTGAGTTTCTCTCCTCTGTCCCTCTACCGGTTCGCGGCTGTCTGCGTCTCGAAAAAAGAGCTCGACTCGACCGTGGGAAAAAAAGGGAGTCGGCACTCCCGGAACAGACTCGACCGGCGGCGTTACCGTGGAAGGAGAAGATTGGTTTTCACGGGTGTCTTCCGAAGATTGTGGCTCGACCGTCCTGGAAGAGGTCGTAATCAAGTCGGATTACAAGAGACTGCGCCTCCCGATTTTCGCTCTCAAGTAGCTGTTGCTGACTCACCTTCTCTACCTTCCTCTCTCGCTTGATTGTTGCTCTCTCTCTCGATCTCGCAGGTTGTGGTCCCTCTTCGTTAAATACGCTCGTCCGCAATCTCGTCTCGTCCAGGATCGATCTCAAGAAGGTCGCAAAAGGAGATCCACGAGGTCAAGTCTCTATCGTCGTCGAGGTAAATTTTCTCAAATTTGATCTCAATTTCCTCGTCGGCTTGCCACTGAGCTCGTGCTGACTTTACTCGCATAATCTACAGGACTTCTCCTTCTGATTTGAGAAGCTCTCGCTTACTTCGCCAAACAACTGTCGGTGGAGAAATCACCGTTTTCTTCGTTTCCCATCCAAATTTCTTTGTTCATAGCATCGTGCCTCTCTCACACACACAGACACTCTTTGCCTCCTGATTCTTGCTCATAGACTGTACTCTGTTGTAACTCGATCAATCCGTCGCATTCAGACAGCTTCCAATCTCATCACAAAGTTTCGTACATGAGAGGCAGAAATCAGGTTCTATCTTCCGCGCTGTTTCTAAGTCCGAATTGCTCTGGTGAACTTATTGTTGAGAGTCATGAAATATGTACATGACTTTGCACGGCTGATCAGAGAGCGGCGGAAAGAGACTGCAACGAAAGGGGGAAATAAAACGAAAATTGCGCTGTAACGTGTTTGGTAGCGATCACAAAAGACAACAAGGATTCCTACTGAGGGGTCTATATACGGGGTCAAAGTACTGCAAATAACGAAATGAGATACAAAGAAAATGTGAAAGAAAGATTCGAGCCTACTGAACGAAGCTTGCTCAGCGGTAAGCTGTCGTCGAGTACATCAGCTCACTACTTCTATTTAGTAGGCTCTGCTGATAATCTGAGGCTTGAGAAGAGCAGGAATAGCTTGTGGGGTAGAAGTGATGGTGAGGCGAGACTTGGTTCGATGGGATGAAGCGTCGAGAAGGACTCGGAGGATAGCAGGGATCGACTTGTTGCATCGTTACGAGGCCATTTGGAACCGCGTTGGATGGTGGTGGTACGGTGACCGTTTCTTCGGAATCTCCTCCCGCGAAAAGGTGAGAGCTCGGACGACGCAGAGGTTGAGGAGCGATAATTTGAGATTGTTGAAGAGGGTAATGGGAGTAGGTATTTTCAGAAGGCGAGAGAGGCGCGACGAGACCTGACGTGATCGTTCTTATCGGAGGAAGCTCGTTCGAGGCGTAGGGGATAGTGGAGGAAGTGGAATTCTGAGAGTAAGAGGAAGAAGGGTAGTAGAACGTTGTCGAAGAAGCGTGTTGATACTGAACTGGCTGAATGTACTGATCGCGATAGACGGATGTAGGTGATTCGTACGAGTAGGCGGAGGTGGGAGGGACAGAGACGGGGGAAGTATAACTTCGATTGTCAGGAGATTCCGTTGGAAGGAATTCGTAAGAGGAAGGTTGATCCCTGAGAGACGGAGTCGAATGGGTGATCTGAGCTGGGATCGAGAGTGGTAGCGAGCGAGGGGAAGAAGCAACGTGAGAATCGCTGATGGCCGTCCAAGGCTGTAGTTGATAACTAGCGAGCGTGAGATGAGTTTGCGTCGGAGGTTCGTCGTCGGATCTGGTCGAGTAGTATGGCTCGGGAGTAGGTGATCGATCTGGTTGCTCATATTCGTAGTCGAAAGCGATGGACGAAGCGGTCGAAGATTTTCTTCTGCCAGCAGTCGTGCTCTTTTTTCTCGATCTCAGTTTGCGAGGAATATTGAGCGTCTTGCTAATATCGTCCCGTACGAAGTTTCCCGAGGTATGACTGTAAACGAACGACAAGACACGAGGTGGGGTGAGTACGATGAGAGAGCGAGAACGGTGACACCAAACGCGCGAGAGACAACGACGAAAGAAAGGAGCTCGACTGACGTGAAAACTATCAAGGAGGGACTGTGAGATCTACGTTCTGCTGACCTTCGACGATCACTGAGACGCTTGAAAGAGTAATAACTCAATTGTCGTATGAAACTTGCAAGACTGGGTAAATCACCAAACGAAGGAAATGAATCAGTAAGCTCTCGAGACAAATCTTGTGAGCTTGCTTTTGTTAAATCGAGCTTCCTCGAGTAAATGGGAGAGAGTGGGCCGCTGCGAGAGGGAGAGTCTTGGCGCAAAGGTAGATCCGCCGTGTTCAACTTTTCTCCCGTTTCGTCCGCCTCCCATCCGAGAGAAAAAAGTTCAAGTTGAAAAGGAATGGAATCAACTGTAACTCACCTTCGAAACTCCCATTGAGGTGCTAGAGCTGCTTTAGCTTGAGATTCTATGCTAGTTATTCCGAAACTATCGTTGCTGATCCATCTAAGCCATTCTGGATGATGCTCGGCGGAGAGTAATCTGAGAGAGAGAGAGAGAGAGCGAGAAACCGGGTTCGAGTCAGCTGTTCCGTGACTTGGACGGTATGAGAAGAGCGAAAGCCCGACAGGAGGGACCAGAGATAGGAGAGGGAGAGGAGCGGCAGAGGGAGCGAACGAACTCGTGAAGTTTGTAGACGAAAGATGAACGAGGTTTTTCGACTTGCGACATCTAGAATGCGGGTCGTCGCGTAGAGCTCGAGCTGTTCCGTAGGCTTAGGCGAGAGTGTTATGTATACGGATAGCAGGCGAAGAGGATTGAAGAGAGGTTTGCCGCGTCGAAATCGACAAAAGACCACTGATAATCATCTCTCGCAAGGTACGCAAAAAAGAAAAAACCTTTGAAGGGCTAGTGCGAAAAACCCGGTCAAACCTTGTTTTCGTTAATTTCTTCGCGGGGCTCTCGTTACTATCCCAGATTCTTCACTTTCTCCAGCATCTCGAACTGATTACGATTCCAATGGCCTCTGTTTTTGAACCTTCTCTCTTGCCCGAGTCGGCACCGCTGCGTCACCTCGGTACCAGTCTCTGCAACCGAGCTGAAAGATCGACCAGTGCACGCCCAACAGGGTAAAAAGGGAAAAGGCGAAACGCCGGTAACCCTGTATCGAACGATCTTTTACGTTTCTTCAAGTTCAGTCGAGCTCAACTTCGGTTTTCGATTCCTGCGAAAGTCTCTCTCCTCCCAAGCATCCGACCTCGGTTGCATTCTCGTTGACGACACGAATCCTTGTCGATCTCGCTCAGACCTCTCTTTTGTTCTCCTATTCGTGTCGAGTTAGAGAAAAGGCTGGAGTAAAATTTCACTTTGTAACGACTCGAGTTGCGCTGCCTTTCCTTTGTCTTCTGCAAGCCTCGCTACGTATGTATGTATGACATCTACTTCGAGATTCGTCCATAGCGAGATGAGGGGAAAAAACAGCCTTTCGCTCGTTCCGCTCGTCGTTGCGTACTGTAGACTGTAGACTGTACAGTACATTAAGCTTTTCTCCCCTCCGTTGAAGCCCAAAGTGTTCTGTGGCATCATTCGCACACTCTACAGGCAAAGCGATTAAGTTCGATAAGCTTTCGAACGGTCTCGTACTACCTTCTCATGGCTTAGCGTCAAAACGAGAAACCTTCTACGCTCAAAGTTGGTGCTACGGCGCCACGGTAGAAGACTGTGGAAGGTCGTTTAGACGATTTTGTCATCCGGAAAGATCGGGAAGAGAGTCGCGAAGAACGATTCGATCAAAACTACCCTTGAGCCACCGGTTTGACGGGTTCTTCGGTGGACCTCCTCGTTCCTTCTCTTGAACGTTCTCACGGCCGTCAACGACAAGGACGAGCGAAGGTACAGCGGCACGACATAATGTCTTCCCTGCCGAGAAAACGAAGCGAGGGACTACAGCTTATTCCTTTGAAGGTGCCGATACTTGTACCGTCGCAGCAGGGTTCCTCCAGTCTATGTTTCCTCTCAGGCCGGCAACTCCCACTTTTCGCTCTATATGGGATACTGCTAGACAATAATAAATCTCACGCTAGTTTCCGCGATTTGATCGGAAAGGAGAGGGCGCACCCGCTTCGAGTCCTACACAGGCTGAGCTGAGTGAATCAAAAGTGGGAGATCGTGTGCGAATCTAATCGGGGAGATTGATCCGCCAAGTCTAGTAACGTTGCAAAAAACTGGTTATTTTCAAGGGTATCGTTGCTGTAAAGAGATAATCAGAGCTTGTAAAGCAAGAGGAGTTGGGGGAAAGCGAGTGAACGGTCTTCTAAGACGAAGCAGAAGAAGGGGCAAGGACCGGACGCTCCATCATCCACGCACTTGAGGGTTCAATCTTCCTGTAATAGTTTGGTACGGTTTCCTGCGAACTCAAGGTTGTCTAGTAAGCGCTTGAGCCTCTACATCGTAGCAAGTGAGAGCCAACTCACTACGACTGAGAAACCAAACTTTTCCCAGAACTTCTTGCCGTCCTCGTTTCCAACTTGCACGTGAAGAGTGATTTTCTCGATCCTCCTCCTGCTCCTCTTAGCCTCTTGCTCTGCCCTTTCTTTCTTCTTGCGTTCCTTCTCTTCTTCGACAGGGTCGACAGTAGATTCTTCAGCTTTGGCTGAAGAAGTCGGAGGAGGAGGAGCTGCTTTGCCTTTCTGAGCAGCTTTCTTCGCAGCTTTCTTCGACAGAGGAGGCGCTGGAGTAGAAGCTTGAGCAGGAGAAGATTCGACGGGAGCTGAAATGTCGGTAGGAGTGGGTTGGTTGAGAGTTTGAGAGGCGGCTTCCAGAAGATGGTGAATCAACTTTGAAGCGAGTCCTTGATTGCGATACGGTCTATATTCTCGCGAGACTTGCGGTCAGCTTACAATTCTCTTGCGGATGGAAAGTGAAGACTCACGCGAGGACTCCCAAAGTCATGATGTACAACTTGTAGCCGTCTTTGTTCTCGTCGTTTTGCTCAGTAGAAGGATTCGTGACTGCTTGATCGATATCTTTTGGAGCTTCGTTCGAAAGAGGTTCGATGCGAGATACGAGAACTCCAACGGGCAGATCTTGGTAGAAGACGAGCTTGTTGAACTCTTCAGGAGAGAGGTCGAGGTTCAATGAATCTTGGTAGAAGCGGTCTGTGTACGAGACTGGGAAGAGACAGTTGTGGAGCTTCTTGACAGTTCCCAAGTTGTTAACAGTACTGTTCACGCGTACTCCCAGGTCAGCTAGATCGCAGCAAGAGACGAAAGAGATGAGACGAACAGTGAACCGAGATTAACTCGGGGAGGGATCCGAATGGGTTTGCCGTTGATCTTGGTACCAGCAGGTATGAGTGGAGGTAGCTCTGGTAAAGAAGAGAGAATCGAAGACATCTCGTTCGAGTAGCAGCGAGTCGAGGAGGAAAGAAAGATGAGAGAGCCAACTTTCTCCCTTTTCCTACTCACCGTCAGTACTGATCAACTTGCACAAGCTCTCGTACATTCACAATCAAGCTCTTCAACCGTACAGACGCGCGAATAGGACTCAAGATCGATCACCTCCCCTCCGCTTCTTCCGATTCAAATGGCTCCTTCAAACAAGCGTAAAGGACCCGGAGACCTGACGGGAGCAGCACAGATCAGTCCAGAAGGTATCACAGGGCTGGATGATGAGATGACTGTGCAACTCCTCGGAGCTGGGCAAGAGGTGAGTCGCGATTTCTGTACCTCACCTCCACTTTCCTACCATTCCTGACTCTATTGCCTCGTGTTCCCCCATTCATAGGTCGGTCGATCATGCTGTGTCATCAAGTACAAAGGGAGAACGATCGTTTGCGACGCAGGAGTCCACCCAGCGTTCTCTGGAATGGCAGCTCTCCCTTTCCTCGACGAACTAGATTGGAGTACAGTCGACGCTATCCTCATCACTCATTTCCACCTCGATCACGCTGCTTCTCTCACCTATGTCATGGAAAAGGTACGTAAATGATCTACTCGCTATATTGAATTTCGTCAAAAACAACGCTAACTGGATTCGTTACAAACTTGCGAGCGTATTTAGACTAACTTCAAAGAGGGCAAAGGAGTCGTATACATGTCACATCCTACGAAAGCTGTTTACCGCTACCTCATGTCGGATTTCGTTCGAGTATCGTAAGCTTTAAAAGCCAATCTCTTTCGCCTTTCCCACTGTCTCTCGACTGATTTCCTCGAAATGTGTCGCGCAGAACGGCCGGATCCGACGAGAACCTGTTCACAGAAGAAGAGATGCTCACTTCCTTCAACTCGATCCAATCCTTCGACTTCGAACAAGAAATCCTCCTCCCTCCTTCTCGCAATTCTGAAACCACCGCCTCTGTTCGGTTCACTTCGTTCGCCGCTGGTCATGTACTAGGAGCATGTATGTTCTTGATTGAAGTTGCAGGAGCTCGAGTACTTTACACGGGAGATTATTCAACAGAGGAAGATCGACATCTCGTTCCTGCAAAAGTACCAGATTGGGAGAGGAATCCGGATGTTATGATCTGTGAATCTACTTATGGGTACGTTGGAACATTGTATCACTCTCGTAACCGTTTGCTGACCTTTCTGCCTTCTCTCGCTCAGTGTACAATCGCACGAACCTCGATTAGAGAAAGAAACGCAATTTACGAGTGTGTTTCCTCCCTAAACCATTCTATAGATCAAGTTCACGACTGACTCACTTCTTTTCCATCAGATCTCATTCAGTCAATCATCAAGAGAGGAGGAAGAGTCCTTCTACCAGTATTCGCTCTCGGTCGCGCGCAAGAACTGTTGCTCATTCTCGATGAATACTGGGCTGAACATCCCGAACTTCAACATGTACCTATCTACTACATCTCGAGCCTGGCAATGAAGTGTATGGATGTCTACAGACAGTAAGAGCTCTCATTCAGCCTTTTTGCTTCGGAAGACTAGGTCTCAATTCTCGTTCCATCTCTGCTAGGTACATCCACACCATGTCACCGAATGTACGATCAAAGTTCGCCCGAGGAATCAATCCTTTCGATTTCAGAGGCAAAAATTCTTTCATTCGACCTCTCGACAAAGGAATTTCGAAACTGAATGACAAGAACCCGTGTGTCGTGATGGCGAGTCCTGGATTTTTGACAAACGGAGTCAGTCGAGAACTGTTGGAGAAGTGGGCACCAGATCCTAGGAATGGTTTGATTATTACTGGTTACAGTGTAGAGGGAGTAATGGCGCGAGTGAGCTTCTCTTCTTCGTCTTCTGTCATTTTGATACATCGTCACTGATACACTTGATCGTTATCCGATTGTAGACGATCATGAACGAGCCGCAAGATATTCCAGCGCTGAATGGAGGTGCGAAGATTCCTCGGCGGTTGTGAGCTTCTCTTTCGACCTCTTCTTGAGATACGCGGTACTGAAAGTGGTCCAATTCATAGGTCTGTCGACTATATCTCGTTCTCGGCACATGTTGACTACACTCAAAACTCTAAATTCATCGACGAGGTGAGTTTCACAGCGATTCGGCTCAGGTCGTTCTGAAGCTGACAGCTTTTTCTCCAGGTCATGCCGTCTCACCTTATTCTAGTACACGGAGAAGTCAACAACATGTCTCGGCTGCGATCAGCGCTCAAGACACGTTTCGCAGAGAGGAAGAACGATGTCCAAATCTACACGCCTAGAAACGTCGAAACCGTCAAACTGAAGTTCCGGGGAGAACGAATGGCAAAGGTAAACTCCATTCTTCCCCTGTCTAATGCGCAGAAGTCTCGCTGAACGATGGGACACTTTCTTTTTTAGGCTCTCGGTTCCCTCGCTCTCACAACGCCAGCTCCTCAAACAGCCCTCTCAGGTCTCCTCGTTTCGAAAGACTTTACTTATACTCTCCTCTCACCTTCTGATCTAAGGGACTTCACCGGTCTTTCAACCTCTGTCATCCTTCAGCGTCAACGTGTGAAACTTTCCGTTACATGGGATCTCGTGAGGTGGCATTTACAGGGAATGTACGGCAAGATCGTCGAGGGTCGAGATCAGGAAGGAGTACCAACGATGCGAATCATGCAGACGGTTGACGTCAAGCTTTCAGACAAGCACGAAGTAGCAATCGAATGGGTTGGAGGAGCGACGAACGACATGGTGGCTGATTCAGTCTTGGCTGTCGTACTCGGGATCGAGAGCAGTCCAGCTAGTGTCAAGCGTAAGTCTCTCGACTCGTTCTAGACCTTTTATGCGCTGAAAATTGACTGAAGAATCGTTCCTTCGCGTCGACAGAAACTTCTTCACACGATCACCACCACCACCACGCTCCTCACCCTTACGCCGAACCTCCTTCGCCGAAACCACTATTGCCATCAACACCGGAAGAAGACGAAGAAGCTAAGAAGGAGGAAGAGGAAGAAGACGAATCGTCTATACTTCCTTCTCGACTTGATCGTCTTATCGCTTTCCTCGACTCTTACTTTGGATCTGTCGAACTTCTACAGCCTTCGAGAGCAAAATCATCTAGTCCACCTCAAGAGGATCCCGTCGAATCTGCGACATCAACAGCGATGGACGAGGAAACCGTTGAGGAATCTACGACAAGCACAACAGAAGAAGTAATAGCTCAAATTGACCCGAAGGAACCAGCTGAGAAATCTGAGCAAGAAGCAGCAAAGATTGAGGAAGCAGCAGCAGAGCAGCGAGCGAAGGAAATTGAGCAGGAGAAGAGAAATCCTCACGCTCCAGTCATTCGAGTCAAGCTGGATGAGCACTTTGCAGATGTTGACATCGAGAACTTGGTGAGTCCCTTTACTGCTAGGCTGTGCGCTCAACCCACGAACGAGGAGCTGACGGACTCATCGCTTTCTTCCTCCGCTCAGACTGTGGTTTCTGATTATGTCCCTCTCCAGCGAAGGGTCGAATCAGTTGTACAAATCGCGATGGCTATCGTAACTCCACTAGCAAGTATCGGAGATCTAGGATCGGGGAAGAAAGGAGGTTTGTCGTTGTTAGAGCATCAAGACAAAAAGGTCAAAGAGATTGAGGCATGATTTGCGACTTTATCATCATTTTGACAATCAACTCGATCTCTCCGATAGCACAATGGCCTTTGTCTTCTGCGGAGAGTCAAGTGAAATTTCTCGAGAATCTGCGATGTGCGGATCGCAAAACCCGCTGGCACTGCCGAAGCTACGGAAGAAGAGAGAAAATTCATATTGCCCACATCGTGAAAGATGGATTCGAGTAGAAACAACACAACAAATGAAAACAACAAAAGAGAAAACAAATGAAACAACCCCGTAGTTTGACAAGGTCGCATGAAAATCCCTAAACAGTGAGCAGTCACGATATCTATATGGAAAGAGGAGCAAAGTCTTCTTCAAGTCGTCGCCAGCGATCGGTTGTACTTTTCCCAGCTTGTCAGCTCTGCCCGAATTTTTTCTAACCTTTCTTGGTCGACTGGATGAGTCCTCGTGTATCCGTCGAGCAGGCCTATAGACCCTTCAGAAGCGTTCTTTGAATGATGATGAACGGTATTGTTGTTGTTGTTGGCGAAGGGAAGAATCGTCGAAGGTGAAGAGTTTGGTGTTGAGAGGCGATCCTCCCAGAACGCGAGGGCATGTCGAGGATCGATTCCACTACCAGCGAGAAGACTGTAATATGAGAGATTATCGATCAGCATAGGTACTGTACGAAAGAAGAGAGCGGAGCAGTACTTGCCGAAGAGCGACTAAATCGGCTTCGGATTCGAGCTTTCGACTCTCACAGCTGTTCGCAGCGTGTGCCCAGAACCCGAATCCAGCTTGCGCTCCTTCATTGAAAGTCTTGCCGAGAGCGTCGTTGAAGAAAGGTCCCAAGATCGCCGTGACTGGATACAGTAGAGTTCGAAGGACTGGAGATTGAACAAGGAACGTTAGTAAATTCCCTCTTCCTTCAACGGCAGAAGAAGAGCGAAACGGACCATCAGAGGCAAGACGAGAGAGATGAGGAACTAGGAGATTCATCGAGGCGTAGCTTTCGAGCGTGTGCGAGAGGATCAAATGCGAAACTTCGTGCGAGAGCAAGACCGCCAGCGACTTGCATTGCTCTTGAGTAGGCAGGGTTGTAGGAGTGAGATAGGATGCAATTGGATCCGGTTGTGGGAGTGCTTTGGACGCAGTCGAGGGTCGAGAGAAGAAAGATGCGAGACGGCTCGGATGAGGAGTTGACGAAGAAAGAGAAGCTGACGGAGAATAGTTGGGTTGCGAGGCATCGCCTAGAACCTCCTTGAGGAAACCTACGATCATGGACCTTGGGTCAGAGTCGATAGGGAAGAATGGAAGCCGGGAATGCACAGAGCTTACCCGTATAGACAACGATGACTCCCCTTCTTCCCTTCTCCTTTAAGCTTTGCGCTTCCGGAGCGAATCCAAAACTGAAAGCGTTATTTTCATCTCGATCAATAACGAGTATATCGTATTCGACCTGAAGTTTGTTTCCCGAATCGGTGACTTTCTCATCGAAATGCTTCGACATGATGAGCTCGTCCTTCCAGCCTGATTGTGCTGCTACCGCTCTACCTTCGAGAGGATATCGGAACGGTGGAGGTCTCAGAGCTTCTCCTTCTCCTTTCGCACCAGCTCCCTCCTTCGTCAAGCCCTCGACAACTCCTTTCTCCAACGCTCTTAGTACCGCTTCGCTCCATCTAACTCTCCAATCCCGCTGATCGAGTACGACTCCGCCTAACAACATCCTCCTCCCCGTCTCTGGATCGACCCCTTCGTCTGGTAAATCGAGAACTTGACGAAGGATGGCTACCCAATCGAGTGAAGTGCCTTCGGGCGCTACCGCCTGAACTTCTCCGTTGTGCACATGCGAGGTGGTTGCAGAGTGAGCTGTGCGACCAACAGATAAAACTCCTTCGACTAGTTCCTCCTCCTCCTTTGGTGAGAGCATGACGAATCTCCAACGACCGGTGACGGGAGTCTTTTCGAGTGAAGCGAAACCGACTAGACCGAGAAGGAGGAATGGAGAGAGAAGGAGGAGAGGTAGACCGAAGAAAGCGTTCCATCGAGAGAGGAGCCCAGAAGGTTGTGCGAGACTGCCAGAATAGTAGTTTGAAGCGAGACGGCTGAAGATGTTTGCTGTGAGGGACGAAGGGTCACGTAGGTATCGTTGTCGAAGTGCAAAGATCGCTTTCGAGCGAACCGAGAGCGGAAGAAGAGTGAGGGAGAGACGAGTGACCCAAACGAGGAGGTGAAGAGCTTCGGTCGATTTGAGGGCAGTCGCTAGGGGTAGAAGGAAGTGAATACCGGAACGAGGACGAGTCGAGGAGAAAGCTCGGGAGAAGAGAGAAGGTGCGGTAGGAATCGGGATGGAGATGTGAGGTCGAAGCGAAGGTCGAAGAATCGACGAGGTTTGCCGAATGAAGGGAAGTTGTAGCTTGACTGATTTAAGCTTGGCTTCAGCTTGGTGAATTCCGCCGTTTCCGCCTCTGCCTTTCACACCTTGAACCTTCCTCGCACTCGGCGATTCTTCCAACGTGAAATACGCTATTCCTGCTCGTTTCCTCACGACGTCCGGTTTCTTCAACACCCACTCTTGAGGTCTGTTGTAGGGCATCCTTGTCTTCCTCCGACCGTTGTAAGGTCTCGAAGACGAGTGAAATTTTGAATACCAGTAAGCTCTTCGGAAAGTTGAGTAATCGAAGTTTGAATCCTCCGACTTCCTTCCCTGGAACGGATGTCTCCGATGTCCATAGCCAGCTCGATCGTAATCAGTTCTTCCCCCCGCTCCTCCACTCTTCAATTCAGCTTCGACTTTCTCCATAAATTTCTTTTTCGGACACCAACGGTGGTGTCTGGTGAAGTCCTTTTCCCACGCTCTCGAGCCCATCGAGAAATGAAGTGCTACTTCTTGTCTGACTAGTCCGACACAGTATCGGAAGTGCGCCGCTCGTTGAGGTTGGCGTCGACGTCTTTCATCCAAGAAGGCGAGAGGAAATCGACGATAGAGTTTAATTCGACGTTGAGCTTCTTGCGTACAGTTTCCGCGTTTTCGTGCGTCGAAGCGGGAAAAGTTTGGAGTTTCGAAATCGAGTCGAGCTGGTCGCCAGGTTGAAGAGCGTCTTCGATTGTGTTGAGAGCGGAAACGGAATCGACTGATAGAGCGAAGACAGAGACGGAGGTGAGCTTTGAGAGCTTTCAAATCTGCTTCGCACTTCTGCGAGGTGAACGAGTTTGGCAACGAGAAATCAGTCTCGTTGCGAGGTAACGATAAGAGCTCCTCGAGTCTCGGGGGACTAACCTGTTTCTCTCGAAGCCTATCTGCCTTCCTCTCTTCTTTACTCTGGTTACTATCTCTGAACGCTTTCCTCCACATCGTCGATGCACGATCCAACACGTGCGCTTGACTCTGACTCGAACTGAACCTCGTTTCCGCCGCGAATTCCGATTGCGATCCAATTTTGGCAGAGCTGAAAGGGGTCGTCGAAAATGACCGCGAGGTCGACTGCAGAGGGTTCTGCTGAGTCGATTGGTAGATCCGAGGAGTTTGTTCCCATAGTGAAGGTCTGAGGGGAGGATGAGATAGGAGAGGAAGGAAAGGGAGTCTGAGGGTGGGTTGTCGTACAACGAGTCGCGGAAGGGTAGAGACAGAGGAGGTGAGCATTGTGTTCTTGGATCAAAGTACCTGTTTCTGGCTGTTGACTCCTCCTCTCGGATGAGAACCGTGTAGTTGTAATTGAAGAAAGTTGAAAGAGATTCGAGAGTGATTGGAGCAAGCTAGGGAGGTACGCCTCTAGAGAGGCTCTTACTTGGGATCGTCGCCAGTCTTGTGCGTACGAGGGAGAGTCGACTTCTGGGTAGGAGAGACGAGGTTGGAAAGTGAAGTGGGACTTTCGTCCGGGAATTGAAATTTCTACAGATAAATCTGGGCTTATCTGTACCCAAATATCGTCGATATTATACTTCTATCTGCGTTGCAAAATCTCTTTCAGGAATTGAAGGAGAAGCGATCAAGTCTAATTACGAAACTCTCACTTTCTAACCCTTTACCTCACTCAACTCTCACTTGATCAATCACAATGGAAGGTGAGCAGCACTGCCCGTGCCTCACGAGGACTAGTAGCTGACCCTAGTTTGTACCGCAGTCTCTTTCGGTATCACTGGTAAAGACTACGTCTTGTTCGCATCCGACACCTCTGCAGCTCGCTCTATCGTCAAGATGAAGTCTACAGAGGACAAACAAAAGGTAGTTGGAAAGCACTTGTGCATGGCTTGTAAGTCTCTCGATTCCGACAACGGCAAGGACCCTCTCCTCGCCGCGTCATCTTGCTCTCTCCTCCTCCTCTCGACTGACCACGCTGCAACGTCCTTACAGACTCGGGAGAACCTGGAGATACTGTTCAATTCGCAGAGTATGTCGAACGCAACCTTCGTCTGTATCAAATTCGGTGAATTCTTCCTCTCCCTCTCTCTCTCTCTTTCGCACTGAGCTAAAGACTGAGATTGTCCCGTTTCTTCAGCAACCACGTTCCATTACGACCACCTTCAGCAGCTTCCTGGGTTCGAACTCAACTAGCACAATCACTCCGCTCTCGCAAACCTTACTCTGTCAACTTACTTTTGGGAGGTTACGATCCAACTTCCTCAACTCCTAGTCTGTTCTGGATTGATTACCTCGGTACATTGGGAGAAGTACCTTATGCCGCCCACGGTTACGGTGCATACTTTGCTCTGAGTACGATGGATAGATGGCACAAACCTGATGGAACTTTGGAAGATGGTTTGGAATTGTTGAGGAAATGTGTGAACGAGTTGGAAACTAGGTCAGTATTATTCTGTCTTCTTACTCTTGTCTATCGATTTCAGGAAAAGGGAAGGCTGATGATTTTGATGCTGTCGAGATAGGTTCATTGTCAATTTGGGAGAATTCACAGTTCGAGGTAAGTTTTCGCTTTTTCACAGATCTACTCTCTCGCATCACGTTATCTTCGCTCTTTCGAGCCGACGGCAGTAAAAGCGGGGGGACGATTTGAAAAGCAGTATCGGAGCTTAGAAGGCCGAAGGAATATGCTTTTTTTCTTTTCTAAACCTTGTACTGATTTTTTTTCCTTCTCCCGCGTGTTACTTTCGAAAACAGTGGCCGACAAGGATGGTGTGCGATTAGTAGATCTCAAGACGGGCGAGACGGTCGACCCGGCAGTACATGCAGCGAAACCTCAACATTAGAGATCTTTTCTTGAGCACTAGTAGTGATACTGTTCTGTCTGACAGTCGAAAGAAACGAAATCGAATCCTCGTTTCAATGTATATTGTACCATGCATGCGGGTTTATCTACTCGGCGCTTGAACACTAGGATCCGTTGACTTTTCGGAAGCGAGAAGTTTTTACTTTTCTTCAACCTCGAGGTTTCTTTGCGAGAATTGCTTGTCTAGCGTCGATAAACCCTTTTGCATTGCGGAGGATAGCCGTTTATCTCACTCGGTAAAGTTTGACAAACTTTTTTAGTAACATTCCTCAGGAAACGGAACACCATGTGGAATAGAAAATTGGAATTATTAGAACGCGTTCACCTTTGATTGTCAGATTTTGCTCTTCTCTCTCTCTTGTCTTCTTTGTACACACTTCCTTTCTCTCTCGCTAGGTCTACGCTTATCAACAGGGTGCTCTCGCTCCCTTCCCCCACGTTCGTTTCTTCGACACTCGTTCAAGTTTCTGACCGATCGGTCAACTTCTTTCGCTGTACGACCTTCGCTCATCACCTCTGCTCCCTCGCTTCTTCTTTACTGACACATCTCTTCCGTCTGCAGAACTCTCAAATCTCTCCCCCTCTCTCTCTATCTCGCGTTTTCTCCCCCTTCTTCAACTTCCCTCTCGATCATCACTCAACTATCACTCAACACAATCATGATCTTCTCCCTCGCCTTCCTCTCCCTCGTTCTCCCACTTATCAGTGGTGCAAGAGTCTCTACTTCTCCTCGTAACGATGCAGTGGTAGCAGGTTCCTACATCATCGAACTCGAAACTCCCGACCTTTCGAAACGAGCTGGAAATCAACCTCTCAACGTTGAAGGCCTCCTCTCCTCGGTACTCACTCACCTCGCTCAACCTGTCACGGCTACAATCGAATCCCTCTCTGGATCTGAATCCGACTCGGCTTCTTCTCCAAAAGCTTCGACGGTCAACTTGCCCAAATTCTCGAAACGTCGAACCTACTCTAGTCTCCCTCATGTCTTCGCTGGTGCAGTCGTAGCTGCTGAAGATCTTCCGACGAACGCCAAGGGAGAAGAAGCGAATTGGGAGGACGTCGTAAAAGGTCTCGAAACGATCAACGGAGTCAAAGTCAGTTTATACCTTTTTTTCCTTCCCTTCTCTCAAACTCTTTCTCGCCTTTAACTTTATCTACGTGAGACTGACTGAAATCTCAATCCACAGCGTGCTTGGCCAGTTCGAGTCGTACCTCGTCCAGAACCAGTTTACGAAGTAGATGCAGCTTATCGCAACTCTTCTCGCAAATACGTCTCTCACCTCGCCTACAACCCCACTGTTCGAAACTCTCCTGAAGATTACAAGAACGATGTTTTCCCTCCTCACGTTATGACTGGAGTGGACAAACTTCATCAACAAGGTGTTCTCGGAGACGGTGTCCGAGTGAGTTTTCTTTTCTCCCTCTCTCTTGGTTTTCTGCTCACTGAGCTCGAAGTGACAAACTCCCTTCATCAAAAGGTCGGTGTTATCGATACTGGTGTCGACTACAAGAATCCTGTTCTCGGTGGTTGCTTCGGGGATGGCTGTCATGTTTCGTTCGGAAAAGCTTTCGTCGACAACGATGGAAACTCTAACGAATCTCCCGATCCTTGTGAGTACTCTTTCTCTCCCTCTCTCGTGATAGCTGCTCACCGACTACTCGCTCTCCTACTACAGACACGGACTGTAACGAACACGGAACTCACGTTTCTGGAATCATCGGAGCTCTCGCCAACAACTATGGATTCTCTGGAGTCGCTCCTCACGCAGACTTGGGAATGTACCGAGTTTTCGGATGTGAAGGTTCTGCCGCTGATGATATCGTGAGCTCTCGATAATCTTTCTTCGTTTGAGCCTTTTCACTTACTCTATTTACTTCCGATAGATCGTCGACGCTCTCCTTCAATCGATCTCGGACAACTGTGACATCGTTTCGCTCTCTCTCGGAGGTAGCGCTGGATGGCTCGATCAATCTCCCTCGCAAACCATCGTCGAACGAATGAACAACATGGGAATCGTTACGACCATTTCAGCTGGAAACGATCGTTCTGAAGGTCTCTTCTACGCGAACGGGCCTTCCGCTACTCGTACTGGTATCTCGGTTGGATCTGTCGATGTCACCAAGCTTCCCGCCTACAATGCGACGATTCTCGGCAAACCAGCACTTCCTTACCTCTCTGCCCTCCCTCTCGATCTTTCTTCACTCCCTTCCAACATGCTCAACGTCTACTTCACTTCGACAGATTCGACCATCACGAACGATGGATGCTCACCTCTTCCCGATTCGACTCCGAACCTCGCAAATTACGTTACCGTCGTTCAACGTGGAAGTTGTACTTTCGATCAAAAGATGAGCAACGTTGCCGCAAAAGGAGGAAAAGTCATGCTCGTCTACAACTCTGCCACCGCAGCTTCCTCAGTACCTTACCTTACTCCCGACGGAACTGGAATCGTCGCAGTTGGTTCCCTCCGTAGGGAAGAAGGACTTCGACTTTTGAGCTACTACAAATCGAACGCTCGAGGACTTCGTATTGCTTTCACTCCCAACGACAAGCCCACTTCGGTCGAGGATACCATCTCTGGAGGTATCATGAGTTACTACTCGGAACTTGGACCTACCTTCGACATGTACGGTCAACCTTCTTTCTCAGCACCTGGAGGAAACATTTTGTCTACTTTTCCTCTCTCTATGGGTGGACTCGGAGTCATCTCTGGTACTTCAATGTCTTGTCCTCACGTCGGTGAGTTTTCCTATTCCACCTTGCCTTGTCCACTTTGCTCGAAAGCTTATCGATTCGTTTGTTTTCTCGTTCTGCAGCTGGTGCTGTCGCTCTTCTCCTTTCTCAGAAGAAGGCTCAAAACCTGTCTCCTCTCGACGTCCGCTCAATCTACACCTCGACCTCTGTCAGCGTCGCCACCACCCGCGGTGGATCTACCGCGGCTTCCGTCGTTCTTCAAGGTGGAGGTGAGTCTTCTCTCACTCCTCTCTCTCTCTCTGAAGTCATCCCAAAGCTGATTCGTTTTCGCTCTGCACAGGTCTCCTCCAAGCCGACAAGGGTATCGCTACTGGATCGATCATCTCTCCTTTCGAACTTCAACTCAACGATACCGCTTTCTTGCAAGGAACTCAAGAAGTCACGATCAAGAACACTAACAGCTTCCCCGTCACTTACACTTTCTCGAGTTCGAACGCTGTTGCTCTTGGTACTTACGATCAAGTGAGTTAACCTCCCTCTCCACTCGAGTGCGAAAGAAAGGAGACTAACAACAAAATCCACAGTCTTACCGCACCGATGTTCTTCCCTCGACTTCTCCCTCTGCCGTCTCTGGAGCCAATGCTCGAGTTTCTTTCTCGACGAGCGTAGTCGTCGTCGACGCTGGAGCTTCGACTACCGTGACCGTGACTGTCAACCCTCCTCGCGTCTCTCGTTCTCTCATGGAAAGGTTCCCCATCTACTCGGGATTCGTTAGTATCTCTGGATCAGCACCTGCCTGGGGAAGCACGAACGAGCAGCTCGTCGTGCCTTTCTTCGGTCTCGTCGCAAAGATGAGTGACATGCCTGGTAAGCTTTTTCTTTTCTTCTCAATTCTCGTTTCAAAGTGAAAGAGTACTGATCTACCTATCGCGAATAGTCTTGGACTCTACTGCTACCGTTTACGGAGATATCAAATACCCTTTCCTTACCGATGATTCTGGAAACTACCTCAACGCTCCTTCGACTCTTTCGATCAATCGAGCTATCACTGCCTACACTCGTTTGGCTGGTTAGTCAACAGACTTCATTCGTCTCCTTCTCTAGATTCTTGCTGACATGTCAATCTCTCGACAGGTGGTACGAGGAGTCTCACGATCGATTTGGTCGCTGCCAACGTTTCTTTCACTCCTACCATTTCGACCGATCGTAGCGTTCCTTCTGGATCTTCGACCCGCATGCGTCTCGCTCGTCGTGATCCTACTCTCGGTGTTGTCGGCACCCCGGATTCGTCCAACTCTGATCTTCTCGACGATTCCGACATCGTTTCGTTCGTTTCGCTCACCGATGGTGTCAAACCCGTTTCCCTCGCCTCTACTGGAGCAGCTCTCTACAAGGATACTCCCATCGTCGGTAACATCTTGACGATGGGTCTCTCTCCTCGAGACGCTCTCGTTAGCAACTCTCCCAACCCTGCTTCCGATACTCAAACTTCGATCGCTGCCAACGGTTACGATTTCATTCAAGCCGGTCAACAATACAAGGTTCTCGTTCGGTAAGCTCTTGACCTTTACTTTGACTGCAGCAATGACGAGTCTAGAAACTGACAGCAAATTCTCGATGGACAGTGCCCTTAAAATTACCGCTGATCCTACCCTCGCCTCTTCTTACGAGTCTTGGATCTCATACCCCATCACCTTCCAATAGGTCGATCACTCTCTTCTTGTCTCTCTCTCTTCTGTTGGAATACCCTTCTACTTTTCGTCTTTCGTTGGAAATGTTTCGTGTTTTCGTTCTCTCTTTTAGTTCTTGCTTGCTTCTTTCTCACTTAGCTTTCCCCCTCTCTTACTCGGATCCTTGGATAAGCTCAAACATATTGTTGGATTCTTCTTGTGTCTCTCCCTCCCCCCCTTCATATACATATTTTGTCTCTCGGAACTCACCTTTAGTAGGAACGCAATTAGTCGCTCATCTCGAAGCACTTGCACATAATTTGGAAATGTTTCTGCCTGATTTCGTTGTTGTAACCGTTCTTGAGAGTGCGAGAACTGCTTGTCGAAATCGTGAGGAACGAAGTGCTCGAGCTCTTCCCGAGATACCATCTCTCATTCAAACTCGCTTGCAGCACGACGATCTTACTATCTCTGCTTTCTCACCCTTGCATTGCTGTAGAGAATGTATGAGGTATCTACAATCTAAATGAGGACTAACGAGCGATATATCATAAAAGAAAGGGATAGTAATTGATGACTAGAAGGAGATGTTTAAGCGAATTGCTTGAATTTGCCCTCTCCAACCTTCGGCTCGGCCTGTTTAGCAGTTTCGATGAGGACCAACTTGACGGCATCGGATCCCGATCCTTGCGCAGCCTCCATGCGGGATTTGAGCTCAGCAACTTCAGTCGGCTCGAGGGCGGAGAAGAGCAAGTCGAGTTCAGAGAAGCAAGCTTCGACGGTAGCGGGAGCAGGGGAAGTTCCAGCGACGGTGAAGTAGTTGTTGGAGGTAACGAGGGCGGTGATAGCCTTTTGAGCCTTCTTGAGGTTCTTTTTGGCCGATTCTTTCGCTTTCTTGGCAGCTTCGCGATCGACCTACAAGCATAACGTCCTGTTGTCAGCATCCGAATACCATCAAGATAGAAGGGCTCAATGAACTAACCTTGTCCTTGGCATCCTTTTCAGCTTGTTCCTTCTTGGCCAATTCCTCAGCCTCCTTCTTCTTCCTCTCCTCCTCAGCCTTGACGGCGGGGTCAACGGGAGTTCCAGTTCCACTGGTCTTTCCCTTCTTGGCATCCCTGGCGGCCTTCTCGGCAGCCTTGAAAGCCTTGATACGGGGATCCGAAGCGAGAGCGGTATCGACTAGGGTACGAACTCGAGTGATATCTCCCTTCTTGCGCTCGGCACGTTGAGCCTTGTTCTTCTTCTCTTGGTGACGCTTCTCATCACGACTGGAAACACGAGGGTCGGAACGTCAGTCTAGCTCAAAGGAGGAAATGACAAATGGAGACTCACGAGTCAGCACCTTCGGGTGCGTCCTTGTCCTCGTACTCGAACGACCTCCACGAATCCAAGTTGTACCAGAAGTCGTAGAAGCTCTCGACCTCAGCTTTCGAAGTCTCGGGACCTCCGAGGGAAGGAACGGGTTGAGTCTTTGAGAATCGAGATTCACGTTCGAAAACAGGAGTCCAAAGTTCGTAAAAGTTCTCGGCGGTAGTTTCGCGGGCTGAAGGGTATTCGTCAGAGATGGCGGGGTCGACGGAATCGAATTGACGACGGGTGTCGAGTTTCGAAAGAGTTTCCATAGCTTTGGCGATACATTTGAAGAAGGAATCGTCGTTTCCGTCTCCTCCAGCGGAAGCCTTCTTGTCGGGGTGGTGACGAAGAACCTTGCGGCGGTCTTTTCGAAAGCAATAAACAAGTGTTGGTTAGCTAATTGTCGAGAGCACGGGGAGAGAGTGGGAAAACTCACGAGCTTTCTTGATTTGCTCATCGGTAGCCTTGTAACGAAGGTGTTGGAGACCGAGAACAGCGTAGTGGTCTTGTTCCTATAGAGTCGGAGAGCGTCGATTTAGTTCAATTCTCCGAGAGAGTGGATGTGTGTGTGTGAAAAACTAACCTTCCACTTCCTAGGGTCTTGCTCGAGGACGTCCCTCGATTCTTGCTCACCTCCGAGATCAGCATCTTGATCATCTTCCTCCTCTACTTGAGTGCCGTTTTGAGCAGCGAGTTCACGTTCGAGTTTATCATCTTCAGCGAAAGTTCTTTGGTTGAGGATTCGGCGAGCGTGAGCGTGGAAAGCGGGTCCGGCAGGGAATACAGCTCCGGAAGTAGAAGGAGCTACGCATCGAGGGAGAGAACGTAAGTCAGCGGGAAGGTTCTAGTTGATCAAGAAGTGATGAGAGAAAAAAGGTTTACCGGAAAGAGGAGCGAACGAAGCGGGCTTGTAGGAAGAAGTCTTGACGGGAAGAGCAAAGTCTAGAGTAACGATTGAAGGGTGCGACATCTCGTCTAGTTGATCTATGTGGATGAGGAAAGGAGAGAGTTTGTTCAGTTCAACTTTCCGAGGAAATTGGCTCCTTACCTCCACCTTGACCAGCTCGATTACCCTCCAGAACGCATTCAGTATACCTTTTAGCTATCTGTATACCGTTCGGTCAGCAGTACAACCCGATCAGAGCTAGTCTCGTTTCAATTCTGAATACTCAATGAACCTTGAACTGACAAGTCAGTCCCAACCCTCCTACGTGACTCTTTTGACTGTTCATTGATCATGAGAGTTCTCCTATAGGTCCATTCACGACTACCTTTCCTGAAAATTATGAATCTTCACTCGACGTAGCCGCTCAAACTGCTCGTTTCAACCCTTCAGGTCTCTTCGCAGGTCATTACATCGCTATAGGAAGACAAGACGGAGTCGTCCTAGTGTTAGACTTTGAGACAAAGAACGTCGTCAGGTGGTTGGAAGGTCATGTCAAGACCGTCACCGTCGTTTGGTGAGTTTTCAACCTTTCGCAATCCATTCTCTACATCCCCAAAGCTGTCGGAGCAGGTCTCTCCAATCTCACTATCAGATATACACGCGACAATTTCATGAGGTAGCGCTACTAGAACTATCGAGCTCACTTCGTTCTCCTCCACCTTTCTCCTCTTTTTTCTTTCAACAGCTGGTCTCAAAATTCTCGCTACCTCTTGACAGCTTCTCGAGATTGGAACGTCATCATCTGGGATCTATCTTCAGCCGCTTTCTCTACCGTGACAGGGGAACGACGCAACACAATACGATTCGACGCTCCCGTAACTTCTGCAAACCTTCACCCTCGAAATTCGTGAGTTTGATTCCCAAGCTTTCATTTTATTCCTCCGCTCCCGGCTCTATGTTCCTCGGGCTGATCGTGACTCCTGTACATGCTTTTGACAGGAAATTATGCGTTGTTACCCTTCATGCTCAAACTCAACCCGTTTTCGTCGATTTGCGAAAAGAATCGAGTGGTCGCTGGGAATTGGAAGTCCCTCCACCTGAAGAGGAAGAGAAACCACGACGCAGGACAATAGGAGATAACGGAGAAGAGATAGAGAATGGAGAGGATGGAGTTGAGGAGGAGGAAGAGGAGGAAGAAGAAGACGAAGCGTACATTCGACGAAATCGGTGAGTATCCAGCTACCTTCTCGCGTCGAATCTTCAGCGCGTAATCCAGAAACTTAAGGATCTACATTCCTTCTAGAGAGATCGCGACGCTGGCAAGGTTCAACCCGAGAGGCGATTTGATTTACGTTGGTACGAATCGAGGGAACATCAATATTTGGGACGTTCAAACGAAAGAGGTGAGTCGAGACACTTCAAATCCATCTCGTCTTCCCTCTATCCATAAAGACTGACTCCGACTTCGACGTGGTCAACAGTGGTTATGGACAGAATTTATCGGAAGTAACTCTGCGATCAGACATCTCGAGTTCAGTCCGAAAGGAGAGTACGTCTCAGTCAGATTCTCTACATCTATCCTCACGTACAAGAGTTGACCCCAATGAGCTATACTCTCATTAGCGCAATCATCGTCAATTCTTCAGATCGAATCCTCCGCTTAATCTCCCTTTCTCCTTTTCCTCCTCCTCCGCCCTCACCTCCTTCACCAGCTTCAGATCCCGAAGATGAAGATGAAAGACTTGCAGAGGCAGAAGAAGAGGAACCTTACGAGCCACCTCCTCCTCGACCTCCTAGGATTCCTTATTTCGAGATTGTACACAAGTTTCAAGATCTGGTCAACAGGGTACCTTGGAATGGTTGTGGATTCTCTTCGGATGGTGAACACGTCATCGGAGGTAAAGTTTTGAGTCCTAAAATCCTCACACTGAAGAATCGAATCTAATGATTATCGTTTTTTCTGTGGTAGGTGCCGATAACAAAGCTTCTCACAACATTTACATCTGGGATAGAGATTCAGGAGGACTCTCAAAGATTCTAGAAGGTCCTAAAGATCCTCTCGAGGACCTAGACGTGAGTCGCTTTCAAGCTTGATCTACTACTACCTCTCGTTCCTGGATCTGATTCTCGAGTATCATTCGTCAGTGGCATCCTCTGCGACCTCTCATTTTATCTACAAGCTCTCTCGGTCTCATCCATACATGGGTAACACCGATCGTTGAGAATTGGGCAGCTTATGCACCTGGGTTCGAAGAATTGGACGAGAATCGAGAATACGAAGAAAAGGAAGATGAATTCGATATCGTAAACTACCTACTCCCTCTTCTAGGTTATCACATAACGCCAAGTCTTACTGAATTTTGTTGTTGATCTGAAACCAGGAGGATGAAGCGGATTTGAAACGACGACGAGCAAACGCTCAAGACGTTCCAATCGATATTCTCTCGACTTCAGCTCCTACTCTACTAGCGAACAATCAGAACGAGCTTTTGTGGCCGCGAGAGCTACATGATGGTGCTGAGGAGGCTACGCGACAATTCGAGAGCTGGATCGAGGAAGAAGGAGATGGAGATGAAGACGAAGCTTTCTGTTTGGCGCCCGAACTGGATGAAATCCCTGTTCAAGGTGAAGATGCGAACGGACAGTGAGTAGTTTGGGGTCAAGCGTCTCTTGATGTTGTTCGGTTTCCATGTTGTTACAATCGAAAGTCAGTTCCAAACAAGCTGGTTCGTGAGGGAGAGAAAGAAAGTCGACGAGAGGCATAATTAGCAACACAGCTGGAATAGAAAGGGTAAAGGGTACTACCATAACGACTAGGAGGGTATCAACATAGCTACAACCAGAAGCCAAAATACAAAAAATAGTTAAACAAAGGAAAAGTGAAAGTGTCTGTCTATTCACGCAAAGCGGGCCTCACAATTCGTATCTCATGATACTCTCCTCTTCAATCTCCGCTCTCTTGTTGATGGGAACGATGAGATCTGCTCGATCGACAGTAGCGAGGAAGACTTCTTTCCAGAAACGTTCGACTTGAACCGAATCGAGCACGAGAACATTCTTGCCGTTACGACCCCAGTTTGCAGGGTCCAGGTCGAGTTGATCAGATTTGTACTAGGTAGGAGCAGAAAACTGACCAGGTCAGATCGTTCAGAAGGGAATTCGACCAAGTGAGAATAGAAAAGACTTACATCCCAAAGATCGACGACTGTTGAGCCAAACGAATGAGTCCCGCTCAGCTCTACGTCTACTCGATACCGTGTAGCTGGAGGGTACAATAAGTCAGCTTGAGATCAGGTGGAAAACGGAGAAGAAGCTCACCAGTGAAAAGCTCAGGGTTCGATATGTAAGCGATCGTGAGAGCGTCGTGTAGAGGAGGACCAGCCATTCCATACTTCCGCTTGTACGCTGCGGCGAAGAAAGAAAGGTTTGTCGAAAGAGTATGACGCAAGGTAGTAGCAGGTCGAGTCGAAAGGGAATCCTTGTTCGGTGTCATCGGTGGTGTCGGAGGTAGATCCGCTGGACCTCGAAGAAGTAGGTGGTGGATGTCGGGAGTGAACAGAGCGGTGTGAGTGAGGTTGAGAGGCTATGAAGAGATCCAGAGGAAGAAAATTCAGGAAGAAGACCTTGGGCGAGAAACGGCATCCAAATCGAACTCACGCAGATCACGACAGGTAGGTCCAGATCGAATACGATAGAAGCTGCGTGAGCATCGCACAGGATATTGCTCTCGGCAACAGGACTTTTGTTTCCTCTGCCTTCCGCTCCTCCCATCAAAATAATTCGCTCTACCTTGTCTAGCAACAGCTGAGGAAACACTTTTGCAAACAGGGCGATGTTGGTGAGCGATCCTGTGCCAACTAGATCGAGCTTCTCCTCTGGACCGAGAGCTTGAAGAGCAGAGGCGATACCGAGAATTGCGTTTCCTCTCAGAGCTTGTTCAAACTTTTCGGCGACAATCGGGGTTCTATACAAGGGCAAGAAGAACGTCAGCAGATCGCTAGTGATATCTAGGAGACTGACTGGACTGACGAGCGATCGAGGAGACCTTCGACACCTCCAAGCCCGTCAATTCCGTGAACAGTGCTTTTCGCTCTCGGTTCTTGAACGAGCGGAGTTGCCGCTCCTTGATAGACTGGAATTTTCGAGATTTGTTCAGGAGTACCGAAGGAGCAGAGAATTCGAACACAGTTGTAGGCTGTTTGAAGGCAAAAAGAAACGAGGGCCGCGGGTTCAGTCAGGTTCTGCCGTTTCGCAACCTCGGAGTGAAACGCTTACTCATGTGCTCGATTTCAGAGTTACCATGTACCTTTAGACAGCAAGGGAGAACGAAGGTGAGTTAAACGTTTCAAACTGAACTGAGCAAAAATGGAAGAAGAGGAAAAAAAAAGGGAAAGCTCACGGAAGAGAGACCGACTAGTTCAATCTGCGGTGAGTGCAACGCCAACAGAATAGCTACGAGGTCGTCTCGACCTGGGTCGCAGTCGAGCCATACTTTTCTCCTTTGCATAGAGATTTGAAAAGACAGACTAGTTGGAGCTATTTAATTGAGACTGTTCCGTTCGAACGGGCTTGAGAAGATGAGAGTGGAGGTTTCGAATTCAACTTTCAAGCGAGTGTGGAAAGTCTGCAGAGACTGGGAGAGACTGGAGCTGTTGAGCCTCTTTGTTGGAGACCGCGTGTTGCAAGGGGGGAGGGAGAGTGGGAAAAGGAAGAAGGGGAGGATTGCATCCGAAAAACGGGACAACTTCTCGATCAGTTTTTTCGGACGAGAGAAGCAAAACCCGCTTGTGCGGCGGCCATGCCCGCGAACTTGTACTCCTTCCGACGGGGAAAGCCGTCCGTCCAACTCAAAAAAAAAACGACAAAAAAAAATAGCCCGTGCGCTTCGTCGAATGGTTTTCGAGTCCAGGCTCTCTCCTGATAAAAGTATGTCGCTATTCTTTCGTGCGAGTTCGGTCGACTGTAGTAGCAGTTCCCGCTTTTCTGCAGCCAGCTCGAATCGATATTTCTCAACGCGGAGAGAATCACCCACTCTCGTTCGAGAGCACACATGTGCACAAGGGAGAACGATTGCGACCTTCGAGTACTTAGAGTTCAATATCGACCGAGTCAAGTGAAAATAGTGGTTCTACAGCAGAGGAGACAGCGAGGAAGAAGAAATAAAGTACAATAAGCCTTGCGAGGTTGAGAGAGAGAATTGAAATAATCTATTAGTTTTAGTTTTGAACAGTTGCTCCAGCCCCCTTCTCTTCCATAACCTTGGCAGCTTGTGCACAGAGAGCAGCTAGAAGAGAAAAGTAGAAGGAAGAAGTCAGCTCAAACAGGTCCACGATAAGCTCTTCTCGACGGAAAAACTTACCTCCAACACCCGAACCATCCTTAGCCATAACGATACTAACTCGCTTCTCAACATCCTCACCGAGAAGCTCAACGAGAGCATCCCTGACTCGTTGCTCGAACCTAGGGTAGAACTCGACGAGAGAACCGTCGAGACCGAAGATAACCTTGTCTCCGTCGGGTTTGTCGTTACCGGTTTGTCGGACGGTAGCGGCGATAGCGCAAGCAGAAAGTCGGCAACCTCGAGTACCAACGATTTCAGAAACGCGAGCGGCAGCGATACAATCTGCGTCACCGATAAGAGCTTGAGCGATACCGAGTTGAGAGTGGATCACATCCCTAACGTGAGAGACGGCATCTCCGGATTCTTTCGAGTTGGGGATTGAAGGAGATTCGAGAGCGGACATGACTGAACGAGAAGGAAAAGAGAGACGTCAGCTTTACATCTTTTGGAGAAAGAGGGAGACGAGCGAGCGAAATGAACACTCACCAGCAGTATCGAGACCGTAGTGACGGTTGAGAGCTTTCGAAGAGTAGCCCTTGAAGAGAACTTGCGAGTCGACGAGGTGAAGGAGAACATTTCGAGTGACTTCTCCGAGGTCTGCGGAATACAATTAGGCGAAAAGTCAGCTACTAATGCGGATCTGCTTGTCAAAGAATAGTTGAGCTTACACATTCCGGAGATCATCTGTAAAGGAGACGAGCATAATGGTTAGCGGGGCGAGCTTTCATTCTCGATGCTGGAACTCACCTTCTCGTAAGCTTGCTTGCGAGGGTTGATGGAAATTCGGTCTACTCGACTGTCGAAAATGGTGAAAGGCATGACGGTACGCTAGACGATAAGTACGGCCAAGAAAGTCAGTCTCGATTGTACAAAAGATGGAAATAATTCGAGAAGATCAACGAACCTCGTTGTCGAATGCACCCCCTTGAAACGACGAGAGAGCGTTTCGCACAACGTCAGTACCGCCTCAAGAGATAATTGATTGACTATTGAGCTTACATTCAGTGTTTACGACCATCTTGTCCAAACCAGCTTTCCTGTTCTTTTCCAGTTCCTCGGCTTTGTGACCCATCTTGGTGATCTTTGCGATATCCTCGACGTAAGCACCGTTCGTACCAGTTCCAAAGATACCTCCACAGAGACAATCTCCTCGTTCGTAAGCTGCTGCCATCAGAGTTCCGCAAGTGTCGTTGACGAGTGCTGAACAGCGAACGTGAATGTGTTTGCGATCGAGAGCGTCTTGTAAAAGTTGAACGATATCTTGACCGATAGCGTTTGAGCATTCGAATCCCTATTTTCCAGGACAGGACAGTCGAGAATACGAAATCAGCTTCTTGCGTGAGAACCAGAAGGGAACGGGGATCTGCAGGAGTCCTCCTCACCTTTGTCCAGTTGATAAGAGTTCCAGCAGCGAGAGCAGTTTGTAGAACGGGGAACGAGAACGTGAAACCGAGGTGAAGTTTCTCGTCCTCTGAAGCGTCGGTACCGATTTCCGTCAAGAAGTGATCAACCGATCCAGCGATGTAATCGAACAATTGAGTAACCTCTCCAACCTTGAGTGCATCCGAAACTTTGTATTTCTGTTGCTTCATAGTCCATTTGCTGTCTCCCAACAAAGTAACTTCGCAAACTCGCAAGTTCGTTCCTCCTAAATCGAGTGCGAGGAAAGTACCCTTCTCGGTACCGTTAGGAATTTGTTGAATGTAAGAAGGGATCATAGGGCTGCATAGCATTCGAAGAAAGAGAAAGATAAGTTTTGATGTCATTTATTTAATTTCTAGAACGGAGACGAGAGAGAGAGAGAGAGAGAGAAACTGACCAAAAAGTATCCTTGGTCTCGTCGGTAGGGTGTTCTGTTAATCCCTTGTTGTACTCCCAGAGCATCTTCTCAGTAATCTCCTTGAGCTTCTCGGTAGGTAGATCGAACTGAGATTCGAGGTCGTGGAGGGCCGAAGAGAGGGGAGTAGGAAGTTCGACGGTTCCATCGAGAGGTACGAGGTAAGCAGGGGATTGAGTAGGTGCCATCTTGCAGTTACTCTTGGATCTAGCCTGCAAAGAGAGAGGACAGGTAAGAGCGAGGAAGGGAGAGAGAAAGACAATATCAGCGATTAAATCATTTGATCAACACCTCGAATATCGTCGTGTAGCTCAAGAGCCGTCCTCGTGAGAACTCACTGGTGGAACCGATCGACTCTGCCGGAGGTGGGGAGTGGAAAGAGGGAAAGGGGAGAGGAGCCAACTCGAGAAGAATAACGCCGAGCGAATCGATGAAGTTTTTTGCGGAGTGCGTAACGTTTTTCTCGCGTTGCCCACGAGGGGCCAAAAGGTGTCCCGCAGACGAGGACAACGAGAAGTGTAAATCACGAGGATTGCTTGCAATCAATAATTGTGAAAACAGTAAGAACAATCGTGAAATCGAAAACAAAAAAACGAATGTCGTCAAGAGCGTGGATAGTTGGGCTAGGGAAAGAGTGATGGCAACAAGGGGGTGAAAGGTAATCGTCAAAGGGGCGTACGTCAAAGAGAGCGAGGGAGAAGGGCGTCAAAAGGCAGGGAAGAGACTGGGGAGAATAGATGGGTATAA
Source organism: Sporobolomyces pararoseus (assembly GCA_010758995.1). Taxonomy (NCBI): domain Eukaryota; kingdom Fungi; phylum Basidiomycota; class Microbotryomycetes; order Sporidiobolales; family Sporidiobolaceae; genus Sporobolomyces; species Sporobolomyces pararoseus. Next base: position 475,332 of record RSDY01000003.1, on the reverse strand, counting down.
AACTGAAAACGAACGAAAAAAACGGAGGTAGTTTTGCGAGAAGTTGCGATTTGCGGTGGTGGATCGAAGAATAGTGGTTCTAGCAGGTAATTGCGAGGAGGAAGAGGCTTAGACGGCAGCTGCGAGAGATTCGGTAGCTTTCTCCTCTGAAGGCTCCTCCTTGATCTCCTTCCCTAAGTAAGAAGTTTGACCTTGACTTGAGACGCTTCCGGAGCGTGCCATCGTAGGTGGAAGTTCGAGATGAGGAGTTGCAGCTGGAGTACCGTTCGGCGTCGGAATCGGCGAAGATGAGAATCCATCTTCAGCTTCTGGCCAAGGTAGCCATGCAGCTTGACCTTCGAGATCCAGAGACTTTGATTCACGTATCGATCGGAAGTTGGCTCCTTCTTGCTTTGTTCTGGTCGTCATTCGAAGAGATACAATCAGTTTTTATCACTTTCACTCGCTATCGTAAAGAAAGTAGACTCACGAAACAGCAGGAACGATCGGAGGTTTCTGATGTCTCAACAAACCCCAATTGATACTCGCGAACCACTTATGTTGTTTGACTTCACTCGCACCACTCTGACTTCCCAACCTTTTGTGCTCATCTTTGCAAAGCAGTCTCTTGATGACACTCTTGCAGACTGTTGTTGTCGCTGGGTCATCTGGGAAAGAAGGTTCGTTGCGAAGGACGTTTGAGAAAGTAGCGTGTCGATTTGAACCTTTGAAAGGTGTGCAACCATAGAGCATTTCGAAAACGAGAATTCCGAAAGTCCACCTAGATTGCTTATATTTCGTCAGTCAAGATGGCTTAGAACGATTCGAGAGAGGGATTCAAGCTCACCAGTCGACCGCAGAACTGTGACCTCGACCGTTGATAACTTCTGGGCAAATATACTCTGCGAAGGAACAAGCAAGTCTAGGTAAGTATCGTTAACAGTTCAGGTTCCTGAGCTTGGTAAAAGCTCACCCTCTGTTCCAACGAAGCTATTGTAAGAGAGAAGGAGTTCAATTGAGAGTTTCGAACATTCTAGCTTGACTACGAAAGAGAACTTACGAATTCGTTCTGAAATCAGCAATACAACTCTTGGTATCTACTAAAGGTACACCATTCGGAGTTATCATCTTGATTCCAGCAGGAGCACCTCCGAACGAATCTGATTGTTTCGAAAGATCGAAATCTGAAAGCATTATATGACCAGTTTGATGTAAGAGAATATCTAAAGAAAAATAAATAGAAATCAACGAGGGTCAGTTTTTGCGCTGCTAAGGTCGCGGAGGAGAGAGAGGGACACATTTGAGGGACGAACTTTCTGGTTTCAGATCTCGATAGATGAAACCCATCAAATGAAGGTACTCGAGAGCAGCCACGACTTCAGCAGCGTAGAACTTTGCATCTTCCTCTGGTAAGCATTTCCCGGGTCGAGTTTGTAAAGCTCGGAAGAACTCTCCTCCCATACAGTACTCCATGCCTGTGTTGAAATGAGACTCGAGATTAGACGAAACTCTGCGAATGAGGACTCGCGTCGACGAGTGACGCAGACTCACAGAGATAGAGGTAATCATCTGATTGGAATGAATGGTAAAGAGTGACGATGAAGGGATGATTCGAACCAGCGAGAATTTCCTGCAACGGAAAAAAGAAACTCATTGATCAGAGACAGATTGGGTGTTCAGGCAAGGTAGAAAATACTCACCTCTTCAGCAAGTGCACGTTTAATCTTGTTCCTCTTGATCATCTCCTTCTTTGACAGAACCTTCATCGCATACAAGGTCTGACTCTGTTTCTCCCTCACGAGGTACACTTTACCGACGTCTCCTTTGCCTAGCAATTTGATCTTCTGGAAACTTGAAGGACCGACTTCTCTATTCCGTACACGGATAGAAGAAGAAGAATAAGTTCGTCGGAAAGCAGCTCGGGGAGAGCCTGCCAATCCTCCGTTGTTGGAAGAGACCGTTCCGAGATTTGGAGAAGGTGGTGCGAGAAGTGAAGGAGATTTGTTTGCGATAGTTGGCGATGATCTTGATCGAGTGGGAGAGTTGTTCGAAGTTTCGTTCGACTGCTGTTTGATCGACGAAGAACGGTTTGAACTTGAAGTTGACTTTTCTCTTTCTGATCCCGAAGATTTTGAGGAGTTTTTCTTTTTCGAAGAGGTGAACCGAGACGTCGATCCGTGACTACTGCTTCCGTTCATCGATACTCCAGAATCGTTAACGTCTCCGACCGGTATCACTCCAGTCGGTAGAGGTGGAATTTGATCGTTTGACCTCGAATTCGGAGAGAGGAAGCCGTTCTTCGACGGAGGGTAAGGGTAGCTCTTATCGTTCGATGATGATGCGTTCGACGAAGAGGATGAAGCGAAGAGACCTCCCGAGAAGAGTGCTTTCGTGTTGGGCGCAGAAGCAACTCGTCGCAAGAAACGAGGTAAAGTGTGTCCACCTCCTCCTCCTCCAACTCCTTCTTTCGAGCCTACAGGTCCAGAAGTGACTCGGAACGATGATTGTGTCGGATCAGCAGTTTGAGGAGAACTTGGATGATTTCTACCAGCTGACCGACCCAACGAACGAAATTTGTCTGCACCTTTGCCGCTTCTCGTTGATTTCCCCGTACTCGCCCTCAAGTTCTCCTTGCTGACTTCTGAGCTCGCTACACTACTACCTCCCGTCGTGTTACCTTTCCAGCTCCTCTGACTCGGTGCTGGACTAGAAATTCCTCCTCCTCCTCCTCCTGCACCGCTCGAAGTGGACTGCGGATCGAAATAACCCTCCTTTTCGATTTGACTTGGCGAGTTGAGCCCGTTGACAGATGAAGAGTTGTTCGAAGAGGTGTAGAGAATGTTTCCGGGTCCAGGGGAAGAAGGGTGAGGAGAGAAGAGATCAGATTGAGAGGGTTCGTGGAGAGCTGAGGAATCTTCATTGTTACTCGCTGGCGATGAAGGGTCCGGTACCAAAGAGTTCTTCCTTGACAGTCTTCCTACCATACGCTTCCAAGGAGATTGGTGGTGGTGACTGCCAGCAGGTGAGTTGTTGGCGGAATTCAAGTTGGAAGAAGGGTTTTGTTTGATGCTCGAGAGAGGCGTGCTCGTCGGTTCCGGTGACTGAGAGTGACTCGCCATAGCGGTCAGGCTACCTTGACCCGCTTAATTGTCGTTGGGAAAGAGAGTGGTTTCAGAGTGGGGGATTTTTGAAAAGGATTTCCTCGCAAGTTAATCACACGAAATTCCGAACTCTCTCTGATAACGATTTGCGCGTCCCGTCTAGTACTTTGAGGGTAAACTGGAAGAGTATAAATGGTCAGCAGCTCGTGTGTATTTTGCAGAGGCGCGATGAGCAATTTTTTTCGAAATTCGGAGGGAGATCACGCCTTGCAGCTTCTTTTTTCTCCCTCCACCCTTTCCCACCCATCTCAACGATGCAGACGGTACACACCTTGCTCGAACAGGAGGCAGTCAAGAACTCGGCTGCTGTCTTCACCTACGACTCGGAACTTTCTTTCGGATCGAAGTTGGAAAGTAGTCAGGATGCCGCGCCGGTCGTTTATAGGATGCAGACTCGCGCTGGTGCCGGAACAGCTCTCGTAGGATACGTACAATCAGCTGCATTCTCTTCGAAGGGAGTCGAAAACACCAAACCAGTCAGCGTTCTCGCCTCGACCGGATCTTTCCTCTCCCTCGTTCCTTCCCTCCTCTCCCTTCCTCCCAACGATCGACGACCTGCCGCCACTTTCCACATCTCAGCTCAAACCAGCTCTCTCGCTACCGACAAGGAAGGTGAACCGTCCCTCACTCAAGTTCCTCAACTCGGTGCACTCTTGGAAGGTGCGAAACAGTTGAGTGAAGGAGGATGGAACGGAGCTGTAGTCCTCTCCGAGACTCCCGAAGAGGCAGTAGCAGTAGGAACTGGATTGGCCAAGACTGTAGCCCAAGCTGGATTCGACCTCGTCAACGTTTTCGATGGACTCACAGCCGGTAGACAACTCAACTCTTCCCTAGACGTCTCTCCCTCTTCCGCCACTCCTTCCCAATCCCTCGAAGAGACCCTCTCCTCCGCTATCCCCTTCTTCACCTACTCTGGTTCCGACTCGGCCACCAAGGTTCTCGTCCTTCCCGCGTCGACCTACTCCGCAAGTGCCAAAGCTGCGATCGCAGCTTCTAGCAACTCGGAAGTCGGAGTCTTGACCGTTCGAGTTCTCAAGCCCTGGAACACTGAGAAGCTCCTCGAGGCCCTCCCCAAGTCGGTCAAGTCCCTTGACGTTTACACCGAAGAAGGAGAAACGAATGGAGGACTTTTCGAGGACGTGCTTTCGTCGGTTTACGAGAAGGCCTCTCCTATCAAGGTTCGTTCCCTTCCCGTCTCGACCTCGACTGTACCGACCGTCCAAGAGTGGGCCGAACGAGTCGCCTCGATCTCCGGCAAATCTTCGAACACTTCCCTCTCTTCCCTCCTTCCCGCTCAATCGAAACTCGCCGTCTTCTGGGACCTCGATTCTTCATCTGGCGAGACCGAGAAGGTACCAGTTGCTCTCGCGACTGCCTTCTCCGGTGCCTCGACTGGTGTAGTTTCGAAGCTCGACATTCGTTACGACAACTTCCGTCAAGGAGGTGTTCAACAAGCCGCTCTCCTCCTCGAAGCTGCTGGCTCGTCTAACAAGAAGGAATCGTTCTCCCTCTCTTCGATCGCCGCGACCTCCCCTCCCTCCCTTCTCTTCCTTGCGAACCCTGCCGCCGTCTTCAAGGCTTACGAACCTATCTCGACTTCGACCGTCTCCTCCGACACTCGTATCGTCGTTTCGGCCAATTGGACTCAAGACGAGTTTGCTACCAAGCTCCCTTACTCGGCTCGCAAGGCTCTCGTCGAACTCGCAAACGGAGGAAAGGGTCATCTCTTCGTTATCGACGCCGACAAGGTCGCAAAATCTCAACAAGTTCGTGCTGCCGATGTCGCCGAGATCGTATTCTGGACTCTCTACCTCCCTTCGAGCATCTCTGCCAAGGACCTCGTCTCCCTCCTCGCTCAAACTCCCTCGTTCTCGAACTGGAAGACCGCCAAACTCGTCGAACTCAACGGAGCAGTCCGCAACGCGCTCGAGAAGATCAACGTCGAGGCTTCGTGGGCACAAGAGCCGGTCGACGAGGAAGGTAACAAGGTCGAACTTCCCGCTTCCCTCCCTACTTCCCTCATCGCTACCGCTTCCGGTCCCAACCCTGATCGAACTTTCCCCGAACCTACCGCTTCTATTGTCGGTACTCCCTCCCAATCGTGGCACTCGGCTGCTCACCGACTTCTCTTCCCCGAGGCGTTCAACGCAGAGGAGTCGTTCGAGGAGAAACTTCGTCCTGATCTTCCCGAGAAGAACTTCCTCATCACCGTCACCGAGAACCGCCGTCTCACTCCCAACACCTACGATCGTAACGTCTTCCACATCGAGTTCTCGACTGAAGGTACCGGACTCAAGTACGCGATCGGAGAAGCTCTCGGTATTCACGGATGGAACGATGCTAAGGAGGTTCAAGAGTTCCTCGAATGGTACGGTCTCGATCCCGAGGCAGTCATCTCCCTTCCTTCTCGAATCGACCCTTCTCGTATCGAACAACGTACCGTCTTCCAAGTCTTCCAACAGAACCTCGACATCTTCGGAAAGCCTGGCAAGTCTTTCTACGAAACTCTTTCCAAGTACGCGACGAACAAGAACGAGGAACGAGCACTCCGATTCATCGCTTGCCCCGACGGAAGCGCTACTTTCAAGAAGATGAGTGAGATGGATACCGTCACTTACGCCGACATCCTTCGTCAATTCCCTTCTGCAAAACCTACTCTCGAGGACCTCGTCCGGGAAATCGAAGAGATTCACCCTCGTCACTACTCGATCGCTTCCTCCCAAAACTTTGTTGGAGACTCGGTTCACCTCCTCATCGTTACTGTCGAGTGGCAGACTCCTAAGGGTGAGTTTTCTTCTTGGTTCACCCCTCTCGTGCTGAGTTTTGTGACTAATCCCGTTCTTTTCGAATTGTAGGATCTCCTCGTTTCGGTCAATGTACCCGTTATCTCGCTGGTTTGAAGCCTGGAGACAAGGTTATGGCCTCTGTCAAGCCTTCAGTCATGAAGGTGAACGGATCCCCTCGATTACCTTTCTCCCTTCTCGAAACTGACTCGTTTCTTTCTCTCGCTAGCTTCCCCCTCTCGACACCCAACCCGTCGTCATGGCTGGTCTCGGTACTGGAGCTGCTCCTTTCCGAGCATTCATCCAAGAGCGAGCTTGGCAAAAATCTCAAGGAAAGGAAGTCGGTCCTCTCGTCTACTACTTCGGTTCTCGTCACCGCGGCCAAGAGTATCTCTACGGAGAAGAACTCGAAGCCTACTTCAAGGAAGGAGTCGTATCTCACTTGGGTCTCGCCTTCTCTCGTGATACCGACAAGAAGGTTTACATTCAACACAAAATTCAAGAAGACGCTGAACTTCTCGCTAAACTTCTCGATGACGATAACGGTGCTTTCTTCCTCTGTGGACCTAGTGAGTAGTACTCTCCTCTTAATCGAGAGGGTTGGAGTAAACGACTGACCCCCGTTCCTCGATGATTAGCTTGGCCCGTTCCCGACGTTTACGAGGCTCTCGTCAATTCTTTCGTCGGAGCTGGTAAGACTGTCGAGGAGGCTCAGGAACACATCGAGCAACTTAAAAACGAGGAGAGATACGTCCTCGAAGTGTAAGCTACTCCTTTCTATCGCCAGCGTCGACTTGAAAGCAGAACTGACATTTTCTGTTATCTCGCCCTCAGCTACTAGTTATTTTTCGTACTTTTTATATCTGTCTGTTAGGAATACTAGATTGCGTTCTCGCTTCTTCATCGTGGTTGATCGTTACAGAGAGGCAAACGACCAGCGTCTGATTTTTACACGTAGCAATACAACCCGTGACAGCGATGACTAAGATACGACAAGAGATAACCCAGAAAGATACCACGCAGTCACCACAGATCCTCTAGTTGCCGATGGAGTTGAAAGCATACCTAGCAGTACATGATAAATTCAAGTCAGAATCAAAATGTGCTCGAAAAGCAGAATCACCTCGAGAACTTTTCGAAGAGCGGGTCTCGAAAGTCGATTAGGAGCTTACCTAGCGTTTCTATTTCCCGTCAGACTCCACGTCGCCCCTTTGACGACGTCGTTTTTGTTCGTGGTGACTCTGCCGAACAATTTACTAAACTATTTAAATCAAGAAACGTTGTCAGCTCTCAAACCCTCAGGCTGATCGCTCAATCTAATAGAATTTGACTCACAGAGTTGTACATGACGTCGATCGAAGTAGGAGTCAAGACCCAACTGTAGAACCAGCGAGCGAGAGTGGTCAGATCTGAAACTTGAAGAGAAGGGTGACAAAGCTGAACAAAACTCACCGATCATCGAAAGCGTCTGCTACATAGAGAGTGAGCTGTTGACCAGTAGATGGATTCGTGACGATAGCTTCCAATCCGCACCACGCCTTTCGAGCTGCCATCTCATCTCCCCCGAAATCGGCGAGCATCGTTTTGAGTGAAATTGCGAAACCGGGAGTATCATCGTTGTCTGTGTGTAGGCAAGTGTTGAGGGATAGGAACGAGGGTGAAGGGAGTCGATAGCGGCAGAGAGTAGACGAGGATTCGCAAAAATGCAAAAGGGTTGACGAGAACAAAAAATCGTTAGTGATCGCCTTCTACTGCTCTTAGAGAGTGAGGGAAGACGCACAAGGAAACCAACACCAACTGTGTCCATTCGTAGAGTCTTGAGCCGAGTTTGCATGATACCAACTAGCGATCGCGTTGATATTCGGTTTGGCTAAGAAACTTTTCACTCCAGCGAGAGACACTGCGTTCGGGATAATGGTTGCAGCGGTGTTGGGCGAGGATGTAGTCGTCGAGCTCGTAGTGGAAGTGCTAGTCGAAGAGCTAGAAGTTGAAGTGGAACTGGGAGCTGGAGTATTCGACGAAGAAGAAGAGAGGGAAGCGGAATCGGCACATAGCGCTCCCGATCGTTCGAAGCCAGAGATACAAGCTGTCTCCCGTGAGAAGATTGTCAGCGTTCAGTCTTTGCAGTGAGTGAGGAGAGAGTTCAGCGAAGCAAAGCTCACCGTAAGTACAAATATTCGAAAGACATTGGTGAACACTGTTTGGTGGGATTCTGAGAGTCCGACACTGGAAAGCACCTTTACATCCGACCCTCTTGACGAGACCCGAGTCTGCGAGAAGAGTATAGTGTCAGTCATCTTTAACGAAATGAAATCCTCACGATTTTGCGAAGCGACTCGAGCTCTCCAACTCCTGTCCCTTCTTGACCTGTCAGCGGAGACAGAAGACTCACCAGACATGGGATAAGCGAGAGTGAATGGTACAACGACCACCGAGAGAAGAGTGAAAGAGAGTTTCATGTTGAACGAATGTCGATTTTAGAAAGAGAGTCTTGAGCAGTTGTTGAGCGACCAGCGCTTTGTCTTGAGCGTCGAGCCTGAAAGAGAACGAATAGAGACTGTCGAAGTCGAGATAGGGGAGGGGGGTGAAGGGAGGAGAAAGAATCAGTCAAAAAGTTCCCCTCTAAAACTTCGTCTCGTTTGTTTTGCGTTTGAAGATCGCGTTGATTGCATTTGACACGCTCTCACTGCTTCCGGCGACTAATTCCATCGAATACGAACAGGTAAGTTCTCTTTCTCCTTTTCGAACGAAGGAGGAAACCCAGCCTTAAAAGCTTCCTTTTTCAGGTAAGAGTCGAGACAAATCCTCTTACCGGATTCAGTTTTTCTTTTTCTTTTTCGTTTCTTCGTCTTTCCCGGCTCTGTCTTCCCGTCGCATGGTACAGAAGACAAGGGAGATAAGATCCTCGTCACGAACACCGAGCTACAGGCGAGAGCGAGGAGAGCAACTCCGAGAGAAAGAAAGGATTCTTTTGCCAGCCTCCTCGTCTCGATTCAGCACCGAGCTTCTCTCCAAGTCTTGTCGAAGGGTGTCATGGGCTGAAAAGAATGAGTTACATAGAGCAGCGAATCGAATCTTTGAACAAGAGAGAAAAAAAGGAGACACACACTTCGAGAAAAGGAGAGAAGAAGAATAGAAGAGACGACAAAATGAAAGCTGAGACGCGAAGAAACTACGGATACAAGTAGATTAGAGTGACGAGAGCTGGACTTGAGAACTATAAACGAGTGGTAGGGAGAAGGTCAGGTCTGCGCGAGCGAACGAGAAAAGCACGTTCCAGTGGAAAAAAACTTACGAGAGAAGGTGGATATTTTCAGTTAGGACGAGCTTTGGCAGTTTCGACGGTCTCCCTGATGATTTCTGCACGTCTCTCAAAGTCCACTTTTTGAGCTTTCCTAGATTTGAGGATGTAGACAGCGACCTAAATTGACAGATGAAAATTCGGAAGCAAAGTGGGGTACGAGTTAGAGGGAGACAAAGATCAAACACAAAGGACGGGGAGGATACGAGCGAGACTTACAAAGACTGCGATAAGTGCAGAGATGCCTAATCCCAGGCCAAGGCCCAACGCGAGATCCTGATTGATTCCTCCGGATCCATTTTGAGCCTGAGTAGAAGTCGAAGTAGCGAGGACAGCTGCAGTTCCCTTGCTGGCGATTCCAGTGATACCTGCAGCGATAGAACTTCCGGGGATGTTCGAAGGACCTTCAGCTGCTTTAGTTGAGACTACGATTGGATTGATCGAGAGCTTGAGGGAGGCGGTTTGGGAGACAGAAGGGAAGGTCGAGTAGGAACGGGTGAGGTCTGAGAAGGACATTTGATCTGACTCGTTCTCGGGACAGGTCTACTTCACGGTCAGGACGAGGGAGAGCAGTGACAAGGTGAAAAGACGTTTTCTCATACACTAAATTATCGTTGCGGGTCACGGCAATTTCGCTTTTTGTCGGGGAGAGCTCGCGACTCTCCCGACCCTACTTGGAGGTGTAGGTTAGTCTCGAGGTCGGAGGGACGAGGAGAACCAGGCGAACCGGTGAGCTAGGCAACCATGAAGAGCGACAAATGGGAAGGCTTTCTTGCAATACAGTTTCGGATAGCTACTGACTGTACCTCCTCAGAATGGTGCTATGAACTCGGAAAGCTTACAAACAGTTACGTGGAATGACTTGTGAGACGAAGAGAGCGAAGAAATCGCGCTCACTGACTTTTCTCTCCCATCACATTCACTTACCTCAAGACATGCCCTGTTAGAAGCTTTACACTACCTGTTGTACACCTAGAGATCGACCTCGACTTTATCTACCTACGAATAACGAACCCTCACGCTCTTTTCCTTTCATCACTCTCATCTTTCATCACCTTGAATCGCTAACAGCGTCATTCTGATCTTACAATACCACCGGTAGGCATGTCAACATCGAAAGCCTTAGCTGCACGCCGTAAACTCATGATGGCTGAGGAAGAAGTGGGAGAAACCGTCACTCAACACGCTTCATCTTCTCCTTCAAAGTCCCTCTCGTCAGCTACTCCGAGCAAGGCAACTAGTGCGAAGAAGGGGAACTCAACTAGGTGAGTCTATCAAAGTCTCAAAAGGCTCGGAAGAGGAGAAAAGCTGACCTCATTTTTCCGCTGTGATAGCAAATTGCAAGCACCTCCAACTCCTCCCTCATCTGCTTCTCGTCAGCGGACCATCTCGAGTCCATCATCTTCTCCTTCGAAAGTACTTCCAAAGTCTCCTCGAGTATTGGTCACACTCGGAGGTCGGGTTTACCGTCCTCCGACAGAGGATGAGAAAGAAGTTCTCACAAAAGAAGAAATCGAGGCAAACTTACTCCTCAGTGAACCGGTAGAGACGGTGGAAGATCTACAGAGGTCTAGAAGAGAAGAGAAACGGAAAGCAGTTGAACTGGAAATGAAGCGAGAAAGATTGGCAAATTCTTCTTCCTCTCCTTCGAAGGGCAAAGGACGACTCCTCGATTTCGATACTAGCGACGAGGAGGACAACAAGTTGCTATCGTCTCCCACGAAAGCGGCGAGGACTCCCACGAAACTTTCGCCAACGAAACGCAGACCGACGACTCCGCCTCCTCGACCGAATCTTCTTCCTGACCTCGCAACTTCTCCTTCCCCTTCTCTCGGGTTGCCTTTCGGCTTCTCCGCACACGCTCCCTCATCCTCACCTCGTAGATCTTCCCCACTTCCTCCTTCTCTCGCTCATCTACTTTCACTTCACACCGCTCTCGAACGAGCTCTCATTCTTCATCTCTCGACTCACGGATCCTCAATCGCCTCCACTGTTTCTTCAGTCCACCCGACATCTTCTGCCGCCTGTGTCAGAATGACCAACCTCATCGACCTACCGACGATGACTCGAATGCTCGAAGCATCCGGAAAACGATTCACTGAGAACGAACTTAGAAAACTCTGTTGGGTCTGGGAAGGGTGTGGATCCCGAGATGGAGAAGAAGACGCTGATGAAGAGCTGTTGGTCCAGGCGAATGAAGCAGGAGGAATGGGATTCTTGATCACTCGATCGAGGTTGGCTAGGATGGGAAAAGTTTCTGCTACTTATGGGTTGGGCATCTCAGTCGGAGTCAAAGCGAATCCTCAATTACCTAAATTCGAGTTGTTGCCCCCTTCGTCACCGAAACAGCAACAAGGAGGAGGAGGAGGAGGAGGAAGTATTACGAGAATGCCCCCTAGTCCGAGTAGTATCGGGAAAGGAAGAGACGGAATGAGTATCGTCGCGTTGTGGACTCAGGGGAAAGAAGAGAGGAGGAAAGAATTCGAGCGGAGGTTGAAGAGATGGGCTCAAAGAGGAGGTAAAGAAACTGTTGAGAGCGAGATCCTGAATCAAAACGATCAAGGGGAAGAAGACATTCGTTGGGCTACTTCTAGCGTTTCTCACCTGCTGAGGAACATTCCGACTGCAGAACTACCTCCTCTCGACTTTGCAGTACCAGCTGTCGCCTCGACTTCGACACCCAGTCCGAAGAAACCTTCAAACTTTCTCTCTTCTTCCTCTCCGACGACTCCCCGCTCAAGCTCGACGAGCGAGAATCCTCTCCCAGTCGTCAGCCCGAAGGACTTTGTCAAAGCTCTTCTCGATGGGAGACCCGTCAAATCGAAAACCGGCACAACGACCGATCGAGCGAAAGCTCGTCGAGAGCGCGTGAGTCTTCTGTTTTCTGTCTGGGTTCTGCCGCACTGACTGTTAAATCTAATCTTCTGACATGCTATAGATCGAAGCTAAACAGAGAGCTGCTCAACCTACGGCTTATCAAGCTTCGCTTTCTGGATTAGCTTCTGGAGGTTCTTCGCCTTCGAAACGGAGTCTCAAACCGAGCAAAGAAGAACCTGATCCCGTCATGCTCACGGCTCAAGAGATTTACAAACAACGAGCGATGCTCAGCAGGCTGGGAAGCATAGCAGATGTCGTCGCGATGTGAGTTCTGCAGAAAATTTCAAACTCTTTCTTCGAAGTGATAACTGACTTCAACCACTTTCTCCAGGCGTTGTGGTTCTCGACCTACTCGATTCGACGACGTTTGTACAGCAGTCTCAAACAGTCCTCTACTCTCGATCGGTTTCGACGAAGCCGATGAATCTCTCACTTTCCTCGCGAAACGATTCCCAGATTTCTGTTACATCAAACTAGTCGGAGGGACCAGCAGTTCGGTGTCGTCGTCTGGCTCTTCGTTGTTGTCGTCAAGAGGAGGAGAACGATGGATCGTGTTGACGGGGAATCAGAAACCGAAAGAAGTAAAGGAGATCGTGAGGGACGAATTGAACCAGACGGAGAAGCGTCGATGAAAACTTATTCTTATTTACGACTTTATCTACTGATCATTATTGCTATTCCATCTGTGATTGTTGTTCGATTCTGTCCGTGAAGCGTCAGGTCGAGGGAGTTCGCTGTTTTCTTTCGCTTTCAAGGATCTGCTGCTCTCTCCACTACTCGATTGTCATAGAAGGTAAATTGATTATAACCTTACAACACCAATCAGACTAGGACACAAAAAGAACAAAGGTACGAGTTTGCTGCTGCGACGAAACAAATGCGAAAAGGGAGAGTCTCGAGTTGCGAATAGGTTTGCTATTTTTCTTTCACCAAGCTTGAGCGGGATTGATCTTGAATGCTTCGTAAAGCTCTCGGTTGAAGAAACTGACTTCAGATTCATTCTCTGTGAAGTAAGGAGTCGGGGGTCAGCGGGGAGCTTGGAAAAAGACGAGAGAGAGAAAGGGAAAACGTACCGATTCCGACTGAAGCCAATGTTACTGAATCGTCTTCGAGGATCCATTCATCGTTCTCCAAATTCATGATCAAGTTCGTGGTCTGTGTGATACACTCGGTCAGCCTGTGCATGTGGAGGCCAGAGAAGAAGCTCTCTTTCCTTACTTTTGCACCGTGAGCTCTCGTGTAGAGTTTCAACGTATCTGTTTCGCGCGTCTCTCGATTGATTAGGGAACTAGGAAGCTATAGAACTTATCACTTACCCAATTGACACGTCCTGAAAGGCTTGAAACCGGCGGCAGTTTTGATCTCTAGAAATCGATCAACTTTGCTCGTCAATCTCTCCCTCTCGTCATGAGGTGAATACAATGAGTCCACTCACGTTCACGGCAAAGATCTTTCAGTTGTCCCACGGTCATAGTAGTAGCATCGGTGTGAGGGAGTAGTAGATTCTTGGTTGTTCGATATTCAAAAGATTTGATGATTCGAACCGTCAAGAAGCAGTCAGTGAGCGGCCTCAAAGTGTTGGTGAGAGCATCTCCAGCTTCTGTCGTAGCGGGAGCCGAGTTGTCGTCGCTCATTGTATCGAATTCGGTGAAAAGAGGGGGGAAGAAGAAGAAGAAGAACAGGAGACACAAAAAAAGTTGATTGAGATTGAGTTGCAAAAAAGCTGACAAGATACGAAGAATTGATAAACGAATGACGAGAGTCTAGGATAACAAGCGTGTGCCAGAGTGAGAGGGAGAATCAGAGAGGGATCTTTCCAACTTCTACAATATGTTTTTGTGCCAGAGGTTCGCGATTACTTCTTCCTTCAGCGCCGTCTCGTAGGTCGTTTCCTCCATCCTTCCGAAGCTTCCTATCGCAGCTGATGACGGGTAGAATTGATCCGCAGATTGATGATGCTTTTCCTCGAACGGTGCGACTTCTCCTACTCGTGCTTCCTCCCATTCGATTCCATTTTGAGAACCTGAATGCTGATCTCCCTCGTTCCAGACAGGAGGTAAGGCATTATCGGAGTCTCCTCCTCCTCCTGAAGTTGTAGAATAGGCTTGAGAAGGGACGACAAAGTTTGAAGGGGCGAAAGGGTTGAAAGTTTCGAGAGGTGGACCTTCGTATTCGACCGCAGCAGCGTCGCTCAGACTCCTGTGGCGAGTGACGAATGAGGGTTGAGAGCGATAGGAAGGTGCAGCGGAAGATGAATGAGAACGAGAATGATGCGAGTAGGTACGAATGGGAGGATGAAGTGGAAATGCCGGTAAATTAGCTTGAGAGACGGAATGACATTGTATAGATGATGATAAAAGTGAAGCTGAATCGGTTTCTATGCGACTTTTGGCAATCGAAGCGTTGTCGCGGAGGATTTGGTCGATAGATTCTGTTCGAATCGAGGAGGGGGGAGCTAAACGTTTCTTGGAAGGCTTGACGACGGGAGAGGGGATAGAGCCGACGGCGTGGAAGGTCGAACCACGAGACGAGGCTGCTACTACAGGAGAGAGGATAGTCTCGGCGGAGGGAACGAGCGGAGTTTCGGCGACTGTTTCCTGCTGTTGCTCTGGAGGAAGATCGTTTGGTTGCTCTTCCACGACGGTTTCGACTTTTTGTTCTTCATTCAACCTCTTCTGAGAGATGGATTGTGATCGGCGGCGCATAGCGAGAGAGTGAGCCGAATGAGCTGAAAAATTGGATTCTTCTTGAGCTGCGAAATCGACTGCCTCTTGGGGAGGTGGGGGAGCTTCTACCACATTCATCGAATCTGATTCCATATTCCTGAGACGTATAGACGAACGTGATGAGCCGCGAGAAGGAGGTGGAATCGTGTTGCGAGAAGACTTTTGTCGACGAGGAGGAGCGGTTTGAGCAGTGGTTTCGAGTCGTTTAGAAGATTCTTTCTTTTGCGGGCCCTTCCTAGAAGGTCGAGGAGGTGGAGGTGGAGGTAGATCGTCGATGTCGCTGAGACTGCTAGATGAAGACCCCTCGAATTGCGATCGTTGACGAACTGAAGTTTCAGAACGATAGGTCTTCTTTCCTCCGAATCGGTTTGACGCCTTCTTCTGAGCGGAGACGTCGTTCTCGGAAGGTAAAGATCCAGGGTCAGAAGCGGGAGCAGGTCGAGTCGAATTGAGGAATCTCATTTCGGAGAATGCGAGGTCGGGAACTGCAAGAGCGGAAACGCAGAATCAGCTCGTCATGTGCGGTATCAAGAGCAACATCGACAAACGCTCACCTGCTTTGCCAACTTTGATTCGAGCCGAAGCTTTACCTTTGTTGAACAAACCGAGTTGATTCGAAGGTTTGAGCTGGTGTTCAGCGGCAAGAGGGGGTCAGGTCAAGATCAGAGATCAAAAGAAGGTGACAGTACTCACAGTGAGCCTACCAGTTCCCACCGCTATCGGTCTTTCGAGACCTTGAATCAGTTCTCGCCCACTCTGTTCTGCTGTTTTTCGAACTTTCTTCGTTTTCCCTCCTTTCTCCTTCCCAGATTCGCTGCCGTCCGATCCCGGCTCTCCAACTGCGTCTTCTTTTCTTCTAGAGATCTTCTTCAACTTTGACGCTGCTGCTACTCCCGTCGCTGTCGCTGATTGAGAATGATCTTTACGGATGAAAGCTTTGTTTCGTCGACGTTCTTTGCGAGCTTCTAATCCTGTACTTCAGAGCAAACGTGAGTTCGAGGCGAATGACCGAGCGCGACTGGAATGAACTAACTTTCTTCCAATTCGGCAGCTTCCTCTTCGTTCTCAACTTCTGACCTCAATTTCCCTTTTCCTTTTCCGAAGCTCTTGACAGCGTCCTCCTCTTCTGCTGGATCAGTCGCTTTACCTTTCCCTCCAGAGCGCTTCCTCTCCGGTTGATCCTTGCTCCTGTGGTTCTCCTTCTCTCCATTCTCCAAGTTTGACTTTCGCTTTCCATCTTTCAGTGTCGATTCATTTTTCAAGGGTGACGATGACGATTGATCTGGAACAGTAGCTAGTCGTGGTCTCATAGCTGACACGAGTGAAGGTTTCTTTTTTAGAGGAACTGTCGGAGCTCTGTTCTTGAGAAACCCTTGTTGCGATTCTTTCCCTTGAGGAGGAACCCTTCCACTCTTGTGCATCACTAAAGCTGTATCTCTCCCATCGAACCTTTCCTCCGCTTCTTCCTGATCAAGTTTCCTCCTCTTCGATTCATGTTGTTCGAGGAGATTGAGGTTCGAAGGTCGAGAAGGAGGAGACGTATCCGAATCTAGTATCGGTGCTGAAGGGAGTTCGAAATAACCTTGTGCTTCTTTGATACTTTGCAAGTAAATCTGGACAGTTCTACGAGGTGCAATCCCTTCGAGAGATGTATGGGATCGAAGGTTGGGCTCAGTGAGTTGGAATGGAGTTGAAGCACTCGTAGAGGCTATTGGTAGCATGACTATGGTGTACAAGCTGCTCTTGAATGCAGCTGAGGTGAGTAAAGCGGTTGATAGTGATAGAACGCGAGCGAAAGTTTCCAAGGACGAGTTGAAGCACTCCACTCGCTTTCAAACCGCGTCAACTGTGAGGATTTCTTCCTGATACGATAGATGCATCCTTCTCAAGTGCAGGGAGAGCGCGTACGACTCGAAGCTGATGGTTCAGCGTCTACTTGACGTCGAGGCTTCTTTCTTCATCTTTCGAACGATTTATATCGCGCTCTCACTCTGATCTGGGAGCTCCGAGCTTCCAGGGGAGGTCGAGACGAGTATACTATTAGCTGCCGCACCGATTAAGCTGCACAAGTTGACGTCCCGTCCCAGCGGAGCTTTCGTCTCGCTTCAATTTTTTTCGTGAAACACTGGTACCGAAGCTGTAGGCTGTGTACAGTGTTCTCGTTCGCTTATCTCGTCCTTGAAGAGAGACATAGGGTCGCACACAGAGATATGGAGCTGGATCGCGACTCGTTGCATCGAAAGCAGTGTCAAAGCTTGCTCTCCTTTTTCCCTCGTTGGTCTCGCCGACAATTTTGGACGCTACTCGTGCTTTCGAATGGCTCATACCCAACCTCTGACTCAACTAGCAAGCTGGAGGGTCGACTAGCCTGAGGCTGTAGCGCTCTGATCTTGCGATCGAGTTTGTTTCTTCGCAACTTTCTCTGCCGAAGCTTTGTTTCGTTGACAGACTCGCGAAAGACGTCAACCTGTCCAACATCGTCGACGAAGAAGTTTCCACGCTACTATCCATCGATCAAAAGGGCTTATTGCGCGTAATGACATCGCCAATAGCTTTTACAATCAAAAACTTTGAGCTTTTCCCCCCTTTCTTTGCGGAAGACCATCGCTTCCTATCGTTTCTCCTTTCTCTTCACAACGAACGTGATAGATATAAATTAATGAATGCTGTAACTCGAAAAGGAAGTCTTCGATCTCAAACCGGAAAGTACTGTTTTTTGGTAGGAAACCTTCGCGAGGCAGAAGAATCTTCGTTTTTTCGTCTTCCCCTCTCACTCTCGCTCTTGCTCCTCCTCGTCATTTGCACGCATTCTCGCTCTTTGCGATTGCATCCCTGAAGCTCTCTCAGCAACCTCAACCTTCGGAACTCTCTCCACACCAAGTTGCGTAATTGCTAGAGCCTCTTCCACAAACTTCATTCCTGATGAATCAGATCACTGGTTAGCTACTACTCTGTTCATTCATTCAGGATTCACGTGCTGACCCTTCCTCTCGGAAAACAGAGCTACCTGAATTGTATGGTCAGTCGCGTTCATCTCCTCAACTCAATACCGCGTTTTCTCTCTATCTGTACAGCTCAATTGACTCTGAAATTGTTTATGTAGACTACCTGCTCAAGTTCATCCTAATCGGTAAGGCTCATTTGGTCTGAACAGCTGGAATCGAGATACAAAGAGAGAGGTGGGGGCTGGAAAAATGGATCTTCTTTCGAAGGAATAAGGAGAAGAATCAGGTCATAATCTAGCTGTAGCCAAGGTGCAATTGATGGAGAAGCAAATCTACAGGATAGAGTACGGTTTCGAGGAGGAGGCTGACCGTTCTTCGTTTTCGTTTCTCTATTTTATTGAATAGGTGATTCTGGTGTTGGAAAGTCATGTCTGATGTATCATTTCCTGAATGATGGATGT
Source organism: Sporobolomyces pararoseus (assembly GCA_010758995.1). Classification (NCBI taxonomy): domain Eukaryota; kingdom Fungi; phylum Basidiomycota; class Microbotryomycetes; order Sporidiobolales; family Sporidiobolaceae; genus Sporobolomyces; species Sporobolomyces pararoseus. The sequence continues at coordinate 457,099 of RSDY01000003.1, read as the reverse complement.
AAGTTTTTTTTCCTGACGACTCACAGTACTGAAGGGAATAGCTCAATTTTCGATTCTGATTCTCGCTTCTTTTGCAGACCGGGACCCTTCTCCGCACACAATCGGTAAGCCTAGCTCTTCTTACGAATGAATTGGTAAAGTCGGGGGAGCCCGTTCTAGTTTTTCGACTCGGCACGAATCGCATTTCTCAAAAACGTGAAAACTGAAATCGACTAAACCTGATTTCATTCTTGCAGGTGTCGAATTTGCTTCAACTTTGATGCGACTACCCTCTTCGAGCCCTTCAGGATCAGTCGCAGGTGCACGGATAGCAAACTCTAAAACTCTCAAGGTGCAGGTGAGCTCAATTTTTCCCTTTCCTCGAGAAGAATCGTTTCGCCTGTTTACCCCCTTCCCTCCCTTCTCTTTTCTATAGGTATGGGATACTGCTGGTCAAGTGAGTTGCTTCTGTACGCTGCCTCGAAACTCGGAATCTGATCTGTCTCTGTTCGTGTTTGCAGGAAAGGTTTCGTTCAGTCACTAGAAATTACTACAGAGGTGCAGCAGGAGCAGTGATTGTTTACGACATAACATCGTACGTTCTTTGAACATATCTACCACACGACTCTCCACTGACACTCTCATCACTTACGTAGACGTCGCTCTTTCGAAAACTTGTCGAGTTGGTTGAGCGACGCGAGAGCTCTCGCAAGTCCAGATTTAGAAGTAGTCATCGTTGGGAACAAGAGTGATAGACCAGATGAAGATAGACAAGTACCTTTTTTGGAAGCTAGTAGGTGGGCTCAGGATCATGGTGAGTTCTCATCTCTCCTCTTTTTTCAATTCGTTTCCCAAACTGATCTCGAGCTGAAATTCCTGATCCCACTAGGTGCGTTATTCGTTGAAGCTTCTTCCAAAACTGGAGAGAATGTAGAACAAGTAAGTTCAGACAGGTGATTTGGCAAACGGAAAATCTCTCCCAAGTTGAAACTGATCGAGTTTTCGTACTATCTCGACAGCCTTTCCTCCTTCTCGCGAGGTCTCTCTTACTAGCTATTGAATCTGGACAAATAGAACCTGACGCGGCAGGTAGTGGAGTCAGTTACGGATCTCGAGAATTGAGAAGAGTCAGTAGTTGGAACAGTGGAGGAGATTCAGAGAAAAAAGGGAAATGTTGCTAAGCTATCCTCTCTTCGTTATCAATCACTCGCGAGCAATCCATCTATTGCCTTATCGAATACATTTTCTCTGTTAACGCTTATCTTAAACTTGTAGCTTTCACTCTCTCTTATAGCAATTAATTGAAGACCTAGATTTAACGAAGAACATTGCGAGAGAAAGAAACGTATTAACGAAGAAACGACAAGATATCGAGAGGTATTAACAAAGGAGAGCAAAGAAGAGAATAGGGTAACAGCAAGCTAGAGGGATGAAAAACGAAAAGAGAAAAACAAAACAAAAACGAAAAACGACGATTAGACCTTTTTTTTAATCACCTCTCGAGACCACCTCAAGCTGATCTGTCTGTTCAAGCGAATCCATCTCCATCACCCTCCATTGATTCTGCTAAAACTCTTCTAGCATCTTCTTCCGCCTTTTCCTGAGCTCTAGCTGCAGCTTCAGCTTTCGCTTTCTTACTCCTGTTCCTAGGTGCTCTCTCTTTCGTAATAGGTTTCAAAGCTCCCAACCTACAACTTTTCTCTGGAGATGATCTATAGAATTGAGGGTTGTGGAAAGCCGAATAATCAGAGGCGGAGAAAGTTTCAATCGAAGAAGTCGATGTAGGTTGAGGAGAATTGAAAGTAGAAGAAGAAGAAGAAGTGGAAGTAGAGGAGGTGGTAGCAGATATATCGTTAGTAACGAGGATCGAATTGGGTAGATGAGTCGAATCGAGAATCGAGAGTAGAGCGACAGTCGTCAAACGTTTGAAACCGTAAATCTAATAACAATCATTACGAAAAGTCGTTAGTGAGGAGGATGCAGAACGTGAAAGAAGGTCGAGAGAATGAAACGTACGTTCAACTGACGAACGAAAGAAGAAATCGTAGTGTGACGGAAATAACGAGCTAGGATTTCTAGTAAACGAGGTTTCGTGTGTGCGATCAAAATGTTCGTGCCCTACGGAGTAACGTCAAATCGATCAGTTAAACTTCAAAGAGAGGAAGGAGTATTAGTCTGAGGTTACCGAAGCATCCCAACGAATCCAAGGTTGATACTCTGGATGATCGAGAAGGTAACTGAGTTTGGAAATGAATGGCTGTTCCGTTTTCACCTGAGAGTCAGTCACTTGTCGAATTAATCATTCCCTCGGAAGGAAGTGAGACAGAGGTTGACTTACGGTGACTACCTCGTTCGCAACGAAATCTTCTGATTCGCTCGAAGGAGAAGCTCTCGTTTGATCGAAAGGTGCTGGTAATCCATTCGCTATCGGTTGACTTTGAACTTGAGGAGTTGGCTGAGGTAGAGGGATATCGGGAAGAGCAGGAGTGGGGAGGGAAGGAGGAAAAGGAGGAGGTGGAGGAGGAGAGAGTACACGAGGTTTCTTTGGGAGAGTTTGAAGGTTTGAAGGTGGATTCGGAACCAATTCTTCTATATCCCACAACCCAGTCATCGAAGCAGTCCTCTTGGTGGGTTGACCTTGAGGGAAAGGAACGTAGAGGGGAGCCAAATCTACTTCAGAAGGTTGAAGTCCAAACTCTAAATAACCTGACCACTCCCTCGAAGATTGACCAGCGAGTTGTCGGGGGTAAGCAACAGCGATTTCTTCTAGTGGAGGTAGACGAGCTGGACTAGGTGCACGTTGACGTTGAGGAGAGATTGGTCGTAGTTTCAAAGAGGGATCAGAGCAGGAAGAATTCGAAGGTGAAGTCGAAGAAGCTGAAGGAGTCGAAGGAGTTGGAGAACATCCTCCTGCGCAACTAGGAGTTTGTGGTTTGGGTAACTCGATAGTGTTGAACAATGGACAACCTCCCGCGGTGTAAGCTGAAACAAGCGACAGAGTTGAATGAGATTTTCGGGCAGCGCGAGAAGGGGGAAAGTGTGTCGACTCACGACAAGGGAAGACAGGAGCTGGAGGAGCAGTAGCAGTACTACTGGCAGTAGTTGAACTCATTCCTGTGGTGTTCGAGATTGATCGACGGGTGAAAGTTGAAGGTTGAAGAAGGGTCGGAAGGAAGAGAGAAAGGTCGAGAAGATAGAAGAAGAGAGAAGGGTTTGTCGCACCGCCTTTCTCCCTTTCGCTCTGCTCGAGAGAGAGAGAGGAGAGGAATCAGAGCGCTCTCGCTACCGAGAAACAAAATGTCGGTACTCCCGAGGTTCCTCTTTTTTTTTTTTCAAATTTGAGAAGGAGGTCGGGACGTGCTTTTTCTTTTCCGTGTCGCAGACGAGTGCTGTTCTCGAGCAGTTTACGAGATAATATAGAGAACGCGTGAGAAGTGAAACGAAATGGGAGTCTCGAGTCTAAAAACCATACTGCATTCAAGGGAGAACGAATTATTCTACTACAACCTCGAGGGTCCACGCATCTGACAACCTTTCATTCTTCTCGTTTAGACCACCTTGGAAAACAACCTTTGAGCCGGATAGGTGAGCGGCAGGTAACCAACCTCGAGGTTCAGGAATCCCTTGAGATTCAAGAGATGTTTCAAGTTTAGTCCAGGTGAATCTCGGCCTTGGTTCACTATCTTTCGAGGATAGCAGTGCCCAAGCGTCGTTATGAAACTAGATCGTCGAAAGGAAAGGATTAGGGGGGACAAACTGAAGGAAAAGAAAAAAGCTCAAGGAAACTCACGAATCCTGCACCGTTGTGACCCAACTCTGCTGGAGCTCCTTCCCTCTCTCCCAACGCCAACACTCCAACAACGGTCTTTCCTTCGAATTTGAGTTTCCCATCGAGTCCGACAAAGACGTGAACACTCCTCTCTTCAGGTTTAATTTCTCCCTCCACCTCGATAGACTTCCATTCTCGTTTCTCGACGTCGTAGATATCTAGACCGTCTAGTTCATAACCCGCGAACCCACCGAATCGAGCGAGGAGGGTTTTATTGCCTAGAGTAGGGAGACGAGTGAGCACTGTTCCTCCTCTTCCTGGTTCAGGTGCGTCAGGTAGTCGAGACCAAGTGAAGGTATCGAGATCGAGAGAGTGTAATTGTCCCAATCGACCAGAAGCTGGACAACCTGCATGAAGGTAAAGCTTATTCTAAACTCGAGAAACCACGACAGAAGAAAGAAGTCAGCTTGGAAATTTTTGGAAAAAAAACACTGTAACGAAAAACGGAGAACTCACATCAACTTGACACATGGTATGAAAACTTCTAGGTTCAGGGTTATCCCCCTTAGTTTCTAATTCCTTCCACCTCTTGAAACTAGGATCGTATTCCCAAATTCCTTTCTCTTGAGTAAAAGTTCCCATCTCTTTTCCACCTCTACCTCCCCACAAATAAACTTTTCCCTGATCTGTACTGACTAGTGAGGCACCTACTCTACTAGCAGGCCATTCTTTCGAGTCGTCGTCGTCGTCGGAAGAGGGAGAAAGGGTTGAAATTTCTGGAGAAGCTACTGAGAGAAAATGCTCAATTTTAAGATCCATTGATCGCTAAGAATGAACGTACTGTCTAGATGATTCAGATATAGTAAATCTCCATTTACAGGAGTACGTGGTTTCAATTCACCACCAAAGATTAAAACTAGTTCACCGTTCCTTATTGAAACTAATCCGTGAGAAGATCTAGAGAGTGATTCGTTCCCTCCTTTGATCGAGAGAGGTTTCCACAGTGCTTTGAGGGACATCGACGATGAGTAGTGCCGGGAGAGGAGGAAGAGAGAGAGAGAATGGCGTAAGAGGGAGTAGTCTGATCTGTAATTTGATTTCTCGTTTCCTTCATCACCACCAGGGTTCTCTCCGCTCTCTCAAGGCAGTGCAAAAAGGCACGTGCAGAGTTTGGCGAATGTGTGAGTTCTAACGATGAGAGCGAAACAAATAAGAAATTGATTGCGATAGGTCATAGCTTTTGTTCTCGTATGTAAACAAGTTTGTATCAACAGTATATGATAATTCTCCTTTTTCATCTTCGCTCGCACTAATCAACTATATTCCTGCCTTCGACTTATAAGCTCCCCATTATTACTGTCTTTATCATTCAATTCAATCTGCACAAATCTCTCTCCATTCTTTTTCTCCCAATTCAACTTTTTCTAAAACTTTTTCAAAAGCTGAGAACGTACAAATTTTCCCTTCTGATCCTTCCAAGTGGTTTTTAGGTTCTGAACAACCTGGTAAAGATAGAGGTTTACCGTTGTAGAGGATTCTGATGAAATGACGAGGTGGAGTAGTAGTAGTAGTAGTCGTAGAAGAGGAAGTAGAGGAAGGAGAGGGAGGGGAAGAAGATTTTTCGGAGGATGTATTATTCGAACTAGTAGAGTTTGATTTGTATAATTCTATACCTAAAGAACTAGTGAATGCAGGCCACCTACCATTGAAAACTTCCATGGCGTTCATGATTCCTGCTACTGAAGTATCGTGACAAGAATTAATCGATAGTTTAAGTTTGTCTGATTCAGGGTTGTTGATTTTAGAAGATAAGTGTGAGTGTAAATCTGAGAATAATCTACCCATCGCTAATCTCTTGAATTCTGGATCTTTGTAACCATCGAACCTGGCAAAAAAAAGGAGAAATTCAAAAGATCAGTTTCGGTATTTCGAAGAAACGAAGAGAGGAGAGTTTTCTTCTAGCTAACCATTCATGTACTACAGCGTTTTCCAAAACTCTCAAAACTTTAGGATCTTCTAAGACTTTCGGTACTTTGATACCATGAGCTCTACAAACCATTAAAGTGTCCAAAACACCACTAGCTCTAGGATTTGAAGAATCTATTCTAATTCCCTGTCCGTCGAATAAACTTTCAAGTAAAGGATCCAACTCTGCTAAAGAAGGGTTTTGTTCCAAACAAGCTAGTTTGATAGATTTTAAATCTAATTTACGTAATTTTCGACAAGCGGTAGTGTTTGGAGTTAGAGATTCTTCAGTCCAATTCCTTACCATGAAAGGAATTGAAAATCCTCTACTTCTTTTCGAATCATCGTCAATTGTTGTCGTTGTCGTTGTCGCTGTTGTCGAAGGATAAAGTCCTTCGATGATTTGATGTAGGGATTCAATGGTGCGAGGCATGTTTGTTGACCTGAATTGTAAAACTCCTTCTTCCAACATTCTTGAATCTAATTCACTAGGTAAGAAACCTTTACTACTACTTGAGGAAGCTGAAGAAGTAGAAGTAAAGGGAGTTGTTGTATAAAGGTTTCTCAAAATCGATCCGAATCGCAAAGTTGATTCTCTACCTAGATCTGTCAATTCTCCCCAGTAACAATCTGATAATCCACCTCTCTTTGGTAGTAGTGGTACTGGATCGGGATCAGAGGAGGAGGAAGAAGAAACGATTTGAGTGAAACGAGTTACTGGTAATTGTTGACGAGTTTGAGAGACTGGTGCGTCGTGAGGAGGAGTAGGAGAAGGAGAAGGAGAAGGAGAAGGAGAAGGAGAAGGAGAAGGAGAAGGAGATGAGAAAGATGTTGTATGTCTAACGGCAGACAAGAAAGGATTCGAAGGTGAAAGAGAGGAACCTAATGATGAGGATTGCGAAGAAGAAGATGCCGACTTCGAAGGTGGAGAGAGGGTTAAAACTGCAGAAGTGAATTGTCTACCTATTGAACAAAGTTGAAACACTTGAGGGATGTCTCCTAGACCAACCATTCTTTCTCCAACAGCTAAATAAATTTCACGAGGGGGTCAAAACTTTTCCGAGAATTTTAGCAGTGTCTTTCTTCCCCCCCTCTCGAATAGACGTAGGGAACTTACGTGCTCTTTCGCCATGTCTGACGAACCAATGTGCTTGTACGAGTTTGAGATGTGGAGGGATCGAAAGAGGAGAAGAGAGGAGGAGATGTGGATTTGGTGGGTAACCTCGTTTGTGAGGGTGATGATCTTGTCCTTCATAGCTCATCTCGCAAGGGAGAGAGAGGGGGATAGTGGTGAATGAAAAGCAGAGGAGGAGAGATGGAGGAGGATCGGATCGAGACTTAAGACTTCGGGTTCTACTGTTTACTCACAACTCGACAACTTGACTGACTCTATTCGAACCTCAACGTACAATCAACAACTACAACAATCGACTAGTCACTAACCGAAGCTCACCCAATTCCGTGATCACCGCTCAAAAGCGTTTGACACGAATCTTCCCCTCCCCCTCTTTCTCTCTCTCTCTGTGGACTCGTCGACAAAATGGCAGCTGCAAGAGGTGGAATCAAATCTAATCCAGATCTGTTGAGTGTCGCTTTCAATCAAGATCAAACGTGAGCGCTTTCTGTGTATCTTCGATATGCGCGTCATCAAATCTCACCTACCTCACTTCTTTCCTTCTGTGTGTACTCGTGACAGTTGTATCGCTACAGGTACTCGTAAAGGTTACACTATAACGAATTGTGAACCTTTCGGAAAAGTATTCGGAAGGAGTGATGGAGCGACTTCTATAGTAGAAATGTTATTCTGTACATCTTTGGTAGCTTTAGTAGGTGCAGGAGATAGACCCAACAGTTCAACTAGAAGGTTACAAATAGTAAACACCAAGAGACAATCAACGATTTGTGAATTAACTTTTCCAACTTCAATCTTGGCAGTCAAATTGAACCGGAGGAGGTTGGTAGTAGTTTTAGAAGAAAAGATTTACGTTTACGATATCAGCAACATGAAGTTGTTGCACGAGATTGAAACTTCTCCGAATCCGAACGCGATTTGTTCACTTTCTCCTTCTTCAGAAAATTCTTATTTAGCTTACCCTTCTCCTTTACCTTCTCCTACTACACCTTTCTCTCAACAACCATCTTCTACCAGTACTACTTCTTCATCATCTTCATCATCGACATCTCCTAATACTGGTCCTTCTTCTTCTTCTTCAGCAAGTTCAAATTCTTCAAATACTGGAGACATTCTATTATTCGATTCAGTTTCTCTATCAGTAACGAACCTCTTGAGAGCTCACAAATCCCCTCTGTCTCACATTTCTATAAATTCAACTGGAACTTTGTTGGCATCTTCTTCAGAAAAAGGTACAGTGATTAGAGTTTTCTCTTTACCAGATGGTGAAAAGAAATACGAATTCAGGAGAGGGAGTTACAGTGCGAAGATTTATAGTATAGGTTGGAATTTGAAGAGTACTTTGATGGCGGTTAGTAGTGATACTGAAACTGTACATATTTTCAAATTAGGTGGGAACAATAGTTCGGGGGGTAGTTTAACAAGAGGAGGCGCAGGGAACGATTGGGAGAACGGTGAAGATAGGTATAACGGTACTAACAATGGTAGTGGTGGGAACAATGGAGGTGATCTAACTAGAGAAGGTTATGATCAAATCGTTGAACAAAAAAGAAAAGACCTTTCTTCGTTGAGTTTCCTTTCTTTCGTTCTTCTACTCTATTCTCTTGTCTCTCACGCACTGACTTCGCCCTCTTTGTTTGTTCTCTTAGTTCTTCCCAAAGAAAGAAATCTTTATCATCTCTAACTAGAGGTATCGCCGCATCAGCCTCTAATTTCCTCTTACCGTCCCAAGTTACAAACTTGTTCGATCCACAAAGAGATTTCGCCTATTTGAAATTACCTCTATCGGGTATAAAAACTATTGTAGGAATTTCAAGTTCTAGTCCACAAATCATGGTGGTTAGTTCAGAAGGAATTTTTTACAGTTATTCAATAGATTTGGAAAGAGGTGGTGAATGCGTTTTGGTTAAAAGTTTTAGTTTGTTGGATGGAATAGATTCGAATGGTGGTGGTTCTAACGTTACTAATGGAGGAGGAGTGTAGTGGCATCTTAGTCGAGCTTGCTGTTTTTTTCTTTTCTTTTTAACTCTCTCTCTCTTTTCTGTATGTCTCTCGGGTTTTCTGCCCTTTTCGTATTTCCTCTTTCGTTTTCCTATTTGTTCTCTGTTTTTCGCGTTCGTAGTCAATTCTGTAAAAACGAAATCACGCTTTCTGGCTCAAAAAACTCTCGACTTGGGAGAGAGATTAAAGGTATGTATTGGAGATTACAAATCTTCATCCTTGAGCAAATTGAAGAAAAAAAAAAGGTTGATCTAGTTTCAACCATCTTCGCACTTTGGCTGCACACCAAGTTACGATGACTGCTGCTCCACCTAGCAAAAGAGCACGTACAACCACTGCTTCTCTCGCCCAGTCACTACCGAACAACAACAAGCAACCTGCTGGAACAACAACTCGAGAACGTTTATTCGCACCTTTCAGATCTCTAGGTCACATCTCTACTTCAGTTCCACTCCACCTCCAAACAAGATCCTCAAAACATTTGAACAAACCTTCTACTACCGTTACAACTTCTTTGGGTAAAAATTTCGCCATTTATGATGGAGAACATTTAAAGTTACTTTTCATTGGACCTGGTTTAGGGGACAAGGAGATTGAAAGTTTAACGGGGGATTTTGAAAGTACTTTTGTTGCATATGGAAGTAAGGTTGGAAGGTTTGTTAGAGGTAAACAAGTTGGAAGTTTTATCACCGCCAACAAAAACAACACTACCTCTTCTTCTTCCTCTTCTGATAGTGATAGTGATTCCAGCTCAGATGATGATTCAGAAGTAGCGGAACAAGAGGAACAAGAGGAGGAAGCAGAAGAAGAAGAAGTTTTAAGTGAATTAGTATTGTTTGGAAACAGTTTGATCGCATTATCTAAATCTAGTAGGAAAATGTTTGTTTGGGATATACCTCGTTACTCTAATCCAGCTTCTAAAGATCCTACTTTATCACAAGAGGAAGAGGAAGAAGATGAAGTAGTTACACCTTATACAGTTTTACAATTCCCTCATGGGTTCACTCCTACTAAGATTGTACACCCTTCGAGTTATTTGAACAAGGTAGTGGTAGCTAGTAGGGAAGGTGAATTATCAGTTTGGAACGTTCGTACTGGTACTTTGATTCATACTTTCCCTTTAACTAGTTTATTACCAACAATCTCTACCTCGAATTGTTCTATCACTGCGTTGAGTCAATCTCCAGCTATAGATGTGTTGGGAATTGGATTCTCTACTGGACACTGTTGTTTGTTCGATGTGAGAATGGGAGAACTGTTAGGTAAAGTTAAACTAGAAGGTGAAGGGGCAGGAGAAATCAGTTGTATAACTTTCAGGAAAGATGATTTAGCTCAAACTTTGGCGATTGGTACTACGGAAGGACATTTGGCATTGTTCGATTTGAACAGTGATTTCAAATTGTTACATTTGGTCAGATCTGCACATGAAGGTAAAATTGGTGGATTAGAATGGGTTATAGGTCAACCAATCTTGATGAGTTCAGGTAGAGACAACAGTTTGAAACAGTGGTTGTTGGATACGCCTACTTCTTCACCTAGGTTATTGAAACAGAGATCTGGACATCACGAACCACCTCACTTGGTGAGGTATTACGGTCAAGATGGTAAATCTCTCTTGACGGCAGGTAAAGATCACTCTTTGAGGTTCACTTCGGTAGTTAGAGATTCTAGGGGTTACGAGTTATCTCAAGGTTCGATCGCGAAGAAAGCTACGAGGTTGGATTTGAAACCTTCGTCTTTGAAATTACCTTTGATCACGAGTTTAAGTTACAGTGATACTAGATCGAAAGATTGGGACGATGTAGTAACAGCTTCGAAAAGTCAAGGTCATCAAGGTCAAGAAGGAGAAGATAGAGGTAGAACTTGGTCAGTACAAAACAAGAGATTAGGGAAATTCACTCTCTCGACTCAAGACGGTGGTAAAGTGACAGTTTCTACAGTTACTCAATGTGGTAATTTCGGTTTGGTAGGTTCTGATCGAGGTCAAGTAGTTGGGTACAATATGCAATCTGGTCTGAGGAGGAAACTGTTTCAATTACCTATCGTCAACAACCAATCGAGCAACGATTTGAGATCGAAAAACGTTACTGGAGTCGCAGTAGACGCTTTGAACAGGATCGTCGTAGTCAGTACCCTCAAAGGAATAGTTTACGTGAGTTCTTTCCCTACTCTCTTTTTTCTACCTCTCGAGCTGACAATTTCCTTGAGCAAATCAGTTCTTTGATTTCCAAACTATGAAACTCCTCTCTACTCTAACTTTATCAGCATCGATCACTTCTATTCATTTACAACGAGACAACTCATTGCTAGCCGCCATCTGTGACGATTTAACCGTCAGAGTGATCGATATCGAAACCAAGAGGGTAGTACGTGAATTAACTGGTTCGACGAAAGGTACAATCCTAGATTTAGCCTTCTCTTCAGATTCTAGATGGATCGTCACTACTTCACAAGATTCGATCGTTAGAACTTTTGATGTCCCGACTGGAAACTTGATCGACGCGTTCAGGGTTGAAAGTGTTTGTACCAGTTTGAGTTTTTCACCTACTGGTGATTTCTTGGCTACTACTCATGTAGATAGTGTCGGAGTTTACCTCTGGGCCAACAGAGCTCAGTTCGAGGAAGTTAGTTTGTTGAACTTTGTAGAGGACGAAGGAAAAGAGTTTGAAAAAGTTGAATTACCAACCGTCCAAGGTCTCTCGACTGATGCTTGTACGTACCTCTCTCATCTCTATCTCCCTTTAACTTCCATTTCCGGTATCTAAAAATATATATCTCTGTGTGTGTATTTGTGTGAGTTTAGCATTATCTTCAATCTCTGCTCCAACCGATTGGTCCAAAGTCGTTCAACCCTACACAACTCCAGATCAATTAGCTTCTTCCCTCGTAACCCTCTCTTTGATGCCTAGGTCTAAATGGCAAACTCTGTTGAATTTGGAAACGATTAAACAACGGAACAAACCTAAAGAGGCACCTAAACAACCTGAACGGGCACCATTCTTTTTACCTACTTTACCTGGAACTGATAACAGGTTCGATTTCGGTACCACAAACGATCAAGATAAGAAAGAGAAAGAAGGATTGACGGAAGAAGGTAAAAAAAGGAAATTGGATTACTCTGTTGGAAATTCTATCGAAACTGAATTCGTTAGGAGGTTGTTGAACGAGAAAGAAGATTCAACTTGTAAGCTTTTACTCTCTCTCTCTCTCTTTCCTACCCAAAACGAAGGGAAAATTGACCTACTTTCCTGTCTGCTCGGGTGGGTTCAGATCAATCATTCTTTGAATATATGAAATCTTTATCACCTTCCTCATTAGATTTAGAAATTCGTTCCCTAACTACTCTACCTCACCTCCGTTCTTTCTTACAAGCTTTGTTACAAAGGTTAAAATCTAGGAGAGATTTCGAAGCTGTAGAAACTTTCCTTTCAATCTTTTTGAAGATCCATTCAGACGTCCTGATTTCAAACCCTCAAGATGGTATCCGAGTTAAATTGTTGGAGATTCAAACTGAACAAAAGAAGGAAGCAGAGAGGTTGATAGATCTAACTCATTACAGTTTAGGTACTTTGGCATTTTTGAGAAATGTCGCTTTAACTTAGAGAATTGGACCTTTTTTCATTCTCTCTTGTTTTCTTCCTTTCTTGCTTTTTTTATCATTTGGCATTTTATCGCATATCAGAGAGGAATAAAAAGAATATATATATCAATTTTACGCAATTCTCTAAGAAAGAAAACCCTGATTGTCCATTTTTTTTTCTTTTACGAAATCCCTTCCGGAAAGGGATAGAGAGAAAAGAAAGAAAGAGAGAGTGATTTATTATGAACGACTAACAAACGAGTTTGGATCTGCTAAACCTCTAGTACCTGAATCTCCCATTTCTCCTCCTCCTCCTCCTCCTCCTCCTGATGATGGAATTGGTGATCGAGGAGATATGTAACTGCTCTGAGGTGGTGGTGTTGAAGTCGCAGACATCTAAGAAGAAATACAAAAAAAAACAGGTGATTAGGTTTCTCTCATATAGCTCAAGCTCGAGAGGAACAGAAAAATTTTGAAGGTTTTGTGTTTTCTTACAGGTTCAGCTATAGTTCCTGGTGAATTAGATTGTCTGAATTTAGATCCCTGATGGTGATGAGTTCCATGATTGCTCATGACACTTTGTGCGTAATTCTGTGCAAAAGTAACAGGAGGGGGAGGAGAAGTTTGTTGAAATTGAGGAGTTTGTTGTTGTGCAAGACGACGTTGTACTCGACGGCGAAGGTAGAATAGTAATAGTAGGAAGACAGAGATAGCCAAGATTACTCCGACTACGATTCCGGCGATAGCTTTATTTTTTTCGGTTTTTCGTAAAAGAGATACAGGATTCAGCTCTCAAGGTGAGAGAAGTGAAGGGAACTGTTCTCAACTCACCTCCTCCACTGATACCTCCTTTGTTACTACCTTTTGACGATTCCTTCGTGGAGGAAGATGCGGGACTGGAATTGAGTATCTCTCGATTCCGGTCAGTGCTCTTCTCATTCAAAAATTAAGATTCAGGTCGTCGACTTACGCAGTATAGATATAAGACTCGTTCAAACTCGATGCGTAAGAGATGATACTTTGAGTGTTTTGACCTGTCAATACACACGCGAGATGTGGAAGATTCAGTCAAGCTAATTGGGGAAACAGAGAAAAAAAAAGAAAAAAAAAGAACGAACCAATGTTTCTTCCGAAACAAGAATTATCAATACCTTCAGAGACTACTAGACTCGGAAGAGTATACTGTTGAATCTGTCCATTGATCGTGACGACTGGAGATATAGCGCATATAACTCAGCGGAGAAGAAGGAAAAAAAAAGAAGAATTCTAAACGGGTTTCTTACAAATTTGTACATTTACGCTCAAACCGGTTGGCATGTCTACCAGCCATGAAAAAGTTCCAGAACTAAGAGCATTGTTGGTAGTCGGGGAGAGGATAACTTGTTCTAGATAAGTCGAAGTGTCTATAAAATCGAAAATTCGAAATTGGGGAATCAGTTTTGCTTCGGCGAAATGTTTGTGATGGGACGGGAGACCTTACTTGTTACGTAGATACCGCACTGATAAAGTACAAATAGAGGGTTTCAGCTCAGATCTGAGGGTGCACCAGTCAAGTGAGAGCGCGGGAGGAAAAAACGAAAAAAACTCAACGGTCAAAGGAATCCCTGCAGGTTTCGTGAACCTGTTAATTCAAGAAACCAGCTTTCAGCTATATCATCCTCTAAGAGTAGAGGAGCGAACAAACTCACGCGAAAGTAACCCTTTCACATTGTTTCAACCCACCTTGAGGAGGCCAAAGGAACAAGTCCTGAGTTCTCGTGCCTGCGCTTCCTCCTCCTTCACTGGCTGTACTGTTAGAGGTCGGAGCAGGAGGTATAGAGCTAGTAGTAGCTGTCGAGGAGGAGGAGATGACTGATTGAGAGAGGGTCGTGGAGAGACTCATCAATGAAGTTGTCGTCTGTGCGTTGACTGATAAAGAGTGAAAGAGGAATACGACGAGCGCTGTGATAGCGCGAATCGCTGTGAGTCTCAGCGTCAGTCTGGTCACCATGGACGGGTACGTAGAGCGGAAAGAGAGGGAGAGTGGAATGAGAAGAGAAGGGGGAAGATTCGTTGAATAACCCATTCGGAGCTAGGTCCGGTGAATCCGAGCGACCCAAAGAGAACCGAGAAAGAAGATCAGGAGAGCAGAGCAGGTCAGGCGTAGACGAGGTAGAAGCGTGAAAGGGGGAAAGGGGGAAAGAAGCAGAAGCGAGGGAGAAAACGAGAATTGCCTTGCGAAGGTCGACTGTTTGTTTGTTGACCCTTGTCGTCGAGGGCCATCGCGGTTGTCGAGTGCACAATAGTAGGAATATTGAGGATCGAAAACGAGGCGAAGGAAAGAGGAGGAAGAGAGAGAGGCGAGGAAACAGCTACGTCAACAAAAGTTTTTTTGCAACGAGCAGGTGACTTTCTGTTTCCTGACCAGCGATTGAGTTCGCTTCAAAACTCTCTCACCATTACCACAAACTTTCATGTCAACAACGAGTACCCTCCCGAGCGTTCGGCGTCTCTGCGCCCTCGCATCTCCTCTATCTCTCGCGCCGACCGTTCAACTCGTCAAGAACTCGAACCTCGCAGAAACTTGGATTGGCACCGAAGAAGAAAGTCTTCAAGAGGTTTATGGTAGACCTAGAGCACGGAGGAACAGCCTCAAACGGAGGAGGGAAGCTGGAGAAGACGCGATAGAGATCAACAACCGGCAACTGCCTCCAAGGACTCGTCTAGCTTACTCTACCCCTAGGACTGAAGCTACAGGCATCTCGAATGCTTCCAACTCTCCGATATCTCAATATCAGGCCATCGACAGCTCTTCAGCACCTCCGAGAAATTCTTCCCCAACCCCACGTTCGGGAGCTCTTCCTCCTCTATCTCGCTCTCAATCGACCCATACTTCGCGTGTACGACTCACTAGACCTAGAAACTACCCTCCCGCGCCTTCCACCCGACTTCATTCGTCTCGTCCTCGCCAATTCTCTTCCTCGTCTTCGCAACCGAAACCTGCTCTCGCCTACCACGACCTGATCTCTAATACACTCGATCCTACGACTGCAACAACGACAACAGAGTCAGTAACACAGAGGGGAACTAGTACAGTAGCGAAAACAGTGTCAGAATCGAAAGAGTCCTCAAAAGATTCTTCAGCGATTTCGAAACCACCTCGACCTTCTACGATACCCCCTCGACCTGCATCGCCATATGGTGAGATCAACGAATTGATCCGACATCCAACGTTGTACAATCCGATTCTGAAACCTCGTCATCCAATCGTTCTCTGTCATGGTGAATTCAACCTTTTCTCAAGCTCTCCCGTTGATCGCTAGCTGACTTGTACGAATCTCGACAGGACTGTATGGATTCGATGTACGAGGTCCAGGATTCTTTCGATTACATTATTGGGGGGATATGTTGAAAATTTTGCGAGGGAAAATCGGTGCAGAAGTTTATGTTACCGCAGTTCCTGGGTAAGTTTCTCTCAAAGCTTTCGTTGGAAAGTTTCCGAGACTGAATTTTCGATCTTTTCTGACGAGTCAGAACTGGTTCAGTGAAGAATCGAGCTCAAGTACTTCACAAATCCCTCGAAGATACTCCTTCTCTACTCAATCGAGATATCAACTTTGTAGCTCACTCTATGGTGAGTTAGGTTATGTCCGTACAAGGCTAAGAGAGCGAAAATCTGACAAAGTATTTGGTGCATAGGGAGGCCTCGACGCTCGTTACCTTATTTCCCAAATTCGACCAACGCTCTACCACCCTCGATCCCTCACGACCATCTGCACCCCTCATCGAGGTTCCGAATTTATGGCTTGGTGTAGAGCCAACATCGGTATCGGTACCGATTTAGAATCTTCCGAAGCAACTTCGAACTTCTCTAGGACCAACTCTTCTTCCCTCGAAGACCCCGACGACAGTTCGATGCCGCTCCCTCTCACGCTCAAATCCCCAATCCTCTCTCGGGAACAAGTCGAAGCAGCGAAGAAAGCAGCCCTCGAAGCGAAAGCAGCTGCGAAACGAGGAGAGAAATTCGCAGAAACTACGAAATTTCCTGGATTACCTTTCAACCTCTCTACGACTGTCACTTCTTACCTCCTCAACTTGCTCGACTCTCCAGCTTACGCGAATTTGACTCCGACTTTCCTACGAGATGTTTTCAACCCGACTACTCCGAACCTTGCAGATGTAAAATATTATTCGATCGCAGGTCGAACCGACAAGATTCCGATTTGGCACCCACTTTGGTTACCGAAAGTAGTATTGGACGGAGCTGAACGTACTCGAATCTCTCAAGGTAGAGCAGCACCACCTGAATGGAGAGGGAACGACGGATTAGTCAACGTCGACAGTGCTCGATGGGGAGAGTTTTTAGGAACTTTTGATGGTGCGGATCATTGGGAGATGAGAGGATCTAGTGGATTGATCAGTGCAGAAGCTAGCAAACACGCAGTCGAGGAGATCACGAGGAGTGAATTCAGAAACACCAAGGAACCGGTTCAAGGGGAGAAAGCCGAACGAGTTCAAGGAGGATCCGAAGACGCAAAGTACGATTCTCTACCTCCTCAACCTTCGCCGTCAAATCAGAAGGATGACCGAGGATGGCAGTGGCAAGATGTTTACGCATTGATCGGTAAACTCACTGGATCGAGTAAGAAAAACGGGAAAGAAGCGAAGGAGAAAGCTATCGAAACTGGAACCGTTTCATCGTCAGCAGGAGGAGGAGGAGCTGAAGTAGCAAGTCTCCGACCCCCTCAACCGTCACCCCCGCCTCCGCCTTCCTCCTCTTCGAAGAAGGTCGATAGTGCCGACGCGAAAGGACTCGCTTCAGCTGCCGATTGGATCGTTTCACAGCTTCCAGGTTCTCCTCAATCCGTCGCTGGTCAAATCGCCAACAAAGCTGGAGATGTAGCATCGAAGGCGACTTCTACCGCTCAATCGGCAGCTTTTTCCGTCGCCGATAGCGTTCTCGCAAATCCAGCAACTCGAATGCTCTACGGAGCTCCTACTGGATCGTCTACTTCTTCTTCTTCTTCCCCAACATCCGACTCTTCTCCAGTCAAAGTCAATGGTCGCAAGCATGACAAATTCAGTCTCGAACATATGACAGTCGCTCTCTGTCGAAAACTTTACAACGACGGTCTCTAAATCTTCCCCTCTCTTCGACTCGATCGATTGATTCCCTTCGCATTTCTTTTGAATTGTTAGCCAACCTATTCTAGTCGTTCCTTTCTCCTTTCTCCTCTATATGGATATCATTTCCCCCTTTTCTGTTTTTTTAGATCGCATTTTCGCAAACGCACAAGATAAATGGATTAGCTCTTCTCTCCCTCTCTTTTGTAACTTGCAACGTTATTTTTGAAGGCTTGAGTTGTGCAGATAACGAAGGTGATAGAGCAACGATGAGAAGAGAGTACAACAAGAAAAGACAGAATGTACCAGACAAAATGAAAAAACTTAACAATCATGTTCCAGAAGCTCAAACGAACAGAGTCCTTCCCTTTGATCGTACCTTGTTGTTGTTTTGTTTCTCTTGTTCAACTCTCCACCTACTCCAAACTTCATCTCCATCCATGTAAGCACCTTTCAACCATCTACCTCTCTCTCCTTCTCCTTCTTCCTCTTTACCTCCCTCAGTCTCAATAAATTCGAAAGCAGTTCTAGCATGTAAAACCCTTCTATTATCAAAGATGACACATTCACCGGGTTCCAACTGATGAGAGAACCTCCATTTCCCTTGTTCGTCATCACAAAGTTTCGCAAACTCTTTCAAACTCTCTTGCAACTCTTCCAACCTGTCCGTGTCGTCACTGGTGGTGACACCTTTTTCTAAATCTCTATCTAAACGATCCAAGACGAAGTTACCTTGGAACGGAGGAGAGTAATTTACGGCTTTCAAGGAATGTTGACTATTCGGTAACAATTCAAAAGTAGGTCTACTGAACCTAGTCCAATGAGGTCCATTCTTGTATTCGAATTGAACTGGTTCAGTTGACAAAGTTTGAAAAGTTGAAGGGTTCGTTTCAAACAAATGTCTAGCCAATGCGAAACTATCTACGAAATAAGATTCACCTCCTTTGATTCGAGAGTTCAATAAAGAATGTAAGAATTGATACCTAGGTGGATGATCGAAATGAGTTAGATCCATATGTAAACCTAAATCTAAATTAGTGTAGGCGATATTTTTAGAATTTGGTTCAGCTTTGACATCCCATAAATCTCCATACCAAGTTTTCCTCAAACTACCAATCCTTTCAACTAGACTCTTGAGTTCTGGTTTCGTATGACCGAGTTTTTCTCTGGTTGGAACGTTTTTCAAAAACACTATACCATCTTTTAACAAACCATCTAAAATTTTAAATAAAACTTTATCATCCTCTTTGAAACTTTGATAATCTTCTCTGACCAGAGTTTGTTCAAGTTTCGAACGATCCCATAATCTAGGTTTAGGTAATTCTCCCAACACCCTAGCTTCTTTCTCACCTCCTTGTAATAAAGCTTTTAATTTTTCAATCTCTACTACACTCAATTTCAAACTTTTCGAATCTAATCCAGGTGTCTCTAAAGGAGTACTCCATTCAGTTACTAGACAATCACCTTTTGCAATTCCAGGTAATTCATGAACTCCGTAACCTATCAATTTACCTCTTTTCGGGATATCACTAGTTCTGAACAATTTTTGTTGAGAACTTGGATGTACGTGACTAGGGTGAATAGAAGAATCTCTCAACCAGAGGTTTGGAACTGATAAGGATTGACGACGAGAATGAGAATGAGAATGAGAGGTAGAGGTTGTTGGATCATGGAAATGAATAGTGGTTGAACGAAGTGGATCGTGAGGAGTTGTAGAGATGGATTCTAGTTGTAATGAAGGTGAGTTAGGACGTTTGATGAAAGGTTGAGGTTTCAGACTAGAAGGAGAAGAAGTGGAAGTGGAAGTGGAAGCCGAGTTAACCGGTGGTGGTGGAGGAGGAGTTCGAGAGGAACGATTCGTGCTAGTAGTAGGTAGAACTGAAGCTGATCTAGTAGATGTTGTAGATTGAAACCTCTTGCACCTTGTCCCTGAACGAACTGATCTAATGGAATTGAACATTTGATGATGAACAAGGAGAGATCAAACAAAGTTGAGGGGTTCTCTCATCTCTTTCTCTCTTTCTTCCTCCTCCTCTCCACTTTGGCCGATTTATTCCGAAAAAAAGGAAGGACGCAATGTCCACCTTTAGTAGATCTACTTTCAACGCTGCCAAGTACTCTGCATCTAGACCGTACAGTCCTCTTGCTCTCGCTCTCTCTCTCTCTCTGTACCGTCAAACTTTCGCTGACCTCATTCAACAATGTTTGCTCATGATCAGGCATTATCCACCTCAACTCTATACTCACGTACTCGACTATGCAACAACAACCGGCAATAATAATAACAGCAGTGACCAAAAACTTTCAACTCTTGTAGATTTAGGATGTGGTCCAGGATTATCAACTTTTGAATTCTCTCGATATGAATTCTTCGACCGAATTTATGGTATAGACCCTTCACAGAACATGATCGAAACAGCTAAATCTGTTCAAGCTACTCGACAAGATAGGGAAAAGTTTAGGTTCGAGGTTGGGAACGTAGAGAGTTTGAGAGAAATTCAAGGAATCGAAGAAAACAGTATCGATTTAGTCGTTGCTGGTGAGCTCATTCTTGATTGTCTCTTTCTTCTTCTCTCGAACCCGACTCTTATCCCGTCATCGTCAAGGGATTTGAATTAATAGGTCAAGCAGCACATTGGTTCGATCCTTTGAAAACTTATTCATCAATTTCAAAAATTCTAAAACCTGGTGGTTCTTTCGTTTTTTGGGTACGGCCAACATTTCTCTCTCTCTTTTTTTCCTCTCTCTTGATGATGATTTATAACACTTGGAGACGCACGCGTGAACAACGAAAAAGAAAAGAGAGCTGATTGTAGGCTCTAATCGAAAAACTTAGGGATATGGAGAAATTTTTTTCCCTCAAAGACCTGAATTGAGTAGATTGATCCCTCGATTCTCTCGTGAATTACTAGGTCCTTATTGGCAACAACCTGGTAGATCTATAGTTGAAAACTTGTTGAAACCTTTCCCTTTACCTCTTTCGAAAAACTTTACTACCTCTTCTTCTTCCGACGCAGACTCAGTGGTTGAATCAATTTGTTCTCGATTCGATCAGAGTTCTCTACAACGTTCATTCTATTTACAAAATCCTTCTTCTTCTTCTTCTTCTTCTTCTTCAACTTTACTCGAACTCGATAATGATCATGATCTCCTCCTCCCAGCTGAAAAAGAACTAGGTACTATCAAAACTACCTTACATCCTTTATTGTTGACTAAACAATGGGATTTGAAGAATTTTGAAAATTATTTAAACACTTGGAGTAGTTTACATAAATATAGAGAAGAACACCAAGAAGAAGGAGGCGAAGGTGAATCATCTCGAATAGGAATAGTTGAAGATTTGTTAGTAGAGATGAGAGATAGAGGTTCATGGAGGGATCATGATGATGGAGAGAAAGTTCAAGTAGGTTGGGAAGTTGGAATGTTGATGGGTAAGAAAAAAGAGGTAGGATTCTCTCAAGAGAGAGAAAGGGATCTTTAAGATGTTTTACTTGATTATGATCAGTTATTCTATTACTATCACAATTTCCAGAGAAGCAGTTTCGAAACAAACAACCAAACAAACAGACACGCTATCTACAATGACCAAATTTAGGGGGAGAAAACATAGGGAAGGGGAAGAATGGAATTGTAAGCTAAAAAAAAAACCAAAAGCTGTAGTAGGAAAAGATTCGAGAATCTTTCTGAGTTTTTCTTTTTGTAAATTGTCGTTTTCTTTCTTTTTTTTTTTGCCTCAGTTTTAGTAACCTCTACCTCTTCCTCTGTATCCACCTCCACTTCCTCTTGCACCACCACCTCTGTAACCTCCACGTTGACCATGATGTGAACTATTCTCCCAACCTCCATCTCCCATCCCGAAATGATTTTGATTGTCGTATTCTCTAGAATTTGTTAAATTGTTTTCGAAATGATTACTTTGAGAATTGTAACCTCCTCCAACTCCTCCTCCTGATGAGATAGTTCTACTAGGACCTGTAGGAGGTGGAGGTGGTAAATAACCTTGGTATCCATATGCAGTTTCAGTTGCATTCTCTCCTCCTCCTACTCCTAAAACTGCTAACCTTGAAGGATGAATAGGTGGACCTGAATTACTATTACTACCTCCTCCTCCTCCTGCTGGTACTATAGTAGATCTAGGACCTGTAGGAATAGATAAAGGTAAAGATTGTTGAGAGTTTGCCAAATTTAAAACTGATTGAGATTCTGAAGTGGTGAGAGAGGATAAAGTTGAAGGGTTTGAGAGGAGGTGTTGTAACGCTGATTGGTTTGGAATGTTTGAGAGGAATGAAGTTTGAGAAGAAGAAGGAGCTGAAGCAGGAGGAGGTGGTGGAGGAGGAGTAGGGGAAGGAGCTAGAGGTTTTGTTCGAATGGTTGGTAAAACTCCTTTCTGAAGTACTAGAACGCAAAGTAATAAATCTTGATCCCTTTTACCAGGTTCAGGAATGAAATGTTCATCCAACAGTTCTACGTATTCTGGGAGAGGATGTTCTTTAGGAAGTGGAATGATGTAGAGGTCTTTGACGAGAGTTGAAAGTTCTTTAGGAGGTTGAACTACTCCTATTCGATCTTTGTTGAGGTAGTAACTGACGATGTGTTTGTGTTTTGCTAAGCAACGATCTCCGGTGGGCTTGTGAGGGAACAATTCGGAAGGTCCAGTCGTATCAGGTAAGAGCGCTACGATGACGAGTTCCCTAGTCGGTGCGAAACAACACTCGACCAAATACTTTGATGCTTGAAGGGTAGAGATTCGACCTGCAGTAGTTAAACCTCGAGGTAACAGTTTCTGCCAAGTTTTAGAATCGATTCCGACTGGTCTACCTCCGATTTGAACTCCAAACGCCGGGAACCCTCCTTCTTCCGTCACGATCAAATCTCCTGCCCACACAGGTGGTAATTCAGAGATTGTCGGTACTCGAGGCGTCGGAGTGGGAGCTTTACTGAGAGGTCGAGGAGTTTTCTTGATCGGTGAAGCTCCATCAGATCTGAACAAAGCTTTCTCGAAATCGTCGTCGTCTTCCTCGTCCCCTACTTTCGAACTTTCGAAATCGAAAATATCTCGTTCCTCGTCCCCCGTTCCTTCCATCGTTGTATCTCCCCCTCCACCACTAGGTCCTCCATCTTTCGATTCCGGTTCGAGAGAAGGTGAAGCAGCTTTCGCTTTCCCCCAGATCGCGCTCATGTCGATCGTCGTGGAACTGTTGCGTTGTCTAGGTTGAGGTGGTGGAGACATTGGTCCTTCTCCTTCTCCTTCTCCTTCATGTTTGATGACGGCAGGTGAGTGAGAACGACCTTCTCGCTTCGTAGTCGACGAGGCGAAAGGAGAATCGGCGGGAGAGAATGGGGAACCTTGTTTGAGACTCGGGGATCTTGTCGACTCGGGTAAGTCTGGTTCGTAAACTTGCGAAGAAGAACCGGTGAGAGATGGTCGGTGACGAGGTCGAGAGAAAGGTTCGGAAGAAGTAGCGTCGGCTGATGGATCCGGAGTTGCGGGAGAAGGCGATCCAGAAAAGACTCCTCCTGGCTTCGATTCGTCGGGGAATGGTGAATCGGCGGCCTGCGAGTTCGAGGTGGATCCTTCCCTCTGCTTGTGTTCCCCCAATTTCTTCCTCTCCATCTCTTTCAATGCCGCTTCCTCCTCTGCCAACAGCCTCGCCGAGTTGTTCTCCATCTCTTCTTCTCCTTTGTGTGTCCGTTTCGCGGTTGGAGCGACCAAAGCTTCTTTGACCGAGTTTTTTAAACTTGCTGCACGAATGCTTTCTGCCATCGCTTTCAGTTCGGGAGTTTGAAGATCCTCTGCCGAAATGTTGACGATACCAGCAGCGTCAAACTCGTCGTGGGCGATCCTTGAACGGAAGACTGCATTCGTTTTGAGGTTGAATTGGAGGGATCGGAATTTCGAAGTGTATTTAGCTCGAGGTGCCCGAATCCCTTTGTCGTCTAATTCGTAGAATCCGTTGAACAACTCGTCTTCTACTGCTTGCGCGAAAGAAGCTGCACGATGAGAAACGTCTTCGGCATCAGAGTTGGAGGAAGCCGAGTAGATCGAACTGAAAGTTGCGGTAAATTGTTTGACGACGGCGGCACGAGTCTTCTCTGTTTGAGGTACGGAAGCTCCTTTCGAATCTGGCGTGTTGGTTGATGGTCGTGCTGGCGTGCTTGAAGTCCTCCTGTTCGACGAAGGTTTTCTCTGCTCAAGAGATTGACGAAAAAGATCAGTTATTCGTTTCCTAACGATGAAAAAACTCGAGCAACCTTACCTTTCCTTTAGACCTTGACTTCTCTTCGTCTTCATCATCTTCGTCGTCCTCCTCGTCGAAAGAATCACTTCCAACGTCTCCATCGACTTCAACTTTTCTCCTTCTCGCAGCTCGACCAGCTCTCGCCAGAGCTTGTTTCCCTCGTCTCCTCTTCCTAGCTGAACCTCCTTCTCCGTAATCTTCATCTTCGTCTTGTCCCATAGGATCCTCGTCGTTCTCGTCGTCGATTCCCGAATCTTCGTCGTCCTGCGAACGGGAGTCGTTGTCCGCATCTTGATCTTCTGAGTGAGTCTTCGAGAGAGGGTCGGCGAGTTTCGAAGTGGAAGCGGTAGGTGCAGGAAGAGAAGCGTTGTCGAGCACTGTAAAAATGGGAGGAAAATAGTTTTGAGAAGGAAACGAGAAAAGGGAAGAATAGGAAAAAAGAAAAAAAAAGTTCAAAGTCAGTGAATCGTTCGTCAACTTCTGTAAGGTTAGATGCTCCTGTCCCGACAGACCCTATGAACGCCTCGAGTGCTTCACCGCCGCCCACTATCCATCATCCCTCGTGCTCCGTCGTCTTTCTGATTCGCCTGATTGGGAGGGCTCGTTGCTGCCGACTTCGCTCGTGCCTCGATCGCAGCCTTCTGTTCATCGAGACCACCAACTGCCCCTCGTATGACGAGAGGTAGTGCAGCCGTCCCGACTAGAGAAGGTCGAGCAGATTACAAGAGGTAAAACTACGAAAGTCCCAATCTGAGAAAGGGGCAAAGGGGATGGGCTCAGGGTAAGGCACATAGCTCGTATGAATGGGCAGTGGGCACTGAGAGAGCTTCATTGCAATCGAGCAGACGAGCGAGCGGTTCGAGCGAGCCTTTTTTTCGAGCGAATCGAAAGAGCGGGCGACGAGGGAGCACGAAATCTAGAGTCCCTCCTTGCTAGGCTAATCCTTTCCTTTCCATCTCTTTCAGTCCTGTTCTTCTAGTGATGCCTAGATGCTGTTGTTTGTAGCGGAGAGGGTTGTTTTGATCGTCGAGGGGAGAATATAGAAGATTTGAGGAAAGACGTCTCGGAAAATCGTTGCGTTTTTCGTCTTCTTGACGCTGTCCAACCGTTCCAGGCCAGAAAAAGGAAGTAGATGAAAGTAGAACTTACTTTTGGTACTTCCTACTCCCATCTGTTGGCACATTTCACAAGCGTAACTTTCGATCTGAGCTGCGAGTTCTTCTGTCAATCCAATACAGCCGAAATGAAACCTACCGAATCAATCGTAAAGACGAGTCAGCTTACAAGTCTACTTGGTCGAATAGAGGGAGGGCGCTCACCAATTTGTACAGTGAGAACATTGAATCATTGGTTGCTCTCCAGTGTCATAGCCCAAACAAACGCAATCTGTGACATCGGAAGCGCTTAAGCCATCATTCAGGGAAAGCTCAAGAAGAGGAGATCACTCACAAAGCGTCAGATCAGGTTGATCTTCATCCTGATCTTGTTGTTCAGATTCTTCTGATTCTTGATCTTGTTCTTCCTCTGTGACTTGAGCGGAAGCCCTCGCTTGATCTTTGGCAACTGCTGTTTTACCTTTCGCGTTGACTGCTCTACCTTTGCGCTTCACGGCTGCCGAGTTGAGAGAGTGAGAAGGAGAAGATGGAGGAGGGCGCTTGCGTTCATCGAAAGCGGCTTGCTGTAGTAGTCGAGACTGTGCTGCATCGAGTGCTCTTGCTGTTGGTTTTCGCACTCGCCGTGTCATCTTTGTAGTGAGAGTCCTGAGTCGAGAAGTGGAGAAGAAGGGTGAATGGGAAAGGGGGGAGGGGAGGTTCGTTTGAAAAAAATACGGCGAAGTCATTTCGATCTCGATACTGTGTCTTTAGCTTACCATTCTAGCCGTCCTCTCTGACGTGTGTAATCTTCGTCCTCTTTCTAGTGAATGTACCGAATTTTGCGAATTTCGCATTTTTGCTCTCACGATAAGCTTCCTCTCTTTCGCCCTTTCGGTAGTGACTCTCTAGTATACATTAAATTACGACAACTGGAGACTCTACGTATCGGACGCTCTGTCTGCCCCGCTCCGAGCTCTGGTGCTTGAATGCGAACTTGAGCTATTTAAAGTTTCCTTCCTCGACGTACTTCCGCTCCTCCTACTGGGCAGGTGAAGTTGTCACCTCCTTCTTCTTCTCTTCCTCGTTTGAGACGCCGCGAGGGTCGTTTGACTGAAGAGGAACTAAACCTGCACCTCCAGTTTCAGCTCGGTTTCCAACTTCGCCCTTATTCTCGTTTTTCCTTCCCTCCAGATCGAACATGCTGTAAGCGAGAGCGATCACGAAGAGTACCGTGATCATGAAGAAACTGATCCAACCCCAACCGACGACGGATCTACCGATTCCACAATAGGAGAAGTAGCCGCAGAAAGAAGCGAAGGAAGTTGCGGAAGTATATTCAGAGGTGAACTTGGATGCCCCCGATAGGAAGAGACACCAGAATATGAAGATTATCTATGTTGACGAAATATTTATTCGTCAGCTTGCATAGCGTAGAGAGCGACCGGGAGAACGATGACAGGAAGGGAAAATGAAAACTCACGATGCTTTCAGCAATGATCACTCCCGGAATATCCTTTCTGTGCTTCTCAGAGCCGAGTACAGCCCTATAGAATAGTAAGAGGAGTGAGATAGAGGCTCAATCGAATGGTCAAACGTCACTATACGGCAGTTGAGAAGAGCGCGGGAAACTCACAAAATCGGGAGGACAAGCATTGCCATACATCCGAACGCGAGCAGCATTACACTACCATTGTAGTATCTTCAGAGAGAGGAACGCAGTCAAATTAAGCCCTTGCGGAAATCAACCAGGTGAATCGATAAGAGCGAAAGCAAACTTACGCATTGACCGTCGTCTCAGTCTTCGCCAGGAAGACGGCGGCGAGAGTCCAGCAGACGGTGACGCTGAGAATCGAGGCGACGTAGAAGACGTTTCGGAATACTTCGAGCATGGTTTAAGGCTTGAGAATGTGTTTCGAGAGAGCGGTGGGAAGAGTATCGCAATCCGAGAGTAGACAGCGGTTGCAGAACAGCGCCGAGTTGTCGGTTTACGAACTTGCAAGTGAGATCACGAATCGTTCGAGCGAAGTGCGAGTCGATGGGAAGAGAGAAGCGAGAAGGGAGGAGAGAGACAGCTTCGAAGACCGTTGCGAGTTTACTCTGTGTGTTCCGTTTAGCCATCTTCTCACAACTTCCATGAGCTCAGAATTCGAAACTTTGACAAATCTCTGGGATTGTCGATCAATCAGCGAAATGTTTGCAGAATCCTCGAAATTTGGAGAGTTGGAGGTCGAAGTGAATCTCGAGCAGAAACGAGTCAGCTTCAAGTCAGCTTCGATGAGTATTTAGCGACAGCTTTGTCTGTAGACGAAGGAAGGATGTTTCACGTCGAAGCGCACGAGCAATCTCTAACTTGAGCATTCTGAGCTCGAAGAGATTTAAAACAAGCGCATAGTCTAAGCTCGACAATTGCAACAGACATGTCAGTCGAGCACTGTTATGCTTATTTACAGCTCCCTTCTCAAGATAGCGACACCCTCTGCGTGATGAGTTTGAGCGAACAAATCTGCCGCCCTCGCACTTTCAATCCAGTACCCTTTCTTTCCAGTTCCCTCGGCTTCCACCTTCTTCGCACTTTCCCTCACCATGTAGCCGATATCTCTAGCTTGTGTGTTCGGGTTGCAAGAGACGTAGATGATAGTCGCGGGGGAGAGTTTGAGAAGCTGTTGGAGGAAAAGCTCGTCGCAACCCTTGCGAGGAGGGTCGATGAGAACAGTTGTTTGGTCGGGAGGGAAAGAGATGTCCTACAGAGGATGTAGATTGTCAGTCTCAGGAAAAGCAAGTCCGAAGAGTCGTTTGGGGAAGGAAAGCTCACTCCGAAAATCGCCTCTGCTTTTCCATCTCTGAATCCAATCTCACCTCTCCCTTCACCTTTGTTGTAATCCGCATTCTTCTTCGCCCATTTGATACTGGCCTTGTCAATTTCTACTCCTTCAATCTTGTCAAACTGATCCGCCAACGAAATCGCGAACAGTCCCGATCCACAGTAAGCGTCGACCAAGTAAGTCTTGTTCTTTGTCGGGTCCGATCCAGAAGGTTTGACTCCTACTGCCTCTTTGATGTAGTCGAGGAGAGAAGGCAAGATTGAATTATTGTTTTGGAAGAATGACCCTGCTTGTTGTTCAAACTCGTTCGTGCCGACTTGTTCTCTCACCGTTGCGTGGTGGTCTGTGATGCAGACATGACCTTCAGTCGAAGGAGTGTAGTCGGTAGGTTTCGAAGTGAGATCGGTGGAACGAGGAGGAAGAGAATCGCGGAGGAGGAGAGTCGCGCCTCGTTTGTAGTCAGAGATATTGCTATGGGACATGCGATTGTCAGTGAAGAGCTCTCCAGTGAACTCTTGGAAGACGACTCACCTCTTGACCCTCTCTCGCTCTCCGACAAGGTGATCGTTGATGACTTTCGTAGCGATCACACACTCTTCGATATCGACGATACGTTTCCTTCCCTTTTGCTCGAAACCGATCGTCACTTCCCATTCCTTCTTGGACTCCTCTACCTCTGCTTCCTCTGCTACTTCGACACCACCATTCGCTTTCGCTTTCTCTTTCCTGCGGTTCTTTTTGTTCTGTTGGTTTGTCGACGAGGGAGGAACTTGGAAGTGAGGAGTGAGTTTGGTTCGATAGCCGTACTCGAGAGGAGATGAGAGAGTAGGTCCGATTTCGGGTACGAGGGAAGGATCAAGTTTCGAAAAGTTTGCGAAAGCTCTTCGAACGACGTTTCGCTTCAGTTCTAGTTGTTCTTCGTAGGCGAGAGGTTGATACTATCCCGATCACTATCGTAAGTGCATGCTCTCGTGAAATTGGCATTGCGAGAGAGTACTCACTTGACAACCTGAGCAGGTTCCAAAGTATCGACATTGAACTCTGTTTCCAAACTTTTCCCTCACTTTCTTCAATTCTGCTTTCGCCTCTTCACTCATAGCTGCATAGCTCGGTAGTTCTTCAGGCACCGGCGCATCTCGTTTGTCGCTTCGTTCGATAATTTCGAGTAAATCTCCGTGCGACATGTAATAATCGGGTTCGTGACGATGAATGTGAATCTTGACGAGCTCTCCGGGGAGAGTGAAGGGCACACTGACGAGACGAGTAGGCTTGTCGGAATCAGTTGGAGTCAAAACTCCGAGGCCGTCACCTGTCGAGCGAAAGAGCAAGTCAGTTTTCGATTTCTTCTCTTACTCATTGAACTCGAGAGGCTCACCGTGAGAGTTGATTCCTACGATCTTGATCTCGATATCTTTACCATTAGGACCATTCCCCCATTCCTCCTCTGCAGCCTTCCTCCAATCTTTTCCGTCTTCCTTTTCCATTCTCTCCAATTCTGCTACTCTCTCAGCTCCCAGCAGTTCGACAACATCGAATGCACCTGCTTCTTCTACTCCTCCAGGTTTAGGTGCTTTAACTTTAGATTTCCTTCCTTTACTTCCTCCGTTACTGTTGTTGTTGTTGTTTGATCTTCCTGCAATCTTTCGGTTCTGTTTAGCTGTCAATTCAGTCTTTGGTGCATCTTCTTTGACATCTGTGGTGAGTTTGACTCGTTTCGAATCGGGAGAAGTTGTAGTGGAGTTGATCGAAGTTGAAGTTGAGAGAGCGGGAGCAGAAGGAGAGAGAGCTCGCTTCGGAGGGTTCGTAGGTGTAGACATGAGTCGTACGGCTATCGGTACGCGCTTCAATGGTAGGTAGGAGGTTGTAGAGCGAAGAGCTCTAAAGAGCATGCGGGAGAAGACATTCTGCGGAATTATTTTTTTCGTGACTTTCAACTGAAATTCGCTCGACTCTAATTGGCTCGCTCCGGGTGCAGACGCGACACGAGGACTTTCCGCGTATTCCTTAGATGCTGTGTCGAGAGTCGGAAATGCCTGAGATCAGGACAAATAAATCGCAAGTTTTCATTTTTCGTGAAAGGCACATTGAAAAGGTTCGCTTCGACACAAGGGAAGCGTGCAGGGGCTCGTCAAACGAGGTCAGCAGAACCAGTAGGGATAGCTTGCGAGCTTGAAACTGCGAGGCCTCAAGAGACACACAATTGAGAATTCAAGATCGCGACCTTTCCCTTAGTCTGACTTCTCTCTTCTTTCGCTTGCGGCGCTAGTGACTTGGGACATTGTGAAGAGACACAAGGAGGACCAAAGACAACCATTCATTACCAAGAACATCAAAATATTCGACGACCCGCTTAGAATTCTGGAGATCATGGAAAAAATCGAAAAATCAGCTCGACGACCTTGAAAAGAGCAGTAGCGACACCATAACTGACGGAGTGCTTGACCCTTTTGCTTCTTGTCACTGTTGTAGAAGAAGGAATCGAGTTGAGAGGTGAAGGAGGAGGTGAAAGAGAGCGAAAGAGTAAGTTTCTGAGCAAAAATTCGTAAAATGGAGCAATTTCGACGTACCCTCCGAGTTCGAAGTGCTTGCATCGCTTGAGCGAGAGTTGCTGCACGAGAGGAAGCGAAGGAAAGTCAGTAACAGCCGAAAAGGATGGACGGAGTTTCGAAAACTCGAAAAGTGGATCTCTTCTGGAGAACTCACCATCTTGTACTTGCAAGCAGTGCACTCGAGACGGAGAACAACCTTCTTGGTAGTCTTGGCCTTCTTGTGGAAGACAGGCTTAGTTTGTCCTCCGTAACCTGTTTATCCGAGGAATTTACGAGAGACGAATTCGAAGATCCTGATCAGTCTCTCTTCCTTCCCAACTTTCTCGATCCTCAGAAGGAAGCAGGGTAAACTCACCAGATTGCTTTCGGTCGTAACGACGCTTTCCTTGAGCGAAGAGGGAAGCCTTTCCGGTCTTGTATTGGGTGACCTTGTGGGGAGTGTGCTTGCGGCACTGCTTACCCTTGCAGTAGGTTCGGCGGGTCTTGGGAACGTTGACCATCTAGAGAATAGAGCGTAGGAGGCGGAGAACAGGTCAGAAACGGAGAAACTCAAGAATTCGAGGAAATTGAGGAAAGCCGGTAACTCACCTTGGTGGAGTCCTGTAGAATCAATGACAGATTCATTCAATAGGTCAGCATCTCTGGACTCTGTGCTGGGAGACTCATCATGATCGCTGCTGGAACGACGCGAGCCTGGAACTCAGCATCGTTCGATCCAGCTCCCTTGACCGGCCCTGCTGTGCTCCCTGATCCTTGTATTATCCCTTGAAGAGCCCTAGTCGTACACTGACAACCTCTGTCGAAGAGTCGAGCCGAGGTAGAGTCTCCCTTCACATTTGAATCAAATCCCTCTGCATCAATCTGTAAATTCCACCTCTCTCAACGGCTCTGTCCGTTTCTGACCCTTTCCATTCTAGTCCAATACTGTTTCTGCACCGTATAAAACCATAGCTGAACGAACTGAGGTTGTTGAAAAGTCGAGGTGAGATGGGTTGAAAAGTCGAGCAGAGTTTTTGGGAGAAAGAGTCGTTTCAAGAGTCGGGCGGTAGAACAGTTGGGTAGGAGGGATGTACGGTCGATCTAGTTGTTGTTAAAAGCTAAAGGACGTTGAGTCTAACCTTGGAGAGTTAGGGCACGAAGAGAGAAAGGAGTCTCCGCTGCTCCTTCCAAATCAAAGTCCTCCTCTCCGCTGAGGGAGAAATCTCTCTCTCTCTAACCAGTCAAATCTCCCACTTCGCACTCCCTCCCCGATTAGCTCTTATTCAGATCATTCTGTGCACACAAGATCACTCGCTCGCTCTGCTCCCAGATCTCTCACCTCGACTTCCCTCGAGATGGGACAATTCGCTTCGACTCAGAACAACCGACGTGGGGAACAACAACACGGCAACCTCTTGCATCCCTCAGTACGAGACGCGAGATACGTAGCAGCTTTACTCGTGCGCGGCAAACAAATCCCTGTCGAAATAGCGATCGAGATACTAAATCTAGCGTAAGTTTTCCCTCGAATGAATCGCTCCTTTCAGACATGTGCTGACCATCAACGCTCTTCTATCTAGTGAATACACCCCGACGATGACGACGAGATCTACGAGACCGGTGAACGTTCAGGCAGGATGGAGTGGGAATCGACAAAGTATTGCGATTTTACAGACTCCTGCGATTCCTTCGATTCAAGATGTCGAAGACGACCTGGCAGTCGAGCGGATACACATTTACACAGACTCTCACGATCAAGGTACGATCGATGACGTCTTGACTCATGCGCCGCGAGCTCGACTGATCAGATTCTGGCTGCATGTTTTTTTCAACAGGTTTCTCGTCATTCCCAGAATACCACAACACTCGGGTAGCCTCCTCTTCTTGGTTCGAACTAGCACTCGTTCGATCTTCTCAACCTCATCTAGCTACCCCCTCCGACGATTCGGACACTTTGATGCCCGGCTCTCTCCCCCCGACGACGACGACTGCCGACGACTCTTCTCCCTCTTCTTCTCGTCCAGCTGCAGCACGACCGCCAAACTCGGTTCCCGTACTCGAGACTGTCGAGCGTATTCGACTCTATTCGAACCTCCACGCGAACAGGGCCTTCAGTTCTCACTCTGTTACGCTCGAAAGGCGAGACGAAGAACGTTCAGATCGAGCTCGAGACGACGACGACCAACAAGGAGAAGGAGGGACATTTCAACCGGAACAGCAGGACAATCACGACGAGAAGATGAAGCAGAACGAGTTCATCAAACTCGCGAGACCAGGGGATAGGTTGGTACTTTACGCGATGGCTCAATATCCGGCTTGGAGTAATGTCGTGAGAGAATGTCGAATCGATGTTGAAATGAAAGCTCTTTGAGTGCGTTTCCTCGTATTGTATTTGGGTTCGAGGAACAAATCGAGACTCGCAACTACGTCTCGAGCTCGGAATTTTGTGTCTCTCGAGCGACGTGTGGAGGCAAGGATAAGCACTTGTGCATCAATCTATATATTCCCATATCATCATATAATACGATAAAATAAGCGTGCGCTCTTGTGAAGAGACAAAGGTATAAAATCTAGTAAAAACAAAATGCAAATATAGAAAGAAAATCCCGAAAGAAGCGCCCATTTACTTTCTCCTACTCCACCAATGACTCTTCTCCCCGACACTGCCACTCATACTATCGACTTTCTCTCCGCTGTTCAGACCGACTTCTTCGTTCGACGAGGTAGGAAGAATGCCGTCAGCCGCGTTGAGCTCAGCTTCGATTCTCGCGGCGATCTCGTGACGAGCTCCTCGCTTGTGAGGAATGTAACGACCGACGTAGGAGAGTACGAAGAGGTATCCGGCGAGAACGATAGGTAGAGTCTCGAGTCCGTAGTCTGAGAATTAAGCTCAATCGCGGTCAGCTCGTCTGTCTCTTGAAAGGGAGCGAGAGGAATAGCAGCTTACACCATCCTTCGACACTCAAGAGCGGCCCTTTACCGTTTCCAGTTCCAGTTCCGAATTCGATACACCTAAAGATACCTCGAATCCTGCGACATGACACGAGACGAGGTCAGTTTCCATCACCCGATCTCGAAAGAGGCGTACGTGACTCACAAGATGAAGACAGTTCCAAGGTAGAGAGTGTAGAGACAGACGGTCCATTTCCCTTCAGGTACTCCAGCTCTCCTCACTCTGACTTGATAGATGATTGCGAAAATGGCAAAGATTCCAAACGAGATGATTTGAATGATGAATCCGACGAGGAGGATAGCTTTGGCGGTAGGGTAGATGCTCGTGTTGTCGGAAGAATATAGTGAACCTCCTGCACCTTGAACGCAGAACGAAATGACATCGAAAGTGACGAAAATCGCGGTACACCATTTACTCGAGACGGGACTCCAACGTTCTCCGATGAAGGTGATCAGTCGACCGAAGCACACTGTAAACAAGTCGAGCGCAACAGAGTCAGTTCCGATAGACAGTGCCTGCCCAGGGAAACAGAGAAACGAATGGAAAATAACTCACTGTAATGCGAAGCGGCCATCAAAGCCGGACAGAGAATAATGAAGAGCTCTTGGATGATGTCTGTCGTGATGTTGTCGTCAGTTCAGTATTGCGAGGCGACGTTGCGTCTCTTGCGGTCTCGCTGGTAGAGAGTACGAAGGAAACTTACAGAAAGTGAGACCTTGTCCTCGACCTGTTGGATGTTCTGCTGACAGAATCCTAATACCATATCCGACACATTCTCCAACCATCGCGATCGTAAAGGGAGTCATCTGTAAAGGGGGAGGAGAGTTGAACAGCTAGTCAGAATCAATTTCGCAAAAAAGTCGACCCCGTTTGTCTCGATCAAATCGCCTCTTCTGCCCTTCTCCTTTCGATCAGATGTTCCTTGAACATTGTAGTAGTAGAGGCTGAAGTAGACAGCCTCAAATAAGCGTTGACTCACATACCACGCCTTCGTTTTAAATTGCCAAATTAAATGGCAGATGAATGCAACGCCGAAGAGACCGATAGCGACGCCTGCTAGGACCTTGGAAGGATCGTATGCATAGTATCTCCAATCATCGCCTGCTGCCATAGTGTTCCTGTGCTTGTAGCGGGAGGGAAAGTCGAAAAAGTGAGGAGTTGTCCAAAATTAACGCCGATACGACGGTTTGGAAGCTAGAAGGGTGGAGAGTCGTTTCCAGTATTCGTGAGACTAACTAGAAAAGTCTGAGGCTGTGAACTGAGGCTGAACAGGTGTAGAAGAGAGGAGATAGATGAAGGTTTTCGGACACCGGTGAGTTCTCTTGGTTGCTGTGGGCTCCGAATAGAGGTTCTGCTGGTCTGTCGAGGTCGTGTTATCGTCTACTGACGTGAAGGAGGTATGGAACGTGAAGAGGGAAGGGAGAAAGAGGGTTCGTTTAGTGAAAGAAGGCGAGCTAAAAGTCGAACGAGGGCGGAAGTTGAGATTGGCGGGGTGGAAATTGGAAATTGTTGAAGATCGAGAACGTACGAGTCTTCGGTGACGAGTTTAGCGCTTCCTTCGTCGGTTGCTGCTTCTCTTTTCCTCTTCTTCGTCGTTTTAAAGATAACAGGTCTGTGCTTTGATGAAGATTTCTGTCTTTCGCTCGTAGAGCTGCTCGATTCTTCCTTCTTCGGCGCTGTGTTGCCAAAGTACTGCTCTTGTTGCGTACACAGGTTGATTGTGAGGAATGCTGAAAGAGTGAGGAGAAGGGAAGAGAGAGAGAGAGCGAGTCGAATTCGGCTTGAGGGGATTTTGAGCGAGAGCCTGTCACAGCTCAGTCGGTTTGAGCGCGAGGTTCGAGCGCTAGCATTCGCCCGCGAGGTAATTGATCGTAAGCTCACGTGCGCAAGCTCAACAGCAAAACATCAGTGAAAAAAGAATGAAAATGCTGAAACTGCGATATGCGAACAACTAATTGCAGACGACAAAGGTATCAAACGGGAAGAAAAGGGAATCGACTTGTACAACAGGAAGTCAACGGAAGAGATGCGAGAGGTCGTGTGCTGGTTGTGTCGTGCTAATTGGCGTGAATGGTAGAAATTTGTTACCAAGGTAGTCGCAATCGTCGTTTGGGTTCTTGAACGTGTTCAAGTCTCTATAAGACAGAGAGAGACTTCCTAGTGAGCTGAAGAGTACCACAAGAGGTCGAAAGGTGAGAGAAGATGCTCACCTCGCAAACTACCCATTTCTTTCCGGTTCTGCTTTCTCGATCTTCGCTCCCTCGTTCAGCTTGGTTCAGGACGCCCTCAATGCCCAAGCGAGAGCTGTCACCGTTCTCTCCGTCATACCAACTCATGGACAATCGACCCGAGTCCTTCGTCGGAACCCTGCCGTTCCCGTTCAAGATAATCTCGCTTGTTGTCCCCCATCCTAAACCATCTCCAGTAGCTTCTTCCTCGTCGTCACTTTCCTCACTATTGATCAGCAGATGGCTTCGCTCATCTACGACTCCCCTGTTCTCCTCCTCACTTTGAGTTCTCATGATACCTTTCCGCTTTCTCGTTGAGTCCTCATTCTCTCGGAATAAACCCAACTTCTTCGCCTCCTTCTCGACTTTACGAGCTCGCTTCTGTTCGACAGCCTCCAGTTTGTCGAGCTTTTTGAGGAAAGTGAAACCAGTCTCTTCTTGTGCCTCGTCCTCGTGATCTGACTCTTGATCGCCTGACTCGTTCGCTTCCCTCAGTCTGGACATGGATGACGATGAGGAAGAGGAGGAAGGGTGACGGAGTAAGAGATTCTTGAAAGGCTTCTTCGGAGACGAGGCGAGAGAATCGAGAGGTTTCCGTAGGAACGAAGCGGTTCGCCGATCTGCGCTGTTGCTGCTGACAAGGTGAGGTCGAGTCATTTGAGAAGTTGTTCCATAAGATGTAGTGTAGTCGGAGAGGGTACGGCGATGGGTGAGAGGAGGTTTCGTTGTCATTTTCGAAGCTCGAGAGTAGGAGACAGAAACGGAAGATGCAGAAGGGGCGATTGGGGGAGTCGACAGAGAGCTGGGGAGACTGATTGGGTCCTGGTGTTGCTGAGGGTCGTCCGTGTCCGAAAAGAGAACGAAATCATCCCAGACTAACACTTTCTTCCTCCTGCACAATTCGAGAGGGCCTTCTTTCGGTTCTCTCAAACTCCTGACCAGGTTCCATCCCTGTCCTTTGATGACACTCCATTGCTTCTTCCATAAGTGCTCGTCTTCCTGACTCCATTCGGAGCCTTGACGGAATTCTTCCCTCAAATCCCTGTGTAGCTCACTCCACCAACTGGGATCTCCTAGCTTTTCAAGGTAGTGAGATCGAGTCGCTTGGGACCAGGGGTTGTCGAGCAGAGGGAGAGGGAGGTAGAGCCATCCGTAAGGGTAGGTTCGCCAACCTTGAGGAAAAGTATGAGGGAATGCGAGTGAGTTGTCGATGGCTGCGATATGAAGATGAGGTCGTTCAGAAGCCTTTGATGAGGTGGGAAGAGTAGTCGTCGACGAAGGTGACGGAGGACAGGGAGAGGTGGCAGAAGGAATGCACGGCTTGATCATGAAGTTGTCGAGGCCTCGATCGGTGTTACGAATCAGGTAGTCGAGGATGACTAGCTTTTCGAGCTCGAGCTGGAAAGACTCGACCATTTCTTGAGTCCATTCGAATTCGGGAGCCGAAGAGTGTGAAGGGTTAAACGGCGTCGAGGCGTTCTCGCCGGAGTCGTCGAAAACCGAGGAGCCACAACAGGGAAGACAACTCGAGAAGAGAGTGGAGCGTGGGTTCTTTGAGGAAGAGGGGGAACGTGTCGTCGTTGGGTAAGGATGTTTGGCGAGAAAATCGGAAGCATCTAAAGTCAGGAAGTTGATTCAGCTCAACTTGTGGAATTCGAGAGGTAGGGTTCAGGACACGGTTCAGACTCACCCGTGAAGCCTTTCAAGAAAACCTGAAAGCTTCCATCCTTTTGTCGAAGATCTTGTCCGTCCTTCCTTGCTCGTTCCCGTTCGATCCAGTCATAGTAGAAAGCTTTACTCGTCAATCCAACAACTTCTGTTCTCGGGACGATCCAACTCTCCAAGTTCCTATCCAGTACACTGGCTGCTGATTCACTGAGGTAACTCTGACCTGGGATCAAACAGCTCCGACCAAAGGGAACCAATTTTGGAGCGAAGTGATGAAGGGATCGATGAATGTACTTGAGGAGTTTAGGGTTCATCGCACCGTAAGGATCTTCGTCGGAAGGTTTGAAAATCCCGAGTGTTGTCGAGTCTGAGGGGTTTCGAACGAAGTAGGATCCAGAAGAACCTTTCGAATTGAGACGAGGGTGAATACCTTGCGAGATCGCTAATCGAGCTTTAGACACGAGGCTACGATCGACCGAAAGCTTCTATAAGTGTTCATTACGCTCGTAGGAAGAGGTAGAACGAAGTTTGGGACTTACTCGAGAAAAGCTTCGTGGGAAAGAGGAGATTCGTGATCCAATGTCCCGAACGAGAGCTCTGTCTCTTCCCCGTCTCCCTTCTTCGTGTACTTTTCGGACCTTGCGCCCACGTTGTCTTCCTTGTCCAGATCGACCACAACCACTGATTGTTGTATCTCTACAGGTTGACTTAAGTCGAGACGAGGTGTTCCATCGTCATTTTCTTTCTCGGTCTTTCGGTCTGACTTCTTGCTCTTTAGCTTGTTAGATATGTAGCGAGTCCATTTCTTGAACAAGTCATCGACGTGTTGAGCTGTCGAGTGCTCTTGAGGGTTGGCAGGTGGGGGTGTTGAAAGCTGATTGTTCGAAGGGTTCTGAGGTAGCGTGAGAGTAGCAGGTGGTGTGTTGATACTTGGAGATGTCATCTGACTGTAGAGAAGAGAGAACACACAGGGGATAAGCTTTAAACATGTTGAATGAGATGAGGGCGAAGGGATCGTGCGAATACGGAGCAGATTCGATTTTTCTGGGCTCACAGTCGACTGTATCCTAATCCATGCTCTTGTTTGAGTGTCTATCGTATTCTGTCAGAGTCTAGTGAGGTGTAGAGAGTCAGAAATCAACGGACTTTCCTCTTGGCCTTCTCCTGCTCACTCATCCCAACTGCTTAATTCGACTCTACCATTCGAGAACAGGAGCAAGCTCTTCATCAATCTCTCGAGGTCATGGCGGACTCAGCTTCAAAGTCATCGCCTCCTTCATCAAGTCTTTCAACCGAATCTCTCGAGTCCATTGAGGCAGAGTGCATCATCTGTTACGAGGTACCAAAGACCTACGGAGTGATAGGTGAGCTCTATCCCCTTCCTGAGGCGCAGTCTCGCTAGCTGTAGCTGACTCTCTCCCTTCCGGTAGATTGTTGTTCGCATACTTTCTGTTATAACTGTATTCGTCAATGGGAAACTCGACAGGAAGCTTCTGATGTCGCACAAGGCCCTCTGTCAGAGAAGGTATTGCAGGCGAGATCTTCCTGTCCATGCTGTCGTCAAGTTTTCAAAGTTCTCTTTCCGACGCCGCAAGCGCTCCTCCTCTCTCTCATCCTGTCGTTTGACAGCTGCTGACTGACATCGGCGAGTCATCTGTAGGACATTGCTGACGGAAGACCATGACCGGAAAGAAGCGCTCGAAGCTTACAAAGAAATGTTGAGCAACACTCCTTGTGCAGAACTTCTCAAATCTCCTCGGAACCGAAAGTACTGCCCTCGAGGAATCGATTGCGTGAGTTTAGATCTTTCGGTTGTATCGAATCCCAGAGCTCATACTCATGCTTCGGAACGATTGTAGCTCTACTCTCACACGATTCCCCTCAATCGCAACAAATCTATCACTCATACCTACACTTTCACCCACACCTATCATTCTCACCTCCTCCTCGAATCCCGAATCCGCTCAGAACTATCAGCGAAAAGAATCCTCGAGGCCTTGTTCACTTTCGCCTACGAATTTGATCCGACCGAAATCGACAGGATGACCTATGCTCGAGCGCTATCTCAAGAATTCGATCGAATTCATTCCACTTTGTCGAGAGAAGAGACGGAAGATCCAGAGATCTGGAGGATTGTGGAGGAAGTTCAGGATGTAGCAGCTCGTTATGGAATGGGAGGAATGGTCGAGCATCGGATGTCACAACTTGGGAGAGATCCGAGATTGAGTATGAACGGTTCAGGGAACGAGGCAGAATGGACAACGGACGAAGAAGATTCTGAGGAAGAGGAGGAACAGGAGGAGTACGAGTGGGATGACGATCCTTTGACCGACGAAAGCAATCAAATTTCGATGAGGAGGAGTTTCAACGATTCCACCAATTCTCTACCAGCACTCGAGGATATAGACAGAGACGAAGATGAACCACCCTTTCCTCGATCGAATATCACTCTTCCGACTTCGGCGATCAACTATGGAGAACCAGCAGAGCCTTTACGTGTCGAAGATTTGGATCCCGAATTCGTCGATCAACTAGTGCACAGCTACCGTCGAGCTTTCGATCTAG
Source organism: Sporobolomyces pararoseus (assembly GCA_010758995.1). Lineage (NCBI taxonomy): Eukaryota > Fungi > Basidiomycota > Microbotryomycetes > Sporidiobolales > Sporidiobolaceae > Sporobolomyces > Sporobolomyces pararoseus. Next base: position 417,473 of record RSDY01000003.1, on the reverse strand, counting down.
AAAGCTCAAGTTACGATGAAGATAATGACGATAGTGAGTCTGAATCGCCCGAGAGCGAGGAAGCCAGTGAGGAGGAAAATGAGGAGGAGGGAAGCGAAGGAGAGAGTGATGGAGAAAGCGATAGTGAGGATCTCGAAACAACTCGAGCAATCATTGAAGAACTCGCAAATCCACTCAGAAGGCCTCGACACCCTCGAGCTCGACCAAGTCAATCAGCTACGGTCGATGACTGGAATCTTCGAGACTCAGCTTCGACCCCGAGAACTCCTTTCCGACCTCTATCGCAATCCTCTAGTCCTTACTTCGCTTCCCTGTTTTACGGAGGACTCGTCGAATCCGATTACTCTGGCTCTCGAATCTCTCGCTCATTCAGAAGCGGAGATGGACAAGTTAGCAGCGTTCTGATGGGAGGTTTCGGAAACTTGGTTCGACGTTTACGGAATAGTCCACCTCAAGTTAGACCGGCAGGAGACTCGACGGAAGGATACTCTCAACACGAGGAATCTGAAAATAGACATCCTGCGACAGCTCAAAGCTCGGAAGAGGAGGAGGATTCGGCGAGCGAAGGTTCAGATTCGGAAGGCACGGAAGATGAAACCTTGAGGGATGATTCAGACGGTCTAGATCACGACCAGCATCGTTTCGAGGTTGTGGGTGACCCAGAGGAATTGGAAAGAGGGGTCATCAGTCAAACTACGAGTTTGTGGCATTTCCTTGCAGTCATCGTCGAATTCCGTACCAACAAGGATGTCGAGGACGACACCCCTCTCAAAGATTTAATCCGTCAAGTCTTCTCTTGCCCTTCGAGGAGAAATCCCGAATGGCCTATCCATCACCCTAACGGAGAATTTTGGGATTTGCTGGATTTGGCAGCGGATCGAGTGACTGATGAGTTCTGGGAGTTTACCCGGGATCCTCGCGGATTCGGAAGGGGCAGAGGGGAGGTAGCTGGAGAGTCAGACGGTGAAGACGATGAAAGGATGAACGAGGAAGAGTTGTTGGAGCATGCGAGGCAACTCGAACAGTTTGCAGAGAGAGAAGGGATTGAAGTCGGACTTTTCTGGAATCCTGTCCTCGAAGCCGAGCACGAGAGGCTTCTCAAGGAGTGGGAAGAGAAGAAAGAGAGGGGAAGAGGGGAGAGGAGGAAGCAGGAAGAGGGTCGGGAAAATGGAGGTGAAGGAGGAACGCAGAACTTTCGTGACCTAGTCGAAGGTCTCGATTGACTCAGAATACTTCAAGGAGAAATGCATTAAGTTACACAATACGAGACGGAAAAAGAAAGACGAATAAGATAGCGAGAGAACGAGAGATCATGGGTATACACACAAGAAAGGAAGAACCACAGGAAGAGAGGGCAAGTCCATCGAGAGAAAAGGAGAGTCAAAGAATAAGTCGAAGTCTAGACGAGTCGAAAAGCGAAAGGAAGTACTACACAATCGAGGGGAGATAATCTACTACTATCGAACTGCTTTTCTCGCACTACTCTGTTGTTTCCGAACACTAGCCTGCAGCTGCTTCTTCTTCGACTTCCTTTTCTCCTCGATAGCTCGATCTTCTGCCTCCTCCCTCAGTTTTGCTTCCCTACCCATAGCTTCCAATTTCTCCCTACCTTGTTCGAGTCGCTCGACGAGGGCTCGATGATGTTGATCGTGTTCCGCTTTCGAGACTTGTTGGACTCGTTGACAGACTCGTGCGTACCATTCTCCGACAGTAAGGATCGATATCTCTTCAGCAGTAGGAGGTGGCAAGAGTTCGAGAATTCGTTCCGATGCGAATGGGTTGTGGTTTGTCGACGGAGAAGTAGGGAAGGGTACGAGAAGCGCTTGTGAAGTCGAGTCGGAGGTGGAAGAGGTGATTGGAGAAGCGAGAGAGACAGTGGGTACTGGAGGAATCGGTTCTTGAGGCGATTGGGGTGCGGCAGCTTTGCTCGAAAGGGAAGTCGAAGAAGGAGATTTAGAAGGGTTAACTTTCGAAGGGAGGGACCTGATCTGCCGTCCAGTTGTTGTGGCGGACTGAGATGAGGTAGAAGTTGCTGCTGCTGGAGGTTGAGCTTGCGAAATTGGAGGAGTTGGGATCTTTTTGACATTGACAGCCTCGACCAGCGAATCCTGTTGGGTCTCCATCTTATCTTGTGCCTCCTCCACCACCTCTTCGTTCTTGTCTACCTTGTTCTTGCCCTTGCTGGCTTTCGACGATGTGCTTGAAGCGACTGAGGCTTTACTCTTCTTGCTCTTAGATTTCTTCGCTGGCTTCTTCATTTCGACCTCCTCCGTTGACGAGGGCTGAAGCTCGTAGGCAGCGTTGGCGATCATGGCGAGGTCTGTGATCGATTCTTCGGCGGGCAACACTGTTGCGAATTGTTGCTTGGTCGTCTTCTTCTTCTCCTCGACCACCGATTCTCGTTCTTCGATCTCCTCCTCTTCCTCTTCAGCATCTGCTTCTTCCACATTCGCCTCAGTAATCGAAGGGCTGACGATCTTCTTCGATGACTTGCTCTTGCTCGAACTGGAAGATTTCGAAGAAGATGGTACTGTCGATTTCTTGCTAGATTTAGAAGAAGTGGTTAACGGGGGAGGAGGGGGAGCGATGACTTGGACATCGACATCAACATCGACGTCAATCTCTGCTTTGCGACTCTTGGTAGATTTGGGTGCGGTTGCTGAAGCTGAAGCTGAAGCGGTTGTCGTTCGGGCTCGAGTAGATCTGGCGTCCCACAACGAAGCGGTCAGTAATGTGAATAGAGCTAGACCGTACATCGTTGCTGAGACAAACTCACTTCTTGAGTACTGGTGCGGCAACGGGAGCTTCAGATTCGTCTTCTGAAGGAGCTGGAGTAGCTTTCGCTCGACGAGGTTGTCGCACTGGAGCTGGAGCGGTCACGACGGTCGAGACCGAAGCTGACCGTGTAGCTCTGGTTCTAGGTTGAGGTTGAGATTGAGGCTAGAATGAAGCAGAATTCCAGAACAGTCAGTTTCGAGGCTCTGCTGCAAAATCGCACTTAATGATGGCAACTCACTTCTTCCTCTACTTCCGCTTCTCGATCTTGCTCTTCCGAAGTTTCATCGACGGTCGCAGGAGCAACCTTCCTCTTTGATTTCGAAGCTTTTGTCGAAGTGGAGGAAGAAGAAGGTGCGGTCGACGCTTTGCCCTTTTTTGATTTCGAAGTAGATTTCGAAGAGCCAGGAAGAGGAGCGAGGAAGAAAGGACATTTCTTTCCTACTTTCGTGTTGTGCGTTTCACTACATGCAGTCGAGATCGAGGATGCGAACGAACAAGTCAGCTCGACGAAGATATCGCAATCAGAATTGGAGGAAAAAGCTTACACAGGGTCATCTCCCTCTTCCCATCCTCCTACCGTTCGAGCACAGTATGGACAGCAAACTACATCGGAATCCTCTTCGAGCGGATTCGGCGAAAAATACCATCCGGCACCTGCGATCTGCGAAGTTTCGAAATTTTGCGACCAAAAAGTCAGTCAAGAAACTTCTCAGTTGAAGCACTAGCAGGAAAGAGAGCTCACATCTTCAGCTGTAGGCATCTTCTTCTTCCCGTGGTGAGGCCAACCGTGTTCGAAAGTACCTCTCCTCGCACGTTCCATGATTTCTCCTCTCGGATGCAACTCTCCCTTTTCTCCCCAACATCCCTCCCATTCTTCTCGAGTCTTCCCTTCGAGTCCTCCCTCGTGAGCCCAACTGACTTGCAAGATGGTAGCCCAAGGACATCCATCGATTTCATCATCTTCCTTGACTGCCTCCAAATGTCTGAACAATGGATCCTCTCCTTCCTCCCATTGAGCAACTTCTACTTGACACGAGAAGCACTTCGTTCGAGTTGGGTCTTCCTCCTCCGGGATCGAATAGAACCCGACAGCTGCGAGGTGATCCGGATGAACCGTTGAACGTTTCGATTCGGCTGCAGTGAGAGGGTAAGGCCAATTGAGGGGTTTCGTAGATGCCCCTTTACGGTTCTTGTGGAACGTAGCACGTCTTGCGGTCGACAAGTGAAGGTTCTCATACGAGGGAGGCATTTGTTTGTTTTGTTTTCGAGGAGAGGGAGGACAGAGAGAGGGAAACGGGGAGGGATTGGTCGCGCGTGTTGAGCGCTTTCTTGGACTGTAGTGTCTTGCTCGGGACTGTCTCGGCGCGTATTTCAGTGGTCGAAGAAGAAGAGAGGGATAGCCGTTAATCGAGTGTTGAGCGAGTTCAGAAGTCGTTCTCCTCTAGTCGAAAGGGAGTTGTGCGCTTCTTCTCGACTTCCTATAGAGTTCTTGACCTCTCTTGTTGTTGTGAAGGCCGGTGTAAGACTTGTTTGAGGTCACAGTCGAGAGCAAACAAACAGACCGACATTCCTCTCGACTCTCTCTTTTTCTCCTAAACCTCTCCCTATCAGAAATGGCTATTCGACGCCCCCCTACAGCGATCTCTCTCAAACCTTCAGACGTAGCAGAGTTACGCGAATTCATTGCTAATCGAAACAAGGAGGACAACGGCAAACAATCTCAACCTGGTCCCTCTACCTCCTCTTCAGGTGCTACAAATCGGGATGCTATCCTCGAGAAAGAGAAAAAAGAAGCAGAGGAACGTGAAGCGAGGGGAGCCAGAGCAAGAGTCATGGGTCAGTGAGGACAGGAGTCGAGAGTTGAGGCACCTTCAAGACGCCAGTCGCGCTTGAGAAAGGAGTAGGAGGCTACTCGACGTCACGAGAGGCATCTGTAAGCACCTAGACGATTCTCGTTTGCCGGAAGTATGGCGGTTAGCTGATGATATTCAGTTTTGTGCGGTTTCAGGTTTTCGCAAAATCGAATTCCTTGGTCTCGCTGACCCCTGACTCGACAACGCCGCTCCACCTGCGAGACGGTATCTTTCAACGACGACCGGAAGCTCACAAAAGCAGTACAATGTTCTTCCTTCCCTCCGTCAGGCCAGATATAGGTTCGTTGTGGTTTTCCCTTCTCTCGCTCTTCCTGTCGAATGTTGGCTGACCGCGTGCGCTAAACGGAGCAATAGACATCTTTGAAGGCAACAGCTCAATGGAAAGGCGTCAACAGCGTCACCTTCGCCGAATAAGCATGGCGATTCTGTCGAATGTGAGATTTCGGTTCGCAATGAAAAGAAGCTGCTCTCCTCAATTCCTGGCTCGTAGCGTCGCACGTCAAAGACGGATTCGAGACTCTAGAGGCAAATCTAACGAGTAAAACTCTTGCGGTGCATGACGAAACAAAAGAAACAAAACGAGAAATGTTGCGAACTGGAAAACCGTGTGCCACATGCGGATCCTCCGCCTATCGAGTCCCCCGAATCGTACTCGACAATTTGACTTTTATCTACCACCTTTCTTCCTACCCTTTTCCCAACCTTCCTCCTTCCTCATTTCAACCCTATCCAAGAAATCCTTCTTTTCGAGGTAACCATCTTTCCTAGCGTGTTGCAAAGTATCTTCTAATCCATCTTGAGTTTGCACGTACCTGTTTTCGACGAACGGTGAGATATATTACGATCAGTGAAGAAAACACACCAAGCGCAAGAGCAAGAAGCGGAATCAACTCACTGATTCCAATCCAATTTTGATTTTTCCAAAGTGTTCAATTTGGCAGGTTTCGAACCGACTCCCAAACTCGCTGCCATCGCGCCTAGCCCTCCACCTGCTTTCTTCCTCTTGTTTGCTGCTGCCGGAGGTCCGCTTGGGCGCGCTGCTGAAGGAGGTTTCGAGAGAGGAGGAGCTGGGGATGCGGAAGCGGAAGAAACGGATTCGCCGTTATTGTTCGTGGCTGAAGGAGTTGTATTCGATTCTGATTCGGGGCCGAAGAGAGCGTCGAGAGAGTAACTAGTAGGATCTGAGGGTTTGGGAGGGATGGTCGAAGCTGGAGAAGAAGTCGAAGAGGAGGAATTGAGAGCTTCAGGATGGAGCGCGAAATAGTTGCGAGCTTCTTGAGAATCTCGGGGTACTTTCTTGTCTTGTCTGTGGTGCAGGGAGAACGATAGACGTTAATCTCGCTTAATGAGAGGAGAAAATAGAGCGAGAAATCTTTACGTGATAGTATCTCCAGCGAATTTGTAGATAACTTTGATCGTAACCAGATCTGATTGGTCCAGGTTTGCTTTCGCTTTGCCTTTCTTGACCTCGGACAAGGTAGTAGTTGGAGCAGCAGAAGTAGTAGTGGAAGTTGATTGAGCTGGTTGCGAAGTCGGAGCGGAAGAAGTTGAGGCGTAGGGATCTACAGTCGGATCGTTGAAAGATGCCCACAAGTCATCTACAGCAGATTTGTCTAGCCTGGAGAGCAGGGTCAAGACAGAGAGAGAGAAGAGAGTCAGGTTTCCCCCACTTGACCTCGAGAGCTGGAAGAGCGGTAAGTACTTACGCGGGTTCAGCAGGTTTCTCCTCTACCTTTGTACGTTTGCTCACTGGTCCCGATTCTCGTTCACTATCACTAGAGTCTGAACCTCCACTGTCACCTTCTCCAGCTTCGAGAGTGAAATCTTCATCTTCCTCGTCTTCTGAAGGAAGGAGGTCGTCTTGCTCTTTCTGAATCTTGGCAGCTACTGCTGAACGAGGTGGTGCCATGACTTTGTTCGTAAAAGGTTGAGTGAAGGGGAGAAACCCAGACTTTGAAAAGTTTTTTGCTTTTCCAGCCTCACCAAGATCGAATCTCGTCATTTTCGGTTCTACCAGTCGGCCCGGTAGAGGACTAGTTCATTCAAGAGAACTGTAGAGGAGGACCGCAGTATCGAAGGGAGCTCGACATCAACTCCCTCCTCCTTTCAAGGTTCTCATCACTCGAAAGGGTTCAACTTCGATTAGAACGCGAGGGACGTACAAGGTAGTGTACTCTCCTATTCACTCAGTCTCGTGAGTACATTTTCTTTCGAGTGCGCGTCTGATCTAGCAAGAAAGGACGCGCTGTTCGCCAATTCTCCTACCCCAGAGAAAAACAATCAAGTCTAACCTCGTTCCCTCGTACCTCTTGGCCGTAGAATAAGCCCAAGCTGATCAGGGAACGATTACAATGGCTACTCCTCCCGCCGCTTCTTCCCGACCCAAAAGACGTTCTTCGGTCGCTTCGACCTCGAAGAAACCGAATGGTAAATCAATCTATGCCGAAGTTCCAGAACTCTCTTCAGATGCAGCTCAACCTGGAGGAGAAGATGAAGAAATAGACCAACTAGCTTCGTCTCAAGTCAATACCCCAGCTCCAGCTCCAGTCTCGACATCTTCTCCGAATAAACTCGTTAAAAAGAACAAGAGGAAGAAACAAGAGAAAGCTGCTGCTGCTGCTGCTTCTGCTGCCGGCGCTGCTTCAGGAGGAGGAGAAGTCAAGAAAGAATCAGGACAATCAGAAGCCGACAAGGAATGGTTTAGAAAATTGTTGGCGGATAAACAAGCTGCTTTACTCGAAAAATTGGCTTCTACTACTGCCCCTTCTACTCCAGCTCAACCTACCACTTCTACTTCGACTTCGACTTCGACAAAGAAGAAGAAGAAGGACGTTACCTCAGTTGGAAACGAGAACAAGAGTGAAAATGTTGGACAGGAACCGAAATCGACGGTGAAAAAGAGTAAAGCGAAGAAAAAGGTTACTCTTGTCGAAGTGAGTTGTCTCTTTGACCTCTCTGCAACTTTCTCTTTGCTGACGAGTCGACTACAAATTCTATAGCCGGCTCCTTCGAGCCCCGTTCCAGCTGCTTCAGCTTCCTCGAAACCTTCGACCTCGACTCCGAAACCCGCCCCTTCTAAGAATTCAACTCCTTCCTCCTCCAACCCAATTCCTTCTACTCCCGTGCCCGCCGCCGCTTCTACTCCGAACACAATTTCGAACGAGGAGCAAACCCCGAAAGAAGATCAAGTTTCTAAATCCGCCAAGAAAGCAGAGAAAGAACGATTGAAAGCCGAGAAGAAAGAAGCTAAGAAAGCTGAAAAGAAGAGGTTGAGAAAATTGGAGAAGGAGAAAGCGAAAGCTGTTGCCGCTCCTAGTACCGAAGCTGGAACTGGAGGAGGAGGTGAGAAGGAGAAGGAAGAGAAACCCGTCGAACAGAAAGAGAAACTTGTCGAACCTGCTGCTGCTGCTAAACCGGCTCCAACCAAGACGGAAAAGAAGAAGGTCAAGGGAACTGTCACGGTCGAGATTGTACCTCTTCTTCCGAGGAAGACGGTCAAACAGGACAAGGGTAAAGGTAAAGAGAAAGAGAAAGAGGTTGTCGCGGCTGCTGGAAAGGAGGACAAGATGCAAGTTGATGAAGTACCTGCTCCAGCTCCTGATCATGAGGTCTCTGCTGCAGCATCTAAAGCCAAGAAAGACAAGAGAGGTAAAGGAAAAGAGAAGGAGATGGTAAGTTTCAGCTTTTCGCATTCGCCTCGTCGGGAAGAGAAGAGAAGAAACTGACTTGTCTGCTCATCTCGAATCCAGTCTGCTCCTGTTCCTGTCAATTCTGCTCCTCAAGCCTCTACGAGTGCTGTCGCCCTTCCCGCTTCCGCCGGAGAAGCGTCAACGAAGAAACGCAAGCGCGCTGATTCAACCTCGCAGCCTCTTTCCGCCTCGGCTCCTTCTCCGTCGAAACCTACCTCCTCGAAATCTGCTACATCCGAGTCGCAATCTCAGACGGCTGCTCCCAAGTCCAAAAAGCGGAAGGTTGTGACCACCGAACCCGTTCCTTCGACTTCTCGAGCTCTGATCCCAGCTCCAACTCCTGCCAAGAACACTCCTCCTACCTCTTCTACGCCCGCTCGTTCCCTCCGCTCTCAATCGAGAACTTCCCCCGTCAAAGCCGCTGCAGCTCCTACTCCCTCTGGATCGAAATCGAAAAACCCGAAATCTCCACCCAAGAAACCTTCGACGACCTCTCTCGCGAAACACAAGAACGAATCATCAAGTCAAGCTCTCGCGACTGCTGCACACCATCATGAACGAGGTGGAACTCCAGCACCTCTGATCAAAGCCGCCGTCCCTATCCTCATCTCGACGGTTTACTCTTTCCCTCCTGATCAAAGTCTCCTCGGCAACGAACGACTCGTAGAAGCTTTGGTCGACGCATTGGCGAGTGCTGGATATGAGAAGTGTATGAAACGGGGACTCGAGAGAGGGATCAAAAGGTACCGAGGTGAGGACGACGAGGGAGGGGATGACGAGGATGAAGATCGAAATGAGGATGGAGATGACGAGAGCGATGACTCAGAAGAGCGAAAGAGGAAGGAAGAAAAGGCTCAAGCCAAAAAGGAGAGGAAAAAGGGAAAAAAGAAGGAGGAGAGGAGGATCAAAGCCAGAGCTGCTGCAGCTTCCGCTACTGAAAACAGCACCGTTGCATCAACCGAATCGACTCCTCAACTTCAAATGCAATCGCAACCTCAACCTCAACCTCAACCTCAACCTGAAGCTGGACCTTCGAACGTCGCTCGAGATGAAACTCCCGCCAAAAAAGCTGTCGATCCAGCTTCGATTCCCCTTCCTCCTTCTTCTCCCGTCAAGGCTCCTTCTCCTAAGAAACAAGCTTCCCCCGCTAAATCTCAACCTCCTGCACCTCTCCCCATTCCTACTCCCGCTCCAACTCAATCTCAAGCTGGATCTCAATCACAAGTTCAAGCTGACGGAGAACTCGATACTCCCCCTGCTTCCGCTACTTCGTCTGCATCGGGAGCGAACGGACGAAAGCGCCCTCGAGTCAGGTTGGGAAGGAACGAGAAGAAATTGGTAAAAGAGAGTGCCGCTTCTTCAGTAGCTGGATCTAGGGAAGGTTCGGCGGTAGCCAGTGGCGAGAAGCATAAAGAAGTCGTAGACAAGACGGCGGAAGAGCCAGAGAATGGGAACGATGAATCGATGAGGGAACCTTCGACCGAACCTGAAGAGGAAGATTCGGCACCGGCGAGAGTTGAGGACAAGATGGAGGTCGACGAGACGCCCGTTCCAGCTCCTCAAGACGAAGCTGTGCAAGCACGATCGAATGAAGTCGAGGAACCTCGACAAACCCCGACCGAACAAGTTACCATTGAGGTCACTCCTCGACAACAAGCCTCGTCACCTAGAGCGCCATCTCCCAAGCAGGAAGAGATCGTCCCTTCGTCGGAACCTGAGCCCGTTTTGCTGGAACCTTCTCAGCCTCAAATCCAGGACGAGCAACCGGAGGAAGAGGAAGACGAAGAAGATCAAATCGAACGGACTCAACCTGCTCCAGTTCACGCTCCCGTTCGATCTCCTCCTCAACCTCGTCAGAATCCCGATGTCGCTCGTACGAAAGCCGAAAGTACGGCCCCTTCTTCAGACGGAGTCTCGGACGAAGAGGTTCAAATGAGTCTCGTTAGTCCTCAGAAGAAGCGAGGACCTCGTCTTCTTCGCTCCGAGTCACCCGAGGAGGAGGAGGGAGAGGAGCTTCAGCAACCCGATGTCGAGAAGGAAGAAGAACTCGTCGCACCTCCTTCAGCTCAAAAGCCTCGAGCCCTCACTTCTCCCGCCAAATCTATCGTCAACGGATCAGCTTCAGTTGCTGGAACTCCCGAAGCCCTTTCGAGAGCTCAACAGGTTCGACTACCCTCTTCTTCCCCCGAACCGGCTCTACCTACCATCGGAGGAAAGGATAACGATTCCTCTTCTGGTTCATCTTCCTCTTCTGACTCCTCAGATGACGAAGACGATTCATCCGAGGATGAAGTCGTAGTGTCCAGCGGCCGAGCTGGCCAACTTCGAGGGATTACGGGAGGTCGTCAATCGATTTCCGACATTGCGAAATCGGCTTTCGGTAAGAGACGCAAAAACTCCAACTTGTTCGGTCCTTCTTCGTCGACAGTCTCGACACCTTCTCGAGTCAACCCCTTTACCGGCGCCGCTCTCAACGGATACACCGCTAGTCCCCTCAAGCGTTCTCAACTCGGTGCGAACTCTCCGATCGTAGCCAACAACTCGTCATCGTCTCAACTCGCTAGTAACCCAGAGGACGACGTCGAACTACTCTTGAGTCAGACACAGAGTCAGTTGAAGCAGGATCGCCCCGTTATGGATGCCGCGTTCTGGGAGGAGCAAGAAAAAGAAGAAGCCGAGAGGAAGAGGAAACGCAAGTTGAGGAAATCGTTGGGAGCAGCTGAGTACGATGACGAGAGAACGAACGAACAAGCTTCTACATCGTCGACCTCGACTACAGCGACCACTGTCAATGGGGCACCAACCATTCCCGAACCTGTCGTCGAAAACTCTCCTCCTCCTGCTCCTCGACCTTCAGCTCTTGACGAAAATGCACCTCCCATCACCACCGCCGTCGAATCAGACGACAAGTCTGCCGAAGTCGATACTACGGAAACTGACAAGGAGGAAAGAATGTTGGAGGAGTCTCTTCCTTTCCCTACTCAGACTCAGGAAGGAGCGAGCGAGCGTCTCTACCCCGATCTCTCGACTATCGGAAACCTCCCTTCTCCGACTCAGCACACCAGTCCAGACGCTCGACTCTCTCAAATCTCTTCAAGCGATCCTGACGACGCCGAGCGACTTCAAGACGAAGGCGAAGAGTCGCACGAATTGCCAGCAGAGTCTCAGTTCGTCCCGCTCAAGAAGGATCAGCCGCTCTTCCTCGAAACCCAGGGAGCTTCGCAAAGTCAAGAAGACATCGAAATGGCGAATGGTGAGCAGATTCTCCTCTCCCGAGCACACAAAGCCGCTGTAGCTGACTCCATTCTTCGATAGGTGAAATCGACTCTGAGCCTGTCGCATCGTCGTCTCAGCAAGTGCAAGAGCGAGCCTCGAGCCCCGTTCTTCCCGAAGCTATCCCTCAAATCATCGAAACTGCTTCCCGATCACCCTCTGTCGCCCTCGAATCATCTCTCGCCGTCCCTCCCCCTCCTCCTACTCCTGGACGAGTCACTCGCGGCGCGATGGCTCGTTCCCGATCCCCTCAGCCGCACGACACACCGAAAGCTCAGCAACTTGTTTCAGCTTCTCAGCCAACTCCTAAACTCGCTCCTCCTCTCCCTGTCGTCACTCGTCGTGGTCGTTCAGCCGAACCTCCCGCTCCCGCTGCTGGAACTCCTCGCCAAACTCGCTCGACAAACGGAACCTCGACCCCCTCAGCCTCTGCTCCCGCATCCGGACGCACTCCTTCGACAAGGAACCGAGCTTCGGCTCTACCTGGTCTCTCGAACTTGGAATCGATGGCCGCTCAAGCTGCGAAACGAAGAAGTACTCGAGCTTCAACTGCCGCTTCGAGTCAACTCTCCCAATCGCAATCGCAAGAAGGAGGAGCTTCGAGACGAAGCGGAAGAGCCAGTTTCCGAGGGGTTCAAGCAGACGATGACGACGAGGATGAGGAAAGTAGCAGTGACGAGGACGGAGAAACGGTCGTTGCACCTAAGAGACGTGTTGGTCGAAAATCTCGGGCTAGCGAACTTTGGTAATTCTTCCTATAACTTGTGATACCCCTATAGATACCCCCTCTCGTTCTGCGATTTCTACTTTTCTTTTTGGATATTTGTGTTTAGCTTTCTCTCGTCACACTGCACTGTCATTTCAGCGCATCCTCTGCCTCTATAAACTTTTCTGCTCCCCGTGAGTCTCCCGGTAATCGCGAATAGAGAGTTCGTACCGAAGGGGTAAAAGGCTCAATTGACCCTCTGGTCGTGGTTGAATCCTTCTTTGTGCTTCAATACGACGAGACAGAGGCTGAGCCTGGGCTGGTTCGTGAGTATCAGGACGACAGAGCGACTCGGGACGGTCAAGCTCAAGATTGTCTTGGACGCGATCACGCTGAGGAACTCTTGCACGACCAGTACAAAGCGAGCAGCGATGCATGAGGCTCTCATGACATCGAGTCACTCATCGTTTCGCCCTGAAGAGAGACGCCGTTTCGAGACTTTTCATTCGCACGAGAATCAATGGTCGAGCTTGAAGGAACGAGCGGAGGGAGTCAGAAGCAGGAAGCTTGAAGCTTGAAGTGACTCTCGAGAACAGGCGAAGACGAGACGAAGAGAGTAAGTGATGTGAAATGCTTGCTTTCAAAGAGAAAAGCTGTATAATTTTGACAGAAAAGTGTATAATGAAGAGACATGACAAGGTCTAAAAAACAACTGGGAGAGAAACAATAAGCCCTCGAGAACACGGAGACAGATAGAAACTGCTAGAACAAGAGACAGAGGGAAGGAAAAGAACAACGACTAAAATCTATGCGATGTGTTGAACTTGAGGAGCGATTTCGAGCTTCTCCTCGGATTCGTACTTCTCGTCTGAAGAGTCGGCGCGGTCGAGAGTTCCAGCGGCGTTGGGAGCGGCGATGGCAGCGTCGGCGATCTTCTTGGCCATTCGTCGTTCGTAGAAGATCATTCCGTAACCGTAGAGAGCGGTGCAGAAGAAACCGATGGCGGGGATGAAGTAAGAGTTGGGAGAGCCGAGCTTGTCAGAGACGGCACCTTGCATAGGAGGGAAAGCGGCACCTGAGAAAAGAAGACGAGTCGAGTCAGTCAAAAAAGCAAGCTCAGTGCGAAAAATGAGTAGGTAGTAGACTCACCTCCTCCGACACCCATGCAGAGAAGTCCGGCTCCTCGCTTAGAGTATTTGCCGAGGTTTCCAGTAGCGAGAGAGAAGACGGTAGGGTAAATGGCGGATTCGAAGAAGAAAACGACGAAGAGAGCACCAGTTCCGACAGTCTTGGGGTTGGTGAAAGCAGCGACGACGGCGAAGAGGGAGCACATGGTAGCCCAGATGGAGACGACGGTGGCAGGGGAGAGGAATCGGACGAAGGGAATCGAGGCGAAACGAGCGACCCTAGAAAAAGAAAGAGAGAAAGTCAGCGAAAAATAGAGAGACGAAAAAGCGCAGAAAGAGAGATCCTCACATGAAGGTGATTTGCATGTAGGAGAGCATTTGAGAAGCAGAGGAAGAGGTGTGTCCAGCGTTATCGGCGAGGTAGTTGACGATGAAAGTAGCGCACGAAACTTGAGCTCCGACGTAGGTGAATTGAGCGAGGAAACCGAAGATGGTGTGCTTGCGCTTGTAGAGGGGTCGCTCGTCGACGATACCGAAGGATTCTTGAGATTCAGCGACCATGGCTTCAGAGATTTCGGGAAGTTTGGCGAAAGCGAAGAGGATGATGATGGCAGCTCCGAGACAGGCGACGGCGAGGTAAGTGTATTGGAGACCACCGAGGGACTTCTCTTGACCGTGACCGTAGAAGGCCTTGGATGCGACTGTGGAGAGTGAGCCGAGAGGGTCAGTAACTAGAAAACTGGCAGAAAAGAAAATCGAAAAACTGACTGAGAGGACCGATAAAAGCGGCTAAACCGTTCGCGGATTGAGCAATGTTGAGTCGGAAGGCGGCGTGCTTAGCGTCTCCGAGGACCGTAATGTAGGAATTGGCCATCGCTGAAAAGAGTAGATGGGTTGGTCAGTCTTCTTCGACGAATGATAGTCATGAGCATCTCGAGAAACGTACTTTCGAGCGTCGCAAGTCCGCAGGCAAGACGACGCAAGGACTAGCTTTCTCCCTATTTCTCTCCCTATTTCTCCCACATATTTTAAGGTTCATTCTTCGGCAACAAATCGTACCGCTCCACCTTACGCTACTTGATCTGACTGAAAAGAGCCGCCAACTTTCGCGCGAAATTTCTTTGTAGCTTAAAGCTGTTCCTCACGCATTGCCCGTTACCTCGCAGACCTGATAGAGAGTTATCGTCCCTGTGCCTACCTGCAAGTCTCATGAGGACAGCTTGTTCTATACGAGCGGTGTACGACATATCTGTTTGAGAGACAACGTCGAAAGAATTTGGGTTTATTTTTGTGAGCTACATTGCGAGGGTTTCGAGTTAGAGCAACAGACAAGGAGACGTCAGAGATGACATGAATGAAGATAGGGAAACAAATGCGACTGATTTTGCTAGATCTTAAGATTAGATATTGTTTACGGATCCTGATGAATGAATGAGTAATGAATAATGCAATTTGACTAGAAGAGTCGATGATACGATGTCGGGTAGCTGTTCATGAATAGAGGAGGCGGCTGAAGGCAAGCCATCGGGAGCAAGAATCGCTCCCAACCCCAATAGCGAGCTGGGGGAACTTCTCGTAGTAGACCTTGAGTGACCCTACGAACGCAATCGAGAGACAATAAGTCTGACGTGTACGGAAAATTACGATCGATGTACTCACCAAGCTTTGTAGAGGAAGGCTCCCATTCCCGCGACGACGAAAGCTGACCACAAAAATCCGAGAGGTCCTCGCACTTTCTTCCCGGTCACTTGCGTGAAGACACCTTCGAGAACGATAGCGACTCCTTGCGACATGAAGTAGATACTGCCTCCCCATTTGAGCAAGAAAGAGTAAGGTTTCGCAGGAGAAGGTAAAGTCGAAATCGCGGTTGATAGGCCTGATTGAGACGGTGTTATCAGCTGAATGCTACACAAGGAGAACGGTGTTTGATATCGCACGTACCATACTCGTGAATCCAGGAACTCAACGCGAAAACTCCCAACACTCCGACGACTCGACCGGATTTCTTTCCGAGCAGTCGTTTGGCGGGATCGAAAGCGAGGAAATGGAAAGGACCTGCAACGATCAAGATGTTGATCAGTATAAATGTATCCAGCATTCACACGAGACAGAGGAGACGAACGACTGAAGAAACTGGATTTCGTCGTAATGAGAAAAGAAAAAGTCAGTTAATTGTCTCGCAGCTACTCTCAGTCGTCGAATCTTTAGACTCACCTGTGCCACTGCTGACTCCAGAATCTAGCAACCGAGTGAGGAGGTCTTGCGAGGTTGAACAAGGGAGGATACTCTCTCGGGTCGAAAGGAGGAGGAGTGAGACTGGCGGGAAGTCGCATTCGACGGAGAATGAAGTTCGGCACGAAAACTCCGAAAGTTGCGAGAGAGAAGCCGAGAGTGAGGGCTGCGAAAACAGCGGTACCGAGGGCAGCTCCAGTGGCGACTTCTCCGACGAGATGAGCGCGTTCGGGCGAGAGTTGCGAGAAGAGTTTCGATCTGCGACAAGCGACCGTGTGAGCTAATGAACCTGCGGGACAAGACTGGAAGAGAGTGTAGGCTTACATGTAGTGATCTCGAGAATGAGCTGGTTCGAGTAGGGTAGCCGAACAGAGAACTAGCAGAGGATGCGCCCAGCCGATTTCGAGGAGTAATCTGCGGAAAAATGCTCCTTCTTCTCGTGGGAAAGGCTCGGTCGTTGTCGCTCCGAACTCGTAGCCGTTTCCTCGCATCGAGTAGAGGAGATGCAGCGTTGACTTTACGATCTGTAGCCAGTTCTCGTTCTTGGCTTGTTCCCGTCGAACTCCCTCCAAGTAAACCTTTCTCAACTTGACGTGCTCCTTGTGAGCTTCCTTCTTCTTTTTCTGCGACTCCTCTCCTTCTCCTTCTCCTTCTCCTTCTCCTGCGCTTCCGTTCCCGTTCTGCTCTGTAAAGTTTCCGGAATCTTTCGCGATTTTGTTCGCTTTTCCTCCTTGATCAGGTTTGTCTTCCTCCGTCTTGCCCTTCTCGTCGAAACCGACGAAAGCATAAGGAGTCAGATCTTCTGCGAGTCCCCATTCGAGGGCTTTCCAAGTGCCGTAGCCTCCCATGATTCCGAAAATGAAGTTCACTGAGGTTCGAAGCGAGAATCGGTCAACTCGCCTGTCTAGCTCGAAGAAGCAAGATCACTCACCTCCTATAGCTTGATTCCGTGGTTCTATAGCATACTTCCAAGGGGCACTAGCTGCGTAATATACTGAAAACGGCATCAAAGCGAGACGACCGATTCGGGAGAATGTCGGAGAGAAGTAAGGATGAACGAGCAGACATTCAAAGAACAAGGGAATGAAGAATGTGAACCTGAATGAAAGGTAGGGACGGTCAGCATTTCGTCGGTCGAGGGGTAGAGAGCTTGAGGGAGAGAGATCTAAAGGGAGCAACAATGACGGAATGGAGATGAGGAGAAGGACTCACATCGCCAGTGGAGGAAGATGAGGACCCTCCATGAGGTATTGGACCATCCTTAATATTTACAATCGCGTCAAGAGTAGTTCGAGGCGGAGGGAGGGAACCAAAGAACAATTCGAAGTTTCACTTGATCTTTTTGCGGAAACGAAACATTCTCTCCAGATTTACATCAAAGTTCTCGACTCTGCCAATCGGAAGTAACAACGTAGATGGTCAACAAAGGGAAGCAAGCAGACAAACGGTCTCCATCGCCAACTGATCAAGTTCAAGATGAAGAATTTGATCTAGTCGCTTTCCAAGCTTCTCTGGACCAGTCAGTCAACGCCGCAAAGCAACTCGTCAATAGTTGGATCCCTGAAGAGTTCGGTAGTGGAAGTGTCAGCTCGAGTTCGGTTCAGTCCTTGAGAGAAAAAGCGCGTCCTCCGAGGTAAGTTCTGTCCTCTCGTTCCTGAGCTAGACCTCAACCTGGAGGGGCTGATAGACTCTTGAGACGGTTACAGGATGGGCTTGGGAGCATCCCCTGCCCTCGTGCATAAACAACAAGCAGAAGATCGGAAACTGAAAGAACGACTGATCGGAAAAGGTCGAAACGGTTCATTAGGAGACGAAGGTTCCAACGTCAAGCTGAACGAGACGAGACAAGGAGGAGATGCGCAAGAGACGAGAGAAGCCAGCGAATCGGAAAGTGATGAGGAAGATAGTCGTTCGAAATCAATTGGGAAAGGGAAAGGAAAACCTGAAGCTTCAAGCTCCTCAGTAGTCAAGCACGCTCCCAACAATCCATTTGTCACTCAGAAGACTACTCAGAAGTCTACTCCTCGCAAATCCGACGCTGCTCGTCCTCCTCTCTTCAACGACCCTTCTCCTTCGAAACCCTCTCCTTCGAAAACCATTTCCATCGCCTCTCCGTCAATTGAAGCCGACTCGACGAAAACTTCAACAAAGAAGATTGCACCGATGTCGTTCTACTCTTCAAAGACTGCGACGACGAGCACACCTGCGAGCGAAGGAGTGGGACTTTCGAAGAATCAACGCAAGAAACTTCGAAAGCTCGAACGGGATCAGGAAAATAAGAAACGGTTACTGGAGGAGAGTAGGAAGGAAGAAGAGCTCGAACGGTATGGAGGAATCAAACGAGCGAGAGAGGAGGAGGAGGAAGCTGAACTTGGTCAAGGGGACGGAGATGTCGAGATGGAAACGGGAGAGAAGCAGGGAACGACCACGACAAGTACAGCAGATAAGGGAGTGAATGGAGACGGATCTGATTCGCAGAGAAAAAAGAAGAAGAAGAGAAAAGGAAAGGGGAAAGGAGCGACAAGCGATTCTGCGCCTCCTCTATTGAATCTTTAGTTGAGTTATTCTACCATTTAGCATACCCTATTCGCATTTAATGGCATTCACCGTGTTCGTCCAACTCGACCGAAGTCAAGGCAAGTGAACGAGAGGGAGAGAAGGAGATGGAGGACTGAAATATCTCGGAACGAGTAGGACTCTTCTCGAAAGTTCATGATTAGGTGCAGTGACTCGTGGGATTCGCGTGGGATAAGTAGCAGCACGCGGGATGGAGGACCGGCCTATTTCAAGCTGAACCAGCGAGGTAGCAACTGGCTCAGCTTGCTTAGATAAACTAACTCGGTTGAATGTATCTCCTCGGCCCGTGCCGCTCGCTTTTCTCTCTCTGACTTGCCGGTTCAATACTGAACATCCTCTTTACTCTCTACAACTCACTACTGAACTCGATTTCGCTGCTTCGACGTCGACAAGTCTTTTCGAGTTCTGCAAGTCTCAATCTTTTTCGACAAGATCCTTCTCATTTCCTCCTCTTACTTGCCCTCGTTGCCCTCGTTCACTCCACTCGAACAAACGTCTCCCCAACTGGAACTCCAGCCGTCCACCCTCAATTTGACCCCAGACTTTGAAAGCTCAATCTATCTTTCCCCTTGTTCGCACTTCTTTCCCCCCTCAGGCCGAGTTATCCCACTCCTCACTTCTCCATCTCCCGCCTTTCTCCAGAGTTCAGCGCCATCGATTTCATTTCCTTGACAGTTCTCGTCTCCCTCGATCAAAAGTTCCGAACAGTTTTCTACTTGGTCGATCGAACCAAGCTCGCGAGATTTTTGACTCGGTGAGAAAAAAGGAAGAGACTTCGCGTGGCTGCGATCGATGGGACTCGTTACTCAGCGTTTGCTTCAAACTATCAGAGCGCAGTTTCCCGAAGGTGATTCTGTGGGCAAATCAGAAAAGGCGAGTGTGTGGGCAATTCTATTCTTCCGGAAACTTGTCTCGGTCGAGTCGAAAATTGAGTTGCTCGACTCTGTCCTTCGAGGCTTCTCAAAGTTTGAATCGATGAAGGGGTTACAGTACAATCGTTACAAATAGGTGGCAAATTGAACTAGAACTGTAAGAAGCTTGGGTTACCCTTGAACTTTCAAAGCCCAGCTCAGATTTAGCGAGATTCGACGAGTCGGAAGACTGTCGGAACTCGTACGAATCCAGATCGATTTGACTTTTGTGTATGCGCGGCTGAGAAAGATTTGACGTTTCTCTATCGAGAAAAAGTTTTTCGACGCTAAAGCTCGATTGTTCCAGCCTTTTTTTTTCGTTCCTCGACACTTCAAATCTCTATCGATGGCCCCTCGTTTGACTTTCCCCAACGACGAAAAGAAAGTCCGGGGGCACCAAACGGGGGCACGCGAATTCAACGCAGGTCGGATCGCGACTATAAATTTTTGGATTCCTTCCTTCTCTTCCTTTTCTTTTTCTCATCAGCTCTCTCACTCACTCACTCAGTCACTACTCTCCTCGACTCTTTCACTTCACTCTCTCACCACCCTTCCCTTCAAGCAACCTCGACAACAATGGCAGGAGGAGCAGCTCCCGTTGGTGCCTACACCACTACTTCAAACCTCTCTCGCAAGCAATTCCTTTTCGCATTCTCTCTAGTCACCTCTCTGTACGTCATCACTGCTCTCCTTAACCACTCCTTGAGTCGTCGTTCTCGTCTCGAGGTAGTTTTACCTAGTCTAAAAATGAATCAACTGACCTTCTTTCCCTTCGTCACTTCGCTTCTGCATCTTTAGTTTCTTCCTTTGGGGTTTCTCGTATGGTCTCGTCGATGTTCTTAACAAGAAGGTTCAAACGACCTTCACTATCTCGCACTTGCAATCGACTATGATTCAAGGTAAGCTTTGGTTTTCTTTTTCTCCTCCCTTTCCTCCCTTTCCTTCCTTTGCTTCCTACTCTCTCGTCTCTATTCGCGTGCACGCCCTTGTACGTGCGCACGCTAGTGCGCAGTGCTCACATTCCCTTGCTTCTGTTACAGTTGCATACTTTGGAGCTTACATCGTCTTCTCGCCTGTCGCCGCTGTTTTCGCATCTCGTTTCGGTTACAAGAACGGTATCTTCCTCGGTCTCACCCTCTACTGCTGTGGCGCGTTGGCCTTCTGGCCAACCGCGCACTATGCCAAGTACTTCGGATTCCCTCTTTCGGCCTTTATTATTGCCTGCGGACTTGCGACGCTCGAAACAATGGCCAATTCCTACATCACGGTCCTCGGAGACGCTAAGCACGCCGCCTTCCGACTGAACATTGCCCAATCCGCGAACGGATTGGCCGCTTTCATCGGTCCTTTGAGTATGTTTTCGCTCTTTTCCCCTTTTCCGGACTGAGCTGTACTGACTCTACCCCTCTACTTTTGCAGTCGCTTCCAAGGCTTTCTACGGTCACGGTCAAGAGAAGTCCCTCGGTGGTCTCCAATACACTTACCTCGCCGTCGCCTGTCTCGGAGCTGCCATCATCATCCTCTTCGCTTTCGCCAAACTTCCCGAAATCTCTGAAGCGATGGTCGCTGAATCTCAAGAATCCTTCGGTAGTGTCGACGAGCGACCCCTCTCCAAGCGCAAGCAAACCATCTTCGGTTTCCTCGCTCAATTCACCTACGTCGGAGCTCAAGTCTCGTGCGCTACTTTCATCGTCAACTACCTCGCCGATAACGCTGGACACACCTCTTCCTCTGCCTCTCAAATGCTCTCCTACATGCAGATCACCTTCATGTGAGTTTCTCTCTTTCTGCGCTTTTTTGTCTCTCTATTTTTCGCTGACTTTCTCTCTTTCTTTTTCTAGGGTCGCTCGTTTCGCCTCGATTCCCTTCGTCCGATTCCTCTCCCCTGCCACCGTCGTCTCCATCTGGGCTACCATGTGCTCCCTCTTCGCCGTCGTCGCCGCTTTCACCAACCCCAAGACCGTCGGTACTGGTGCTCTCTTCGTCGTTTTCTTCTTCGAATCCGCCATCTACCCTACCGTCTTCTCTCTCGCTACTGGAAACCTCGGCAAATACTCTAAGCGAGGAGCCGGACTTCTCTGCATGGGTGTCGGAGGAGGTGAGTCTACTACCTACTCATTTTTCGCACTGAGCTTGCTTTTTTGACTGACTCGACTCGTCTTCTTTTCTCAGGTGCCGCTTTCCCTCCTATGCAAGGTGCCGTCTCTGACAAGCTCGGCTCTCCCAACTCTTACTTCATCCCCGCTATCGGTTTCTTCTGCACCGCTCTCTACGGTTACGGAATGATCTTCTACGAACGACGAATGGCCAAGAAGATCGCCGACGCTGCCATCGCCGCTCCCAACGCCGCTGGAACTCTCGACCGCGCCGAATCTTCAGACGAGAAGTACGAATCCGAGGAGAAGCTCGAAATCGCTCCTCAAGTTCAACACATCGCATAGATTAGTCGTTGTTCTGTTCCTTCCCTCTGTCTCTTGTTCTAGTAGTTTCTATCTGTCTCCGTGTTTCCGAGGGCTTATTATTGTTTCTTATCGCTCAGTTGTTATTTAGAACTTGTCATGTCTCTTCATTATACACTTTTCTGTCAAAATTATACAGCTTTTCTCTTTGAAAGCAAGCATTTCACATCACTTACTCTCTTCTCGTCGTCTCTCGTCTGCTCTCGAGAGTCATTTCGAGCTTCTTGCTTCTGATTCTCTCCGCTCGTTCCTTGAAGCTCGACCATTGCTTCTCGTTCGAATAGAAAAATCTCGAAACGGTCACTCTCTTCGGAATGAAACGACGAGGGAGCCGGAGAGATGACTGTGTCAATTGCATTACAAGCATGGAATGTGAGCCACGTATCTGTCAAGCGCTTTCGAAAGCTAGAACAAAGGCTTGTCACTATATGGCGTCTCTTGAAAACGATTTACCGTTCCTTCGAATTTCTCACGATGTCGAATCGATGGGTGTTCGAGAACTCGAGTCGTTGTGGTGTCAGCCGAATCGCGGTTGAGAGACTCGTGAGAGCCCAAAACCTTCGAGACAGAGTATTGAGGACTCGAGATCTGAAGCTAGAACGGGATTTAGAGGGAGGGGAAAAGAGGAGCCCGGGATCAGGACCGAGGTGAGAGAGTAGCAGCATAGCCAACGAGACGGAAAGAGACGGAGCATCGACGAGAGAAAGGGATTGAAACATTACAACATTGTCACTTCGATCAAACTTCTTGTACATTGTTCGTGCTGCCAGCAATTTCGTCCATCGATTTCGAAAATTTGTTACTCCTTATCGGTGTAGCGAGCATTGAAGGATGTTCTGCTTCAGGCAGAGAGGTGAAAGGGTTCGAGATGTAGGAAATGTAGGAATTGTGAATCGCTCGAAAGATCTGTAACAGCGAGAGTCAGCTTCTCGAAACTTCCGAGCTCGAGAATTGAAGATACTCACCGTCTTGACGTCGACATCTCGGATGACTGCATCTGCGAGAGCGAGAATCACTACGAACTTTACGCGAGTATTCGTTTGGTAACCGTATCTGAGTGAAGAGTTTTTCGATCAGCTTTTCCGCTCCTCTCGAGGTGGAGCGTTGTACTCACACTGCATAATCTTCCATCGCGTAGAGCAGACCAAGATAAGATTCAGTAGTTTTGGCAGCAGGAGCTTCTGAAAGAGGAGTGAGTGGGGGTCGAGACGATCAGCTCAGAGGGGACAGATACGAGTGAAAGAGTAGCGCACCTCGTTCATCGAAGAAGTCTAGTGCAGTGTGAGCCGCGTAGTGCCATTTGAGATCGTTCTGCCCTCCCCTTCTTGATGAGAAAGAGCGGAGGAACAGAGGGTTTCCTTGCTTGCCGAGAACTGCTATCGCGAGGATGGCTAATTGAGCCATCGCTCCTTCGATCCTGAATACTTCTTAGCTTGTCGTATAGGATTACTGGCGAAGTCGAGATGAGCAGATCAAGATGAAAGAAACAGAGAAACGTTCACGACTCTGTTTCCTTTTGACCTCTCCACTGGATTCGACCTGAGGCCTTCTCGATAAACTCAGCAGATCAGAAGAAGCTCCTTCATCGGGACCTGGGACTTTTCGAGCTCCAGATCTTTCACCGACACTCCGTCATCAACAACTTTCGTTTCTCTCAACTCACGGACTCAACCCGCGTCAAGCTATATAAAGGAGTCAAGCATGTCGACTCCAGGCTCTACCAGGCCGCCTTCTCCTTCCGATCAACCGGAAGGACCTCTGATGCGTCTCGGTGAGTTTGAATATTTCTTTACTGCCTCTCGCTCGTTCTGACCTCGCTCTTGAGTCGATAGGTGTCGCTGCTATGGATCGTAAAGCTCGATCGAGACCTATGAGGAACATCCTCTCGCGCCTACTCGCGACTGGAAAATTCGAGATCACAGTTTTCGGAGACAAAGTCATTCTCGACGAAGGTGAGTAGCTTCCTCAGAGATTTCTCGATTGCCAGCAGACTCGCTGATTGATACCTAACGCGTACCCAGATATCGAGAACTGGCCTCATTGCGATTTCTTGATCTCTTTCTACTCTGATGGTTTCCCAATCGACAAAGCTAGTGAGTTCACTTCCTTCCGAACATAATCCCTGGTGCAAAGCAGCCGCTGACTGACGGTGTGCGAGCAGTTGCTTTTGTCGAGCTACGTAAGCCAGTCTGCGTCAACGATCTTCCCCTTCAAAAGGTCTTTTGGGATCGACGAGTCGTCCTTCAGATTCTCGACAAGATTGGTGTACCAACTCCGAACCGACTCGAATGTAACCGAGATGGAGGGCCTCAACTCGATAAATCAATCGCAGATCAGATCCAGCAGAATATCGGAGTTCGAGTTGACAAACCTCGTCCTACTTCCGAGTTCGCAATGCAAGACGACGACACGATCTCGATCGATGGCAAGACTATGAGCAAACCTTTCGTCGAGAAACCTGTCAGTGGTGAGAACCACAATGTCAATATCTACTTCTCGAAAGATAAAGGTGGAGGAGCTCGTCGTTTGTTCCGAAAGGTTAGTCTCTCAAACTCGATCATGACTCGTCCCGCTTCTCACCATTGACAATCCAATATCTACGCTAGGTTGGAAATCAATCCTCAGCGCTCGAACCCAACATGACTGTTCCTCGCACCGACGCTTCTTACATTTACGAGCAGTTCGTCGACGTTGAGAACGCAGAAGACATCAAAGTTTACACTCTCGGTCCCAACTTTGTTCACGCTGAAACTCGCAAGTCTCCCGTTGTCGATGGAATCGTTCGTCGCAACACTGAAGGAAAGGAAATTCGGTTCATCTGTCAGTTGACCGATGCAGAAAAGAAGATGGCGAGGGATATCTCCATCGCCTTCAAGCAGAACATCTGCGGTTTCGATTTGCTTCGAGCAGGAGGAAAGTCTTATGTCATTGACGTCAACGGATGGTCTTTCGTCAAGGGTAACGATTTCTACTAGTGAGCGGAACTTCTACCCTTTTCTTCCCTTTTTTCCGCAACAACGAGCTAATCGTTCCTGCAATTGGATTTGGTGTAGCGACAAATGCGCCGAGATCCTCACAAACTTCTGTACTCGCAAGATGCCCTCGTTGCCGAAACCAGTCTCGGCTCTCCCAGATCAATCTCGCGAGAAATCTTGGACCCTCAAGAGTACGATTTGCGTTGCTCGACACGGAGATCGCACTCCCAAGTGTGAGTGTCACCGTTTCGATATCACGGTTGTATCCGAGACTGACTCACGTTTGTGGCTTAGGCAAACTCAAGTTCAACTTCAAAGGAAAAGATGCTTGGAGTGCACCGTTTATCAACCTTCTCCAAGGTCGCACGACCGAGATTATCCTTCGAGATCCCGATCAACTCCAATACATCGCAGACGCAGCAGAAGAAGCTACTGGTATTCCCGATTCTGATCCTGAACAACTCGAACAGCTACGGAAGATTATCGAGAAGAAGAAATCGGCTTCCGGTACCAAAGCTCAATTGAAACCTACATTCTCCGCTGACGGAGTCTGTGAGAAAGTTGCTGTCATCGTCAAATGGGGTGGAGAGGTAAGCAGGAAATTCCCTTTCTTCCCTTCCCAGTCGAGAGAAAGGTTCTGACCAAATGACCTCTTGTTAGTTCACCCACGCTGCTCGTTACCAAGCTCGTGATATCGCTGAGAATATGCGGAAAGGTGAGGAGTCTCTTCACTCGAAATGGTCTAGTCTCGCATTGGTTCTGACTTTTCGCTCTCGATTCAAGATTACACGATTATGAACAAGACTTTGCTCGATCACACGAATGTCTACACTTCTTCCGAGTACGTCACACTTGAATCTCCCGTTCGACGTAGATCGCTGATGGTAGACCTCTTTTTGACAGACGTCGAGTTGTCGCTACTGCCGAAATCTTCACTTCGTGAGTCTCTGTGTCTCGTTTTCTCGCGACTACCTCCCTGATGCTCCTCTTTCCTCGCCAGTGCTTTCCTCGACGAACGAAGAGAGGGAAACAGCGGTATCGACAAGCAGCAAACTCATCAGCTCATCATTCGTAAAGATCTTCTCGACGATTCGAGCGCTGCCAAGGAAGAGGT
The DNA here is from genome assembly GCA_010758995.1 of Sporobolomyces pararoseus. Classification (NCBI taxonomy): domain Eukaryota; kingdom Fungi; phylum Basidiomycota; class Microbotryomycetes; order Sporidiobolales; family Sporidiobolaceae; genus Sporobolomyces; species Sporobolomyces pararoseus. The sequence goes on along the minus strand of RSDY01000003.1, from coordinate 391,758 downwards.
TCGACGATCTCCTCCTGTTCCCTCTATCGACTGCAACTGACGCAGATCGAGATGTATAGATGGAGAAAGTCAAGAAAAAGCTCAAGTCTTTGTGTCGACCTGGACTTCACGTTCGGCCTGAATTCGCTTGGCCTCTCGAAGAAGAACCTTTCGAAGTGAGTCTTCTGTTCTTGATACTCTTTGCGCAGGAACTGACTTGCACGTACTTTTCACTCGATTAGGTCGTCAAGGAAACGATCGAACTGATGAAGACTCTTCGTTCGACGATGAACCAAAATTGGGAAACTTTGGCAGTCGAAAAGATTCAACCTCGTTGGTGTTGCGGAGAGTACCCTTACTTGTTCAGGGGTGAGGTTCACGCTTTCTTCCGTTGCTCAAACTGTTCGTGACTGATTCGATGCGATTCTCAGAACGATGGGAGGGACTTTTCGCTGATTGGTGCGATGTCAGTCTTGACAAGTTCGATCCTTCTCGAGTTTCTGAGCTGTACGATTCGCTCAAGTATGACTCTTTGCACAAGTGGGTGACATTCTCTACGCTCTCCGAGATTAAGGAGATACGTAGCTAACAACGTCCTCGTCGCGCGTCTCTAGCCGAATTTTCCTCGAGACCATCTTCAACAAGTCTGGTAGCCTCTCGGGAAGTCGTGCTTCTTCTGTCGATAGCCGATCGACTCTCGGAGGCAAGGACTCGGAAGACAACGGACCTCCTCGCATTCTAAGAGAGCTTTACAAACGTGCCAAACTTCTTTTCGATCTCAGTGAGCACGATCTCCATCTCCCTCTTCATTTGGGATGTGTGTGATCTTACTACAATCACACACAGTTGCGCCTCAGGAATACGGTATCGAAAGATCCGAGAAGGAAGAGATCGGTCTTCTCACTTCTCTACCTTTGCTCGAGCAAATCGTTCGAAACTTGAAAGATGCGAAAGCTTCAGATCATCCTTCTGCCAATTTCTACTTCACCAAAGAGTCTCACATGTGAGTATTCTACTCTCTAACATGCGAAGGGAGACAATCAGACTGACTTTGGCTTGAATTGTCGTAGTCACACTCTGGTCAACCTCGTCACTCTCTCTGATCTACCGATTGTCATGCCTCACGTTCCCGAACTCGATTACATGTCTTATATTGCGTAAGCTCTCTTCCTTCCTGTCTTCCTCGTTCAAAGAAGCTGACTAGTCGGGGATTCGAAACTTCTAGTTTCGAAATTTACGAACGATCTAAAGGAGAAACGAAGGAACTCTCAGTTCGTGTCAGTTTATCAGCAGGTGCACACTCTGCTGTACTCGATGCAAGCCTAGATGCGAAGCATGCTCTGCAAGTTCAGCCTCGTCGTGCTCTAACCGGTTTGTCTATTCCTCCTCGCTCATCGTCTGCCCTCTTTCTCTTGCTCGATCTGACGTGCTCTTTTCGTATGTGATATAGAACACATCAATTTGGATAGAACTATCGAAATCTTGAGCAGACACTCGAAGAAAGCTGAAGATAAATTACTCAAAAAGAGTACAACGAAGCTCGAGGGAGTGAGTTTTCTTCCCTCCTTTCTTCCCCCATCATTCCTTACTTTGTATACTGATGAGCTTGTTCACGTATCAAATCAGTTCCTTCCGATCGAAGGTGATGTCGTTTACAGAGGTGCTAAACAACGAATGGAGGAGATTCGAGAATTCAATGTTCGGAGACAAGGGGATGGTTCGACCTATTCCGGTGCTGGATCTGACCGGGGAGACTGAGAGTAGGAAGTACTGGATTGTACCTCAACATATTTTGTACAGTTCCCCTCTCTGCTTCTCTCTAGACTGTCTTTGTCCCTCTGTTCATTCATTCATCTTGTTCGAAGGAAAGCGATTTCGAACAAAGCATCAGCAATTTCCAACAAACCTGTAGTCTTTTACCATAAGCGAATGCATTTCGTCCTTTCCTAGAATTGAGCTCGATCCTCTCTTTTGACCAGCTCGCGAAACGAAAAATGAGGAAATTGACTTTTGTCGCGTCCGAGTTCGGTCAAAGTTTTCCCCTCCTCTCTCTTCTCTTCTCCCTCTTTTCCTCCTTCTCTCTCTCTCTCTCTCTCTCTCTCTCTCTCTCTCTCGTGTCTTGCAACACAGTCAAGGCTTACTCAATCTACTGAACAATACAAGATGGAAGCAGTTCGAATCACTCTTTACGCTCTCACGATTGTTTCAGCCACCGTCACTTGGGCTCTCGCTGCTGCTTTCTTAGCTCTCACTCACATTCACCTCGGATAGTGAGTAATCTTTTTCATCCACTCGACTCGATCACAACAAGAAGAGGGAGAGGAAGAAAAAAGCTGACTCGTTTACTTTCTTTTTTGTGGGTCATCATCAGCTTTTGGAGAGGAGATGTAGCTCTACTCGTTTTCGGGATTCTCGCAATGTTGATCCTCCCTTGTCTGATGTGTCTCGGGTTCGGACATCGTCGTAAGAGTCTCAGAGGTCCTACCATCGCTGAAACTCTTGTAAGTTTCTTGCTTTCTCTTGATTGCTCTCTCTCACTCACAAAGCTCAAGAGCTGACCAATCTCGAGTCCTGAACAGGCTGTCTTCACTTTCTGGTGTCTCTTCCTCGGTTCGCTTCGATAGTTTCTCACTCATTCCCACACCTTGAACGATCAACTGACTCCGTGCTTTTGTTTTTTCGTCTCTTTCGGAAAAATTAGCTGGTTCTGCAAAATTCAGTAGAACCTATCACACTATTAGCGGATGGAACAACCGTTGTAGATTCGTTCGCAACTCTTCGACTTGTCCAACTGGTAGAGCTCTACTCTCCTTCGGTTGGATAACTTTCGGTTTATTATCTGCATTACTTTTGACCGTCATTCTTCATGGAATCCTGAGGGAGAAAGAATTGGAACATGAACAACAAGGAGGAGATATAGCTCAAGGTCGTCAAATCGAACAACAACAACAACCAAATTCTACGAACTCTCAAGCTACTGCAGTCGTTGGAGGAAAACATCAAGAAGAAGGAGGAGGAGGACCTACCATGGCTCAAGTACCTCAAGCTTCTCCCCCCGTTGCGCCTCAATCAGCTGTCTAGCTCCCCCTCGTGTCCTCTTCAAGCGATCGGTGTGGCTTTGATGAACTTCTCCCGCTTGTCTCTTTCGTTCTCCTTCACTCTGTCTGTAGCTCGCTTTTCTCATTCTCTCTACCTCTGATTTGTTTGTGCTAGTTACTCGTTAATACTTCGTTTGTTTCCTAATGTACAAGAACTGAAACCGAAAAACTACGACAGAATGAGAAAAGAGAGAGAGAGAGAACCAAAAATGAGTGTACTGCTGAGAGGAAGAATTTGAAAGAAGGAGTAGCACTTTTCTTAAAGCTGAGCTTGAACTGGTTGACTGAGACCAGTGCGAGCGTCTTGATCGATGAATTGAGCGATCGAGTGAGAGAGTGACATGTTCTGCGAAAAAAGACAGACGAATCGTGAGTCAGCTCGAGCAGGCAAAACGCTCGGAGGAATGGGTTCCAACTGACAGTGATCATAGGGTTGACTCCAGAAGCGGTAGGGAAAACGGACTAGTAGATCGAGTATCATGATCAGTCTCAGAGGGAAGCGAAGAGTAAGGAATAGAGAAAGAAAGCTCACAGCATCGGCAACATAAAGTCCTTCGGTGCCCCAAACTCTGCCTCTACCATCGACAACACTGTTCGAAGGCTTGGTTCCCATTTGGTTACTACCCATCTGATGAGCGGATCCGATCGCACACCTGCCAGGGTAAATTCCAGCTTTCTCGACTTTTTGAATCCATTCTTTCCAAGCGGGATCTGCCAAGTACTTGTGACCGGGTTGAGGAACGTAGTCAGCGACATCTACTTGGGTGGTAGCGATACGACGAGCTCCGGCGATGAGGTGAATCTCGGCACTGGCGACTACTCCCAGGGCGAGAGAGTTTGCATCGTAAGAATCGATCGTGTATTCCATACGAGGTTTGTTCTCTTTGTCTAGGATGACTCGACCAGCTGTGAAAATAGAGAACAAGTCAGCTCAGGTCAAAACAGAGGTGAGGGAGAGAGGATTATGACTCACAACCTCGATCCCTTGCAATCGCAATTAAAGTCATCGAGTGGGGATAATCGATCATTCTTTCCTTGTGGTCGAGAGCAGACCTCCAAGCTTGGAAAGAAGCTGCTTGAGCACCAGGCATCGAGTGAACGACTTCAATCTTGACTCCGTGATGAGTTCCATCCCAATTTTCTCGAACGCTCGAAACGGCAGTCATGACAGATCCTTCCCAAGGTCGGATAGCATCGTCGTAGAATCCAGTAACGCACTAGTGAGCGAGCGACATAATCAGCCTGGAGACATCAAGGAGAGACGAGAGAGCTGGTTGTGACTCACCGAAACTGGATGAAGACGCAAGTTTTGACCGATTCGAGAATTCTTCAATCCGGATCTCATGAGAACTGCAGGACTGTTGATAGTACCAGCCGAGACGATGACAGCTTGCCTAGCTCGGATTAGAGCGAGGGTTCCATTCTTGTCCTTGATCAGTGCACCGATGCAGTGTTTCCTCGAAGAAGTGGGAGTAAACTTGTCAATTTCGGAGAGGGAGGTGGGAAGCGCGGCAGAGGAAGTCGAAGCGAAGAGAAGTCGATCGACAGAAGTTTCGATGAAGAATTTGCAGCCTAGTTCAGCTGCATCTCGAAGGAAAGTGATGACTCCTCCTTGTTTCTCGCTCGAGGTACAACCGTAACCACAGAATCCACACGAGTGCTCGTAACCTCCGGTGTTTTGCTACAAATCGTTTGAGAGTGTCGTCAGTCTTCTGACGAACAAGGTGAAAAAAGGAAAATGTCAATACTCACGGGAATTCTTGCGATGGGGTACCCGAGCTTCTTCGACGAATTTACGAGAATATTGTTGGCCTTGTTGTGTTTGAGGTGCTCGTCCGAAACGCCCATGCGATCACAGACGTATTCGATCGAGTCGGCGTACTCTTTCGATAAGAAATAAGGTAAACCGTGATCTTTCGCCCATTGTTCGCGAAGGAAATGTTGAGGTCGAAGTGAAGCAGACCAATTGACTGCACAAGAGACAGAGAGAGTCAGCCTCTGGTACCGCAGGTGAGAGGGTACAGGCAATCCGAGAAGCTCACCAGTCGTTCCTCCTCCAAAAGTTGAACCTGCGAGAACGTTCATCGATCCATCTTCGACCGCGATCAATCCTTGCGACTCGTACATTCTTTCGAAACCATCTCTAGGAGTACCGAGCATGTCTTCAGGTTTGATGTACTGTCCCTTCTCGACGACGATCGTTTTCCAACCTTTCTTCGCCAATTCTGAAACGACTACTCCTCCTCCTGCACCGGAACCGACGATGAGCATGTCGGTTTCGAAGACTTGTAGAGGAGTCGAGATCGTCTCAAACTTGTAAGGGTAGTGCTTGCGTTGTCGTTCTGGATCGGCGTAGCGTTGAGGGTCACCAGCAGCAGGGAATCCTGTCGCCAAAAGGTTGTCGTCGTAGACGTTGTAAGCGACATAGAGTGCAATAGCTATGTATTCAACGCAAAGGTCAGCTCGGACAACGGAGCGATTAGGGGAGGAAAAGCACGAACAGACGACGCCACGGAAAATCTTTCGCAAGAGAGGAAGGCTCGAAGTACTCCATTTCTTGAGGACTGCCTCTCGTTGCTCGACAGTGAGTTCCGGGAAAGGTGTGCCGTATCCTGCCAGAAGGAGAGTACCGGCTCGAGTCGAGAGGAGCGACATGGCAGTTGCGATCGAGTCGACATTGTCCTTTGAGAGGGAAGCGTTGAATTGATTCGCGAGTTGATCGATCGCACCGGGCAGATCCGTAAATTTGCGAGTTAACAAAGCGTTCACTGTCGCATCACATAGGGAGAGCAGAGGGTTTAGCTCCTAGAGATTGAATCCCCACTTTCGGTTGAAGAGGAAGAAAGAAAGAGAAAGAGGGTAGCTCACAGTTTTCGAGCTGTTCAGGCGTAGCAGTCCCTTCGATGTTTCTACGGATCCTTGGCACCTCCTCCTGTGAGTGCCTCTGAAAAGCCGCGTCGCAGATCGCTGCGAGAACTGATTGTTGTGCTGGAGTGAATGCTGAAGCCATTCTGGAACGGCGTGACAGATGGTGATTCTACGTGTTGCTGATTGCTACTCTGTCGCTATCGAGAGTGCACAGATAAGGGAGAAAGAGAACCGAGAAATGAGGGGAACTAAAGTTGTCCGAAAACTTGACAGTCGGCGACCTCGCTTCCAAACTTTCGAAATCGTCGTGTCTCGCATTTCCCTCCAGAGGTAGTTCTGCACTATTGCCCGCCTTCGCGTATCGACGGCACTCCGGTGATAACGAAAGACATACAGTTCATGAAATACTGCCAAAGATTGAAATACTACTCAAGGAGAAACCAGCTACAATAATTAAAAAGCTATGATATCGCTATAATTCAAACAAAAATTCGACAGTCCTCGCCCAGTACACAATAGCATCGACTCTAAGCCCTGAGCTCGTCCTCGTGGAGCTTTGCACGAAGTAGACATTCTTCTCGGGAAGTTTCGTAACCTCGAACTTCCCATTCTCCCTCTCCTTTCTCTCCGTTTCCAGCAGGATAATTCCAAACGACGAGACCCTGTGTAGTCAATCGAGCAAAAGTCAGCTACCATTCAACGCTGTAGGGTGACAAATGTATATGGAACTCACGTTGCCGACAATCTATGAAACGAGAAAAAATTGCCGAACGACCGAGTGGCGTCGACTGTCAGCTCGAGGTCGTTGAATCTGAAGGTAGGAGATCACGGGGACTCACGTTTCCGTTTCGGTGGTAAGCACCTCGACCGCGCACGTAAGGATCCAGTTCGTGGTATTGAGCTCTCATTCTGTCGACGATAATTTCTCGTTTCTTCGTAATCTTGGGATCGTCCGATTTTGACCATTCTCGAGTTACCGAAGCGTACTCGTCGATGAGCTTTTGTCGATCTGCAATCGCTTTCTGTAGAGAGGAGAGACGTGATAAGTCAGTCGTGAAATTTGGGAGAATCTCGATGAGAAAATCGCGAACCTTCTTTCCTTCGGCATCCCTGAAAACAACGGAAGATGTAAAGTCAGCTACGAGAACCTCAACCGATCTCGAAGATGGGATGCGCACTTTTGAGGAGCGTTCTCTCCAGGAACGACTGGAGGATACTGCCATTTCCATTCCGAAGATCCTCCGAGTTCTTTGACGAGATGGTTCTATCGGACGCGGAAAGCATGATCAGTAATACACTCGCGTTAGAAGACGTACGAGAGACAACTCACCTTTGGGATGTGCTCGATGAGATCGTTGGTTGATTTTGTCATTTGCTAGAAAAAATTCGGCGAAAGCGCGGTCAGTTCTGTTGCCTTGCAAGTCAGGGGAAAGAGACCTACGATCTTGTTCCTGACGACAGGGTCGAGCATAGGTGCGAGTAGCTTCCAGATACCTTGGAAGACCCAAGGAGCTGCCGAACGAGAGTGTAAGTCGTCAGCCTCTACGCTCGAGCAAACAACAAACGAGACTCACCGTTGTGAATGAGCATAACGTTGAGCGACTCTGGATAGTAAGCTTCGAGACATTTGACGATGAAGAGAATACAACGCCAGTCCATCTACGGAAACGAAACTCTGTCAATCCTAGCGAAAGTGCTGAAGTAAAGAGAATTGGCTCACATTGCGGATACCGAAACCTGTCATATCGAAAAGGACTACAAAGAAGGTCGTTTGTCAGCGATGAATAGAGTAGGACTAGGAGAAATGAGAGCGGTAAGCTTACTGACGACTTTGTCGACTGGAGGAGCGAACAAGCATCGAACGCTCTCCATTTGGAACAATACGAAATCCTGTCAGGAGGATAAGGTGGTGTCAATCAGGGAGTATAGAGAGGAAATCGATGAGCGTACTTCGAGGGCTTTCGGAGATTGATCAAAAGTCCGATGTTTTGCGACGTGAATGTAAATTACTGGTCTTCCTACGTGATCAGTTCCTTGAGTATAAGTCTTTCCGATCTCCTGTATATTTGAAGTATGTGAGTACATAGTCTATAGGAGAATCAAGAAAGAGGAAGACTGACCATTTGTTTGATGAAACCTTCAGCATTTTGCATTCCTTCTTCTCCTTTTTCGAAAATCTTTTCGACATCCGATCCCATTCGCCATTTAATACAAGCAGCAAGCTGGAAGGAGGATCAAAGGTGTCAGCTGAGTAACGAAAGCAGAAGTGAGAGACTCGCGTGAACGAACCATAGCAACTCCGGCGCTCGTTGACCATTTTCGAGCTCGAAGGAAACGAAGCATGATACCATCGGGGTCATCCATAGCGACCTACCAATCGTACCAAGGGTTAGTAACCGATGAGAGAGGTGCAGTAAAGAGCAATTTACGAAACGCCAGTAAGATTCCATAAATTGTCGACTTCCGTCTGTTTCAAAGCTCGTTCAGTCAGTTTCTTCACTTCACGCAAGACTAAACGAGAAGCTCACATTCGACGAAAGCAGCTTTAGCATCTGCCATCTCTTGTTCAGCTCTCAATCTTTCCTTTGCAGCATCATCCTGCGAAAAAAGGAAGAAACGAAGAATCAGCTCTCGTTTCCCATGACTTATCTCGAAAGAGACTCACTTTGGGAATATCTTTTCCAGGCTTATCAGGAGGAGGTGCGTCGTTGCTTCCTTTTGGTCCACTTCCTTCTACCGGAGCTTGATCGACTAATTGCAAGAATTCTGCCCAGAAAGCCTGTTAAGCTCAGCGAGCTTCAGATCAGTTTCCACCGAGCATAGATAGCAGCCAGTTACTCACCTTGAGTGACTTTTCCTGATCAGGGGTCAAGAGTCCAACGACTCCGTCACTGAAGAAAGAGGGAGTCAGTCAGTCGTGTTCAAGAGAGGGGAGCGAGCGAGAGTCAGCTCACGTAGGTAAAGGATTTGCAGGCATGTTCAACAGTCGAGAGAGTAGTAGCGAGTGTGTCGTGAGAGGGAAAGGAGTGCAGAGAGCGGTGATTGAACGCGGTTTGATGAAACCTTTGAACCTCGCCGTTCGATAATGCCGTTTTTCGAAAATTACAGCCGAAGTGGGGAAGAGAGCAAGCTCAGGGGAGGGAGAGAAACCAAAAAGTGATGATGTGGAGTTGCGATTGAAACTTTCACGCTTTCAACCAACTCTCTCTACCTCTCTCTCTCGAAGAAGCACATTAGAGCATAGATCATGTCTCGTAAGAGCATGACTAGACCGCCGTCCCTACCACCTGTAGTTGGTTTAGTCTTTGTCCTCTTGGCAGCTCTCATCTCTCCCACTCTCGCTGTCAAACGAGGAGATTTCAAGACTTGCGACCAATCAGGGTTCTGTAGGAGGAACAGGCAACTGGCAGACCGGGCAGCTGAAGCAGGCAAGAGCTGGAAGTCACCTTACCAACTAGATTCTCCTTCGTTCAATCAAGGTCGACTTCAAGCTTCAGTTTCAAACGCACTCTTCCCCGGGATCAAGTTCTCATTGGAGTTGAGGTTTCAGAAAGATGGAGTAGCGAGGATCATCATGGACGAAGTAGACGGACTGAGGCAGAGGTACAACGAAGCAGCGAACTGGGCGATTCAATCTCGACCAGAGATGTCAGTCAACGACGAAGAGTTCCAAGTCGACATCGGAAAGAAGAAGACAACGATCAAGTACGCGGCAGGGAAACACGAAGTCAAGATCGAACACAAACCCGTCAAAATTACTTTCCTTCGAGATGGACAACCTCACATTGTTCTCAACGAACGAGGTCTCTTCAACATGGAGCACTTCAGGGTCAAGACGGTCGGTGAACAACTCGGAGAAGTCGTCGTTCAAGATCCGGATCATCCAGAAGAGCAACGAGTGATTGTCAAAGAAGACGCATTCCTAGGTTTCTTGCCTGAGAACGAAGACGGAATGTGGGAAGAGACTTTCAACGGCAAGAGGGATTCGAAACCTAAAGGTAAACCTCTCCACGCTCTCAAGCCTTGGATTTCTCGGGCTGACTCTGCGAGGGAAACTTTCGCAGGTCCCGAATCTCTTTCCCTCGATATCACTTTCCCCGGTTATGAACACGTGTACGGTATTCCTCAGCATGCGTCTTCTCTCAGTCTCAAGACAACAAGGTGAGTACGTTACCGATTCTCGTTTGCCGGCGTCTGAAGCTTACCCTCCAAAGTCATACTTCGCAGAGGAGGAGAAGGAGCTTACACTGATCCTTATCGACTTTACAACCTTGACGTTTTCGAATACGACGCTGATTCTGAGATGGCTATCGTGAGTCACTCCCTCGAAAGAACACAGCGTGAACGTGCTGCTAATGGCTCTTCTCGTTCCTCGCGCCAGTACGGATCGATTCCTTTCATGAAGGCTCACCGTGCCGGCTCTACTGTCGGAGTTTTCCTAGTTTCCGGATCAGAGAACTGGATCGACATCACGAAAGATACCACTCCTCGTTCCGTAACTTCTGCTTTCAAGAAATCGAAAACCTCAAACTCTACCGATCTCGGACCCAGTTCCGTGACTACTACCACTCATTGGATGGCCGAGTCAGGTATTCTCGACCTCTTCGTCTTCCTCGGTCCTTCTTCGCAAGACATCTTTCAGCAATACACCGATTTGACTGGAAAATCCCCTCTACCTCAACTTTTCGCTCTCGCTTACCATCAATGTCGGTGGAACTACCTCAACGAAGACGACGTGCTCGAAGTGCAGAGGAGGTTCGACGAAGCAGATATCCCAGTAGATGTCATCTGGCTCGATATCGAATATGCGGAAGAGCACAAGTACTTTATCTGGGACCGAAGGAATTTCCCAACTCCCGAAAAGATGCAAGAGAAACTTGCCGACAAAGGAAGAAAGGTGAGCTTGAACGAGATCTTTTCTTTCGCAAAGGATGCTGACTCAATTATTGTTTGCAGCTCGTTGCTATCATTGATCCTCATATCAAACGAGACTCTTCGCTATACGTTTACACTGAAGCTCAAGAGCTCGATATTCTTACGAAGCAACCTGATGGAAAGACAGAGTTCGAAGGATGGTGCTGGACCGGTAGTTCTGCTTGGATCGATTGCTTGAATCCCAAAACTTGGGAATGGTGGCCTAAAATGTTCGCGTTTGACAAGTTCAAGGTGAGCTCGGCCATTCAATTTCTTCCTCTCTATATTGGCTGATTCTTCTTTGCTAACGAATAGGGCTCAACGCCTAACCTGTTCATCTGGAACGACATGAATGAGGTGAGCTTCTACCTTTATATCCCTCCCCTCGAAATCTTCTGACCCTTTCACCGATCTCAGCCATCGGTCTTCGACGGTCCCGAGATCACGATGCAGAAAGACGCTATTCACTATGGAGGATGGGAGCATCGAGATGTGCACAACATTGGTGGAATGATTTATGTGAGCGAATCATTCCCCACTCTTCGCCTCTTGAGCTAGTTACAAAACGGAAACTGATCTTGTGTCTCATCGACAGCAAAACTTGACCGCTCGAGGACTCATCGATCGTCAAGATCCTCCCAGACGACCTTTCGTTCTTACTCGTTCTTTCTACGCTGGTTCTCAAAGATTCGGTGCAATGTGGACCGGAGACAATCTCGGTACTTGGGAACACCTTCGAAGTACCGTACCTATGCTGTTGACGATTGGTATCGCTGGAATGACTTTCTCTGGTTGTAAGTTTTCGTTTCTTTCTCCTCCCTTTCGAAATCTCATTGACCTGCGTTCCGTTGTTCTCAGCTGACGTTGGAGGTTTCTTCGGAAACCCTGGACCCGAAATGATGACTCGTTGGCACCAAGTTGGAGCTTTCTCGCCGTTCTTCCGAGCTCACGGTCACATCGATACGAAACGACGTGAAGTTTATCTGTGGGATCAACCTTACCAAGGAATCATGAGGGATGCTATCCGTCTTCGATACTCTCTCCTTCCTGCCATGTACACTGCGTTCTACGAGTCTAGTTTGTCAGGAGTGCCAATTCTTCGGTTCGTTTTTTCTTTCATTTCTCCATTTCTCGCCGCGGCTCGTTACTGACTGAGCTCAGCCTCTCCTCTACAGTCCTCAATACGTTATGTTCCCCGATGATCCGAAAGGTTTCTCTCTCGACGACCAATTCTATCTAGGCTCTTCAGGTCTCCTCGTAAAACCCGTCGTCGTTGAAGGTCAAACAGAACAAGATGTTTACATCTCGGACGAACAACCTTACTACCACTATGAAGATCACAAGATCTACTTCGGTACTTCTTCCGGAGGTTCTCACGTCAAAATTCCAGCTCCTCTCGATTCAATCCCAGTTCTTCACCGAGGAGGTTCGATTCTAACTCGACGAGATCTAGTTCGTCGAGCTTCGACTCTCACCTGGAAAGATCCTATCACTCTAGTCGCTGCAGTAGATCTCAGCGGTACTCACGCTACTGGTTCAATCTACCTTGACGATGGAGAATCTTTCTCAAATGAACAAGGTCAATTCGTTTACCGTCAATTCGACCTCGAACCTGAAACTCCTACTGGATCGAAAACTCTCGTTTTACGAAACCGTCCCGCGAGTATACCTTCGACTACCTCAATCTCGAATTACGATCCCGAGGAGAACGAGTGGGCAAAGAAGATTTCAGACGTCGTAGTTCGAGAAATCATCATTCTCGGACTCGCTTCGAAACCTACTTGCATCAAGGTACGAGGTCAATCTGTCGGTCTAGAATTCGAATGGAAAGATGGAGCGACTTCGACTGGATCTAGACGATCGAACGGTAAAACTTCAAGCGAACTCAGGATCAAAGACGCCAATTCTGCCATCATTCGAAACTGGGATCTCGTAATCGACTTCGATTCCTCGAAAGCTTGTTCAACGACTCCAGCAATTGACTACGAAGCGACGATCCAATCTCTTGAATGTCCAGTCGGTCGATTCTACTGTCGAAACGAGGGTCACATCCCCTCTTGCATCCTCAGGTCGAGGTTCAACGATGGAGTTTGCGATCCGGAATGTTGTGATGGATCGGACGAGACGGATGGCAAGATTGATTGCCCGAACAGGTGCAAGGAAGTTGGAGATGCGTTCAAGAAGGAGAAAGCTGAGGAGGAGAGAAAAATTCGAGTAGGAGCTTCAGTTCGAGAGGGTTACATCAAGTACGGCACGAAAGAGAAAGGGAAACTCGAAGCTGAGATTGAGAAGATTGGAACAGAGATCAAGAGGTTACAAGAAAAGGAAAAATCGGTCAAGAGGTCTCTCGAAAGTTTAGAAAACGCTGAAGCTGGAGAAATCGAGAGAAAGAAGAATAGCGTGTTGTACTCAAAGTTGACGGAGATGCAGAGTGCGATCAAGGCTTTAAGGCAGCATCGAGCTAATCTCGAAGGACATATTAACGATTTGAGTGGAATTCTTAGCGATCTATCTGTAAGTCCCTCTCTCTTTTTCTCCTGCGTTAGTTGTCGTCGACCTCGGAGTATTCACCCTCTCGATTACTCATGTAGCGAGACTTCAACCCGAATTATCAAGACATGGCAGTTCTAGGAGCTTCTCGAGCGTTCAAAGATTGGAAACTTGTAAACGGTCTCGCCGATTCCGACTCGAACGAAGAAGCCGAGAACGTTCCAGCCGCTGACCGTATCAGAGTCGACGAAAATCTCGAAGAACTCTCAGAGGAAGAACTCAAAGCTCTCGAAGAAGAAGATCCTCTCTCTTTGATCGATTCCCTCAATACTCGAGTTGGTACTCCTCTCGTTTCCGGTATCTCCAACAGTAAGTTTCTCCTGTCTTCTCACTCTCACTAGTGAGGAAACAAACGGAAAACTGATCTTCTCGCTTTGACCGTTTGAGAATCAGTTTTCCGTATTGAAGATTACGTTCCAGATCGATTCTTACCTTCTTACAAAACTTACAAACAAACTCTACTCGACCTCCTAGTTAAAACTGGTATCATCTACCCTTTACCTAGTTCTTCTACTGCTACGGGTTCTTCAGATTCAGTTGAACTGGTCAAAGTTCGTAATGAGCATTCAAACCTCGTAGAAGAGATTTCTAAACAAGAGAAGAAATTACAAGAGGAGAAGGAAGCGTTGGAGAAAGATTGGGGTAGGGATTGGGAATGGAAGAAATTGGAAGGAACTTGTGTTGAACAAGATTCTGGAGAGTGAGTTTTCGAAAGAACTTTTTCTCTTTCTCTACCAGAATCGTTTGAGCTTACCAAGACTGAATTTGGTTGATCAGGTACACTTATTCAGTCTGCTTCTTCGGTGAAGCTACTCAGAAATCAAATAACAACGGTGCGAGAACAAGTCTAGGGTGAGCCTTTCTTCTTCCTCCGGATCTCCTGCGAAATCCCCAAAAACTAAAAACATTTCATTTATTTGTGACCATAGACATTTCAAGGGATGGTCTTCAACTGCAGAAGTAGGAACAGACGATTACTATCGATTCCAACTTTACGCAGAAGGTCAAAGGTGTTGGAATGGACCTGCTCGTTCAGCTAAAGTTCGTTTTCTTTTCTTCTCTCTCTTCTCTTCCAAGAGAGACTGACTGGCTGATCCCTCCCCCTCTCCCGCGTGTGCGCGTAACAGGTTAACCTAGTTTGTGGAACTACAAACAGTTTGATTTCAGTGATTGAACCAGAAAAATGTGAATACTTGTTCACAGTTTCAACTCCTGCAGTTTGTTTCCCTGCTCCTCCTCCTCCTCCTCCCCAAGACGTCGAAGTGAATAATGGTGATGGTAGAAGTGGTAGTAGTAGTAGGGAAGAACTATAGAATAAAGTCTTAAAAAGAAAGAAATCAATCAATCTCTTTTTCACGTGTCGTTCGAAGCGAAGGAGAGAAAGGAGAGCGTGTGACTAGCTATAATGGCTCTTTCTAGAGGTTTGAATTCCATAAATCTTCTTGTTTCCAAACGGTACTAATCGCAGCGACAATCATCCAACACCTAGCTCTCATTTCTTCTCCTTCTTCTTCCTGTTCCTTCCTCTTCTCTTCCAAACTCATCTTCCCTCCTTTCGTCTTAGTAAGTGAATCATCTTTCTCAGACAATTCAATCATTTCTACCAACGTTTTCGAAAGTAATCTCAAATTTGATAAATCATCTCCATCCAACAAATCGTTCAACCTAGTCAATAAAGATAAAATCCAATGTATCTCATGTGGACTAGGTAAAGGTGGTGGTGTTCGATTTACTTTCTCTTTCTCTTTTTCTTTTGTTACCGACGTGGGTAGTGGGATTGAAGTCTTGGGAATCCCTCCTCCTCCTCCTCCTCCTCCTCCTCCTCCAGCAGCAGTAGACTTTGAATTTGTTGGTTTCTTTCTAGATCTAGTCAATGAAGGAGGAGCGAAAATAGTTGAAGGTACCCAATTGATCAATTCTAAATATTGTTCAATCCTTTCTCTAAACCATTCGTTGAAGTGAGACAACACGTGAATGATTGAAGTTGGAGGGATCGAGAGTAAGAGGTTCGGGGTTGGAAGTTGGGGGAGTTGGACGTATTCGGGAATTCGTTGCTCCTCAGTAGTAGTAGAAGAAGGAGTAGTAGTTGTTGTTGGAGTGGAAGTGGAAGTGGATGATGGAGGAGGAGGAGGAAGAGGAAGAGGTTCATCAGGAGTATCTAGTTCTAATGAAGCTAAGATCGCTGCTTTAGCAGATTCTAAATCATCCGTCATATCTGTATCTTCTTCTATCGTCGATTCTATCTCCTTAGTCTTGACGGTAGTAGTAGTGGTCGTTATTGTTGTTATAGGAGTCGAAGTAGGAATAGTCGAAGGTTGTTGTTGTTGTTTGACAGGTTTTGAACGTTTACCATTGATGAAGATTCTCCAAGCAGATTCTTGTTTAGGTGCAGGGATTGAATCTTGATCTATTAATTCTAGCGATCCGTTCTTAGGTGCTCTTACCATTCTCTACGAGAGGAACCTAGAATCAGCGATTCACTCGAAAGTGAAAAGAGAAAAGAGAAAAAAAGAAAACTTACGATTCTAGTTTGTTTGAATTTCTCAATGAAAGCTCGCCTCCATTCTTCTGAAGGTTTACTAGAATGACTTCTCCTCTCTGTAATGACCTTGTTATTGTTGTTCTCCTCTTCTTCTGGTTGTTGATAAGGGTTCAAATTAGCTCTGTAAACTTTTGCACGACTTTTCGCTTCCCTCCTAACTAGGAACAAATATTCCATTCCATCTTCTGGTACTCCATCGAAATCGTCTCCGAGTTCTGCAACTGGTAAAACTTGAGAACCGTTTCCACCTCTAGGTGCATCTTCTTTCGGAGGTTTAGCGGTGAAATAAAACGTTTGACCGATCAAAGGATCTTCTTCTTCTAAATCCATTACTCTGGTCTCTAGGTCTCTGGTTTTGTCGTGTGTCCGTAGAGTTTTGGGAAAGTTTGATCAATTTCGATCTTCAAGATGATATTTTGGGGCTGAGCAGGCCTAAAGATTGGGTCGGAGATGAGCTTTGGATTAATCTTGAGGGGATTGCAGCTATGTCTTCTGTGGTGTAGTATCTAGAGGTGCTTGAACAAATGATGGTAAAGCAGCATGAGATCTTAAGTTTTCGATAGAACTTTCGTTCTCAATTGTCGTATTTTGTATTGAATGACCAGTTACTCTGAATATTGGTGAGGCGTTGGGCAAGAAGAAGGAAAGAACAGAATAGTTTGATTGACACAAGTCGACAACACGTTTTACTTATTCACAAATTCCAAAAGACTATACAAACGAGGGGTAACGGAGAGAGAGGAAGAGAGAGAGAGAAAGGCACTGCCTGCTACAGAAACGACAGAGAGATCAATAGTAGAAACGTAGAAACTGACTACGACTAAAGCACAGATAGACGAAAAAAAAGATATCTTTTCTCCCTTTTTTTTTTTCTTTAACCTTTCCAACCATACGTACTCATAGAAACTCTACCTCCACTAACCCCTCCCAATCCGAAATGACCATCACTCATCTCAACGATTCCACCTCTAGGTCCATCTCTAACTTGTACACCTTCGGCGATTAAATAATCCGCTTGTCTCCTCACGGCTGCTTCGTTCCCTCTAGGACTTATAATTCCAGTTGAACTAACTACTCTCCACCAAGGTACTACATCTGGATTAGGTTCCGGTGCAGGTAATACGAAATCTTGTTCTTCCCCTTCCCCTTCTCCCTCAAGAGGAAATTGAGCACTAGTAGGAAACAAATCGAAATCGAACCCTAAATCTTCAGAGGGAGGGCCTCCGCCGGCGCCGAGGTATTGGAAAATGTCTGTTGTACCTCCTACTACTAAACCATTTGAAGACGAGGTGGAAGCGGTTGAAGTGGAAGTAGTGGAATCACCAGAGTTTGAACGAGGTGCGACGACAGTAGTTTGAGGTAAATAAGGTGAAGACATTGAAGGGGGTAAACATTTCAATGCTGCTCCTACCATTCTAGAATGTCTAGGATGACCGATCAGTTTTCCTATAGTTCCATAAGCTGCTACCTAAGAGAAGAAAAGGAAAGAAAGAAAGCTCAAAACTCCAATTCTTTGACGGATAACGACGAACGAGGCAGAGAGAAATCGGAACTTACTTTTCCTTCTGGTATAGTTCTGACAGTTCTATAAACTGCATTGTAGAAATCTCTCCTGAAAGGTTCTGTTTCTCCTCCTCCTCCTTCTTCCTCGTCTTCTCCTCCTCCGATTTTCCCTCTCTTTTTGCTGTATCTAGTCTCGTCCTCCTCCTCTTCTTCATGGTCTGATGTATATCGAGCACGTCTAACTGGCATTGATTGTCCAGGGAGAGGGAGAGGGAGACGGGGCAGAGAGCAAAGAGGTGGCGATAAGATTTCCGAGAGAGAAGTTGCGGAGGAGGAGAAGAGGGGAAAGAAGAATTCGGAGCGAGTCGGTACCGACCTGACAAGCTAATCGCAAAGGTCGAGAACTTGAGAGAGAGAGAGTCAGGTGATAGAGGTAAGACAGAAGGGTAAGGAAGGTTACTGCAGAATTCTATTCGGCTCGTCCCTTAGCAGGTGGGGTCAATTTCTCTCAAGCGAGTTTGGAATTCCGTTGGTCGTCAAACCTTCTAGGCTTGATCTTGCTCGGATTGTTCGATGAATTCGAAAGCTCCTTTACGAGCTGTGACAGTTGGTAGGAGAGAGAAAGTCATAGTCTGAAAATTAATTTCTTCCCATTTTTTCTTTGCTCTCTTTTCACTTGTAGTTTGCAACTTTTTGTCTAATCCACCTCGATCCTCTCTCTTTCGCGCTGGGGATGAATGGGGAAACTTCAACTTCAAGAGTACCCAATGATCAACTCGAATTCGATCCATCTTTGATAGATCCTCTACTTCTATCTCCTCAAACTCGTCAAAACCTTCTAGATCAACGACAACTCCAGAATGTCAATCAACAACCCCAACAACAACAACCCCAACAACACTCTCATGTAGAGGGAGAAGGAGATATTGCAGTTAATCATCGTGATGAAGAGGTAGAGGAGGAAGAGTTGGATCCGAGTTTGAGGAATTTAAAAGATCTCTTCACTCAACCTCAACCTCATTCCCGTTCAACTGTATACTCTGCTCCACTACAACGGTATTCAGATCTAACCCCAGATCGAGGAGTAGAAGGAGACGAAGAAGATTCAGATTCAAACTCTACTTCAGAAGAAGAAGACGACCAAGACGAAAGAGGAGAATCAGATTTAGAATCTAATCCTTCAGATCCGACTGAACAAGTGAATCAATTGAGAGAGATGGATGAACAAGCTACAAAATCTTTAATCTCGAATCGAGAATATCAAGAAGAATTGAAAATTTTAATGAAACGTTTCGAATTAGCTTCTAAACGTACTAATCAACTAAAAGTAAACTCCTCTCTTCCTCTCCCTCTCCCTCCACCAGGAAAACCAGGGTACATACACTAACAGGAGTTTGATGCTTTGATCAGGCGTTTGTAAAAAGTTTATCAGTAGAATTATTAGCTGGACAAGAAATGAAAGTTTTCCCTCCTCCAAACTCGATCGATCCTACTCTCCCTTGGTTCAAACATTTTTATGGTAGAGATTTACCTACGAACCGAGAAGGTGAAGAGAGGGATCTCTATTTGAGTCAAACTAGGTTTTGGCCTTGTAAGTCATCTCTCTCTTTCCGAGTTGTTGCGTGAGGAAAAACAAAACAATACTAATCAGTTGGTTGGTGTGATACGATGAGATTTGTAGGGAGTCAAGCAGAAAAAAATAGATTGAAAGAAGAAGTAATCGCTCACAATCATAGAAAAATCGCTTTAGAAGCTACAGAAAAGTATGAAAAAGATACTTTCCCCTCTATCTCTCTCTCTCTTACGTCGTCAATACTGAACTCGTTTTGTTCTACACGAATAGGGGAGAAGATTTCGCAGAAAAATTGGCATCGATAGATCCAGATTGGTTCGTTTCTAACACTGAAGGTTTAGATTGGGAAACTATTTCTCTCGTCGTAAGTCCTCTCTCCTTCTCTCTTTCTTTCTCCTCCACCTTCCTTCAAGCAGCGAGCTGATTCACCGAGAGGGGGGTCTTTGTATACAGATTGGTAGAAGAAAAGCGATGGATTGTAAAGTTCAATGGTTACAACATGATCATCCATCTTTGAATTTCAAAAAGTTTTCAAAACCAGAAATGACAAAACTGATCGAATTGGTAGAAATTGAAAAATTGGACGATTGGGAAGAAATCGCTAAAGTTTTAGGAAACGGTAGAGTCGGTTGGGATTGTTTGAAAAAGTATAGGAACAGGAGTGGTCAAAGAATTGATTGGACTAAAGAACAAGATCAACAATTGAGAGATGCTATTAAAACTTATGGAGAGAATTGGCAAATTAGTGAGTAATCACACAAATCTCTTTTTTTCCTTTTTTCTTTTCCTCCTGACTGTTTTAACTGACGTATTGTGAGAAAAATAGTTGCTAGAATTTGTGGTAAACATTCAAACGCTTGTATAAACCGTTGGACTAAATCTCTCAAACCTACGATCACTAAAGGGAAATGGTCATTACAAGAAGATGAAAGTTTGAAAACTGCCGTAGCTTTGGTCGGAACTCATTGGAAATCTGTCGCGGATAGAGTCAGGGGTAGAACTGATGCTCAATGTAGAGAGAGGTGGACAAACGTTTTAGATCCAGTTTTGGCGAAAAAGAAAGCTTGGACCAAAGAGGTAAATTTAACTTCCCCTCGTCACACCCCCTGTCCGAGTAGTACTGACGAATTGACACTTGTGAATCGTGAGTATATATAGGAAGATGAAGAATTGTTAGAAGCTAAAGCATCTGGAAAAACTTGGGCAGAAATCTCTAGAGAATGTCTAGGAGCTGCGAGAACTGATAATCAGGTAACCACAAAAAAAACTTCTCCCCCTCCCGTCTCATTCTTTTCTCTAGACTGACAGAATGGGTTTTTTTTTTCCTTGAGTAGTGTATGCGTCGTTGGCAAGATTTACAAAAGAAACCTAAAGCGAAATCTAAAAAAGGTAAAAAGAAACGTCTACCGAAAGATACAGATGAGGAAGATAACGTTGTCGGAGGTGGTGATGGTGACGAGAATGAAGCTGTAGTAGGAGACGATCAACCAGTACAACCACCGAAGAAAAGAGCAAAGAGACAAGTCAAACAGAAGAATCCTGAATTGTCGGCGATTTTAGCTATGGAATTAGACGAGGGTGAAGTTGGTCCTATTGCTCAATCGGGAAGTCAAGTAGAGGAAGAGGAGGTTACGAATGTGGAGAACGGAGGAGGAGCGAGCTCGGGAGCGGCGGGAGGTGGAGGAGGAGGAAGAGCTACTTTGAGAGCTGGAGGAGATATCATGGTCGATTTCAACATGTTTGCAGACGATGAGGAAAGAGCTCAAGCCACTGGAACGTCGAATGCTACAGCCGAGGACGCAGAGAATGAAGGAGCAGCCTCCGGATCGAAAGCGAAAGGAGGAACGAGGAAAAGGAAAGCAACTACTTCGAATTCGACGGTCAAATCCAAGAGAGGTGGGAAGAAAAAGTAATTACAGCATTGTATTCCTCTTTTACCGTTGTACTCTGTTGTCTATCTACCCAAGTAAATGTAGCTCTTCTCTTTCGATCGTTGCGAAAAAGAGAGAAAATTAAGATTAATTTTCCTTTTCGTCTTTCATCACATTTTTCCATGGTCGCCCGACTAGATCGACACTTTTGTATAGTCGTTGTATCATTCGAAAGGCTTGAGCAAGAAATTTGGCGTTGAAAGACGTCAATCCTTTGAGAGGAGATTCGCTTACACTCCTTTCCAAGTCAAAACCTACTACTTACCTCAACCAACAATGTCTGCTGAATCTGCCCCTATCACTGAAGCCATCCAAGCAACTCCCGAGCAAGTCGGACACAAGGTCAGGTCGCTCTATCCTCTCAGTGTCGTCCACGTTCTCCTCGTCTCCCACGTCGACCTCATCGATTCCATCCTCACCTCGAGGACGACTTCTTACTGACTACTCATCACTTACACACAGTGCTTCGTCGGAAACCTTTCATTCTCCACAAAGGGTACGGATCTATCTGAAATCTTCTCAAAGGTTGGAACCGTGTATGCTTCTCTCTCTCACTCTCTTCTCGCTATTCGTTAGAATTAGACTGATCCGTATAGCTACCGCTCACTGATCTAGATCTGATGCTCAAGTTATCTACCGTGGATCGAGATCGCTTGGGTGAGTTATCTCTTTAGACTTGTTCTTTCACGTTCGATCCATTGCTTCGATCAAGTTGTCGTTCTCCGAAATAGCTGAAAGCGTTGATATATGGACATCTGTGTCATTTGGCAAAGGGGAAAATATCGGGTCGCTTTCCCAAAAAACGAGAAATGGAAAACCCATCGTACTGACTCTTATCTCTCTCTCTCTTTCGGGTCTCTCTTTCAGATACGGATTCGTTACTTTCCCTTCCGAAGACGACGCTACGAAAGCAGTTTCTCAACTTGACAAATCTGAAATCTCTGGACGACAAATCAATGTAGAACTCGCGAAACCGATGCCCGCAAACGGAGGTGCAGCAGCTCGAGCTCCTAAACGCGCTGCAAAGAAAGCTGCTGAAACCGCCGTAACGGAAGGGACTGCTAAAGAAGGTGTCGAAAGAGAGGAGAAGCAACAAGAAGCTACCGCTGGAGAAGGTCAACAAAAGAAGAGGAAGGCACGAAAGGCTGTAAGTTTTTTTCTCTCTTTCACTTCCTTTTCGAGTTTGAACTCAACGAGCTTGTATATTTGTCTCTTGTTAGCGCAAGCCTCGTGGACCTCGCGCACCTCGAACTGACGCTGAAACTGAAGAAGCTGGAGATGCACCTGAACAATCTTCTTCCAACGCAGTTTCTGACGCCGCTGATCAACTCGCCAACGTCAAACTTGAAGACGGTGCCACCAACTCTACTCCTCGAACTCGTAAACCTCGCGCTCGCAAACCTAAACGCAAGGCTGCCGCTGCGAACGCTTCGGCTGAAGGAGGAGAATCTTCTTCCGCTCAACAACAAGGTCAATCCACCGATGCTGAAACGACTGCTTCTGCCGCCGCTGCAACTCCCGCTCCTCGCGAACGCAAACCTCGCGCTCCTCGTCGTCGCGGACCTCCCTCTGGAGAACCCTCCAAGACTCTCAGTAAGTAATTGTCTCTCTATCTCTCACACTGCGAATTAGTCACTAATCATCGAAATGGAACTCGTAGTCTTTGTTGGAAACCTGCCTTTCTCTGTCACAAACGAATCTCTCGCCGCTACTTTCGAAGGATGCAAAGTCAAATCTGCTACTGTCGTAACTCGCAAATTTGGTCAAGCCGCAGGTAGAAGCAAGGGTTTCGCTTTCGTAGATTTCGAATCCGAGGAGGATCAACAGAAAGCTCTCAACGAATACCAAGGAAAGGAATTGGAAGGAAGGGCAATCAGTTTGAAAGTTGCTATCGAGGCTGATCAACAACAACAGCAACAAGAACAAGCTGGAAGTGAGGGACAGGTTCAAGATGGAGACAACAAGGACGAGAAGGATGGAGATAACGAACCTGAGGCTACCATCGTCGCTTCCTAAAGGAGAAATTTTACTTAATTTTTTGAACAAAGTGTAAAAGGTGAGCTTTCTATCTCATGGCGGTTTCACATTGCGTTTCATCTGTTTCTTGAAGCTGAACCTTTTTTCTTCTTTTTGGGACGTGGCACAGTCATACATGAAAGAAAGGGAAAAAAGAAAGATGTGAAGATGAACAGTAAAAACCCTGCAGTCGATTTCAACCCATTATTCTCTCTCAACCTCACTGCAACCCATTTTGCATTTTCCGCACCATCTAATCTTGCGAAGCAGAGGAAAGAGAGTAGACCAGCTTGTGATCGAGTGCATATTTGGCGGAGGTTTTGCTCGGATCCTGCGCATATCCCCTTTCATTCTCTCTCAAACGCGACTTCTCAACCAATTATTTACTTCGAGAAGATTCTCCTCTCGACTGGATATACAACAGCTGCGCGCTCCTTCAGACCAGCTACTACGGACCCCTTCCTTGATTTTTCCATCATTTCAAGTCTAGTCTGAGTTTTTCTCGACTCTGGACTCATTCGATTTATCGCAAGTAGCTTTCTCTCTCTTCTCCTTGATTGATCGTACTGTCTCACACCTCGTACGGTCGAAGTAGGATGATTCAAATAGCTCTAGCAACCCTTTCGATAACTTTACTAAATTGCGCTTTAGCCTATCCAACTTTTCCCCCTTCCTCCTCCTCCCCTTCGACTTCCACCACAACTCTCAACGATCGTTCAACTTTTCAAGTACTAGCAGATGGTTCATCTTACCAATCTGGTGATATCAGTCAAAACTTGAGGTGGCAATCTTCTGGATTACTGAGTAAAGGTTGCGACGAATCTATCGGAATAAACGTTTGTTTACCATTTTTCGTTTCTCTCATCTCTCCCTCTCCTCTGTGTATCTGACATCCTTCTGTTTATAGGATTGTTACACAATGTCTTTAAACTCGAACGGAGATCTCGAATCAAAAGCTCGTTCGAGACGGTCTCTCGTTTCAGTGGGAGATTACCACTCGTGGGAATCTTTAGCTGCTCACGATGATGACAACTTGGAAGCCTACACTTCTCCTTGGAATGCGCTCGAAGAGATGTATTGGCAAAACTCTGCGCTCGGAGGAGGAGGAGTGATGAGGAATTCTGATCTGAGAAAGAGGCAGGATGTCAAGACGTGCAACTCTGGTGGATCAGGATCTGGAGGTGGCAACGATGACGGAGGAGACAGTTCAGGAGGAGGGAACAACGAACCTTCGAAACCTCCAGCTCCTCGTCAGGTGAGAGCTTTTCTTTTTTTCGAATCTTTTAATTTCCTCGTATCTATCCGAGCTCATAATTCCTCTGCTTGGTTTGGCATCTAGCGTATAGAAATGTTTTCTTGGCCAGGTGCGAGAGCTTCTGAAACTTGGTCTTTCACCTGGAAATCTCACCAAGGTTCAACTTCAATCTCTTCGAAATTCTTTCACACTTGGCAAATCCTTCGTAGGGATTGCGGTGGAGGTCCAGTAATCACTCTAGATTTGAAAGGTGGTAAAGCTGTAGTTTCGGATAACATGAGGGGTTGTGTAGATTGTGCTTCAGTTGATTCGAGGTGAGTTTTTTTTAGCTCAAAGAAAACGATTTTTTTCTCTTCGCGAATCCGACAACTGATCTGCCCTTCATTTGTTTTGACACCTCAAAGTGTCTTTGTCGGACGTACTATTCAACATCAACTACAAGTGACGTTCGGTATCAACGGTTCGATCAATTACCGAGCATACGACGTAACTCCTTCTTCTTCGAGCTCAAACGAAGAAAACGACAACGGTGGAATCTTCAGCGGTGTGAACTTGACTCAGAAGCCTCCAGTGTTGAGTTACGAAGCTTACGGAGATATGGGAGATCAAGCGAGTGTCAAATTTGGACAATACAGAGCCGTGACGGAAGGTCTACAAGATGTTACAACTTTCGTAGGAGATTGTGAGTCTAATTCCTTTCACGTTCTATACGAGGATTGAAGAACGTTACTGATTACTATTCGATCGCTTCGGATAGACGAAGCTAAGAGATTGAACTGAGCTTAGTACTACGTTTCTAGAGTTTCTGGTTTTGTAAAGAATTGGGGTGTAAAAGCTGTTTTATCTCGTCGGTCTCTCAACCCTCTCTTGCTTGCGTCGTTCCTGAGAATCATCGAGCCAGCTCCCCTGTATATCGACACTTACGCCGAGATCAGAAAAGATAATATCCGTTCATTCGCTAGATATACAAAAAAAAACAAAAAAACAATACAATAATTTAACCCCACAATTATTGCGAGAACCTTGTGTGTGTTATCCTATCCTATCTATAAGAACTAGTTCTAGACAATTCAGGCATTCCAGGAGGGCCTGGACCACCACCTATCGGTTCACCATTCTCTTCTTCGTTCGCAGCTTCTAATTCCAACAATTCTGAGAAAGATTCGGCTCTGATCCGGGAATGAGCTTGGTGACATGGTTTCAAAGACGTCTCTGTGGTTATTGTTGTCCTCCTACTAGGAGAAGAGGAAGGGGCAGAGTCGGATTGAGGTGGAGGAGTAGAGGTGGAAGAAGGGTCATCTCGATCGAGAGGAGCCAAAGTTGTAGTAGTAGAGTGAGATTCGGTAGGAATTGTTGAAGATCTAGTACGAGTAGGCGATAGAGAATCGTGAGATGATTGAGGGTTCGTCGAAACAGTAGGTAATAGAGTTTGAGCTGCTGTTCTAACACTACTACTACTACTACTACTACTACTTTTTTCAGCTTGTTCTTCCTTGGATCTCTCTGTAGAATTCGTTCTCGAGTTTATTCGAGAACTATCCGCACTAATTGATGAGTCTCCTCCTCCTCGAGCAAGATTTCTACCTCTATCCTTCTGATCCTCCTCCTGTGAGAGTTTCTTATCCATCTCTACTCCATTACTACTAACTCCTTTCGAGGTTTCATTGTTATCCCTTCTCGTTGTTCCCCAATTCCAAATTTTCCACCAACTATTATTTATCCTTTTTCTCTGTTGATATTCAATCTCTCTATTCTCTTTCCTCCTCCTCTCCCATTCACCTCTGTACCTCTCGTACCCTTCCCTGAAACTTGGATTGACTCGGTTACTGAAAATCAATTCACCTCTAGGGTTTTGAGCAGGTGGAATAGGTGGAATAGGTACTCCACCACCAGTAGTAATCGGTCTAAGAGTACTACTTGGGGTAGGAAGGGGAGCTGCACGAGTTACTGGACCTTGATCTTGAGGAGTCGGAGGTGGAAGTGGAAGTGAAGTGGTAGAAGAAAGGATTCGAGGTGAAGAAGGTGGGGAAGAAGAAGGAGATGAAGTAGGGGAAGGAGAAACTGAACGTAATGCTCCAGTAGAACGGAAAGAGGTATGAGATTCGATAGAAGATTGAGAAGTTTGTCGAGATAATGAAAGTCGTCGTTGAGATGGAGATTCTGTTCCTTGTTGTCGTTGTTGTTGTTCAATCGAATTAGAGGAAGAGATTGAACGACCTGAAGGTGTACGAGATATAGAAGGTGATCCGATTGAAGGGTTACGAGAACGAGAAGTAGTAGTTGAAGAAGAAGAAGAAGAAGAAGAAGAGGAATTGAAAAAGTTCAAGAGGAATGAAAATCGAGATTTGTGTCGAGTGTTGAGGTAGATATTGAAAGGTCTCAATGCTCTATTCGCTTGAGGTACGAATCTATATAACACACACAAACCGTAGTACTTTGTCAACGGGTACAGTCTAGAGAAAGAACAAGAGAGGGGAGGACAGGAGGAACTAAACTTGTAGGCGTAAGCGATTTTGTCACTGTACATTCCAGTCGCGAAGAATAATACCAAAGTCGTGGCTGCTACGAGTAAGCATGCTACGTTGCTGTAGTGAACGAGCGAGTACTATTCGAGAGAGAGGAGTAGTCAGTGATCGAGTGAGCAGTCAAAGAAGAGTGAAGACTGACTATTGAAGGTTGTAGGAAGACGATGTAAGCGAGGTACAAGATGACGGCTATGAGCGATAGTAAGAATCCTGTTCCCTCCACAGAGAGTATGTTCAGCTCAGGTCGGCTCCAAGTGGGAGAGAGAGTGAGAGGGAAAGGAGAATGAACGAACCTTGATATTTCCTACGTTGTTTCTGTAACCTGTTACCTCTTGCTGTCAGCTTGAGTAAGAGTAGACTATTGAGGAGGAATGTGGTGTAGTTACCTCTCTGCGTTCTGTTTGAGTCGTTCTTCAAAGATGAGGAGATCTTTGAACGATTCTCGGTTCGCCGGAGGGTGAAACGGTCGTGCTTTGCGCATCATTTGGAAGACCCCTTGCCTCCTACTCTACTGTTCTACCAATCCTTTCGAGTTGTAAAGTCGTGCCGAGTTGGAAGATGCGAGGGATTGGGTGGTGAAGAGGTGGAGACGAACAAGTCATCTGTCTTTCTCTCTTTTCTCTCCACCTGAGCCTTTTCCGACTCAATCTACGTATCGATCTATACCCTGAACAACCAACAACCTGGTGCGCGTGCGAGAACGGAACTCCCTCTCGACTGAGAATCGTTCGAATTGGCTCTTGAGTGATCAATCAACAAGCCTCTTTCCCTTCCTTACTACTCGGACTAAGATTGACCACGGATCAAACTAAAAGAGAGAGCGTCAGTAGGCTCTAGAGAGGACATGGGTACGTGATTTCCGAACCTCTCTCTCTCTCGTTTCGGAACCCCACTCACTCTCTCACACTTCTCCCCCCTTTTTCAGAACGATGGACTGCCCTACTCCCTGACCGAGCACTACCTTCAAATCAACACCACCTCTCAGGAACCAAAGCTTTCCATCATCCTCCTAGACCTCACAAGATTGGTAAACTGAGTGAACCAGTTTACTTGACCATTTTACAATTCTTACCAATTCCAGATTTACCTCAATTCGCTTCGTGTTCGAAAAAATTTAGTCAATTCGTTCGAGATGATAGACTTTGGAGAATCAAATTGAATTGGTTGGATTACAAAGGTCCTGGAAGGATTGAAATTGAGAATGAAAACTCGACAACAACAACGACGAAGAGGGAGGAGACGATACAGGAAGAGAAAACGGACAAGTCATCAGGGAATGGAAGTGATGACGAGTTTGGAGATTTCTTTGATGGGGGAGCAGAGTTGGATCAGGGACAACAACGGGAGAAAGACGAAGACGACGACGATGACGAAGATGGTTTTGGAGATTTTCAAGATGGAGATTTCGTCAATCAACGAGGACAAAGTGGAGATACATCAGTCGATGTGTTTGGGTTATCCGATGGTTTCACCAATTCAGTCAAACTCGATAAACCACCTCGTTCTCAAAAAACCGACGATTTATTGCTCATGTTTGACGACGATGAAGAAGAAGAAGACGGAAACGATCTGATAGCTCAATCGGTGAAGACGACAACAAAGATTAGTTCACGGAGACCTCCAGCTGTTACGAATTTGACATTCACAACTCAACCAGTTCTTCCTTCACCTCCAATTTCTGCCACTTCTCATTCTTCCTCTTCTAGACCATCTGCATTCACTTTCAATCCGGCATCTTCGTCATCTTCTACCACTACGAACCCTTCACCAACTTCTCCAAACAACCAACTCTCTTCAAACTACTTGACAATCTACAAAACTTACCATTCCACCCTCTTACCTTACTACACTTCCTTGATGACTCACACTACTTCATCTCTCGTTTTCACCACCTCTTCACTCTCTCCAATGTCTCGAGCACAACTCCTTTCAACCCTCTCTAGATTCTGTCACCCACTTTTGGCACCAACTCGTTCTTTACCTCAGAGAATGACAGTACTTCGAAACGTTCAATCGGCGATGGATTTTTTCGAATCTACTTTGGTTTCAGAGTTTGAAAGGTCTGATACAAACAAAGACGAGGAAGGGATGAAAGAAAAAGCTAAAGTTTTATGGGAATTGAATCGACAAAACAGTTTGAAAGAGATTTTCGTACAGAAACGTGAAGAGCAAGTCTTCTTTGAGAAAACTTTTGATCCTTTAAAGAATCTAACGTAAATTCATTCTCTCTTTCTCATACACTTTCCTGAAGAGGGGGCGAGGTTCCAAGCTGATTAGGACTTTTGTGATGATTCGAGTTTAGTAAAATTGAAACCCCTTCAGGAGGAGAAGCAGATGGAATCGATTTCTCTTCAATGGATTCCTACATGTCTTTAATCTTGTCAATCCTCGAAAGAGAAGGTTCCTTGATCGCTAGAGTTTTCCCACCAGAATCGGACGTTTTAATCTATTTCCTCGAAAGGTTGTCAAACGATGTAGTTTCGGAATATATTACAAACTTGTTACTTCAAGCTCAAGGTTTACAACATCCTTTGTTCCTGTTGGCAACTGCGGCTACTTTTGGTCAAGTTTATAGGTTGGTGGATAAAGTTTTAGAGATTGAACCTAGGAATTTAGAATTTGTTACGAAGGAGAGGGCGGAAGATGTAGTGTTTAGAATGTTTGAACCTTTGATGGATGATTACTTGGAAGAAGAATCTGAATGGATCAAAGAAGTTTTGGAAGGAATGTGTGAAGAATGGGATAGGAAAGTAAGTTTTCTTCTCTCCTCTCGTCACGAGAAGTAAACACTCATTCTCCCGCGTTTATGTGTGTCATATGTAGACTGCATCAGATTTAGCTATTTCAGATCCAACTTTTTTAGCCTCTTCTAACCCAGCTCAAGTTAAAAAGAACGTTTTGGCGGGTTTTACCAAAGTTTTGTTATTACCGGTTACGATTATCCCTAAAACTGCTTCTTACGGACTTAACGCGATTACTTATGGAGCTACGGGTGCTTTCAATACTTTCGCTTCCCTTGGAGGAGGAGGAGGAGGAGGAGGAGGAGGAGGTTCAACACCTAGAGCTACTTCGACTCCGACGAATGAAACTCCAGGATTCGTTACCACACCACTCGAACCTACTTCAAACGCATGGAACGACGTGACTGAACCTACAACTCCCGTCGTCGCTTCTTCTTCTTCTTCTCGAAGTAAAAGTCATTTCGATCGAATGCAACTTCTTTTATCTCTCGACGTAGCACTTCAACTAATTCAAGCCGATCGAGATTGTTTGAAACGGATTCAAACGTTTATCAGGTATCCAGGAATTTATGGGACCAAAGTTAGAGAAGCTATAGAAGAAGTTTTTATACAATGTTTGAAAGTTTTAGGAGAGAAACATGTAGTACCGGGTTTTCAAAACGCAATCAAACAGATGGAGAATTATAAACCTGAAGAACATACAGGACAAGATGAAGTTGCACCTTTGGTACAGTTTTTCGAATTGGTACACATTGGAGATACGATTCAACAAATGGTAGATGTTTACTATGAGAAAGAAATGGTGAGTTACTACTTTCGCATTTTCTCGAAGTTGTCGAAACTGATATCCCGCAAAACTTTATTCGAGTGATAAAAAAGGCTAATTATATCGACAAAAAAGATTTCCTCAACACTGTAGTTAGGGAGAAGAAGAGATTTGAATCCTCTCTAGACGACGCAGTTGCGCAAGGTTTGAACGCTGCAGTAAACATTTTAATGTCTCATGTCGATTACTTATTGACTAGGAACCAATCCCCAACCGATTTCTGTCCTCAACAAGATGTAGATTTGGATTTGAAACCTACTAGAACCGCGATCGAGGTAGTTGGGAATCTGAAAAGACATTGCGACATGTTGAAAGGTAGTACTGATAAACATATTTTAGAGGTTTTCAATCAAGAAGTTGGAATAAGATTACATGGGTTAGTTTTCATTTCTTCATCTATCTTCTTCTTTCCTCTCCTGACATTCTATCTTCTTTCTCTCTCTCTTCATAGGATTTTATTGAAGAATTTGAAAAGGGTAATCGTTTCAACCGTAGGTGGTTTACAATTGATTTCAGATTTGAATTACTATCACTCTTTCGTTCAAACTCTCCGACAACCTCAAATTATTTCTTATTTCACGAGTCTGAAAATGGTTGGAGAAATCTTCATTGTCGAAGATCCGAAAGATTTAGGTACTCTAGTTAGGGACACTAGTAGGTATGAAGGTACTTTGAGTCCCGATGATCTTTACGAATTGGTACAGAGGAGAGCAGATTGGAGAAAGATTGAAAAACAAGTAGAGAAACAATTGTTTGGGTTGAAATTGGCAGATGATTGTGTTGTATCTTGAAAAAAAGCAATTCGGTTTCTCTCTATGTTGTAAACAAACCTTTGAATTAGTTAGAAAGAATGTATTCATATATTATGTGATTTGAAGAAACGAAAAAGAGGAGAATGAAAGTCAAATGAATCGAGAGAGAGAGAGAGAGAGAGAGAGTTTTCTACCATCAAAACCACTAACTTTCTAGTTTACTTTTTCTTTCCCAAAACTTTATTAATCGAATTCTTGACAACGTTTCCAGCTTTCTCAATCTCCTTCTTGGTCAATGCACTAGTGACACAAATTCTAATACTAGGTTTAATCTCGTTCAACTCTTGTGCCCAAGTCCTTTTGGTAGTAGTTAATAAAACTCCATTCTCTCCACATAAATCTACTATCTCTTGTAACAGCCTCTCTTGTTCTTGTCTACTAGATTCAATAGAAGTACCACTGCCGACACTAGAGAGATTGTTGTTGTCTGAGGATGACGAGTTGATTCGAGAGGAGGAAGAAGAAGAAGACATTCCAGCGGCAGGAATTACTAAAGGACTAGGTTGCGGGTGACTGACGTTACTGTGAGAACGCTTTCGACCTCCTCCTGATTGGTTCGAATCGGTCGGAGGGAATTTCTCGAGAAGAGTCGAAGGTTTGATGTGGATGTGAATCAGAGGTGACATTTCTGCAGAAGGGATTTCGATAGTAGAGATTCCATCCAAGATTTGTCGGAGGGCTCGAACGTTCGTAGGTAGGTTCGAGAGAGGGTGGCTTGGATCGGTCGAAGTTAAAGGAGTCGACAAGAGGGAGATGGCTTCTGAAGCTGAAACTGCTAGGAGAGGTGGTAGAGCGGCAGAGAAGACGTAGGTGGGAGAATTGATACGTTGGTGAGCTACAACTTCGACTGAACCGGCACAGAAACCTCCGGAAGAAGAGAAAGCGTTTTGCATCATTCCTGTGATGATATCGACTCCGGCGGCCTTTTGAAAAAAGCGATGAGTTAGCTTCCCAATAATGCAGTCTAACGAGATGGTGGAACTCACGGGGATGTCGAAAACTTCAGTTACACCTCTACCAGTTTTCCCAACTGCACCGATTGACCAACCTTCATCTAGAATGAGTCGGTATTTGTACTTGTGTTTCAATTCCATCTATCGTGACAACAGTTTTCTCCATCATCAGCGACTCATTCTCGTGAGAAGAGATTGAAAAGAGGTTGACTCACAACTTTTGGTAAATTAACCATTGAACCATCATTTTCGAAAATTCCCTCAGTAACGATAAACCTCCTAGAAGCAGTTGGATTCCTTTTGTATTTCTTATCTTCCTTCTTGATCGATTCTAAAACTCTTTCCAAAGATTCGTAATCTCCATGATCGTACCACCTAACGTTCACCCTAGAGATTTGAATTCCTTTCTGAATCGCGAAATTACATCCTCGGTCTGCTACGACTATATCCCCTCTTTTACAGAATGCTGGAATAACTGAAGAGATTGCAGAGAATCCTTGAGCGTAATTGATAGCTGCAGGTACTCTCAAGAATTGGGCTATATCCCTTTCCAATTCCAAATGAACGTCTATTAACGAAACAAAAGGTCAGCTTCAATTACTCTTGCGACCTAGAAGGAGAGAGCAGGAAGTTTGGGGTTCTTACCAAAAGTACCGTAAAATCCAGCAGGACCACAAGAACCTACTCCATACCTCCTCAAACAACCTACCGCTTTCTCTTTAATCCTTTCGTTCCCCGCCAATCCAGCGAAATTTGCACTCGCGAGATTCGTTACTTGTTTACCCGGTTGATCCAACGACAAAGGTTCTGAAGGATCGTGAGGGTCTTGACCTGGTAAAGGGAAAATCACTCTAGGTCTAGGTCCGGTAGATCCTACCAAGATTGGTGGATGTAAAGGAGTTTCTTGATTCGGTGGTAATAAAGGTTCAGGTTGCCATTCTGATACTAATTCGTCGATTTCCTATTTCCAAAGTAGAGAGAGACGCGTTTCAATATCGAAGAAGCCGAGGTTTCAGCTCCCGATACACTCTCTCCTCTTTTGACACCTGCAGATAGGGAAGAGTGTGAAGCTTACCTTCTCAGAGAATTTGACAAAGTTTTTACCAGAACTTTCACCTTTAGTTCTAGCCATTAAATAAGTTCTAACTATGAAAAACACCAACAAGATTTCCAACACTGTTCTCAACGGATCATCTTGGTGACTAGCTTTCAAATACCTCCAAACTATAGCAGATCCAGGTACTTTGTTCGACAATTGAGCTAACCGCGACAGGGAAGAGTTGAGGGAAGTCAAGAGTTCGGGCAAAGTGGTAGAAGGAGATGACGAGGAAGGAGAAGAAGCGAGAGTCGATTGGACGACTGGAGAGGATGAGAAGACTCCAGATGCAGAAGGAATCATCTCTGTTGTTGATTGTGCGGACACACTTGATCCAGTTGGGTTCGAGAGTAGAAAGAAAGGCCAAAGGGAGAAAGGGGGAGACGCGATCTCGGGCTGATTTTCCTCGAAATACTCGCGTCAAATCTCTCTCTCTCTCTCATTCCGTCCGAGCGGTGGTTTCATATCCACAAAGAAGAAACAGTATGCTTTTGATTTTGCAAAATGTCTATGAGAAAAAAATCTGTGTATCTAAAGAAAAAAAACTCGAGAGAAAAACAAATTGCCCTTTTACTTTTTTATTCTCATCCCCTACTCGTCTCTCCATGACTTTTGTTTTGCTGCGTTCGCTATCTGGAACGACTCCTATATTGCTCGAACGCGCATCTTAAACGACGAGCCTATTCACACAAAAGAAAAAGAAAGAGACGAATTAGTTCTACTCTTTTGCAACTGACGACGAAAAAAAAAGATAAAGAGAATAGAGATTGAAAAAAAAAAACTGACGAAGGTTCTTTAGCAGGAGTGATATGAATCGAACTATGACTAGGGATATCTTCAACTCTGTGGTAACCGTTCAAATTCTTGTGTAAAGTGATTTGGAAAACTGATGCACCTCCTTGTCTAGAAGTGATGACTGAAGATGCGAGGAAGTAGAGCCAAATCTAAATCCAATTTACCCTTGTCGTTAGTGCGAAGAATTCCCCTCTCTAGAACAGAGAGAGAGAGAGAATGGACGAGGGAAACGTACTCGGTACCAACGTTCACCGTATTTAGCTAAAACTTTTTCTTTGTTCGTAATCCAGTTTTCGTACCAACGGTGAAGAGTTGCAGAGTCTATACAATTTTGTTCAGTTTTGTTCAGTTTTGTTGAGCTTTCTTACAAGAGAGAGACAGACGAGGCGACTCACAGTGAACACCTAAAACATCAACGTTTGTAACTTCGAATCCAGCTTTCTCCAACCTTCCGATAACCCAGTTCAAAGCGCAAGAAGCGTCGGCACCTGGGAACACGTACTTGTTCATGAACAATCCCCAAATCAAATCTTCGTATTGCCAAGAGGGACGTAACCCTGCGACTTGGAAAACCAAAATTCCATCATCTTCCAACAAGTTGTAAACGTCTTTGAGGAAAGTGTCGTATCTACGAATACCAACGTGCTGCAAAACAAAGATATTCAACTCGTCAGTGGTGAGGAAAGAACGGAGAGAGAGATAGAGAGAGAGAACTATGCTAACTCACTTCTGCCATTTCTAAAGAAACGATTTTCGAGAATTTCTTAGACTTGTCTAAATCCCTGAAATCTTTTCTCAAAATCCTAGCTTTGTCAGGTTGAACTCCATTGTCTTGAATCCTCTTTGTACCGAATTCAGCTTGGTTCTTGGATAAAGTAACTCCAGTAGCATCACAACCGAAATTTTTGCTAGCGTAAGTTACCAAAGTACCCCAACCACAACCGATATCCAACAGAGTATCTTCAGGTTTCAATTGTAATTTGTGACAAACCAAAGCCAATTTGTTATCTTGTAATTCTTCCAAAGTTTCTTTCTTGTTGATATCCGTGATCACTCCTGAAGTGTAAATCATTCGGTGTCCCAAGAACCATTCATGGAAATCATCTCCACGATCGTAGTGATCGGTTACTTGTTCTTCATCTTGACCGGCGGAATGGAAAACTACGTCGGGAATTAAAACGGTTACTACGTATTTCATTAAATCCAAAGTCATAACGAATGCTGCCCAATCGTGTCGGTATTCCAACAATTCGAGCATATCACCTAAATGACGACACAACGAAAACATGCATCAGTGGTACCATTTCGAGAAAGAGAGAGAGAGAGAGAGAGAGAGTCGGTTGAGTTTACCTTTGATATCGATTTTACCTTCAAAGTAGGCATCGTAGAAACCTTGCATAGGAATTTTCGAATGACCTTGATACTTTGATTTCAATTCAGGATCTTTAATCTCCATGTACTCTTCGATAGGTTTCCCAGGTAAAATTCCATATTCCCTAACTCTCGAGTTCAACCTACTCATCAACAACCAATAACCTATAGTAGTAGGTAATCCAGTTACCAACAACAGGAAGAAGTAAGAAGTTTTGAAAGAGAAGTAAGGGATGAATCGGGTTAAAAAGTAAGGGACGATCAACACGAGAGAAGCGAGTTGCAAGTTGGAGAAGTATCCATTTCCTTCGACGGGTAAAGGTGCGTTCGCGATCGCAGCTCGGTTAGTAACTTTGAGTCCGACTTGAGGGTCGAACGTCGCTGCCCTATTCAAACAAAACAGGGTCGGTGAGAGAAGGCGAATTAGTACGTGTCTCTTTGAGTTCGAAAGCCGCGAAGAGAGAGCCAGAGAGAGAGAGACGCTGAGCGACGAGACGTGAAGTCAGGGTGGATCAAAGGACTTACATGGTGGAATGGAGCGAAGGAGTTCGAGGGAAACACGTCGGAAGAAGGAGACGAGTTGGAGATGAGATCTATGAGACTCGAGAAACTTTTTCCCTTGAAACTCTGCATTCACTCAACTCGATACGACTTGTCTTTCTCTCTCTCACACTCTCGCACGCTCTCTCTTCCGCACTAGGAACCAACAAGTGTTCAACTTATACTCGACTGTCCCGACGCGAGTTGCTTCTCTACCCTTTTTCTCTTTTCCTTCAACTTTTTCCTCTCTTCTTCCAGACCAAATGGCCTCGGCTTCCGAAGCAGCTAAAGCAGCAGTTTTCGTACAATCAGAAGCCTACGAAGGTACTCGAATCAAAGGTCCAGATTTCAATGAGAGGCATACTCTCGAACAGTTGTTACAAAGTTATGAGAAGATTGGATTTCAAGCGAACGGTTTGAGTAGGGCGATCGAATTGATTGATAAAATGGTAGGCCCTTGATCCTTTTCCCCCTCTCTTTCTGTGATGAAGGAAGCGAGAGGAACGAGAGAGAGAGAAAGAAAATTGAAAACTGACTCTTCGGAAAGTTTTTCCTTTCTCTCCTAAATTGAACAATAGAGAAATTGGAGATTATCAGACGAACCAATCAATCCAGATTCTCAAACTGAAGAATTAGATCCCTTGGTTCGTTCTCAAACGAAATGTTCAATTTTCTTAGGTTACACTTCAAATTTAGTTTCTTCCGGATTGAGAGAAATTATTAGATTCTTGGTACAACACAATTACGTTTCATGTTTGGTTACGACGGCAGGAGGTATAGAAGAAGATTTGATCAAATGTTTAGGTCCAACTTTTTTGGCTCCCAAAGGAGAATTCAATCAAGATGGTAAAAATTTGAGGAAGAGAGGTTTGAACAGGATTGGGAATCTGTTGGTACCTAATGATAATTATTGCAAGTTTGAAGATTGGGTAATGCCAATCTTGGATCAAATGGTTAAAGAACA
Organism: Sporobolomyces pararoseus; assembly: GCA_010758995.1. NCBI lineage: Eukaryota > Fungi > Basidiomycota > Microbotryomycetes > Sporidiobolales > Sporidiobolaceae > Sporobolomyces > Sporobolomyces pararoseus. Next base: position 354,906 of record RSDY01000003.1, on the reverse strand, counting down.
AGAAGGAGAAGGAGAGACGACGAGTAAAGTTAGATGGACTCCAAGTAAAGTGATTGATAGGTTAGGGAAAGAGATCAATGATGAATCTTCTATACTCTATTGGGCTCACAAGAATCAAATTCCAGTTTTCTGTCCAGCTTTGACTGATGGTTCGTTAGGAGATATGATGTATTTCCACACCTGTTCGTTTCTCTTTCCCTTTCCTCCTTCTCCTTCTCTTTCTATCCAGTTGACAGTCATTTTGTGTGGGTATTATTCAGATAAAACCGAAACCCCTTTGAACGTAGATATCGTAGGAGACATTCGGAGGCTGAACGATTTATCCATCAAATCTAAAAAAGCTGGAATGATCATCTTGGGTGGTGGAGTTTGTAAACATCAGATCGCTAATTCAATGTTATTCGTAAGTCTCTCTCACTAATTTCTCTCTCTATCTTTGTGAAGAAGAAGTAAAACTGAATTTGTAAAAATTGTATAATTTTTTAAGCGTAACGGAGCAGATTTCTCAGTTTATATCAACACAGGTCAAGAATTCGATGGATCAGATTCAGGTGCCCGACCAGATGAAGCGGTCAGTTGGGGTAAAATCAAAATCGATGGAGAATCGGTCAAAGTTTATGCAGACGCTACTTTGGTATTCCCTCTGATCGTTGCTGGTACTTTTGGTAAATCTCATTGGGATCAACAAGAACAACTAGAGGAACAAGAGAAACATGAACTATGAGATTAGATATAAATTATATTCACATGAAAAACTAATTTATCTACAAAAAAGAAAAAAAAGAGTATTTACAGAGATAGAGAGAGAGATAGAGCATATGTGAGAGACTATCGTTAGGCCTGGGTCATCTCTCCACTGGTTCCAGTAGTAGCAGTCGATCCTTTCCTCTGATAAGAACCATCAACTTGACCCCTAACAATTTCTCCAGTAGGTCTATTCCACTTGCCACTACCACCTTTACTATTACTGCTGATTCCAACTCCCGCTACCAAAAAAATCAACAAAGTCAAACTAGACCATTCTACCCAAGACAAGATTTCAACCGTTCTACCTAACGAACAAATTCTAGATTGTCTACAAAACCTAGTAGTACGGAATGCGGTTCCTAAATCTGAAGTAGTTGCTGCTACTCCACCTTTTTACCCACATTCAAAAGAATCGGTCAAATTCGAGAGTAACAGAGAGAGAGAGAAAGAGAGAAGACGAACCTAGGAACAAACACCAAAGAATGAAGAGAACTATCAATTCGAAACTTATCGAAGAGAGAATTCCAGCGTAACTGGTGCGGTAATGTATTCCGAAATGACTACATCATCAATGTGAGGAGACTAGTTAGCTAGTCTGCAACGAGAGAGAGGGAGAGAAAAGGAAAGAAACGACGTACAGGATAGGTAGTACGAGAATCAAAATCGCAGAAGTTGCCAACAATTCAACAGAAGGTTCATAATACCTGACAAACCCCCACTACGGAAGTTAGTAGAAGCTGGTAAGAGAAGAAAGAGAGAGAGAGAGAGAGAATTGCTACAGACCCGTAAAGACGTTTCGAAACTTCTTGAACGAAGAAAGCACAAACGACCAAGTTACCGATTGCGACCCCTATAGAGAAGGAATAGAGAAAAGTTCTAAAGAAGGTGAAGCAGGTAACTTTAGAGTTGTTCGTGTTGCCGCAATTTGAAGGCATATGTAATGAATCGAGTGTTGTTTCAAGTGTAGAGGGAGGTGAAAAAGGAGGGGAGAAAGAAAGAGAAAGCAAGAGAACGTGTGTTACCCTACTCAGCTGTCGGAGTAGCGTCACCTTGGCATAGTAATCCACATGTAGAGCATTGAAGATGAAAAAGAGCTCAATGACGCAAATCCAAGAAAGAGGAGGATCCGAAGTGAAAGGGTGAAAACCCAGGCTGCTGCGCTCATTGAGCCTTCGTCTGAGCATAGCTTTGTGCTATCTATACCCACAACGAAGGGTCTATCGGTGTCGAATTGAACAAAGCTGAGCGGTCGGAAAAGATGAAGAAACAGATGAAGACATTCAACACTCCTCTTGATCCACTTACCAGAACTCACTCACAAATGATCACATGTCTCGACTACTTCGTAAACGGTACCCTTACTTGGAACCACAACTTGCAGTAGATACTTTAGTGATAGGTGGTGGAGTAGTCGTGAGTCCCTCTCTCTCCCGTTCCCTTACCTCCTGAGGATAGCTCACCGAATTTCAGTATGGATAGGGATTAGCTATAACAGAGAGATTAACGAAAGCTTTCTCTGAAAAGACGACTTTTCTAGTCGAAAGGTGAGAATTAACGCGTCATTCTCTCTCTCTCATTCTCTCTTTCTCTCTGTGCTCTAACCTCCTTTAGTGGTGGAAATCTAGACACGGTCAAGTAGGTCAAGAAACTTCTAGTAGGAATTCAGAAGTGATTCATTCAGGAATTTATTACCCACTAAACTCTTTGAAAACTAGATTATGTATCAGAGGTAGAGATTTGTTGTACTCTCGTTGTCAACAACATCCCGAGATCCCTTTCAAACAAATTGGTAAACTCATTCTAGCAACTTCTAGAAAACAAGAAGAATATTTGAAAGGTTTGTTTGAGAAATCTAAACAAATTGAACGAAATGGAATTGGTGAACTACCTTTGGAATGGTTGAATGGAGAACAAGTTAGAGAATTAGAACCTGATGTAGGTAGAAAAGTTGTCAGTGCTTTGAAAAGTCCTAAAACTGGAATCATCGATTCACACGCTTTGATGGAGAATTTAGAGAAAGAGATTACAGAGAGTGAGAAAGGGGAATTAGTTTTGGGTACTCAAGTAGTTAGAATAGACAAGTACCAAACTTTGGGAGGTAACAAACGTGGAGATGGAACTGAAGATGGATGGGTGGTTCAAACTGTCACAGACGACGGAACTGGTATTGGAGCAGGAGAGAGAACAGCAGTGTTGGCTAGATCAGTAGTCAACGCTGCTGGATTAAAGTGAGTTCTGCCTCTTTCTCATTCTCTCCTTCCTCTCGAAAGCTTAGCTCAACCTTCCCCCCGCCTTTTTTTTTTTTTTCGTTTGTTTTGTTTGTTCAGTGCACACCATGTTTTGAATCAAATATTACCGGAAGATCAACAAATGAGACTACATTTCGCAAAAGGCTCTTACTTCTCTTGTGAGTCCTCACTTCTTTTTACACACTTCCCTTTTTTCGCTCGCACGAAGTAAAAAAACCGTTTGCTGATGATCAACGTTTCTCTATCTCTCCAGATCGAGGACCTGGTGTATCTCACGTCAAACATTTATTATATCCTTGTCCAGAAGAGAATGCGTAAGTCCCCTTTCTTTCTCGAACGAATTGAGGTTATGAGCAAAAGAGAGACAAGAGAATAGCTGACAGAAGAGAGAACTTTGATTGACCTTTTAATGATAGTTCCCTATCTGGACTTGGAACACATTTGACTATGAATTTATCAAATGAAATACGTTTCGGTCCAGACGTTGAATGGTTAAATCCACCTACTACCGATGATCCTACTTCAGAAGAAGGAGGAGAAGATTTACCCGATTTTTGGACCAAACATTTATCCCCTTCTACTGAATCCTTACAAAGGGCAATCGAATCTGTACAAAGTTTTTTACCTCGAGTAGATCCTTTAGGTTTCTCACCAGATTATTCAGGAATCCGACCGAAACTATCGAACAAAGATGAAACGAGTAGAGATTTTGAAATTAGAGAAATCAGACCTGGGTTTGTTAGTTTGTTGGGGATTGAAAGTCCTGGATTAACTAGTAGTTTGGCGATTGCGGAATCGGTGGAAAAGATTGTTAGGGAACAAATTTGGGGATTAAAGGGGGTTAAAGGGAAAGGAAGGAGAGTTAGTGAAGCTGGTAGATTAGATGAATGGGCTTAAGAGAGATGTCAAGAACGTATTCATATTAGGTAGAGTTACTGTAAATAGTTTTGTCGTCCTTCTGTCGTCAATAGAAAGAAGCTTTTTCCGTTAACTGCAGAAATTATCACCTTGCTGAAATTGGGAAATTCATGTTGTCAATGACTCTCCTTCTCTCTCTTGCACGCGCTCTCTCTCTCTTCTCCCAATTATGTGCGTAGATTGTGAAACTTGCTGCGAAAAAATGCAATTGAGAAAAAGGAAAAGATCAAGAGAGAGAGAGAAAACGAAAAACAAAGATTACCCCTAATGATTTTTTTTAAGCTCCCAAACGTTTTCCTCTAGAGTTTTCACTTCTCTTATCAACTTTTCTACCTCTGGCAACATAGTATTCCTGTAGTCAAAAGAAAAAAACTCCCAACATTTCATCAGCTTCATACAAAAGAGAGAGAGAGAGAGAGAGAAAGAAAGAAGAAGATTGATTTACCCAAGCTAACCTCATTACTTCTCCATCTGCTTCATAAGGACTAGGTACTTCACTGATCCCAGGACTAGCGGTAGGATGTCTCAAATAGATTGCCGAACAAGTTTTGAAACAAGGTTCCAAGTAAGGAGGGATGAACAAGAAGGGGGAAGCGAAATCTGGTAATTTGAATTTTAGAGGTTTTTCTCCTATTGTCGTTGTCGAAGTTGTAGGGGAAGAAGGAGGAGTGGGGACGGGAGATTCAGCGGAAACTGGTGATGTTGAGGGATCGGATTCAGAAGAGGAAGAGGAAGCGGAAGTGGAAGAAGAAGGTTGTTTCTTGATTTTGTGTTTATGAAGAGTTGGAATTGATTCAGGTTCTACAGAGATTAAATCTCCAGGTTGTAATTTAATGTTTGCATCCGTTACCTAAAGAGTACAACAATAGAGACATGTTAGTTGGACAAGGAGAAGTGAGAGAGAAAGAGAGAGAGAGAAAAAGGCTAACTTTTTGACCATTTAATTTTACTTTTCCATGAATCACCATTTGTCTAGCTTTGTAAACTGAATCTGCGAAACAACACCTAAACACTACAGTATCCAACCTCTTCTCTACTTCTGCAAACATCATACTAGCTAAAGGTACTTTCTCTACTAGTTGTTGAGGAGATTTCGGTGCAACGATAGGAGGTAAACCGTTTGGTAAGTAACCTTTTTTGAATTTTTGTTCAGGGATCCAATCTCCGTGGTAAGCTCTGACTAGTTGTTTAGCTTTCCATTTCTGTTGAAACATTGTCAAGGCAGATTTCGTGAATTTAGTATCGGCGGTAGGAGGTCCATAAGTACGTTGGTACAAGTTGTACAAGTTTGCAGGTGACCAACTCTGAACGAACGAGCGAGTGGGTCAGCGAGATGAGATGAGATTGAGATGAGAGAAGGAGAGAGAGAGAGAAGAAGGGAGGTTTCTCTCGATTGGAGAAGAGGGGAGACTTACCATTCGTGGTAGACATTTTATAATGTGCGTAGGATTCTTCGCTCGGTGTCCCATGGTTTGGTGATCTGAGTCGGGAAACAGGGAGAGGACGGAAGTCAACTTGCAACCTTTTGATTAATTTCGAACACAACTCTTGGCTCGTAATCACTTTGACTGATCTCTACCACAACTTCTAATAACAAGCAATCACCGACAGTAGCGCGTAGTAGCCAAGGGCAACAAGAGACTCGAGTAAACACCCCATCACATCCTCTTCTCCCCTCTCTCCATCTCTCTCTCTCTCTCTCTCTCTACCAATTATGAATCAACCTATCGCGTCTACTTCTTCAGGAATGAATACTCCAACAACAACAACTTCTCGTAGTGGTAGAGCGATCAAACCTGTCAAACAATATCAACCTTCTTCCTCTCAATCTCAATCTTCTCGACCTTCTAAACCTTCGAGTTTGAATCCAAATGCCGTTACTAATAATACAAGAGGAGGAGGAGGAGGAGGAGGGAATAAAGAATCTGTAGTAGTTAATACAAAGTTTCAATTATCAAACTCGAATCAACCAGTTTTACCTTTAACAAAGATTACTCAGACTAGTAGTGGTACACAACAAGCAATGTTTACAACTTATCCAACCAGGATGAGGTTAGGTACAACTTCTTTGATGCAACCTGCAGCAGTTCAACCTTCTCTATTACAACAACAACAACAATCTCAAACTCCATTAGATTCAGGTACTTCTACACCGACTGCGATACTGGGAGGTAAGAGACAGAGGTCAACGGTTAATTACGCAGAGTTGGGTCAACTCTCGGATGGGAATGGAGAATTTGATGGAGATGATTTCATGGAAGAAGCAGCACCTTCATCATCATCTAGATCTAAAAGGGGTGCGAGTAGTAGTGTAATACCTAGTATAGTACCCAAGAAATCTTTGGTACCAAACTCGACATTACCAGAAACACCACAACCAGTTCAAGCTCAACAACAACAGTTTCAAATTTGGGGGGACGGTAAAAGTTATTTAGGAGTTTTACCTCCAGGTAACCTAGTTACTGTACAACCGATAACTGCCCATTCAAAGACTAGACATCCTACGGAGGAAGAATCGGAAGAGATTGCAGAGGTTCAAGCGAATTTGATTCCGATTCAAATAGATTTAGATTATAGAACTTTTAAAATTCGTGATCAATTCCTTTGGAATATTCATGGTAAACTTAATCCTACTCTCTCTATCTCTCTCTCTCTCGCTTTCTCGAGACAGAATGACACAGAGGAGAAGGAGAACTGACACTACTCCCCCCCTTGTTTAGAAAAATTGATTACACCAGAAATTTTCGCAAAAACTTTTTGTCAAGATTTAGAACTAGGTTATTCTGAACAACAAGAGATTTCGAAACAAATTACAGAACAAATTGAAGAACAAATCGCGATTGCAGAGATTGGATTCAGAAGTTTAGAAGAAGAAACGAATTCTATTGAGAAAGATTTGAGAGTGATTATAAACTTGGACGTTCAAATCGGTGGTACCTTGCATTTGAAAGATCGTATAGAATGGGATTTAACTTCAAGTTTGACTCCAGAATTGTTTTCGAAAACTTTGATTCAAGATTTAAGTTTACCTACTTCTGCAGGACCCATCATTTCTACCGCTCTACACGAAGAGTTGTTCAGGTTGAAGAAATCTTGTTTAGAAATGGGATTGGTAGGGGCAGATGATTGGCAATTGAGGAGGAAAGGATGTAAACCACTCGAGGGGATTTGGAGGGAATGGCAAGAAGCTCAAACTTTTGGTCCCAGTGTCAATAGGTTGACTCTGGACGAGTTGGATAAAGTTGAAGCAGAGAGGGAGAGAGCTAGTAGGAGAGCAAAGAGGGAACGTTTGGCAGGAGGACCAAGAGTTGGAAGACCTCGTCGTTAAAAGAGAAAGATTGTAGAAAGAGTTTTACTTGTTCAGTCTAACATTTCGACCATCATGTTGTCACCATCCTCGTCGTTCAAACTACCTACTCGGAGAGAGAGAAAGAGAGAGAGCCCTCTTCGACCATTGGCGAAGTCGAGCTGATCGAATTTCTTGAATTTCCCTTGCGACGAGGAATTCGATAAAATCTGATTTTCTTCGCCCCGAAATCTCCTCCTTACCTGACAAGGTCCTGACACTTCTCGCGATGCATACATATACCGCAAACAGGCTCCGGTTTCTAGGCTTGAAGGATCTATGATTTTAGCCGGACTAATGGTTGCCGGATTTTGTGCCGATTACAGTAGAAAGATTTCGGCGCTTCAGCCGGAACCTCTCTCTCTCTCTCTCTCAAGCCATGGACCCTATCGAATCTCTCGCTCTACCTCAAACAGGTCCATTACTACCACTGTTACCTCCGAAATTACCTCTCAATAGAACTCTACCTAGTTTACCACCTCGTCTCCGATCCCCACTTGAATCGATCGGTTGGGATTTATCAAGTTTTACAGTTCCAGCTGCATTCCCTCGTTCTTACAGGAACAGTACAAAATCACCTACTACTACTGAGGGGGAGGAGGAAGTGGAAGGAGACAAGGTTGGAGATAAAGAAGAGTTATGGAATCGATTGATTAAACCTCAAGTTGAAAGTTTCAACGATCCAATCAGGTTACAAGATCAAGAGGAATTAGATAAGCAGGAACAGTTGGTTTTAAAAGTTAATAGGTACAGACCCAAACAGAAGAAGAAGGAAACGAAAGGTTTAACTTTGGTATTTTCTCATGCTAATGGTTTTTATAAAGGTGAGTTTTCTGAAAAGACTCCTTTCTCAAGGGAGAATTGACCTGCCCAAATTCATTCAACTGATTCCTATATGATTCAACGACGAATCGAATTAGAGGTTTGGGAACCCATGCTACTAGAATTATTGAAAGATTTTGAAGAAGACGATTGTTGTTTACCAATTGAAGAAATTTGGGCGTTGGATTGTGTTCTACAAGGAGATTCAGCTATACTAAACGAAGATGTATTGGGATCAGTTTGTAAGAAAAAACGTCTTTTTATTGTGGGAAATTGCCGCGAACGACAGCTTAGAGGAGAAGCTGATTTTTCTTTCTTCTTTCTCTTGACAGTCAATTGGTGTGATCATGGAAGAGACATTTTAAACTTTATCATCTCTTACATAGATTCAGAACCTTCTCCTTCTCTCAAAGAAGGAGATCTTGTCGAACCCTCTCTAAACGTTGATCCACAACTTTTTAAACTCGATAACGACGTCTCCTCGATCCCTCCTCCCGGAGCGACGAGAACAATTCCATCTGAACGTAGGTATCGTGACAAGATTATAGTAGGTATAGGACACTCTCTAGGAGGTGGAGGAACTGCATTCGCAGCTACTGCTTGTCCCTCTCTGTTCTCTTCAATCATTTTCTTGGATCCAGTTCTAGTCACCCCTCACTACCCACCTAAATCAACCAAACCTCTAGCTTCGGGTGCACTCGTCAGGAGAGAGAAATGGAATTCTAGAGAAGAAGCTTTCGAAGGGTTTTTGAAAAAAGCTTTTTTCAGGAGTTGGGACGAAAAAGTTTTGAAAGGGTATTGTGAATTCGGGTTGAGGGAAATTAGTAATGGTAAAGTTGCTTTGAAAACTACTGCGAGGAATGAAGCTGTGAGTCTAGTCTAGCCTCTTCTTCCTCTCTCTCTCTCTCTCTCTTTTGATCCGAGAGATTTTTTGGCAAAAGCTTACCTCCTTTTTTTTTTTTTTTTTTTTTTTTTTTTTTTTTTTTTTTTTTTTTTTTTTTTTTTTTTTTTTTGTGTGTGTCCGTTTGTTCAGCTCACTTTCGCAGACGCGTCAGTCGTAGCTTCTATAAGAGCCAACTTACGTCTAGCAACTCTACCATCTAGTCTCCCAGTCCATTGGATTTGGGCAGAAGAGAACCGGTCAGTTTTACCCGAATTCAATATACGACAACTAGTCGAAGAGAGAGTACCACATTCTACAATGTCTAGAGTAAAAGGAGCAGGTCATTTGATAGTTCATGAGAAACCTAAAGAGACTGCTAGACTGATTCGAGATTTTTTGAAGAAAACTTATCCTTCGAGTAGTACTAATTCTCTTGTAGCTAAATTATGATATATACTATATACGTTTTGTGTTGAAATTTGATATTTTGAAAAGCTCGGAAGTAGTAGTGAGATCACGAGAGAAAAAATGTTTAGTGATCAACTCGTCTTCGACTTCGACCCTCTCTCGTCGAGACACATACACACGACTTGGTATCAGTGCAGATCAATGAGCTTTTCAACTTTGCCAGGTTATCGACCAAACAATTTCTGGCAAAGAATCGAACGTCATGATGATCTTCAGGTTGAATTCTCTAGACGACTTGGAACTCTCGAACAACGATTCGATATAGCTAGTACTAAAGGTGGTCAATCAGATACTTTCATCTTACTACGATTAGATTTAGAAGGTTCAGGACAAGAGTTCAAGAAGAAGGAAGAGTTCTCATCGAGGTTGTTGTTGGCTTGGACTAGATTAAGAGCTAGACATCCTTTATTGGCAGCAACGATTCATCAAGATGATGGCGACCAAGGCACTATACCTGGTTGTCCAGGTCGGAAATTCAATTACAGAGTACCGAAATCTTCGAAAGAAGCGATTCGATTAGCTCAACTTTCTTTGTTACGAGCTAGAGGAGATGGAGATTTGGAAACACGAATAGAAGAGATCAAATCTAGATACGTTCTGAATGGAGAAAGGGTACTGTTGGAAGAAGAAGAATGTTTGGCGAGGTTGATTTTAGTTGAAAATGAAAATCACAATCATGAGAATCAATTGGGTTTCTTTCTCGTGATATCTCACGTCGTGAGTCTCCTCCTTCTCGATTCTACCGAAGCATCGAGACTGTATAAGAAGCTGAATCTCTGTGTCACTTCAATGATGAAGATCTCGGACGGATTGTCTGTTTTGAAGCTCGTACAGAAACTTTTCGAAACTTCAGCTTCTCCCGATTTACCCTCACCTCCTCAACCGTTCAGCTCGTCAAACTTTCTAGGTTTTGATCGATTCATCGCGAAAGACTTTAACGTCGAGCCTATCGATTTATCGCAAGCGTTGCACGAAGCTTGGAAAACGACTTTACCAGAATCAGAAATCCTTTCCTCTTTACCTCTCTCGACTGAAGATCATTTACCTAGACTACCTCTCAGTTCAATACCTCCGAACCCTCCTTTACAAGTGACAGAAGTTCCTCCAAATCCTCAATCCGTCTCCTCCGATTCCCTTGACTCCTCGTCGATTACTTCAGCTCGCAAAAGATGGATTTGGGCAATCAGTCGTACGATCACTTTGGCTCGTCAACGAAGATCTCCTCGAACTCTACCTTTTCCTCGATTGAAACCTTCTTCTCCAACGCCGCCGATCAGAACGAGATGGGAGTTCGTCAGGTTTGACAAAGAAACGACGGCGAGGTTGTTGAAGTTTTGCAAACTCAATGGTCAGAGTCCAAGTTAGAACCACTTCCTCCACCTCCTATCTAGCTAGTTCATTCACTGATGACTTGGATTCTCCTTCTCTCAGGTATGCTTCTGTATTCTTTGATTTCGATCGCAACAGCAAATTTCTATTCTTCACATCATCCACCAGATCCTTACCATCCAATCCTGATCGGTTTCCCATTCTCAGCTCGACCACTTCTCGAACGACGACGACGAAGACAAACTTCTTCGACAACTAGCAGCGACCCTTCTTCCGATACAGCAATCCGTTTAACTTTCACTTCGATCTCTCTACCAAATTTACCTCTCCCGATCAACCGAACGAACGTCTCGGCGGTGAAACGGGCAGTTTTGAGAGGTGCGAGGTTAGCAAAGAGTCAATTATCGAAACGTTTGGCAGTTGATCGATTGAATAGAACGATTTTCTTGTCAGGAATCGATGCGATCAATACTGATAGATTACTGTTAGTCTCTCTCTCTCCCTCCTCTCTCTTGGCGTGATCTCCTGTTTTGTTTTTTCCATCTGGCTGACTACTCGGGGATTCGGATCAGGCTGAGATACGATCAACCGAGACCTCCTTGGGAAGAACCGAAAACTTGTATAAACGGTTCGAGTAAGCTTTCTTTTTGTAACTTTCTTTCACTGATTGATGATGAAAACTGACGGCTCTCTTCCTTTTTCCCTGGTGTTTCGTACAGTGATCGGAGATGTCGATAGAATACTCGAAAAACGTTTCTCTTTCTCGGGATTCAATTTGAGGTTGTCGAATTTGGAGATTGGAACTCGACTTCACACTGGTGAAGGTTCTTTCCATGAAGGGTTCACGTTTGATGGACAACTTCAATTGAGTGGGGGTTGGGACGAAGAATTAATTGAACCTGGACATTTCTGGTCAATCCTGAACGGGGTGAAAGAGATTGGGGAACTGATAGCTTCCGTTAAAGAAGAAGAGGAGGAATGAAAATAGAAATTTCGCAAAAAGTAGATATATTTACTACAATTTAGCTAGAATAGTTTTCACTGGACTATCGTAAGGACCGTCATAGATATCTCGTTCGAGTTCTTTCGTGTTGACGAGTGAAGAGTTCAACTGAGAGAGGCTCGTCGATCCAACGAGTCGAACGTTTTGTGCCAACTCGTCTCGTAAGATTGTAGCTACTTGGTTGACACCTTCTTCTCCGAAGACGAGAGAGTACATGACTGGATGGATTGAGCGAGATCGACGTAAGCTACTGAGCATTCAATGAGAAAGTGGAGATTCAGAACTTTACATGGTCTACCGATTCCAACTGCTTTAGCTCCCAAGGCCAACAACTTGACGATGTCAGTACCTCTCCTCACTCCTCCGTCACACCAGATTTCGGTTTGACTTTTGAGAATCCAAGGTTCGAATTTTCTAATCTCTAGCAACGTTTCAAGAGAGCTCGGAGCGCCTTCTAGTTGTCTCCCTGTTTCCAAAAGTAATACATTGCCGGACGATTTAGAAATTAGAATCGAAAGAGGAAGAAGAGGGAACGTTGGAAACTCTCACCTCCGTGATTAGACAGGTAGATGGCCGAAGCTCCGTAATGACAAGCTAGTGCAGCATCTTCAGCAGATTGAATACCTTTGACGACTACTGGTAAACCGTTCGTGACTCTCTTGATCCAATCAATGTCGGTCCATTGTAGAGCTGGGTCGACGTAGCTAAACATTTGCGAAGCGATAGATGATGGAGGAGGAGCAGGAGAAGAAGAACTGAGGGTAGAAGTCAGTGATTGACCTGTCCGTGCGCTCGAAGCCCTTCTCGAGTGTATGACTCACCTTCCGAGAGTTTGGGCGATACCTTGAACAGGTTGAGCTGGATTCTGTTGAGGTCGATCTGGAGCGTCGGGAGCGGTAGCTTTGACAGCTTTCTTCATGTTTGGGTCATCAGACTACACAGAACGGATACAAGAATCGTCAGTCGGAGTACTCGGGAAGAAGAATCGTAAATTGAGAAACAGGTTTTTCGATCGTTGCGGAAAATGGAAAAAAGCTTACAGCTTCTAAGTCTAGTTTAGTTCGTTCATCTCGCTCTCGTTTCCCTGCTACCGGAGCATCTACAGTCACTACAATAGCTTTGAACTCAGCTTTGACCACTCGTTTCAGCTGTTCTTCAGTCTTCTTTCGGTCTTTGTTGACATAAAGCTGGAGTGAAAAGCAGGCCAGTCAGCCCTAGGGTTCTCTATCACTCGAGGGTTGAACAAAGGGGTGCAGTCACCTGATAGAAGAGGGTCTGATTCGATGCTTGAGCAGCTAAGTCTTCAAACGAGACTGAAGAATTAGCTGAGACCTATCATCTCAATCGGCGTTTTGTCAGTTTCATCTTACTACATCAAGGGAGATTTCACAATGGAAAGACTTCAGGACGTACGACGTAAGGTATCCCGTGGTGTTGAGCTCCTCTCGCTAGACATTTCTCTCCTTCAGAATGTGCGAGTCTTCCCATGGCAGCAGGAGCGATAAAGAACGGTAGAGCTGATTTGTGGCCAAGTATCTTCGTCGTAAGATCGACCGTAGAAACGTCGCGCATCACTCTCGGACGAAGTCGAAGTCGAGAGAAAGATTGACGATTCCAATTATGGGCTGTCGTTACGTTTGCCGAGTTAGCGAGGTCGTTCAGCTTGTGAAAGATGACTTGAGACTTACTGAGCTCATCATCGGCTGCAGAACGGTAGTAAGCTAGAACGTATGAAGAGCGAAAACATCAGCTTGAGGTGAATCAAGTTGCGAAGGAAGAGAAAGAAAGCTTCTTACCCCAAGCTTTCGTCTTGAGCAGCTGCCTGCCCGTCACGATCGATACAAGTCAGTTTGGATACTCGTACTCGAGAGAAGCGAAAAGCTATGACTCACTCTGCCGCGAGCTCAATGTCGTCTAAATTCAAACAATTCGTTAAACTAAACCTCGTTTCTCCACTCTCTTTGCCTTGATTCTGCTTTCCATTCTTCTTCTCTGGGATAGTCTCTACAGTACTCATATCGACCGGACCCAAATGTTTATCCTTTGACAAGTTTTCTGCGATGACTTGAGGAGAATGAACTTCGTTGTAAGCTTCAGTCGCATCCCTTCCAGCATACCGCGTCAAAATCTTCTGCCCCCCAGGATGTGAGAAGCCAGTTAAATCGTAAACCTGTCGTTACAGAGAGGATACCTGGGTCAGAAGGGGGTTCGGAGGGGTTCATTCTCGAAAAAGTTTCCACAAAGTGAGTAGTGAGATCAACTCACTTGTCCATTCACGATCAGCCAGAGATCTTCAACCGAGTTGTGCTTCGCTACCTCGGTACCCGTCAGCATCCTGTCGAGGGAATGTCGAGGAGAAAGTGGAAAGATTCCGACGGCGGGGAAAGTTTGGAAGGGAAGACAGGTAGGAGGCTTCCAGATGCTCTAGAGTCGGAGAGCTGTAGTTGGAGTGTGAACCCGAGTGGGTACTTGTAGATGTCCAGGAAGGAGAGTAAGATTGCTTTCGGAAGTTCAACTTCCCGACGGAACTTTCGCGTGGGGAACGGCTCAAACTTTTTAATCAGTGACAATCAGCGGGCTCGTTCAAGAATCGTTTCCGTATCGAACTGGTGAAACGAGGCACGAGAGAAGCCAAAGATCCACAGCGACGGGAAAGATATTTTCGCACATTTCGGAAATTATTTTCGCCTCACTCCTGCAGGCCTCTCGAACAGCTAGTGGCTGACAAGGACAAGTCCTCACGAATGTCTTCTTCAACGGTCTGTGTCGTGGTAGCTGCGATGGGCTGATCCGTCTTTCAAGTCAAAAGAATCAAACTTTTCGGGTCGAGAGATCTATGATTACAATTTTGCAGGGTTCCCGACATTACTTGGATCCTCAGCCCCGTCTATGCCTTGATTCGAGTGAATGAAGGGAGGTTGAAGAAGGAGAGAGGGAAAGGGGAGGAGGACTGAGTCGATTGAATTCTTCTTCATTGAGGTATTTTTGGAATTAAAACGAAACAAAATGAACACAAAGAGAAGACGATGAAGCGTTGACGGAAGGAATCGAAAGAGATGGAGAGAGAGAAAGGGGATGAGAAGCGAGAGGGGTTCTTTAGTCTTCAGCTGCTCGGATACTGTTTCGCAAGAAAAACGGAAGAAAACTTCGTCAGCCTGACCCTCTTTGCAGAAGGGCGCCACGCCTCTCGAGGAGCCTCTTGTACATACTGTAGCACATTGTTGCATCTGTCGAAAGGAAGGTTTGAGCTCGTCAACGGGGAGGGTTCAAAACGAGAGAATGAGCGGAACTGATTATTTTGAAAGAAACTTACCGAATGAATACCTCTCCCAGTGATCCTACTGATTCTCCATCTTGGTACTCCTCAGTGTTTGCGAGCTACATGAAAACAAACACAAAAAGTAGAGAGCAAGGAGTGAGTTTCTGAAAGAGATCAAGGAGAGTTGGGGAGAGGTGGGCTTTACCTGCACGTTCATGTAGTTGTCGGTTGAGACCATGTAACCTTTGTATTCCATTCCCCACTTTAATCGAACGTAGACTTGTTTGCCAGTGAGATCGGCGAGGAAAGGTTTCGGGTTAACAGGCTGTTCAGTTCGAGAGAGAGTTAACGCGCTTGTCTCGCCTGATAAGTCGGATGAGAGATCAGTCGCTCACTTGAACAGACATGGTAGTCAATGGATGGAGTAGTGAAGGAGAAGGAAGGCTAGATCTCAATTCAGCGAGAGGTTTCAAAGATGAACCTCAACTTCAACCTCTACTCGTCACTACTCCGAATAAAGACCCGGAACTATCGAAGATGAGCTCAGATGAAGAAGGGACTCGAGGGGGAGGTGCCAAAGGAGGTCTAGATGATGATGTAGCTCTCCCAAAAGCGACTGTCAACAAACTCATCTCGGGTGAGAGCTTCCTCTCCCTCTTCGTACCTGTTGTCGTAGAGCTAATCATATTGTGAATCTACAGAACTGCTACCCCCGGGTTTCGTAGCTTCGAAAGAGGTCAAAGATTTGATGGCAGAATGTTGCAAAGGTTCGTTTTCCACTTCCTCTGACGGCTCTCGTATCTCACTCTATTGGATCTGACACACTCGAACATTGCTTTATATCATCTGTAGAGTTCGTAATGGCGATCTCGTCGGAAGCGAACGAGATTTGCGACAAAGAATCGAAAAAGACAATGTTACCTGAACACATCCTCGCAGCTCTCAAGGTAAGCTCCCCTCTTTTCCCTTGTTCTGCAGAGCGAGGAAACTAATTGTCACGACTTCAATTCTAGGCTCTCGGTTTCGAAGATTTCGTTGATGGAGTTGCAGACGTTCTGAAAGATCACAAAGAACTTGCCAAAGTGAGTTTCTCTCTTCTCCTCTTCCCCCTCGAGTGGTCGCTGTTCGAACTAACGCCTCGGTATCATCGAACAGGATGAACGCAAGAAGAAGCAAAGTAAGAAAGCGACAGGAATGAGTCAAGAAGAAATGTTGAGGATTCAAGAAGAGTTGTTTGCTGCTTCGAGGGCTAAACTAGATGCCGGTGCGAGTGGAAGTGGTGCGCCCGCACCTTCTGAAGTCAAAGAGGAATGATGAAGCGCTTTGCTCTCTGTTTCTGAATTCTCGGAATCTGTTGTGTAGCTAGCTTGTTTTTTGTCTTTCAGGTTTTCATTGTTGTAAATATTTCCGTCTACTCTGAAGCTTCTCCAGTCGTTCCTTCGGTGAAGCGCCGTTCCAGAGCTCTTCTTTCCCGTTCACCGTCTCGACAGATGGTAGACCGAATTGTTCAATGATGAAGGATGCCTGAGAAAGAAGATGAAAAATGAGTTTTGAAGCGCTGAGGAACGGGGTTTTGAAAGAACTTACCGACACAGCTGCACATTCGACAGCAGTTTGTATGTCATCGGGGTGTAATACAAGTCCTCCCATCAACCCTCCCTGTGTCAAGGTCGAAAGGTCAGTGAAAACCTCCTTGAAAAGTTGTCATTCGGTGCTAGACACTCACCAAGAACGAGTTCCCTGCGCCTGTCACATCTTTGACCCTCTTTTGAGCTTCAGTGTCATCGTAAGGGTAATAAGCTTCAGTCCAGAATCCATTCTCTTCTTCTCCTTTTCTCACGGTGAAAGCTCCCCAAGCGCCTGATCGAATGATGACTAAATCTTTAGCCCCTTCTTCCTTCAAGAACCGTTTCGCAATTTCTTCAATCCCTTCTTTCCCTCTTTCCAAGACTTGTGCGGGAGAAATTCCGTAGAATGAAGCAGCTTCTTCGTGATTTGGTGAAAAGATTTCGATATGAGGAAGGATTTCACGAAGGGCGGGTAGTTCTTCGGGAATACAACGATCTGGTATCGGTTCATAGACTAAAGATGGCCTCCAAATTGCTGAAGATAGTTGAGAATGGATGACAAGCGCTCGAGTTGGCGAACAAACGAAATGAAGGTATTTGGAAGAATGGAATTCAGAGGGAAGGTCTTGAGGTTCGAGTCTAGTTCGAGGTGTCAGGTATTTGAAGTCTGTCATGTCATTGCGAGATCGCACCTCCCTCCCGAAGGATCAGTCTGAGCTCTTTTTGTCAAGTGCGAAACTCGCGCGAAGGAAATCTAAACTACGAGCTCACCTCGATGTTCACCGGTGTACAGGTTCAAAGCTTTCGTTGTCTCTCCTTCTTTGTCTCTGTACACCCACATCTCCTTCCCAAACTCGTCTAATTTCGCCTGAACTTCTGAACTCCAATCTTTACCTCTATCGACCAGGATTCCAACTCGTTTCGGTGGTAACCAGATTCTAGAACCAATGATTGCGTAAGTTCCACCACCACCTATCACTCCTTCGTCTCGTTTGAGTAATGTAGTCGATTCAGTCTTTGATGATGATGCAGCAGTTCTCCATTCAAAGGTGTCGAGAATGAACAAGCCCAACGAAGCGACTGCTATTGAATCAGTCATTTGATCGGGAATGAGCTAGTGATGAGTCGCTCGGAGTGGAAGTTGAAGTAGATGAGGGCAAGAAAAGTTAGAGTCGCTCAACATCGTGATTTCCTCATAATTTTAAAGGGTTTCAGGTTCATTGCGCAGATGTTCGAGGTTCGTTGATGAAGTTGTGAATTTGGTGCAAGCGTTACAAGGAGAAACAGTCAAAGTGAAATTGCACCTGCCGAGAAAACTGCACGTGAGGGAAATTGAGTCAAACTTTGCAGAATTTTTGACCGCCCACAGGTTCAAACTTCAAACCCTCTCGTGACCTACCTGATTTGCTTGACGAAATTTGTGAAAAGGTAGTCACGAGCGAGAGTAGGACGACGAACGTGGACAGGCTTCGTGACTTATCAAGCTTTCAAAGCAGCAAGAGCTCGGATCAGCTTTGTCGAGGTCTGCGTATAGCTATTTGTCTCGATTTTCATAGGAACAGCTTGAAGGTGTACAATACAGCGTTCCAGGACCACAAGTGCTGAAGAAGAAGAGCGGTCGAGTCGAAGTACTTCAGTGCGAGAAAAATTTCTCAAAGTCCGACTCCCGAAACCAATCGATTGGTTCCTAATTTCTCTCTTCCTCTTCCTCAACTCGTTCGAAGCTAAGATAGGTTGTACAGCTCCTTTCATCAATCTACAGTAGCAAGGTGAGCTTCGCATTTCCTCACAGCTGTTCGATCGAGAAGCAGACCCTTATCTATCGATTCTCCCTCCTCCTCCCACACTTTCTGGCGCCTCCGCACTTCTCTTTCAACCAATAATCGTTGATCCTTTTGTGCCGAACTTACTTTCGAACCTCTGCCGATAACTCCTACCAAGCGATCAGCAGCAGTCAATCAAGTTCTAGTTCGAATTCACACTCAACTCGAAACTATAGCACTAAACTTCAGCGGTCTCTCAAGCTCCCCTGGATCGCCACCTCTCTCCTCCCCCGTCTTCCCTTTCCACTCTCTTCTGATCCTGCTCACTCGAGTTCTATGGCCCCCACCTTGTCTACTGCTCCCCTCGTCAATCACCAGCGCAAATCAGTTTCGTTCAACCTCGAGAACAATCGACATGCCGTTCCGAACGTGAACGAGTCTCCCTTGGATCACCAAGACTCTCTCGAAGAGGCAGAAGAGGACCACGCTTCGGGCGTACTCAGAGATGCCAAGCTAGGTGGATTACCTGCCAAACAAGGATTGTACGATCCAGAGGAGGAAAAGGATTCTTGCGGGTGAGTTTAGCGGCCTATCTCCCACGAGCTCTCCTCCCCGATCGACTGACCATCCCTCCCCATAGTGTCGGATTTGTTTGTCACATCAAGGGAAAACCTTCTCACAAAATTGTCAGTGATGCCAAACACCTTCTCTGTGAGTTTTTCCCCTTGTTCTTTTCGCTTTTCCTCCTCGTATTCGCTTCGTTTGCTGATCGAGAGCATGCTCAATAGGTAACATGACTCACCGTGGTGCTACCGGTGCCGATTCTCGAGACGGAGACGGAGCTGGAGTGATGGTGGGACTCCCTCACGGTTTCTTCGTTCGAGAGGGAGAACGTGAAATCGGTGTCAAACTCCCCAAAGAGGGAGAGTATGCCGTAGGAAACGTCTTCTTCCACAAACCTGAACGTCCCGACTGGAGGCACGATCAACAACTCAAGGCTCAACAGAAGACTTTCTCTGAGATCGCCGACAAGCTCAACCTTCGAGTCCTCGGTTGGCGTCACGTTCCTACCGACAACACCATTCTCGGTCCCGCTGCCCTCTCCCGCGAACCGATCATTCTCCAACCTTTCGTCGTCCTCAAGGCAGCTTACGGAGCTGACACGAAGGAGTCTCAAAATGGCGAGTTTGACGAAAAGTACTTCGAACGTCAACTCTACGTTCTTCGCAAGCATTCGACTCACACGATCAAGCTCGAGACTGGATTCTACATCTGCTCCCTCAGTAAGTTCTCGTTTCTTCCGGGGACTCGATTCATCGCGAATGCTGATGTCTCTTCGCTTTTTGAACCTGTAGGCAACAAGAACGTCGTTTACAAGGGTCAACTCTCTCCTCCTCAAGTCTACAGCTACTACCACGATCTGTGAGTCCCCCCCTGCTCGAGACATTGAAGACGCGAACGAGCTGATTCGTTCCTTCAAACAGCAACCACGTTCTCTTCGCTTCTCACTTCTGTCTCGTTCACTCTCGTTTCTCGACCAACACTTTCCCTTCGTGGGATCGTGCTCAACCGATGCGATGGGCCGCACACAACGGAGAAATCAATACGGTACGAGGAAACAAGAACTGGATGAGATCTCGTGAAGGAAACCTCGCATCTTCGAAATTCGGAGACGAACTCGAACTCCTGTACCCTATCGTCGAAAATGGAGGATCCGATTCAGCTGCGTTCGATAACGTACTCGAACTCCTGGTTATCAACGGAGTAGTTTCTCTTCCCGAGGCGGTCATGATGTTGATTCCCGAAGCTTGGGAGAACAACACTTCGATGGAGAAGGAGAAGGCTGCATTCTACCAGTGGGCAGCTTGTTTGATGGAACCTTGGGACGGTCCAGCACTCTTCACCTTTGCCGACGGTCGTTACTGTGGAGCGAATTTGGATCGAAACGGTTTGAGGCCCTGTCGATGGGTAACCACGAACGACGACCGAATGATTTGCGCTTCCGAAGTCGGTACTATTCAAATCGAACCCGAGAAGATCACTCGCAAAGGACGACTTCATCCTGGAAAAATGCTTCTCGTCGATACCGTCGAAGGTCGAATCGTTGACGACAAGGAACTCAAATCGAACACTGCTCGTCGTCAACCTTTCGCCAACTGGGTCGCCTCTCAACTCCTTCGACTCCCCGAAATTATGGAGAAAGAAAGAGCAAAGGGAGACGTCCTCTCGGCTGAACTCGACGACACGACCGTCTCGACTGATCCTCGACTCCTCGCTGCCGGTTACTCTTTTGAACAACTTGACCTTCTCCTCCGTCCTCTCGTCAATGGTTAGTTTTTCCTTCCTGTCTTGTGCAGAATTTAGACTGACTCCCGATTTTTTCCCTTTCTCCAGAGGGTAAAGAGGCACTCGGATCGATGGGTAACGACGCTCCTCTCGCCTGCATGGCTACGGCTCCTCGAGTTCTCTACGACTACTTCAGACAACTCTTCGCTCAAGTCACCAACCCTCCTATCGACCCGATTCGGGAGGCTATCGTCATGTCTCTCGAGTCTGCAGTCGGAAATGAAGGAAACCTTCTCGAGATGTCCGCCGGTCAGGCTCGTCGACTACTCCTCTCTTCGCCTGTTCTTTCGATCGAAGAATGTACCGCCTTGAAACATCTCGAAACCGTTCACTCTGACTGGAAGGCTCGAACTATCGACATCACTTTCGACAAATCTGAAGGAGTCGCTGGTTACGAAAAGTGTATCGACCGAGTCTGCGCTCAAGTCTCGGAAGCGATCGAAGAACAAGTCCGAGTTATCATCCTCTCTGATCGTGCCGTCGGTCCCAACCGAGTCGCCGTCTCTTCAGCTGCGGCAACTGGAGGAGTTCACCACCACCTCGTCCGTAACAAACAACGTACCAAGGTCGCTCTCATCGTCGAAACCGCTGAAGCACGCGAAGTTCACCACATCTGTGTCCTCGTCGGATACGGAGCTGATGGAGTTTGCGCTTACCTTTGTCTCGAAGCCATGCTCAAGGTAAGCTACCTCTACTCTACCTAGCAATGTCCACTCGCTCAAACGTCATTCTATGCTCGAAATAGCTCCGTCGCGAAGGTTTACTCAAAGCGGATCTCTCCGAACAACAAGTCGTCGAATCTTACAAGGCTGCGTGCAAGGATGGTATAAAGAAGGTGATGTCAAAGATAGGAATCTCAACTCTCGCGTCCTACAAAGGAGCTCAAATTTTCGAAGCTCTCGGACTCTCGGCTGAAGTTATTGACAAGTGTTTCGTCGGTGAGTTTTTCCTTTCTTTTTCTTTCAATTCTCGTCTCAGCTTCGTGTCAACTGAGCTCTCCTCGTTACTGTTCAATCCCTAGGTACCGCTTCTCGTATCTCCGGAGCTACTTTCGAGATGCTCGCTCTCGACGCTCTCGAACTTCACGAACGAGGTTATCCTTCTCGGGAAACTATTCTCCCTCCTGGTCTCCCCGAAACTGGAGAATACCACTGGAGAGACGGGGGAGAA
Source organism: Sporobolomyces pararoseus (assembly GCA_010758995.1). Lineage (NCBI taxonomy): Eukaryota > Fungi > Basidiomycota > Microbotryomycetes > Sporidiobolales > Sporidiobolaceae > Sporobolomyces > Sporobolomyces pararoseus. The sequence goes on along the minus strand of RSDY01000003.1, from coordinate 333,035 downwards.
GCACACATCAACGATCCTTCCGGTATCGCCGCACTTCAAGACGCCGTTCGTGAAAAGAATCAAAAATCTTACGACGCTTACTCGGCCAACGCTTTGAAACAAGTTCGTGCTGTCACGCTCCGAGGTCTTCTCGATTTCAACTATGACCAAGCTATGGAGATCCCTATCGAACAAGTCGAACCCTGGCACGAGATCGTCCACCGTTTCGTCACCGGAGCTATGTCTTACGGTTCTATTTCGATGGAAGCTCACTCTTCTCTCGCAATCGCTATGAACCGTCTCGTAAGTTCTTCTCAAGCTTCTTCATCAATCTGTTAGCTCACGGTATGGTCTATTCTGCAGGGAGGTAAATCCAACACTGGTGAAGGAGGAGAAGATGCTGAACGATCTGAAATTATGCCAAACGGAGACACGATGCGTTCGGCTATCAAGCAAATCGCTTCAGGTCGTTTCGGTGTCACTTCGAACTACCTCGCCGATGCCGACGAACTTCAAATCAAGATGGCTCAAGGTGCCAAACCCGGAGAAGGAGGAGAACTTCCTGGTCACAAAGTTTCGAAATCCATCGCCCGTACTCGTCACTCGACTGCTGGTGTCGGTCTCATCTCTCCTCCTCCTCACCACGATATCTACTCGATCGAGGACTTGAAACAACTCATTTACGATCTCAAGGTTAGTTTTCTTTAAAATCTATTCTTTCTGATTGAGTTCGCAGTCTGATTTCTCCCATTGGGTCTCCATTAGTGCTCGAACCCTCGTGCTCGTGTCTCTGTCAAGCTCGTCTCGGAAGTCGGTGTCGGAGTCGTCGCTTCGGGAGTCGCAAAAGCTCGTGCCGATCACATTCTCGTCGCAGGACACGACGGAGGAACGGGAGCTTCTCGATGGACTGGTATCAAATACGCTGGTCTTCCTTGGGAACTCGGTGTTGCAGAGACTCATCAAGTGAGTTTTGCTTTCTTCTTGAAGATTTTGAATTTTCAACTTTTTTTTCGCTTACTTATCTCACTCTTTCCTCTTGTAGACTCTCGTTCTCAACGACCTTCGAGGTGAGATACGCTGCTGCGCTGTCATCTGAAGGCTGCGAAGGACTGACAAGCGTTACTTTTTTCGCAGGACGAGTTACCCTTCAAACTGACGGACAGATCCGTACTGGTCGTGACGTTGCTATCGCTTGTTTGCTAGGTGCTGAAGAGTGGGGATTTGCTACCACGCCCCTTGTGCGGCGTCATTTTTCGCTCTTTTCCCATACTCCGTTCAGTTGACTAACTTCGAAATCGAAAAAAACAGATCGCTCTCGGTTGTGTTTTCATGAGAAAGTGAGTTTGCTCGATTCCGTTCCCAGACATGATCAGTACTCACTCTCTATGTGCCCCACAGATGTCACCTGAACACTTGTCCCGTCGGTATCGCTACTCAAGATCCCAGTGAGTGATTTTCTCGTTCGCTGAAAATTCTCAGAAACTGACTTCTCTCTCTCAACTTGTAGCCCTCCGGGCCAAGTTCTCTGGTCAACCCGAACACGTCATCAACTTCTTCTACTACATCGCTGAAGAGATGCGAGCCATCATGGCAAAGCTTGGTTTCCGCACCGTCAACGAAATGGTCGGTCGATCTGACTTGCTCAAGGTTGATGACTCGCTTCGCAACCCCAAGACTGCCAACCTAGATCTCTCTCCTCTCCTCAAGCCCGCGTGGCAAATGCGTCCTGGTGGTGAGTTTCGTCCCCGTCAGTAAACTCATCCGAAAAATGTTTGCTGACAATCGCAACTCTCAATTCGATAGTCGCTACCTACAAGGTCAAGCAACAAGATCACAAGCTCTACCTCCGTCTCGACAACAAGTTCGTCGACGAAGCTGAACGTGAGCTCCCTGGTCTTTCCCTCAACTCGAGCGTAAGAAACTATTCCACTGACTCGCCTCTCGCAAATCTAGCTTCCCTAACTCGAGGTCTTCCCGTTCGCATCGAATGCAATGTCGTCAACACTGATCGTGCTCTCGGTACTACCCTCTCGAACCACGTCAGCAAGCGCTACGGAGAAGAAGGTCTCCCGAAAGATACGATTCACATTCACGCGAATGGTTCTGCCGGTCAATCTCTCGGAGCTTTCCTTGCACCTGGTATCACTATCGAACTCGAGGGAGATGCTAACGATTTCTGCGGAAAGGGTCTCTCGGGGTAAGGCTTTCTTGAAGTTCCTCCTTTTCACAAAAGTACAAGCTGATCAAAGTTGTATCTCTTCCAGTGGTCGTTTGATCGTTTACCCTCCTAAGGAATCTACTTTCAAGGCTGAAGAGGTCAGTCCGCATCGTTCTCGCGTTCTCTGATTCTTCGAAACTGATAATTCTCCCTTTTCAGAACATCCTCGTCGGAAACGTTTGCTTGTACGGAGCGACTAGCGGTCAAGCTTTCTTCCGAGGTATCGCCGCTGAACGTTTCGCTGTTCGAAACTCTGGAGCTACCGCCGTCGTCGAAGGATGTGGAGATCACGGTTGCGAGTACATGACCGGAGGAAGAGTCGTCGTTCTCGGTTCGACTGGTCGCAACTTCGCCGCTGGTATGTCTGGAGGTATCGCCTACGTCTTCGACGCTGCCAAGGATTTCCGAGACAAGGTCAACCTCGAAATGGTCGAACTCGAAACTGTCAACGACCCTCACGAGATTGCTGCTCTTCGCTCAATGATTGAAGACCACAAGCACTGGACCGGTTCCGAATTGGCTACCTCTATCCTTCGCAACTTCAATCAAGTCCTCCCTCGATTCGTCCGAGTCATGCCCCTCGATTACAAGGCAGTTCTCGAAGCTGAAGCTCTCCGAAACGCTGCCAAGAAGAAGCGACCTTCGATCCCTGCTCCCGGTCTCAGCAGCAACAACCTCGCCGCCTCGACTCCCCTTCCTCCCAAGAACAACAACGAGCCCGCTGTCGTCGATCTCGAAGATTCAATGGTTGATGAAGCGACTGCGAAGAAACGAGTTGAAACTCTTGACAAAGTTCGAGGTTTCATGAAGTGAGTTCTCTCCTTCTGATCCCTCTCTCTTACACTGGTAGTTCCTTTACTGACAGGCTACGCCCACGTATCAGGTACAAGCGTCTTACTGAATCTTACCGAAACCCTCGCAAACGAGTCAAGGACTGGGCTGAAATTTCTTCTCGACTTGACGAAGACGAGTGCAAGGTTCAAGCTGCTCGATGCATGGACTGTGGTGTTCCTTTCTGTCAATCAGACACGGGTTGCCCTATCGGTAACATCATTCCCAAGTGGAACGATCTCGTTTTCAAGGGTCAATGGCAAGATGCTCTCAACCGACTTCTCATGACTAACAACTTCCCCGAGTTCACTGGTACGCTCTCTCCCGCTCTGTGGCACCACTCGGTCAGTAGCTCATCACATCGCTCGTCACTCTAAAAACAGGTCGAGTTTGCCCTGCTCCTTGCGAAGGCGCTTGCGTTCTTGGAATCAACGAACAACCTGGTTAGTCCCCTTCTTTCCTCAGATTTTTCTTACTATCGAAGCCTGATCTCCTCTCGTTCCTTTGGTGCAGTCGGTATCAAGTCGATCGAATGCGCTATTATCGACAAAGGTTTCGAAATGGGTAAGCGCTCTCATTCTTTCTTTTCACTCTTCCGGTTCTCCAGGACAGGGCTGACTTTTCTTCTCATTTCTTTTAGGCTGGATGGCACCTCGTCCTCCTCAACACCGAACTGGAAAGAAGGTTGCCGTCGTAGGATCTGGACCTGCTGGTCTTGCGGCTGCCGATCAACTCAACAAAGCTGGTCACACTGTCACTGTCTACGACCGAAACGACCGATTCGGAGGTCTCCTCATGTACGGTATCCCCAACCCTAAGCTCGACAAGCGTGTCGTTCAGCGTCGTCTCGATCTCATGGCTGATGAGGGAATCAAATTCGTCAACAATGCGCATGGTGAGCTTACTTCTACATACGTTCCAATCTTACTATAGAAAGCGGAACTGACTCTTCCTCGTACAGTCGGTGTAACTCATGACATCAACGAGATCAAGTCGGAGAACGACGCTCTCATCATGGCTACTGGAGCTACTTGGCCTCGAGATCTCAAGATGGCTAACCGTGATCTCAACGGTATCCACTTCGGTGAGCTACTCACCACCCTGAAGTCTCGTTCGGCGTGTTTGTTTCGAAGCTAATCGGAACCTTTCGTCTTTCAAACAGCTATGGAATTCTTGCAACTCAACACTCGCTCCCTTCTCGACTCTGATCTCCAAGATGACAACTACCTCTCTGCAAAGGGCAAGAACGTTATCGTTATCGGAGGAGGAGACACGGGTAATGATTGCATGTGAGTTTCTGTTTCACAGAATTCCAGCTTTCGAAAGGAGCTGATTTCGGAAACTTTTTTTTAGTGGTACTTCGATGCGTCACGGTGCCAAGTCTATCACCAACTTCGAGTTGCTTCCTCAGCCTCCTTCGGCTCGTGCGAACGACAACCCTTGGCCTCAATGTAAGTTTTCCTCCTTCGTCTCTACAATCCGATCACGATCGCTCATCACTTCTATACTTCTCTTTCGAACAGGGCCCAAGGTCTTCCGAGTCGACTACGGTCACCAAGAGTGAGTATTCAACCCTCTTTCTTTCTGACTTGCTCTAAAACTGATTCGGATCTTTCTCACTTTCCCTCGCAGAGTTACCACTCACTTCGGTAAAGATCCTCGAGAGTACTCGATCTCGACCAAAGAGTTCGTCTCTGACGGAAACGGCAACATCAAGGGTATCAACACTGTTCGAGTCGCTTGGGAGAAGGACGCTCTCGGTCAATGGAGAATGAGCGAAGTTCCAGGATCCGAACAATTCTTCCCTGCTGATCTGTATGTCCTCCTTCTTTGCTCGAACGTGTAGAGGTTGGTCACTCACTCGAGATGGTTCGTCTACCAGTGTTCTACTTGCTCTCGGTTTCCTCGGTCCTGAGGAAAGTGCAATCAAGGCTCTCGGTCTCTCTCAAGACGGTCGATCGAACATCAAGACTCCCGTCGGCAAGTTCGCCACCTCTGTCGAAGGAGTCTTCGCCGCTGGTGATTGTCGTCGCGGACAATCCCTCATCGTCTGTAAGTTACTCTCCAAAATTTTGATCCTCTCGATTTGCACTTACTTACGGGTTCTCGCTCGCTTTTTTTCTTTCAGGGGGTATCAACGAAGGACGAGGAGCTGCCGCTGAAGTTGATCGATACCTCACCGGCGACACTCGTCTCCCCAACACTGGCTCTATCAAAGTTCGAACGTTAGTCCTTATTCTCAAGAGCTTTACCACTTCTGTTCGGAATATCCAGCTAACTCTGTCTCTTCGTCATCGATAGCTTCAAGGCAGCTAAACCCGCTGCACCTCTCGAGATCGCTGCTTGAATGCAAACTTCTCGTTGACAAAAAGGCGACCTAAATCGCCAACTCTCGTTTCCTTTCTATAGCAAAGCTTCTATGCACTTCTTCTCCACCCCTATTATTCGTCACATTCGTCATCTCGCGCGCCCTTGTTGTCTCGTCATTGGTCGAACTAGATAGATTCTTTCAACTTGTTGTCGACGGATAATTTCCCTCTCGCCTCCTCTAATCCTACTATCGTCTATCCATCTTTCTCTATCTACTACTACTTCCTTCCTTTCGCAAAACGTGGTTCATCAGTTTCTCATTCTTCCTTCTGTTTTCGTTTTCTCAATCAGGCGTTTGTGCAAAGTTGTTTTCCGCCTACTCTTTTCTCCTCTCTCACTCTCATCGTCGTTGGTCTGAGAGTCGTCAATTGCTGTTTGCATAGCCCCTAATATTGAAGGGGCTCTAGTTTCGAAAGCACTATTTCGACTTGAGCTTGGCATTCGTCAGAGGAACCCTTGAAACTCGGAAACCGCATGTGCTCCACTTCTTCTCTTGTTCCGGCAACCGTTCGTTCTCATGCTTGACCTCTTACACTCACCAGCTCCTCAAGCCCTCTACCACACTTCTCTATAATGGCCAACTCTTTTCGCATTCTCGCTGGATCAAAATTTCGAGTTTCAATGTACTCCATCGTCCTCGCTTTCGCTGCCGGGACGGTAATCACTTCGAGTATTTTTCAGGATATGTATGACTGGCCGGTCGGAAGGTGAGCTTCCATCTCCTTGACGTTCTTCGCGGGATCGAAGAAGCTGACGATTTTGGTCTCTCGTTGGCTCGTACTAGCTATCCGAAAGCTGCTGCGGTACTTCTCGCTGGATCAGGCTTATATGTACTCACTGCACCCGTTTTGTAAGCTCCTCGTGATTCCTCATACTCCGACAGTCAGAAACTGACTTTGAATGAGAATCTTTTCGAAAGACATTACTTCTTCCACCGCAAACGACCAAGCAGTCTTATCTCTTCTCCTCTCGTCGAAAAAGTTTGGCTCTCGGTTCTATTCGTTCCACTCCTCGGTGCGGTCTCCCTCTTGTTTTTTGATAGCGAGCTTGAGCATCGTTCTGATTTTCGAATTTTTCCTTCTTCCGCCTTCATAGTTGGTTCAATTCTCACTTGCGCGCTACAACATCAAACGTACGAGACGGATCCCTACGTTCCAGATATCGCAATTTCCTTAGAGGTTCTAGGATGGTTCACAACTGTCGGAGTTCTTCTGTTAATTGTTTCAGCTTTCCTTCGTTCGAAGCACGTCGATGAGAAGCATGAGCGACTCAGCGATGAAGCTTCTACGACAGAGATGGTCTAGTCTATGTATCCTTCGCACTACGTTGCCTTCATTCTGTATCCGTTAGTAAATTTGAGAACCAAATCTTGTGTTAATTATCCTTTCCGATCTTCTTTCAGAGGATGTCAGATATTCTATATTCTCGAGCTCTATCTAGTTCAAAGTATTCTAGATCGAGTGAACGGAACGAGCAAGCGACAACAACTTGAGAAAAGAGTGACTCGTCGCACAAAACTCTTCTCTCTCTCCCACTTCTTTTTCTCTTCTCCTTCATCACTTCCCCCTCGACCCCCAAGCACGATTATGGAAGCACTTCGTATCGCCCTATACATAGTCGCCATCGTCAGCGCCACAGTCTGTTGGTGTCTAGCTGCTGCTTTTCTCGCTCTCACCAACAATCATCTCGATCAGTCAGTTCTCCCTGCTTTCTTCTTCTCCACCTCTCTCGGCTCTTGTAGTATCTGACAAGAGATGGTGCCACAGTTTTTGGAGGGGAGATGTAGCTTTACTCGTGTTCGGAATACTAGCGATGCTCTTCCTCCCTTTCCTCGCTTGGTTCGCGAGTCGTCGTCATCCTGGAAATCTCACTGGTCCTGCTATCGCTGAATGTATCGTAAGTGCCACCTCTCTCTGCCCTCCACGTATCGGAAAGACTCGAAATCTGACAAAAAGCGACTGGGTCTTTTCAGACGATTTTCATCTTTTGGTCGATTTTCCTAGGTTTGCACACTTTCTCTCTCTCGCTTGAGCAGAAATCGAGCTGAGTCTTCCTCCTTTGTATGAGCGTAGCTGCTACCGCAAAGTTCTCGTCCTCCTATCATGCTGCAACTGGATGGTCGAACAGGTGCAGAGTCGGATTCTCGATATGTCAAACTGGTCGCGCGCTCCTTGCTTTCGGTTGGATCACTTTCGGTCTCCTCTCGGCTTTACTCCTCACCGTCATCGCTCACGCCGTTTTGAGCGGAAAAGAGAGGAAATCCGAACAACGTCAGGGAGGAAACTTCATCGATGGTCCTGGTACCGTTCAAGTTGAACCTACTCAGAACGCTCCCGTCACTCCTGTCAAGCAAAACGCTGGAGGAATTGGAGGAAATGGAGCGAATCATGTACCTCAAGCCCAAGTTTAAGAAAAATGAGCTTTGAATTTTCTTTCGTTTTCGTTTCTCTCCCTTTGGCCTGTCTCGTTTCCCCTTCCTTTGTCTCGCTGTAATCTCTCCGTCTGATCCTCTATAATATGCTCGTAATTGACCCTCTCTCTGCTAGCAGTCTCCCTTCGAGAACCACTTGTGAGAGATACTTTCTGGAAGCTCAACTCGCATGTCTCTTCTCGCACTTTGCACGTACCTCTGCACAGCTCTGCTACAGCGCCTTCAGAAAGGTTGGATGTGCTTCTGAGAGGGAGGCACGTTCACCTTCCCAAGGCTGTATCGATTTCGCGCCTTTTTTTGGATGAGACTCGACGCTCTTGATCTCGTGATCTAATGTTTCTCTCCTGCCTTGGCGAATCACAAACACAGCTTTGAAGCTCAGCAAACAAGATAAAAGAGAGATAGAGATTTGCGCGTGATAAAGGTTTCGGACCAAGAAACAAATGGAACAAGCGAGGTCAGAAGGTTCGAGCTCCTCGAGCACTCACTTTTTGATTCAATTGTGACCGTGTTTCGATTTCTTGCCTTTTCTCTCCTACTTTCACCTCGATACAAGAATCTCATCTCAACAGACTGCAATCACAAACGACCTCAAAAGAAGATGCTCTCACTCGCTCGCACGGCACTTTATTCGATCGTGATCTTTTGGAGTTTCCTCGCCTTCGTTCTTTCAGCTGCATTCATCGGTAGGACGAACAATGACTTTAGGTGAGACCTCTCTGTCTCCTCACTCGATAGATCAGAGATAGCTGACAGTATCGAGCTGTATCGTAGCACTTATAACGAAGGTAGCGCTGCTGTCTTAGCCGCCTCACTTCTCATTCTCCTCACCCTCCCCGTAGTGTAAGTCGAGAATCTCTTTTTTCTCTCCGGAGAGCGTACATTGAAGCTTCGAATGAGCGACTGTACAGTCATTTCCTGTTCCATCGTCGAGGTTCAGTGTCGATCGTCGCGAGTGTTTTGGTCGAACTCGTTCTTCTCTTAGTACTCTGGGTCATCATGCTCGGTGAGTCAAAGGACGAGCTACAACTACCCTCGAGAAGCCAAAGAGAGAAGACTGATGCGAGCTCGAAATGTCACTAGGAGGAGCCGCTGCTATGTCTGACCAACTCGGAGGTCTCTACTACTGCAACGGCTCAATCTGTTCACTAGCTCGAGCTACTCAAGCTTTCGCCTGGTTGACTTGGATCACCTTGACCGTTCTCCTCGCTCTCGTAGCGACTCTCGCGATCCTTTCGACGAGGAACGCTGAACAATCAGTTTGGACTCGACCTCTCGATCACGAACACGTTCAAGTCGGCCAGAGCGGAGGAGGAGGACAAGGTCGAGCTGGACTAGCAGGTCGCTGGCATGGAAAGAACCACGAGAAGGAAGCTCAACCTTCGACTACTACCTCTCAACCTACTTCGAATACCGCACCCGCACCCGTCATGTCTTCTGCTCAAGTCTAGGCTCATTATCCCAGGGTTTACCGTGTCTCCGTCTCTTAATTCTCGTTGGAAAATCTTGTTCACGAAAGATCCGGGCTGTCTTCGGGCTAAGGTTCTGTTTCTTTGTCTTCGAATTTAGGTGTATAAACCTTTTCAGCTTTTCTTACTCCCCCC